>CM052712.1:45022366-45056475 GCA_028551405.1 Uromys caudimaculatus
TCTTTAGGTGCTTCTCAGCCCTATGAATTTCCTCAGTTGAGAATTCTCTGTTTAGCTCTGTTCCCCATTTTTTGATAGGGTTATTTGGTTTCCTAGAGTCTAACTTCTTGAGTTCTTATTTATATTGGATATTAGCCCTCTATCGGACTTAGGATTGGTAAAGATCTTTTCCCAATCTGTTGGTTGCTGTTTTGTCCTATTGACAGTGTCCTTTGCCTTACAGAAGCTTTGCAATTTCATGAGGTCCCATTTGTCGATTCTTGATCTTAGAGTATAAGCCATTGGTGTTCTGTTCAGGAACTTTTCCCCTGTGCCCATGTATTCAAGGCTTTTCCCCACTTTCTCTTCTATTAGATTCAGTGTATCTGGTCTTATGTGAAAGTCCTTGATCCACTTCGACTTGAGCTTAGTACAGAGAGATAGAAATGGATCAATTCACATTCTTCTGCATGTAGACTGCCAGTTGAACCAGCACCATTTGTTGAAAATGCTGTCTTTTTTCCTCTGAGTGGTTTTAGCTCCTTTGTCAAAAATCAAGTGACCGTAGGTATGTGTGTTCATTTCTGGGTCTTCAATTCTATTCCATTGATCTACCTGCCTGTCGCTGTACCAATACCATGCAGTTTTTATCACTACTGCTCTGTAGTACAGTTTGATGTGAGGCATGCTGATTCCCCCAGAGGTTCTTTTGTTGTTGAGAATATTTTTTGCTATCCTGGGTTTTTTTGTTGTTCCAAATGAATTTGAGAATTGCTCTTTCTAAGTTTATGAAGAATTGAGTTGGAATTTTGATGGGGATTGCATTGAATCTGTAGATTGCTTTTGGCAGGATGGCCATTTTTACTATATTAATCCTGCCGATCCATGTGCATGGGAGAGCTTTCCATCTTCTGAGGTCTTCTTCGATTTCTTCCTTCAGAGACTTGAAGTCCTTGTCTTACAGATCGTTCACTTGTTTGGTTAGAGTCACACCAAGATACTTTATATTGCTTGTGACAATTTTGAAGGATGTCATTTCCTTAATTTCTTTCTCAGCCTGTTTATCCTTCGAGTATAGGAAGGCTACTGATTTGTTTGAGTTAATTTTATATATGGCCACATTGCTGAAGTTGTTTATCAGCTGCAGCAGTTCTCTGGTGGTTTTCGGGTCACTTAAATATACGATCATACCATCTACAAAGAGTGATATTTTGATTTCTTCCTTTCCAATTTGTATCCCTTTGACCTCCTTTTGTTGTCTAATTGCTCTAGCTAGAACTTCAATTACTATATTGAATAGATAGGGAGAGAGAGGGCAACCTTGTCTATTCCCTGATTTAGTGGGATTGCTTCGAGTTTCTCTCCATTTAGTTTGATGCTGGCTACTGGTTTGCTGTATATTGCTTTTACTATGTTTAGGTATGGGCCTTGAATTCCTGATCTTTCCAGGCCTTTTTTCATGAACGGATGTTGAATTTTGTCAAATGCTTTTTCTGCTGATTTCTTACAGAGAGATTGGGTTCAGCTGTAAATAGATCCATATCAGACCCTGAAATCAGACATTGATTAAAATATTGGAATTGTAAATGTAAATACTGAATGTAAGAAAGCAATCAGACAATTGAGAGCACAAGGAGCTCAATGGACTAATAGACAAAGAAAACTACTGACATTGACTCTCAAGAGCATCGTGCCAATATAACAGAGCAAATTGGAGCTAGAAGTCTCAGAAATCAAAGTTCTGGAAGCTTCAATTGTGGTCATTTGCAAGGAAATTGTAAGACTAAAAGAGTCAGAGCTCAAAATGCAGGTACATTGACTCTGGAGAACATGGTATTCATAGATGAGAACAAGCATGTTCTAGATGCAATAAACCACAAAGGATTCTAGGGCACTGCAGCCACTGTGGGAAGGGCAAATACTGATCAGAGATTGTAGGACCAAGAGGGACACTGCAGATAACCTCTTGCCTTAGAGAAACAGAGGGGCCAAACAGTTTGAGGCCCCATAGCAAACAATATGAACCATCTTCCTTTGGTCAGCCCAGAAGTACTAATCAGGCAAAAAAAAGCAAAACTAAGTATTTCTGATATTATATATGCTATAGAAGGAAGTACAGCATTGGATTTGACCACAAATTTGACTCTTACAGCATCCCCAAAACTTACATGTTACAAATTAAACACTTTCATGAGAAACATCATATTAATGGGAATGGTTTAAAAATCTTTTATCACTTGGCAGCAAGACAAAATAATAATGATAATAATAATAATAATAATAATAATAATAATAGCCTTGTTGTTAAACAAATTCCATTACCTGCATGTAGTAACCCTAAGTACCAAAAGAAATGTCATCTAGCAGATGGATATTTTTAATTTTAAAGATTTTAAAAACGAAAAACATGTACACCATACCGTTGATACATACACGGTTTTCATGGGCTACTGCCTTAATTTCTAAAAAGGTTGATTGTGTAATTATGCACTTAATGGAAATAATGGCAGTTATGGGGATACCTGCACAAATTAAGACTGATAATGTTCCCACCCATGTATCCCATAAGATGGAGCAATTCTTTGCGTATTACAATATAAAGCATGTTACTAGTATATAACACAATCCCACAGGACAAGGAGTTAATAGAAAAAGCCAATCATACTTAAAAGGAGATGCTTATTAAACAAATAACACATGCAAAATTCCCCCAGGGACATACTAAATAATGCTCTGGTAACTCTAAATTTTCTTAATATTGGTTAAAAAAAAAAAAGGAAAGAAAAGAAAAGAGGAACAACAGCAGCTGAGAGAAGCTAGGTTTTCAAAAAAACTGAGGAACTAGGCTAACCAATATACTACAAGGGTATGTTGGCATTAAAATGGAAACCTGCAACAGTTATATTATATGGTTATGCTTATGTATCTACAGGGAATGAGAAAGCATGGTTACCAACAAAACTTATAAAGATTAGATGTGACCAGAGAAAAGCTCTTCTCAGCTTAAACATGAGTATCTTCACACACACACACACACACACACACACACACACACACACACACACACACACACACACACCAGGTGACTCACTCTTACCGACTATCTCAGTTACTGATTTCTCCAAAATATGTGTGCAAATCAATTTCAAAAAAGCTAACCCAAAGAATCAATCACACAGAGACTGGGCAACAAATGCTATAGCTAGCTTTTAAGAGACTAACCATTTTATTTTTTCTTAGATCCCAAGCAAAAATTCTTTGCCCCAATTTCAGCAAGAAGCAATAGTAAGAAGACCTGCATCCTGACCCCTCAGTTGGGGTGGATGGTTTCTTGTTCTTTTAATGCATTATGGTTGTTGTCATCAAGGGTGATAGGCTGCTGTTGGTTATGATCAGGGAGGAAACAAAGTCTTGTTTAAATCCGAGATTTCTCTCCTCTATTTTTCTCTTATCTTTCTCTCATATCTAACGATGGGGGAAAAGAGAAAAAAAGAAAATAATATAACAATAAATAAATTCATAAAAAGCAAAATCTACTAGTTTTAACTCTTTCACTTTGGCATCGATTTATGTATATTGATAGAAATTTAAGTCATTAGGTTCCATACTAGGTTTGCATTTGCTCTGTAATTGACCCCCACCCGTCTTTCAGCTGTCTCTTCTGCACTATCTCCCCCCACCACACACCAAATCCCTCCTTCTGCCATCCCCACCTGCCTACAGGCTACTTACAGAAACTCTTCTTAATGGCTGAGTCATCTGTCTAGTCCCCATTAGGATATTTTAATAAGAGCAGACATACTTAGATGATTACAAGACAAAATGCATGTAATTGGATAGCTAAAGTTATGCATATAAAGTAATAATTTAAAGCACTTAACTATCTGACCATATGAACAAATATGACAAGGTAGAGAATTTGAAGGAATTATCCTCCTTGGTTTTTTCTATAAAGACAAGTTGCAAGCAATCTATTTCTCAGAGAGACAGTAGATTCCTAGACATGACTAACTCACATTTTCTCTAGGGTTCCTAACAATGAAGCCCGTATTAGGCTATTTATTATGAAACTTTTAGGAAAAAAAATACTTCCCATTCAGAAGAACTAAATGTAATCTAGAATCATTGGGTCCCTAATGCAATCTTAATATATTACAACAGTTTATATATATTTATAGAGGTAAAGGAATGAAAAAAAAATTTACATTTTAGGCAACAATTTCAATTATATTGTAAGGTTCTATTCAAGGCCATCTTCTTCTATTTTATTTGCTCTTATTTTATAATATTTAAAATATGTTTTACAAGGATATATTTAATTAGTGTAATTTATTTTTAAGATAATATATTCAATTCTTTTTTTCAACATTGTGTTATAAGTTATATCAGTCTCATATTTATAATTATGATTATGTTTAGGGTAAACACATTAGTATGCAATGAATGAAATCTGAGACACTGAGCATACTGTATAAGAGATAAACAGAAAGCCCCTGCCTTGAAGACTAAGCATAGAATATGAGGATTGTAGAAAAACCATGGCATGAGGAAATCCAAGTTAAACAAGAAATAGAAATGTCTAAAGCAAGACCTGTAATGACATTACCCATGGCATTTCCAGGGTAAGGTTTCTTCTGTATTAGGATGCCAATATTTCTGGAAACACTCTAAACTGAAGGGAAAGGAACAACCAAGATAACACTCTAATTTAAAATTTAAATCAGGTCAAGAAAAGCTTAAGCAAATTCTAAGCACCTATTAAAATGCAGCTTCAGAATCTTCTCCTTAGACTGCAGGGCCAACTCTCCCCAACATACTCATCATGCTCTTTGCAGATCAACCATATCTATTACTCTTACAAATGCAATATTATTATATGTGCAAATTTTAAACTATTGTATTTTTTGGTTAAATCTTTCACTGGATAAATCAAGAACAAAGAAATTAGCTGTAGAAAATGGATCTAAAATGCTCAGTCCATCAGTCATATGTTGGCCTTTCCGTGTCACTCATCATTCTGTCTCCCTATCTTATTCCAGGTGATATTGAAGTTACTTTGGTTAAAAATTTGGACCAAAAAAAATGTCAGAAGTACTTCTGGACTGTGATGTGTGCCTTCATATCTGCATCTCCATGCAGCATGCATTTGTGTTTTCAAACCTAGTAAATCACTGTCCATCTTTTGATACCTCAGATAGCAATATTTTATTCTATTTTATTTCATTTCAATTTTTATTGGTTATTTTACTTATTTACATTTCAAATGTTATCGCCCTTCACAGCTTTTCCCTCCACAAGCCCCCTATCCCCTCCTCCCTCCCCCTGCCTCTATGAGGATGCTCCCCCATCCACCCACCCAATCCTGCCTCAGCAGCCTAGTAGTCTCCTATCCTGGGTCATCAAGCCTCCACAGGACTAAGGGGCTCCCCTCCCAGTGATGCCACATAAGGCAATCTTCTGCTTCATATCCACCTGGAGCCATGGGTAGCCCCTGTATACTCTTTGGTTTGTAGTCCCTGGGAGCTTTGGGGGGTCTGGTTGGTTGATATTGTTGGTCTTCCTATGAAGTTGCAAACCCCTTCTGCTCTTTCAGTTCTTGCCCTAACTTCCCCATTGGGGTCCCCATGCTCAGTTCAATATTTTAAGACAGTTCTTCAAGATAGGGGTATGATAGTGAATTTGGACTTTGTTTTTCCATTTAGGCAATAATGGTGAATTTAGGAAATGAGATTCATATAGAGAAATCAAATTATAATACCCAGAAAAGACTAATAAGGCATTTAATGGTATATACGATATTTAAATATAAAAACTATTAAAGCTTTGTAATATGTCATGGTAGAGTAATTATCTAGTATGTGTGAGTATATATATTGAATGAATACTGTAAAAGGTTTGATTTGCATATTTAAAGTGATTATATACATACACAACACACACACACACACATACTCACACATACACACACACACACATATATATATGCGAAGCCATGAATTTCTAAGAGTCAAAAACGGATACCAGAGAGCCCTTGGAGGAGATGTGATTATATTATAAATTCAACAATAAAGATCATTTAAAAATAAAGAATAAAATTTAGGAGACTAAAAATCAAAGCTTCTTATTTGTCATAAAAAATTGTGATTTATACTGTAGACAAAAAATCTCAACATCAAATGAAAACTTGAGTATAACATTCCTGAACTCCAGAGAGTCACTAATAGTAGAAAAGTGAGTTGGAAAGTCTGAAATATTGAAGATGCATTAAACTAGGAGAAGATGATAATACAAAGGTTGGTAGAGAAGTTGGCAAATATTGACTCCCAAGGTCTTACTTTATATTTTAACTGAAATACAAGTTTCCCCTTCCTCTCTTCTCACCCACTCTCCTACATTCTATCAATCCTTCTCAAGTTAATGGTCTTTTATTATATGAAATAAATAAAATAAATAATGTGATATTATAATATATAAAGCTGAATCAATTTGGGATATATTTCTAGGGATGGCCATTTGGGATTTGATAACCAAATAGGGTGCTCTATCTTTGTAAAAAACAAATTCTTTATTTCACAGCAGTTAATTGCCTGTATCTCTTAATATGGGATTTGGGCACTGTGGGATTTCTTCTGTCAGAACTGCCATTTCAACTGGCACTGTAATTTTTAGTTCTTGTTTAGACAGCCAGCTTGTTAAGATTTCATAGGTGAGGCTTTCTGTCACATCTAGAAAACACAATCTTACAGCAGACTTTCTGATCCTCTAGTTCTTAATCTCTCTGGTTCTTCTTCCAAGGTAATGCCTGAGTCTCAGGTGTAAGGTTTATGTTGTAGAATGTACCCACCAGGCTTGAGAACCCCATTTCCAGGACTGTGGCATCCACAAAATCAAAACAGAGTTTCATTTAAAAAGTATAAAACTGTCCTGAAAATTCTAAATTGGGAACAAAGTTATGTCACTTTAATTTATATAAAGAACATTACCAGGAATGCTGGGAAGGAAACAGTGTGAGCAATGTTAGTAAGAGATACTTAATGGGAAGAATTGTATAACGGAGGGAAGACAGGACTGAGGAAGGCAGCAGACCTAACCAAGATAGTTTACTCTGGTTGTAGTAAAGGAGACAATGTAATACAAAGCATGAGAGACAGGTCATAGAGAATTAAAGATGATGTACAGATAATGAATTCTTATATCAGACTATTAGAGTACAATCTCATGTTACTATAAAGATTCAGTGGATTAGAATCATCTTTCTTTTTGAGGTTTATTAAATTATGTTTAAATTTAGGGACTCTCAAAAGAGAAGCAGTGTATAAAATATAGTTATAATACATTCTTTCTATATGGTGTTAACTTCAAATATTTCTAAGATTAATGCTCCAAATTTTCTGTAAATAATACAGAATAATTCAAGATATCTCAAGAATAATTATATATGTATATAGTTTAGAACTGGACAGCATAATGTTTTCATTCTTCTGTTTGAATCTTTAACTGATTACTGTATTTTTATGAAACAGTTCAAAATCTAGAAATACAAGTGATGAGTATATTTCTTTCCTATATGACTTATGACATCAGTTTTCATTTATTTATTTTCCATGTGCATATTATTGGAATTTCTTTGAGCCAGACACGGTATATTGTACTTTAAAGTAAGGAAATATGAATCTTCTAGAACAGAATTATGTGACAAGTAAATATAGGCAATGTCTTTAAAACACCTCAAAATGGGATTAAATAGACCCATTCCAACAAAGATATATTTTTACAAGTTAGATCAATAATAGGCAGCATTAATTAATTTATTAAATTGAGAGAGATTAAAAAGCATGATTGTACTTAGCTGCAAGCTGGAAAATGATGATATTGTGCTACAGCTGAATATATGCACTTGTGCAAATGTTTCATAAAAATATGTAATACTTATATGTTCAAACTGTCATCTAGGATATGCATATTATATCCATTGTGCATATAACAAGTAATCAACTAACAAGAGTCATATATATGTATATATATATGTATATTAAGTGATACTAAGTTTGTGTATCAATCTTTATTGACCTCTCATGTGTCTTATCAAGGGAAATCCTGTAAGTAATATGTAATTTCTGGGACAAGCGTTCTTAGATGCTGAGAAACTGTTCCACATTCCTTTCTGTGAGAGATCTTGCCTCAGTAATGATTAACAGCAGTAGGCTTGGTCCAGATAAAAGATTGTGATTTTTCTAACTTCAATTATTTTTGGATAATAACTAGCTTAACATAGGGGAAAAAAAAACTTCATCTTCATGAATGGAATATAATCAAAATCTGAGGATGTCTGGTAAAGATGCCTCTACCCTGTTAAGGAGAAATATAAATGAAGATCTGTGTTGTAAGTTTCATGTTGCATTAATTAATTTGACAGATAGGCAGAGGATGAACAGATACTTTGTAAGAGTAGCAGGGCAACATGGAGTCTTGACATGCAAGTGCTATCCAGTTTGGCAAGTTCCCATTAACTCTAGACTTTTTAAATGTGGGTTAATACATGGCCCTTTCTCTTTAGTTTCTTTTTCTGTTTTGGTTATTGGTATTCTCACGGAGCGCCCCAGGTGACATCTCATGTTCCTTCTACCTTATCTTCTCTAGTTCTAGATTAGAGCTTTGCACCATCACGGATGGATCTTTTTACAGTTTAATCATTTTAGTGGACACATTAGTTGTACCCATGTATGGTATGAAATGGGATTCTTCTTTATTTTTAAAACTGCTTAGAGTTTGGTACACTGCTATCGCATCATACATTTCCATTAAACAGGAACTGATGCCAAAGAAGTCCAAAGTAGAATAATTGCTCCCAGAAGCCCGGACTACTAGACAAGTGGGACAAAGTTGGGAGGACAGTTACCATGTATAGTTTTACAATTAAGGAAGAGCAACAAGTTATAGGTTTCTCTTGTAGAGTAGTATGGTTACAGATAACAGTAGGACAAAGGTAGAAAAAAAACGATTTTTGAATGAATACGAACCGAAAATCAGAGCTTGAGGTCAAAGGTTTGCTAATACACTGATTTTCTTATAATGCAAAGTATATGTCTTACATAGGCTTCCTATTGTTGTGTTGAAACACCAGGACAAAAAGAAATTTGGAGAGGGAAGGGTTTGGCTTACATTTATTTGACTTACATTTTCACATCACTATACATCATTGGAGGAAGTCAAGACAGAAATTCAAACAGTGACAACTAAATTTCAAAAAGATCACTATACATCCTATAATCCTCTAGTCAGGTGCTAATTCAGAGGCCACTGAGAAGTGCTGTATACTGGCTTGCTCTTGAAGACTTGCTCAGTCTGCTTTAATATAGAATGCAAGATTGCCCGTCCAATGCTGACTCTATCAAAAGTAGATTGGGTCCTTCTCAATCAGTCACTAATTAAAAGACGCTCTACAGATTTCTTTGAGTTAATTTTGTATCCAGCCACTTTGCTGAAGGTGTTTATTAGCTGTATGGCTTCTCTAGTAGAATTTTGGGAGATCGTTTATGTATACTATCATATCATCTGCAGATAAGTCCTCCCTTTATACAAATGGACAACAGGCTAAGAAAGAAATTAGGGAAACAACATCCTTCACAATTATCATGATATAACTCTAACCCACCTGTATGGCAAGAACTTAAAGTCATTAAAGAAAGAAATTAAAGAAGATATCATAGGAAGGAAAGATCTCCTATGCTTGTGGATCTGTAGGATTAACATAGTGAAAATGGACATCTTAGGAAAAGCAATCTACAGATTCAACTCAATTCTCATAAAAATTCTGACACAGTATTTTATAGACCTTGAAAGAACAATTATCAACCTCATATGGAAAAACAAAATACACAGGATAGCTAAAACAATCCTGTGAACTTCTTGAGGAATAACTGATCTCGAGATATACTACAGACTAATAGTGATAAATAAATGAACTTCTGGAGGAATAACTGATCTCGAGATATACTACAGACTAATAGTGATAAAAACTGCATGATACTGGGATAGGTTCAGACAGGTGGATCAATGGAATCAAAATAAAGACCCTGAAATAACCCTTCCCTACACACACACACACACACACACACACACACACACACACACACGCACACACACACACAGAGCCATGGCCACTTTATTTTTAACAAAGAAGCTATAGCGGTGATTTGATTATGCGTGGCCCAGGGAGTAGCACTATTTGGAGTTGTGGCCTTTTTGAAAGGGGTGTGGTCTAGTTGGAGGAAGTGTGCCACTGTGGGTGTGGGTTTTAAGATCCTCTTGCTAGCTGCCTGGAATCCAGTCTTCTTCTTTCTGCTTTCAGATAAAGATGTATAACTCTCAGATCCTCCTGTACCCTGTCTGCCTGGATGCTGCCATTCTCCCACTTTGATGATAATGGATTGAACCTCTGAATCTATAAGCTAGTTCTAATTAAATGTTGCCCTTATAGGAGTTGCCTTGGTCATTGAGTCTGTTGACAGCAGTAAAACCCTAACTAAAACAGAAGCCAAAACCATACAATGGAAAAAAGAAATCATATTGAAAGAATGGTTCTATTCTAACTGGTTGTCTGCATGTAGAAGAATGCAAATAGAGCCATATTTATCACCCTGCATAAAATTCAAGTCCATGTGGATCAAAGACTTCAACAAAAAACTAGATACACTAAATCTAATACAAGAGGAAGTAGGAAATAGCCTTGAACGCATTGGTACAGGAGACAATTTCCTGGACAGAACACCAATGATTTAGGCTATAAAGTCAACAATTGGTAATGGGACTTCATGTAACTGAAAAGCTTCTACAAGGCAAAGGACATTGCGGTCAATGGGACAAAAGGGCAGTCTAGATTGGAAAAAGATCTTCAATATTGCTACATGTGATAGAGGATTAATATCCAAAATATATAAAGAACTCAAGAAGTTGAACACCAGCAAACTAAACAATCCAATTAAAAAATTAGGTACAGAGCTAAACAGAATTCTCAACAGATTAATCTCTAATTATCAAGAAGTACTTTAAGAAATGTTCAACATCCCTAGCCATTAGGAAATGCATATAAAAACATCCCTGAAATTCCATTTTACACTCATCAGAATGGCTAAGATCAAAACTCAAGGGAAAACACACGCTGGCAAGGATGTGGAGAAAGGGAACATATGCCATTGCTGGTGGGAGTGCAAACTTATACAGCTACTCTGGAAATCAATCTGATGATTTCTAAAATAATTGGAAATAGTTCTACCTGAAGATGCAGATATTCTTCTCTTGGCCATATATCCAAATGATTCTCCACCATAACACAAAAACACCTGCTTCCCTATGTTCCTAGTAGATTTATTGGTAATAGCCAGAAACAACCCAGATCTCCCCCAACCAAAGAATGGATACAGAAAATGTAGTTCATTTATACAATGGATATATATACTATTCAGCTATTAAAAACAAGGGCATCATGAATTTTGCAGGCAAATGGATAGAAGTGGAAAATATCATCCTGAGTGAGGTAAACCAGACCCAAAAGGACATGCATGCATGGTATGTATTCACTAATAAGTTGATATTAGCCATAAAGTACAGGATAGACTTGATATACTCCACAGAGTCAAAGAAGCTAAACAAGAAGGAAGGCACAAATGAGGATGCTTGATTCTCACTTAGAAAATAGTCATAAGGAGTAAATGGAGCTAGGGAACTGGTTGGAAAAGGGGATGTGGAGAGGAACGAGAGATTCAGGGTCATGTGTGGGGAGAGACAAGAGAGAGGGCCAAGAATGAATGAAAATTTGCAGCTACCCTGGGGTGGAGGGTAGGGAACATCTATAGGAGTGCCAGAGACACGGGATGGGTAAGACTCCTAGGAGTCAGTGGGTGACTTTTGGTGAGATGCATAGCAGTGGGGACATGGAACATGAAGAGGCCAGCTCCTCTTGCCAGGGCCGATTCTGAATAGAGTGACAAGAACAACCCAGCCATAAAACTTTCAACCCAAAACTTGTACTTTCTACAAGAACTGCAGGGGCAAAGATGGAGCAGAGACTGAGGGAATGGCCAACCAATAATTGGCCCAACTTGAGACCCATCCTGTTGGCAAGCATCAATCCTTGACACGTTAATGATGCTTGTTTGCAGACAGGAGCCTAACATAACTGTACCCTGGAATGCTTCACCTGGACGGTGACTGAAGGATATGCAGAGAACCACAGCCAAAAACTAGATGGAGCCTAATAAGATTTCTAGACTCATAGAGAAGAGTTGGGTGAAGGATTGAGGGCCTCAAAGGCTATAGGTACTTCACAGGAAGACTAACAGTGTCTAATAACCTGACCCTTGGGGGCTTTCAGCAACTGAATACCAGAATACACGGGCTGGACCTTCCCTCCCCCCCCCACATAGCCAGCAGATGCACATCTCTGTCTTCACGTGGGTCACTGCACCTGGAGCCCAGGCTACCCTTAAAGCTGTTGTCTGTCTGTGAAATCCCTTCTAACTGGGCTAACTTGTCAGGCCTCAGTTGGAGAGGATATACCTAGTCCTGTTGAGACTTGATGTGCCAGGATCAGGGATATCCATGGAGGACCCTACCCTCTCAGAGAAGGGGAAGGGATGACAGGAGGGACTATGTGGGATGGGAGACCAGAAGAAAGGCAAGTTATCAGGATGAATAAATAAATAAATGGAAAAAAATGCTCTACAGTCTTGCCTACGGCCATTTAATGGAGGCCTTTTCTAAACTGAGGCTTCCCCTTATCCAAGTACTCTACCTTATATTAAGTTGACATAAAACTACACATCACAATATGCATATATTAAACTTTAAATTTTATCTCCAACATTTTAGTATGGAATGTGCCAATTAAAATAAGTAAAATTATAATGATAGGTAACTTTATTTACATTGTAGTTATTAAGAAAGCTAAAGGAGAATCTATATTTAAGAGAAAATGAGTATCATTGTCAAAAAGACAAATACATGCTATTATGAACTACCTTTTGTTATACATTGAAACGATTTAAATTGTACATTATTCACTTTACAAGTGATCTTTACAGTGACTACTAAATTTCAAAGTGATAACTGCATCTCGTGCTTCCTGACGGGCATTCAGATCATCACTGCAATGTGTAATATCTTCTATTCTCCACAAAATGTCATCCAGCTGGACTGAATCAAAGACTACAGATTATGCTAATGTGTTACATAGTCAGTCAGGAAAGGGAGAAAAACATTCTGTGGAAAAAAAAAATCCCTGATATCTAAAATGTATTTAACTTTGCAGGAAAAATGATCCAATTTTGTTAACCATGCAACTTGAAAGGAAAAACAAAGAAGAGAAAAAAACTATTTATTGTTTAAAAGAGATTTTACAGAGATACAAAACAAAATACAACATGCGATCATATAACATGAATTCATATTGATTATAAAACCATGACATGTTTAAGAAGACTATGTATCAGACAATTAAGAAAATTAAATACAAAGTACTAATAGAATATCAAATATATTTGTGATATTGAAAATTTAATAAGTGTAATATGATTTTGAGTCCTTGGATTCTGACTTATGTTCTTTAATATTTAACACAATAATAATAAAACTATCTGAGATTTGCTTTAAGCTAATGTCTTGGGGAAGCATGGAGGAAGCACAGCTTTCAGACATTGATTAATGAGATATTATTTATGATATTCTACTTCTGTAAGCTTTATTTTTTTTAAAAAAATGAATGTCCTTGAGACATATGTAAATAGCAAATTGAAAAGTGAGAAGAAACAAAATATTAATGAGAAAGCACTTAATAACCAAGGAAGAAAAACAAGTTCTTATTTGCACCTAAGTAAATTAACTTTTGTTATTTACAAGTTGAAAATAAATAGTTTCTGGTGACTCTTTTGTAATTTAAAGTAGTAATGTTCAATGTGACCCTTAATTCTTTAGTAACTTATGCACAATCCTGCATTCCAAAAACACGGCCAGCCTATTCTTAGGGATCTAACTTCAGTGTCCTGTTCATGTATTCTTGCTTTGCTTGTCAGTTACAAATATTATGCCAGAAAGAATTGATATCCCGTTATCCTTACTCAGGATTCTTACAGATAGACTCTTGAACAGTTACAGCATATGTCTTCTGCAACAACTTGGATGTCTTGAATATGTGACTCATGGGAGAGTATTTGCCTACTATGAACAAAGTCCTCATTGTCATTGTTATCATCACAAATGCCATAGTTTCCCCATACCCCCGCAAAGAAAACTAAAATCATTTCAAGGATTTGTAGTGAGTGATCAGTTAAGCTCTGCTCATTACTCAATGACCCACACAAGACAAACTCAAAGGCTTCTTTCAAAGTTCTTTGTCTTATAATGCTTTCTGAGATTTTTTTCCCTCTTATGGGTCCTTAGCTTTCATTTACTATGGCTTTCATTTTTCTGTGCTGAAGGGGTTTCCTGTGTACCAACAAGTGTACCAATGGGTCTCTATATTTCTTGTGCTTTTTGTTGCCTTCTTTTCTTACTGATTATTTGTTTTGTCCTATTCCAATTTGTTTGTTTCTGTTTCAGTTTACTTTATATTAATCTTTTGATACCTGTTTATTTTCTAACAAGAAACAGAAAAGATATGGATTTGAATGGAATGGGAGGTGAAAGGACTACAGAAGTAGGAAGTAGGAAGTAGGGAGACATAATCAGAATGGACTGTATGAAAACAAGCTTGCCAGGGACTAGCCTCAGCATAGAAAGGGACTCACTGATACGTCAAATTGTGAATCCAAACTGACAACCTGTGTTGTGCTGGCTATTCTAAGAGATCTCTCTATTCATGTCCTGCTTGTGTGTGTGTGTGTGTGTGTGTGTGTGTGTGTGTGTGTGTGTGTGTGTGTATGTGTGTAAGTTCTACAAACAGTTCTCTCTTTTTATCCTAAGAAATTCTCTGAATAGCTCACCTCCTGCAGAACACAGGTCCTGTCTTTTATTTTACATGTCAATCCAGTTGTTTACTCTAGGTTTTGTTTATCTTAAGAATCAATATCTTGTGACCCCCAGCTCTTTGATTCTTAACAGCAAACACAGTTTCTTATAACATTGCAAAAGAATTCAAGAGATCTGCTTGCCTCTGTTAGGCACAGAAGATAAACTAATTGGGTGGGTTCTGGTCCTGAAATTACCATTTCTACCACACCTAGGCCTAAACTCACTCAGCAGCAGGCTGATCTTGAATTCAGGAATCTGCCTGCACTTATATCTTTCTGACAAGCTGGCTCATAGTGTAGCTGCCTTTGTTCCTTTAGATTCAGGACGACACTCATAACTTTTATTGCATCCTTATATTTTGCATAGTTGAGAAATTACATACTTTTGACATCATCTATTTAGAGATCTTTTCCATACCCTTAAGGACTGTCCTGAAGATCCCAGCATTTACCATTTTGAGGAGACATAGCCACTCCCTAGATTCCTGGACTCTGATTTTCTAATTCTCCTGGAGTCATTAACTTTAACAGGGAGGACATTCCTGAGAGGAATGTGAAAATATGTACAATATTATACAAACAAGCCTTATGCTCAGAGCAGCCATCAACACTTGTGGAGGCTCACACAGGGACCCTCTCCCAGGAGCAGGAACCATGTCAATTTGTCCCCACCAGGGACACACCTGGCTCTGCAAAATCTATTTTCAATAAAACCAAACATTGCTAGTGGGTAAAGAAAAATGTAATTTGATTTCATGCAGTTGATATATTCTGTTTTTACTCCTATAATAATATGATTAAACCATTTACACATTTTAAAAAAGACAGAAACCAAACTCTTGGTATATTTGAAACTGGCATCTTATAGACTATAATATGTCCAAACTGCTAAGATTAGTTAGGATAAATAAAAAAGAAAGGATTTGACATTTGTATGATTTTCATGCTGCCAAAGTGGTCCTTGATATGCTTTAGCTATCTGTCTATATATGCACATATATTTATAAATTATATATAATATTTATATATGTATTTATATAATTTATAAAAATATATATACATATACACACACACATATATACACATACACATACTGATATAAAGAGAGAATAGACAAAAGAGTGAAATTTTTTTGAAATAGTAGCTAAAATAAAATAATTATTTTAATTAAATATTTGCTTATAAGATTTTTGTTTAAAATGTTGGCAAATAAAACTATTGATATGAGCCAGGCAGTGGTGGCGCACGCCTTTAATTCCAGCACTTGGGAGGCAGAGGCAGGTGGATTTCTGAGTTCGAGGCCAGCCTGCTCTACAGAGTGAATTCCAGGACAGTCGGGGCTACACATAGAAACCCTGTCTCAAAAAAAATAAAATAAAATAAAAAAATCTATTGATGTGAGAAAAAGCAAGGGGATAGAGGCATCACAAAATACCTGAAATGTGAGATTCTCTATTTGTTTCTAATGAGAAAGAAAATTTTGCATAAGAACAACTTACAGATAATTAATGTCTGATGAGTGACAGTCTCTTTTAAAAAGTCTAATATTTCAGAAGCATATACTTAAATATAGGAAAACTGGCTATTTTTCCCAATTCATAACAAATCCTAACTCCTTTCTATACTTGAAAAACAAAGTAAAAACAGGAAATGTAACCAAATATAGGAGACAATATACAATTGTACAAATGAACCAAAAGAAAGCAAATCTATATACTGCTGAGAAAAGAAATTGGAATATGGCTTCTTAAGACGCTCAATGAGCCCAGACAAAACAGAGAAAGCATGAAGAAAATGATGCTTGTACATGAAAATATCAACATGGAGAGAGAAATTACAGGAAAGAAAAGAAATTCCAGAGATTTATGCCAACCAGTTACACTTTGCAGAAGAAATAGTCAAATTTAAATGCCAACTTTATCATTTCAAAGGAGCAGAAACTAAATAAAAAATAATAAAACATGAGGGAAAAAAAACTATACTTTACATGTGTAATTGAAAAGTGGCCTTGGGTACAATAGGTGAAGCCAAAGGCAGGGAAGAAAGAGAAGCAAAGGGAGGGGAGAGAAGGGGAACATGAGCAAAACTCAGCAAGGCAGGGAAAAGGAGGTCTAGAGGCGACGGAAAGAAATGGGTATTGATGTAAAGACACACAGGATCCAATTCCCCAAGGAGAATGAACAAACGAATATACAAACTTAGAGCTAAAAGAAATTCAGCTAGGACAAATGAAGGATTACAGTGTTGCCACATAGCATATTTAGAAATGAATGGGGTTGTTAGAGTGTTCATAAAAAGATGGTCACTCAATTATCACCAAGTTACACAGTAAGAACGTTGAACAGTTCTAGTCATTGTAGAAGTAAGGGAAGGTAAATAATTTCAGGAGGACCACATTTGTATGAGATTCTTTCAGTACCAGAATGTTGGAAGTTTTGAAAGTTCCAAATCACAGACAAGGATCCTGGAACCCAAACAATGTTTTTAGCTGGAAGCTAATTCAGTGTCCACAGTAAGTTTTAATTGCTTTCTTGCTGGCTCCAAGATGCAAAGCCCTTAACTAACTCACGCGAGCTGAGTGAAATAATCATGATACATTGCTTCAGGCTTTTGTGAGGTATTCATGGACTCATTTATATTATTTAAAATATAAAATAATGAGTATGTGAAAACTGGCAATAATGATGAAGTTACAGAGGAAAAGTCCTGATTTTCCAGGTGTTTTTTGTATAAACAATAAGCCACTTCAAAAACTAATTAAATAGTTCTAAAAGAATCCCCTTTTCATGATATGTGGAGATTCCTAAGAAATTTGCTAGTTTACATGTGTCTTCCAGAATGTATTGGTTGTTTTAATTTTGGGTGTAGTGTTGGGATAATCCTGCTCCCCTTTTAAAGGTTGTCTTTGAATTATTCAAATAATGATTTTTGTACCTTCAGAGAGCTGAGTACTGTCTGGACTTTGGTATTGTTACTCTATTTGCCCAGCACCTGGATCATATTTTGTAAAAATTCTTCTCCATCACCTTCTGATTGGTCTAATAAAGAGCTGACAGCCTATAACAGGACAGGAGAGAAAAGGCAGGACATCCAGGCAAAGACAGGAACTATGGGAAGGATTGAGATGCAACCTTTGCCAGCTGGACAGAGTTGGAACAGGTACTAGCACTGATTGTGTCTGAGAGAGATAACTGGCCACAGGGCAGAGCATGGAATAAAACAGTCCTGTTAATTCAAGTGAGACGAACTAGCTGAGAGGTAGCCAGCTAAGGCCTAATCTTAATAAATCATATAAATTTCCATGTCATTGTTCCAAAGCTGGCAGGTTCAGACAGTCTGACAATAGGATAGCGAATTCATTGTTTTTCAGGAAATTGTTTAAATACATTTTTAAAAAGTAAACTTACTAATTTGATCCATTTTGTTTTTCTTTCTCTTTTTGTAACTAACATTTACCAGTGTTTCTATATTTTCTTTAAGACTCTCTCTGTCTCTCTGTCTCTCTGTCTCTCTCTCTGCAGTATCTGATGAGTCTGGAAGAATTGTTATTGCTGGTAAAATCAGGGACAGGAAACGGGATGAATAATATTCTATTTTAAGCCTTTAGGAGTCAGAGAGTATCTCTGACATCAAAGCAACATTACTTCCTTTTCAAAAGCCTGAATTGAAGTACCTCTACAAGCACTCTAATTTCCTGATTTAGAATGATAATATGTTGACCTAGACATGTATTTTCTTTTAAAGAGAGGAAGCCATTTTTTAATTTAGTTTTAGGCACTGATCCTGTCATAGTCTGGAAACGACTCCCAGAAGGTTACAAGGGTGCACGCGAAGCAAGTGTGTCATTGATGAAAACGCTTTTTATCATTCCAAGATGTTATCCAAAGTAATTGCTAAGCAAACAAAATGACGCTGGTCATTCCTCTGTGCCATTTGCAGTACCCCTGTCCAAGGCAAACCAGAGCAGCACAAGGAGTGTGAGTCAGAAAATCTACTTTGGAAAGAACCTGTCTTCATCAAAAACTTCTAAAATGAGCCATGCTCATTTTCAGGCCATTTTCCTGTGCACCTGCTCAGACTGTGTTCCAACTGGCCTGTGGTTTAACAGCTCTCTAAGCACTCTTGATTAAGAACACAGCTTCATCAAACAGGGTGGCAGCGCTCTCACACCTGTATTTGAGCTTCATTTTCTTCTTTCAAAGAATGATCTCAAATTAAATTCCACACCTTAAAAATATCCTCTCTTCTATTTTCCTCTTTCTACATCCGCTTTGTGGTGGCTCTATCTTAAGAAATGATACAAGATACCAACATCCCACAAAATAAGAGAATGTACATCGATGACCCCAGACTGACTAACTTCTATTTGTCTAAAAGTAAATAACAATGGTCTTTACAAATAGTGGTTTAGTAAACATCAGTCCTATGATTGTGACCATCTGTTTCAAGGATTTCTATTCTGTTACTTGATGGCAAAGAAATCTAAATCCACTTTATTCTTCTACATCTCAATACAATTGTCTGTAAAATGGATATGTGCATATATTGTACCCATGTCTTTAAAAACTAAGTGAGATTATCAGACGATTTAACCTCATTCTTTCAGTAAACTGAGTCACAGAATCTACTTTTAAATTTCTAATTGAGGGAGGCAATCATATACTTTCATTCTCTAAGTCATTCTTACTCTTTCCTTACTCTGCCTCACTCTCTCTACTCCCTTCATAGGCCCATGCAAGTAGTTATTCTGTACATTTTCTTATGGGAGGTTATATTATTAATATGACATCATATCTAATATTTATAGAAAATAATATAACAATTAGGATGAGGATTTTGATTCTCATACTTGTGAATTTAAGTGACAATGCATTTAATTCTGTTTTTAAATCCAATTAAACCATGACAATGTATAAATAAAGTAAATTTAAAGAAACTCTGGCTTTAGCATTTTCCTACATAAGCTTAAAAATCTTGCATAGGCAATTAGCTAATCTTTTCTTTTTCCCCGTATGGATGTTTAAACATCATCAGATATAAATTGGTGCCATCTTATTTTCAGGTGTTCAACATATAGTCATATATATTTTGAAGGAACATATTCTGTAACAATATAAACAAAGATGGATATATATATATATATATATATATATATATATATATATATATATATATGCATATGGGTGTGTGTTTGTGTTTGTGAAACATGTATTTTGCACTGAAAAACTGTGCATATCAATTTTGCAGTTGATAAGTTCATTAGTTTTATTGATGGTAAAATATAGTATTTCTCAAGAAGTCTCCGTTCACTTAATTAGGGCTGGTGCCACAACATCACTATTCAAAGTCTACAAGTATTTTTGCATCCAGAGCATCCACACGGGTCTTCCCCCTGTATCCTGCTAGCCCAGGGTGAGTGGCAGACATAGAGAGTGCCATGTCAAACCTTCCCTGACGAACCTCAATGTTAATCACTCAGTCTATATTTTCAGATTACTTCAACAACATTTCTTTGATCTCTTTGAAATTTCACAAGAAGACCTAAACTCACAGTACCCAAATAAAAATAAAACAATGCTGCAGCAAAATATAATGATACTTTCCTAAAGATTTGTGTGTCTTAGTTCCTCAGCATTATATGTTATTAGGGTGGGAAATACATAGTTATAGTTAACAATATAATGTTATTTGTTTCTGTGATATATAGAATATGGGCATTTTGTCTTATATATATATATATATATCCTATATATCTCCCATGCTTTACACTTGAAAAAATATTGATGCAATGCTGTTTCTTTCTCTAGCAACAAATTAGGACAAATGAAGATACAATGCCTACATTAACATATAATGTTATATATTGTGTTTATAGATTTCTTAAACATACCTTATATCAATGCATGTTTGCTTAATGTTATTTATTTTTGCATGTAACTGTGTAAGCTTTTTTTTACTGACTATGGATTTACCTATTTTAATCATTGCTCATGGTAGACTTGTTCATTTTACATTTCGTTCAATGTGAATTATATTGCCATTATAATGCCATTTGTGACGGAATTAATATTTTCTCTGCATTTCATTATTCTAATGCAAAGTAAGCTGCACTTCACTTTTCCTTTTCAGAGTATGTTTCTTCCTACCATGTGTTCATCAAAATTACTATTTTTGAATTGTTCTTTAAAGATCTTCAAAAATATTTGCATATTATTTTAAAATGCTAGAGAAAAAATAGAAGAAAGCAAATAATATATTACAAAGCCTTAGCAATCATTTAATTCTAAAACGCCACTGAAACTTACTTATTAAAGGAAGCAGCTGGATTCCTTACTTGGTATCCATTTTCTTAAAGACAGTAGATCATTAATCAAAGCACATCAACAAGCACACAAGGGTGGCCTGGATAGTTTTTCTTTATTTTTATTAAAAATAAAGCTATTTCATAAAATATCTTCTGATTATGATTTCAGATCCCATCAATATCCACATCCTTTCTGGATCTTATTAGATTTTTTTCTACTTTATTAATGAGAATGTTAGGTTCTGAAAAATTTCAAAAGTTGATACAGTCAAGGATAGATAAAGTGTGTCTTGTTTATCACTTAATACAATGTTTTTGTCCCGGCCACTCTATCCAAAAGAGGTAAACCAAAATTATGACATAAAGTGTTTCTGAGGGCAGATTATACCAAGAACGTAATTGCATGTACATGATAAATTGTACATGATAAAATTGTGTGTGTGTGTGTGTGTGTGTGTGTGTGTGTGTGCCTTTAAATACAGAGAATTCTGGAGGTAATTTTGAACATGGATTCTTTCTATTATTGATTTACATATTGATGTTATTCTGTCCTTGGGCTACATATTGACCTGGCAAAGAAAAAATATCTGATAGGGAAATTATTCTTCTCAGACAGACATTTACCTCATTCAGAAATAAGTGATACCTAAGCAATAAGTTTCATGACTATCAAAAAAACAGTAAAAACACAGGTATCAAAATATGTTACACATTTTAATTTTACATATACTTAACTTCTTTAGTGGTCTCTGCATTTAGCCTAACTTTTTCAAGAATTACAAAAGAAGTAGTATTACCAATGCTCCAATTTTCTTTTATCCCTTCTTTTTTTTAGTAGATTTTTGACTATGTTGATTGCTAAAATTTTAGTTTTATTCCCAATCTATTCTTTATACTAATGTGTGTGTGTAATAGTTCTTACCATGATTTACATTTATTTCTTTAGTTTTTAGGTAACATGTTAAATGTCCATTGGATGTAAATTTTCAGATTCAATACACCATTAAGATAAGATTTTATAGTTCTTATTTGTACCCTAGAATGTCATGTAATATTTCCCGGTAAGTAGATATATTTCTCTTGATTAATATAATGACAGTAAATTTGTGGAAAAATAACATTTAGGTTATATATTGAGATTAGTTAGCATATTATAAAGATAACACTGGTATTCATGAATCAACATAAATGTAGGTATAGAGTTATATAGATATAGGTTATGAAAATAGGCAAAATTTGTTGAAAGAGGTAAATATAATGCATTTATAATTGTGTCACATTTATAAATGTGAAAAACATTTATAAAACTAACCACTATAAAACTGGAGAGATGGCTCAGCAGTTAAGTGCATTTCCTTCTCTTAACTCAGGATCCCTTCTCTTTACCCATGTTGTGACATTCACAAAGGCCTGTAACTCCAGTGCTAGGGGATTCTATGACTTCTTCTGGGGTCCTTTAGCACCCAAATACCTATGGTTCATAAACATACTCTCAGAAAAAAAGTCACATAAAGATATCATTTTGAAAAAGATAATTTAGAACTGAACAAACATCATAAAACTACTGTAGAAAATATAAAATACCCTTTAAATCTCTGTGCAGATCATTCAATTTAGATTGCTTTAAGATATATGTTAAAATATATTTTATGTTTTTAATTCATTTTTCGAATGCCATACACATTTGATATTTTGCTGAAATTCAGTGTTACACCCCCAATTCTTTATTATCTCATTTGATTATATCTTTTTTGAAAATGTGTTCATTTTTAAAACTGACTGAGTTCATTTGGTATTGCATGGATATGCATGGGTGTAGAACATTTTCCAAGGACATAAGTAGCTTCATAGTACCCACATAACTGGCAGCAGTTAATCAGAATTCTAGCAGATATTTACTTTATCATACAAAGAAAAGCTGTTGTTACCTGAAGACAATATATAATTAATAAAACCAGCAAATAACTGTCTTACCTCAATAGGAAAATAAGATTTTTAAGAGAGATAAATAATGTACAAAGTGATAGTTATGTTAAAATATTACTCAAAAGCCATTGAGACTTTGAGACTTTTATGCTTTTGCATTTTCAATATTAAAATGTTAAAAGATATAGCATGCTTCCTATAATAATTAATTAATATCAAAGATTCTCATGTGAATAGGCAAAGAAGCTATCCAAATCAATAAGGAAAGAATCACAAAATAAAACTAGAAAAAGTAGCAAAAAGGAAATAAAATACAGAATAAATCATTAAATCTTATGGATATATGGAGAGTATTCATAACGTTACTATGCAGCGGAAAGCAAATGAGAATAATAAAAAGAAACAGCATTGTGTATTGGAGTGGCAATAATAAAAGGCTGGAATATGCCAAATGTTAGTTGAATATGAGTCTCACGGCTGGTAAGATTTGGAGGCTGGCAGTCATTCTAGAAAACTCCATATGGGGATGTGTCCAAGGTTATTTACTGTGCAGTATTCTTTGCCAAGGAAAAGAGATCGAAACAATTTGATTGTCTATCATTTGGATAGTAGATAGATTAAATCTGTCAGATGACACCATGGTGCGGTAAAAATTATCTTTAAATTATGACTGGATACGTATATACAAAATCACATATTAAGTCATGGACATATATCACATTGTGAAAAACAGAGGACAATCATCAGGAAAGTAATTAAGGATAGTAAGAATTCTTAAGCACTAAATGAAACCCATTTAAATAAACTCATATGCAGTTTATATCTGTGTTGTCCATTAAGTATCATTCAACTATGTGCCTTGTTTTACCCAAACTCAAAATGAGATTTTCTTGCTACACTTGTCAGATTGTGTAATTTACTTATTAAAACTGTTAGAAAAGCCAACTCTGGAATAAAAGTGTACTTCTTATTGTGGATTATCTTTTTAATTCTACAAAGAACTATGTTATATTCACTCCAGCTCTCTCTGTTTTAAGCAGGCTTTGATAGTGCCTGTATAAAGTTCCTGTTCGCTGCTACAGGAAAGCACGTGATGAAGGCAATTTACACAAGAAACATTTTATTGGAGCTTACAGTTCACATGGACATTATGAAAGAGAGCATGGCAATAGCCAAACAGGTGTAGCCCTGGACCAGTAGATGAAAACTTACGGCTGATCCATATGCACAAGGAACACACACACACACACACACACACACACACACACACACACACACACACACACAGAGAGAGAGAGAGAGAGAGGGAGAGGGGGAGAGAGAGAGAGAGAGAGAGAGAGAGAGAGAGAGAGAGAGAGAGAACTAGGAATGGTATTGACTTTTAAAACCACACAGACGACTTCTAGTGAAACATTTTCTCTAAGAAGACCACAAAAACCAACTCTTCCACAGAATTCTCATCAGTATTCAAACCTGTGAGCCTATGAAGGGGTATTCTCATTCAAACCACCATAATTCCTACATTCAGGGAGAATGAGACAGGAGGATTATGAATTTGTGGACAAACAAGCTTCAAACAAGAAAATAGAAAATACATGCCTGGCATTCTATTACTGTGATAAAATACCATGACCAAAAGCAACTTTGGTAGGAAAGGGTTTATTTATCGTTATAGAAGGTTATGTTCATATCTTAGAGCAATGGCCTTTGTTTTAATGCCGTTTTCTGCATTAGTGTTGTTTCTTATTGTTCGAAGAAAATATCTAAGAAAAACAACCTAAAGATTTACATTAGCTCAATACTTCTAAGAGATGCAGCACATCGTGTCGGTAATCCATTGGACTGGGAATTGAGGCAGTTGTTTGCATTCCATCCCATCATCAGGAGGTAAGGAGAGATGAATCTTGGGGTTCATATGTCTTTTCTTTCCTTTCTTATTCAGCTTCTAACTGTAGACCATGCCATTGAGGCACTGTTATTCAGACATGCTCTTAACCCCTCATGGCTAATTCTATCTGGAAACATTCTTAAAGGCATATGCATAATTGTGTCTCTTAAGTGGTTCGAAACCTGGTCAAGTTGATTACGACAATTATCCATCATGTTCTTTTTTTCTAACATTTTCCTGTTTTCTTCTTTAATATAGTAGTCATGTTTTACTACATAGGAGAAAATACATAAACATACATACATGCATGCATATATACACTCAGACATGATGAAGTCTGTCATGTCAAGTTATGGAAGTGTGGAAGTGGGAACATGAGTAGCTAGTAGCATACAGATACAGAAACACAGAGAGAGAGAGAGAGAGAGAGAGAGAGAGAGAGAGAGAGAGAAAGAGAGAGAGAGAGAGGAGAGAGCCCAATTACTAATCATCTCAGCTATAAACTGTTATTCTGACAAAAATAACAGTTAATAAACCTGAGATGCCAGCACCATGTCATAGTAATACACATTAACCTGAGTCAGAGCATAGACAAATTACATGGAAGTGGAGGAATGAACCATCTTCCTGTGTTTTCAGTTGAGCTGTCTCTTCAAGTGATTCATCAGTTTATTATTAATGTGCACTAAAGACAGGATATGACTTTTTACTACCCAAGTATCACTGTCAAATATTATGATCTATGAATAATAATGTTTTAATTCTCTCTCCTCTATACATAAAGAAATTTATGTTAAATTTACATGTAAATTAAATAGAAAGGTACTAGCATTGTAAGCAGACATTAATATTAGTAATTATGGAAAAAAATGTTCAGCCACATTCCAGGAACCATTAACTTCCTAGAGCCCTATCTTTGCTTTGTACTTAACTCAAGCTTCTGTGTGGGTTGGGGGACAAAGATGAATCTATCAAACGGAAGTATCAGTCACCAATGATTTATTCATCAATAATAACTGACAGATCTGATATTCAAGAATAACATCCAGTAGGGGATAGCTAATGCTCTACCAAATCAACAGAGCAGAGACAAATAATAGGCAAAATTATTCCTTTCATTCATCCTCACCTTAAATGAATGAGACAGCACATGACTTCAGTGATGTTTTAAGATGAAAAAAATGACGAAGTGAAATGTACATAATAGAATGAACTATAAACAAGAATTTGTCAGACCGTGTTTGTATTTATTTTTCAGTATGAGGAGAACTTAATAGGCCCTGTTATGGAGAAATCACCCTGAAACACAAAACATTCAAAGAGAAAATACTGACCAAGCAAAATAATCCAAAGAGTTGGGTAGAAACTGAAGCTAGGACACTCTAGTTTCCCTGTGCATTCACTAAAATGCCCTGCTTCAACCAGATGTGTGATTACTCTCTCATTACCAGCTACATCTTGATTTCTAGTTTGGCTTAATAATTTTAGAACTTACTGAGTCTGATAATCTCTAGATTTTTTAAATGGTTATAAAAGAATTTGAATGTCATGGTTGACCTTAGTTTGATGTTCAAATTTTAAAATATTTTATTAATTCATTAAGAGTATCATACAGTTTATTTTAGTCATATTAATCCTTAACTCCTCCTCTTGTTACTACCCAGACTTGCTCCCTTTCTTGGTGCCCTAACACCATGACATATTATTTTAAAAATTCTATACACTTTTATATACATATATTTTATATAAATAAAATTTTTATATTCACTTTTATATATATATATATGTACACACACGCATGTGCTCATGTGCGTGTGTGTGTGTGTGTGTGTGTGTGTGTGTGTGTGTGTGTGTGTGTCTGCTTTTTAGCTGATCATAATTCCTCAGGAGTATGAACTCATGGATCTCTTCTAACTTCATGCTTGGATATTTTTCGACTTAGTACTCTGCAAATAACCACAGTGACTTTAAAATCTTGAGGCATCAATCCTCTCATTCATAGAGGAAACTGTTTTGCTCAAGTCTGCTTTGACATCTGTATCATAGAATCATTATGCCCTCCATGTAAAATGGCCCCTGAGCCCAGGGAAGAGAAAGTAGTTTATGTATTCCATTTATACCTGAGTATGCCTTCCTGAATTATTCTCTCACTTTGACAAGTGTATCCATTAAACACTGAGTACACACACACACACACACACACACACACACACAGAGAGAGAGAGAGAGAGAGAGAGAGAGAGAGAGAGAGATATGAGGGAAAATGTGGGAGAGAGAGAAATACATTGTCTTATGTAATCTGACAGCAGCACTAATCTATCGGTAGAGAAATATGAATTTATAGAGAAGTTGTGTACCTTGTCCATTTCATGGAATAATAGCAAAGGCTCACCCTGTGGCTCTGAGTTCTGCAACCATGGGTTAATATATACATCTGTAGTAACAGACATGTCTTACCTCCTGTGTAGTAGATCTTAAAGACAATCAGAAAGCTGAGGAATGTAAGCTTCATATATGCCTGAAATGTTAATATCTTAATACTTCAGGTTTTAAACACACTTGAGGAAATGTTTCATTTTCAATTTGTCACATTACAGAACATATCACATGCATGCAAGTTGGACTTTATGTAGATAAGAAAATTGTTCCATTTCTCCTTTTCTACTGATATGTATTATTTTTGTATCCCTTGTTTAATATGAAAATGAATACTTCATAAGTAGGAAATCACACATAATGATGAAAGGCTAGAATAATGTGAAAAAAATCACAATTCAATTCCTTTCCTTAGAAATATGCTTCTGTGGCTAAGAACATATGCAAGTGTGAGTTGAGGAGTTTGGATTCCTAGAATTTACCACATTAAAAACAAAGCCAGGTGGATATGGCAGTCTTCCTATAATTATAGTACTTTTGAGGGAGAGTTAGGGGATTTCTAGAGCTAGATGGCTAACCAGAACAACTCACATGGAAATCTCCCATTTCAGCAATAGGTCTTACAGAGCAGAAAAAATGGAGAGGCACATAGGAAGATTTCCCCATCAACCTCTGGCTTCCCCAGACATACCACACATGCTCCTATACCAGTACATATATATGAATACACATTCAATTGCGTGCATAAATATAACCATATCATATATAAACATGCAAAAAGTAAAGATACATGCTTACTTAGCTTGAACTGCATTCAGAATAATGTTGGTTCTTTTCCTCCATGCTCCTGCCCATGTGTTTTCCCCATGGTAATGTACTGTTCTATTATTCCGTGACCTCAGTCTCAAGTGTTTCCTTTCTGAGTTTACTTTTATAAGAAGTTTCATTACAACAATGGGGATTGTAATGAATACAGATTCCAAATGTTGGGTTATTTTATTTTATTTTATTTTTTTACTTTTAAATAGAGCTGGCAATGTTCAAATTTCAAAAATGTACAAAAGCTAGTCAAGAGAGAGAATCTGCGAAAGCAGAGAATAATCATATGTTAACTAGCATGGTGCTTTGAAAACAATCTCAGGTTCACTTGATAAATTGCAACTTTTTAATTGTTTTAGTTACTTTCGTGCTTAGTTCATCAATTTTAGGGGGAAAAATGTCCTGCACATATTGTAAAATTCTTGTGCATATGTTACCAGCTCTTCTTTGGCTGTTTCTATCACCACTAATTAACATTTTTAATTAAGACAAAAAACATTGTTAGCATAATACATGAAAAACTGGAGCAGGTGCTCAGGGTAATAATTTGTATAAATAGCTATTGCCCTACACTATCCTCGAAATTATAATCATTAACTAGCTTTTTAGTGGATGAAAGTGAAATTCAGCCTTTTATTTAATTTAAGTAGGTAGGAAAGAAAACTACAAAAATAAATGCAGACACCACAAAATTCTTTTATAATCTTACTAGTTGCTACATTTAAAACTTCTTTCCCTTCAGAGCTCATCCTTAGGTCTTTGATGTACCTGACTATGATTTTTAACCATTTTTACTATAGCAGGCATGAAATTCCTCCTATAGAGTAGTCCTTAAATCCAGGCATAAGTGTAATTATTCACCTCTATAATTACCCTTTGTCACTACTATTGCACTTGTA
Source organism: Uromys caudimaculatus (assembly GCA_028551405.1). Taxonomy (NCBI): domain Eukaryota; kingdom Metazoa; phylum Chordata; class Mammalia; order Rodentia; family Muridae; genus Uromys; species Uromys caudimaculatus. The sequence goes on from CM052712.1 coordinate 45,051,563, forward strand.
AGAACAACTTTCCTTAAAGTTCATTATTGTAGACTGCAGAATACATCAGGTGATCAAATAATTTGTATTTTTCTCCCTATCAGCCCGCATAGCACCTTCTAGTCTTATGAATGATAGCCAAAAGGGAGTGAATTCCCTATGTAGTTTAAGTTCCTCTAGAAAAGATCAGAGAGATAACTACTGTGGGTGTTCTTGCAAAGTACCAGGGTTAGGTTTCTAGTAACCATATGGTGGCTCACACCATTTGTAATTCAATTTACAAGAGATCTGTTGACTTCTGTTGATCTCCACGGACAATGGTCATGTGGATGGATCACATATATGCACGAGACAAACACTCATCATAGTAAAAACAGTAAAGAAAATACAAAGAAACATAAGCCTGAAAAAAGAAATTCTGTACAGGAACAAACCAGTTAAAGGGAAAATGGCTCATCATCTACTGTGATTAGTTCAGAAGTTATTAACAATTGATGACTTTTGAGGTTTAGATAGCCAATTAAGTTAGGGAGTAGCCACAGGTTGTCCAGGCCCCAAAAGATGTCACCTTATCTACTAATATATGGACATTAACTGAAAGTCCATGAATTGTAAAAGTTAAAATGGGGAGATTGGGAAAAATAAGCATTAATGGGCTGAAAAGAAGGAAGTGGGGTGGATTTCATAAAGTTATTTTGTATGCATCAATAAAATTTTCATAAAACAAAATCAATTATCTTCTTTCTCCTTATCATATATTTCTAAACATTCTTTGGTTTTAACTTAATTTTTAAAACATAGTTCTAAAAGGATTTTAAGAGTCTGGGTAAATGTACCACATTTTCTGTATCCATTCCTCTGATGAGGGATATCTGGGTTGTTTCCAGCTTCTGGCTATTATAAATATGGCTGCTATGAACATAGTGGAGCATGTGTCTTTATTACAATGGAGTACTACTCAGCTATCAAAAACAATGATTTAATGAAATTTGCAGGGAAATGGATGGAACTTGAAAATATCATCCTGAGCGAGGTAACTCAGTCACAAAAGAACGAACATGGTATGTACTCACTGATAAGTGGATATTAGTCGGAACGTTTGGAATACCCAAGTTTTACTTTACAGTAACTGCTGGACTGAGAGTGAGGTCCCAGATGGAGGAGTTGGAGAAGGGACTGAAGGAGCTGAGGGAGTCTGCAGCCCCATGGAGGGAGCAACAGTGTCAACTGGCCTGAGCCCCCCCTCCCCAGTCTTCCTGGAGGCTGGACCACCAACCAAAGAATACACATGGAGAGACCCATGGTTCGGACCACATATGTGGCAGAGGAGGGCCTTGTTGACCATTAGGGGGAGGAGAGGCCCCAGTAAAGGGAAATGTCAAGGTGGGAATATGGGTGTGGGTGGGCGGATGGGTGGGAGGTGGAATTCCCTCATAGAGATGGGGGAGGGCGAAGGGATAGGTGGTCTCCAAAGAGGAGACCTAGAAAGGGGGAAATATTGGAAATGTAAATAACGTATCAAAAAAAAAAAAAAAAAAAAAACCAAAAAAAACAGAATCTGGGTACCATATCTTTCTTTTATTAGAAGTGCAATGTGGTGTTGCTTATAGCTCCTTATACTGTATTCCATTGGAAATATATTCACTGAAGTAAATTTAGCTAATAGATGCTCATTTTAAAGGGGTTAAGTCCATAGAACGTATATTATCAATATTTTACTGAAATATATTACCTCATTTTAGAGGCATAATTAGAGGTCTTGTTGCCTTTCTTCAACACATATTATCAAAAACAAATGTTTGTGAAGTAGCTGAAAGGAGACAAGTATAATTCTTACATCCCCTAAAAATATCTAATTACATTATAAAACTATTTTGATAAATAAACAAAAACATATAATTGTCTAAGCAGCAATGATAAGTATCATATGGCATATATAAATTATAGTATGATATGATTCCTTATTTCTATTAATAAAAAATAATTAATGCTTCTTAGTTGTACTCAAAAGTACACTCTTTAATAAACAAAATATTTCTTCTAAAAAAATACATGTGTGTGTATTCATGGAGAAGATTAAAAGAGAGTGAGATAGCAAAATTAGGGAATAAATCATATTTAAGGGTAAAATATATGATTCCTTGAGAGAAGTGCTCACTCTCTACCATAACTCTATAACTGCTATAAAATAATCCTAGTTTTGTTCACTTTTATATGTCTCTTTACTATCTTTATAAATACTGTGTTTGGATGATGAGTTAGAATTATTGAAAATGAGAAAATCCTGACAAGCTTTTTAGATTCTGCAGGAGGTAGTTCAACTTTGCATCTGACCTCCCTCCAAAGCAGGAAGTAGGCATCATCAAACACTTTTGAAGTTTGAAAAGTTAGATGATATCAGGTCTGTCTCACATAAAAGAATTCAGTAGGAATTGCCCAAGGAGATGCATATTTTCTGTATGTTCTAGTTTTATGAACCAATTAAAATCAGACCAAATTTTTCATAAGACACTAATAGATTCCAATTTGCCTTCTCTAATTTGCAGTTTCCTTATTGCTGTCGTAAACTATATTTATTTAATTAATTAAAGGAGGAAAGCAATCATTAGTAAAGCTTTTTAAATGGTGGCCAGCTAACACACACATTATTTATCATTTATTTATCTCACTCTCTTATTCAGTTAACTTCATGAAGGAGTTAATTTAAAGTCAGTGATAATTTGTTCATAACTCATTGATTTGTCAAGAACAAAATAATCACTTTAGTATGCTTTTTTACAGTACATATAACTTCAACAAAAATTCTACCCTCTCTTAGACCTCTCCTTTTGACATTAAAATCATTGACTGCATGGATAGGTGCTATGAGACCATTACATAAAACAATAAATTTATCTGGTTACACATCATATAGCAGGCCATATTCTGATTAAATCACACTGCTAATTGTCATTCCCAAGGTTGTGTGCAGAATGCTTTACTTGGTTATCCAAGTCAAATATTTTGTGTGTTCTTGGCATCACTTTAGTAGTACTTCTTTAAAAAAATAAAACTCATACCTGTAGTTTACTTTTTGGAAGGATGCAGAGTCCTTTGGATATACACCCAGAAGGATCAGAGCTTGGTTTTATGGTACTTCTGTTTTCAGTGTTTAGAAAGATTCCACTCAAATTTCTACTGTGGTTGAACTACTTTACATAGCTACATCAGAAGATCAATCTTATTCTTCTTCATATCCTTGCCAGCATGTTTTCGTATTTAATCTTTTGATGTTGACCACTCAGAGATGAGATGGGATCTCAAGCAGCTTTCATTTTCATTTCTATGATGGTTAAACATGGTGAAGAGTGTTAAAACATTTGTATTTTGTTTAATAACTGTCTGTTTAGTACATTTATTAATAGAAAATTAGGATATTTGGGTGTTTAATTTGTATGTTTCTTTATATGTTTAACACTTTGTCTAAAGATTAGCTGGCAACTATTTTCTCCCATTCTGTTAATAATTTATTTTGCAATGAAAATTGTGCATCCATGTTATTAGTGTTCTATTCAAAATAGCATGTGAATGGAATCAGCCTAGGTATCACACATCACATAGGTGAATGAAGAAAATGGGCACATACATATAATGGTATTTTATTCATCACAAATAAAAATGAAATTGTCAAACTTAAAGTAAAATAGATGATCCTGGAAAACATGACATTGAATGAAGTAAAAATCAGGCTCAGAAAATAACACTACTGTATGCCCCCCCCCCCCATAGGTCGGTCCTACATGCTAATAGTGCACCTAGGTGGAAGAAAAAAAATGTAAAGGCCAGGAAACTAGAAATGGGGAATGGGATTACAATAAAGGAGAGTTTGAGAGGACTGGAAACAAAGAGAAAAAGGAAGGTTGAATACTGAGTGAGAAAGGATATAGTGGGGAAAGGGAGCCAGGAAATGAGGAGAGATAGTGGAGAGAAGAATGAAACCAACCAAAATATTTATGAAAATGTCGTACAAACCCAGCCATGTGGAAATATAATGTAAAATAAACCAAATAATTTAAGACAGTAATCTCTTTCAAAAGTATACATGCAGTGGTTGAGAAAATATTTTTCTAATTTATATCTGACATATATCTAAATAATCTGGGGTAAATGTCCTAGTGACAAAATGACTGGATCACATTTCAAAAAAAAAAAAAAAAAAAGGTCTAATGAGGCACATTTCTCTGTATAGCCCTGGCTGTCCTGGAACTCACTCTGTAGACCAGGCTGGCCTCAAACTCAGAAATCTGCCTGCCTCTGCCTCCCAAGTGCTGGAATTAAAGGCGTGCGCCACCACTGCCCGGCCTAAGTTGTCACTCTTAAGAGCTATGGTAGTCCTTTATTTGCAGGTATAGAGTGCAAACAATTAAAGAATTTTATTCAAGATTCTAAACTTGTTGAGTTAGGCATATTTGCTTTGGGGAAAATTTAATTTGATGCTGTTGGGATCTTCAATGTTTTTCTTCCCTAAATGGAAAGAATCTAGTCTACAGTTTCCATGAAGTAAAAATAAACACTGTAGGTAGTAAGTGTCATATGGTTCTTGTTACAGGAGCTAGCTACAGGAATGATAATAGAGAGATTAAGGTGATTTGGATGGTTTCCTTGACTTAATGTATTTGTCCCGCGCGCCTCTCGCCAGCAAGAAGACACGCGACACATAGGCTTCGTCTGCAGTTCAGCTTTATTCAGCCGTTGATAGAGGAGGAACCCGGGGCCCCAGAATGGCGCTGCTTATATAGCCCTGAGGCAGCGTGTCCTCCACTGATTGGCGCGCCCCGGGAGTGGGCGGTGATTAGTCATGTATACCCTTAATGCGCAGGCGCTTCGGGCGAGCCACCCCGCGCTAACCACAAGCTTCCTTAAAGTGACAGCACCATCTGGTAATGGCGAATACT
>CM052712.1:45056975-45076517 GCA_028551405.1 Uromys caudimaculatus
GGGTTAAATAGGCCACACCTCCCTACAGTGGTATCAAAGCACAGAACCAGGCTCGATCAAGCGAATTCCGTCATGAGCGAATAGGCGATCAAGGGCCAATATTCTGAGAGCATTCCATCCTTACCCTTCCAGGTGCAATGGTACAAGACCCCTGGGTGCAAGGGCTAAGGAGGCTAGGCTATGAGTAACACCCATCCCCGTGCAATGGAGCATATCTCCTAGGGGTGCAAGGGCTGTTAACCCACAAATGAAAACCACGCTTGAGGGGAGGGGGCGAAACGCAGCGACCCAGATGGAATAGAGAACGAATCTCATTTTTTAGCCAGAAGTTTAGGGGAAGCTCCTTGCTCCAAAGCTATAAGCGCTTGGGTGACAATGATCTTATCACGAATCTGTTGAGCTCTGAGCTTGCAGACCAACCATAGGAGGAACACCATACTGCCACACAGGAGTATACCAAACACCGCCATTCCCGCCCATTCCTTAAGGAAAGAGAAAGAAGAAAAAATTTAGGAAAAGAAGCCCCTTCGTCATATGGTTCTTGTTACAGGAGCTAGCTACAGGAATGATAATAGAGAGATTAAGGTGATTTGGATGGTTTCCTTGACTTAATGTATTTAGAAGAGTTAGCCATCTATAATGATATGATTGATATAAGTATTATAATAGCTCACATATAAAGCATTATATTTATAATATAATAGAGGACTCCATGCACATATCATCTTTATCTTATCCTTCATATGCTACAGGATGCTATGCCCCACTTTTCTGACGATATTATTAGATAGTACACAAAACTGAGTACTTCTTCCATCACATTACTGTATATATTCAACCTTATTTGTAGCTTAGTTTTTGCTATCTCAAGACAAACAATAGCTGGAGAAAGCCAAACTTTGTCAGTGCACCAGTGGGCACAGCAGTGTCAGGTGGAAAGTCAGAGCTGATTAAGTAGCATCATATTTTTGTCTTTTTTTCTTTTTTGTTAATCATTCCATTAGTTATCATCTCAAGTGATATCCCCCTTCCTGGTTATCCCTCCACAAACCTCCCACCTCACATCTTCCCTCTCCCCTCCTCTTTGCCTCCATGAGGTCTCATTTATCAATTCTTGATCTTAGAGCCTAAGTCATTGGAGTTCTGTTAAGGAAATTTCCCCCTGTGCTGATGAGTTTGAGTCTCTTTCCTACTTTCTCTTCTATTAGACTCAGTGTACCTGGTTTTATGTTGCAGTCCTTGATCCACTTGAACTTGAGATTTGTGCAAGGTGACATAATATCCAAAATATATAAAGAACTCAAGAAGCTAACCACCAAAAAACCAAACAACCCAATCAAAAATTGGGGTATAGAACTAAACAGAGAATTCACTACATAGGAATCTTGAAGGGCTGAGAAGCACTTAAAGAAATGTTCAAAGTCCATAATGATCAAGGAAATGCAAATTAAAACAACCATGAGATTCCACTTTACATTAATCAGAATGGCTAAGATCAAAAACTCAGGTGATGATACATGTTGGTGAGGATGTAGAGAATAGGAACACTCCCCTTGCTGGTGAGAGTGCAAACTGGCACAACCACTCTGGAAATCCATCTGGAGGTTCCTCTGAAAGCTGAAAATAAATCTACCTGAAGACTCAGCTATAACACTCTTGGGCATATACCCAAAAGATGCTCCACCATGCCACAGGGACATGTGTTCCACTCTGTTCATAGAGGCCTTATTTGTGATGGCCAGAAGCCAGAAACAACCCAGATGTTTGTCAACAGAGGAATGAATACGGAAAATTTGATACATTTACACAGTGGTGTACTACTCAGCTATAAAAAAGAATGACTTCATGAAATTTGCAGACAAATTAATGGAACTAGAAAATGTCATCCTGAGTGAGGTAACAAAGACATAAAAATAGCATTGTTTGTGAACTGGGATGCTGCAGCACAGTCCTCGAGCATTTTCTTTATTTGCAGGAAGTTCTGTTTTTCAGTTATGTTCTCCCTTAAGTCTAAAGAGTTAAAATACTTAAGCCAAAGTTCAAGAAGAAATGTCTTATATTTCTCTTGGAAGAAAAGATCTGAAGTAAATTTTATCTTTACTAAGAAAATAGTTTGCCTTCTGAATGCATATTAACAGACTGTGTATCACGAAATACTCTCCAAACTCTTTCTTAGGTAATTCATGAGAATATCCCTTTGTAAACTCTATCACTGCCTCAGAAATGCAAGACAATATAAGCCTCCTTTGACATCAGCCTTCTCAGTAAATCAGGAACTTTTCACTCAGTTTCAGAAAATGCCTTGCATATTTGTTTTTATATTTAAAAGCTGTCGTCAGATGGCTGTTGACTAGACAGTTGGTTTTGCTTCAAATCGTAAATCTGTCACTGCAGGCCCTAATGTTTTCTGTCTGACACTCCCCTCAACTAGTAATGTCTGGAAAGAGTAAGAACTTGAAGTGGAATGCTTCCTGAAAACCCCCTCTGTAGCACATTTGTCAGCTTCATGGTTTTAACTCCAGGTAACTACTGTGGGCACACTTCTAATTCATTCACATTTGAGAGTCCTCATTGTATCTACTTTCAGAGTGCAGTGTTATCTGATGCTATTTCATGCTGGGATGAAACACTGACTTTATCAGTAGGGATAACTGCTGAGAAGAAAGAACAAAAGAATCACATAAATCTAACAGTCCCAAATTTTCACTGGGGTTCTGCTGAGCTAGAAGATTTACATATATCCCAAAAGGATTCTTTCATAATGTAACAGTTCCAATAAACTTTGAGACATGCAAGGGAAGCAAGAATTCAACCACAAGTTTCATATGGACAGAGTTTTCAAAGTGATCTCTTTTCTTTCACTATTTCCCATAAGGCTATCATTTTGCATATACAACAATACTGTCCTTGAGAATCTGTTCTAAAGTATAAAATTTAAGAGTTTAATTTATGAAGATGAAAAAATCTGCATTTTTATTGATCAGATAATTTTGCAAATATCAGGAAAATGATGGTTGAAGTAAAAGTTTCTAAACTATTACCTAATAAAAGAAAATTTTATAATCTATAGCTTTAAAAGTTTGCTACAATGTATTTTTTAAAGCTACATGTAAAATTATAGTTTGTTCTTTACATTGATCATGGAAACGTGATTTTGGTTGCAGTAGAAAAAGCAAAAGGAAAGATGCTTAATTGGCTAAGTGTTAAAAATAAGAGACTGGGTACTCATCCTCTAGCAGCCTGTCTGTATGAACAACACCATCAAGCCTCAGCGAACATTAAGGAAGAGGAAGAGACAATGTCAGAGCCACAAGCTGGAAAGGACTGTTATGTCCTTCAGTCTTCATATTATGACACTAACATATAATGCACTAGTAAGCTCACAAAGCTGTACTTACCCACAGCAACCTGCACAGATCTGATGGAGTTGCTGATCTCAATACCCACACACTACTGAGAACCATTCATAATTGATAGTTCCTGGGAAAAGGAAAATGATTCATTCTCTCTCTCTCTCTCTCTCTCTCTCTCTCTCTCTCTCTCTCTCTCTGAAGACATGGTCAATAGAATGATTATATTCTTTACTAGATGTCCACACATCTATGCACATATGCACAGCAATAACTGGACTTATATGTTGGACACATATTATTCTTTTTAAATTAATTATTAAAGAAACAAATTCTGAGGTACAAGATGAAGTATTAGAGATTGGAAATTGGAGGTAATTATGATAGTATTTCAACACATACATATGTGAAAGTCTAAAGAATAAAGAAAAATGTAAAATTAGTAATATCCACTAGTAAGTTGATATTAGTCAAGAATGTACAGACTATCCAGGTCACAACCCACAGGACTCAAGAAGGGTAACAAGCAGAAGTACCCAAATGAGGAGGCCTCATCCTACCTGGAAGGGAGAAGAAAGCAGTAATGGGGGGCAGAGGGAGGGAGAGACATGGTGGGAGAGGGGAGAGTGAGTGGAAGGGGGAATATGATCCGCTATTGAGTGTGGGGATCAAGACTGAAGCTCTAAGGGCGAGCAGAAAGAATGGAAACAGGCAACCTTGGAGGTAGAAGGTAGGGAGAGCCTCTAGAATGTACCAGAGACATGGGAGGTGAGAGACTCTCAGGACTCAAAGGGAGGGACCTTGGATGAAGTGCTCTACAGTGGGGAGGGGGAACTTGTAGTGTCCACCTCCAGTAGAGGGACAGGACATCATGTGGAGGGATGGAATTGCCATCCCACAGTTAAAAGCTCTGACCCAGATTTCTTCCTATCTGAAGGAAGTGCAGGGACAAAAATGGAGAAGAGCATGAGAGAAAGAAGGTCCAATGACAGGTCCAAAGTGGTATCCAGCTCAAAGGGAGGACTGGGGCCCTAAGAGTGTAACTAATGCTGTGGTGTGGTTGCAGGCAGGAGCCTAGCATGGCTTCCCTCCAAAAGACCCAACACGCAGCTAAAAGAGTCAGATGCAGATATTTATATCCAACCAATGGATAGAAGCTGCTGACCCCTGTGGATGAATTAGGGAAAAGCTGAAAGAAGCAGAGGAAGAGGGCATCCCCATGGGAAGACAAGCAGTCTCAACTAACCTGGACCCTGGATGTCTCTCAGACACTGAGCCACCAACCAGGCAGCATACACCAGCTGATATGAGGCCCTGACACATATATCTCAGAGGACAGCCTGGACTGGCTTTAGTGAGAGAAGATACACCTAACCCTTAAGGGACTTGAGGCCCCAGGGAGTGGGGAGGTCTGGTGAGGTGGGGGTTGGGGGGTAAGGACATCCTAGGAGACAGGGGCAAGGTATGGGATGGAGAGTGATCAGGGGCAGACTGGGAGGGGGATGAAGTCTGGACTGTGAAAAAGGATTAAAGAGTAAAAATAAATTAATTAAAAAAAGAAGTATCATACAAAGTGAAAGTGCCAAAAAGTCACACATAAATCGAAAACTGTTTCCATTTTAATACCTTGACTTTAAGTAAATTGAAGATTGTAAATTATCTGAGCATGTTTTCTTGCCTTTAAAGATTATTTTACAAAAATAGGTAGACTTTATTTTAAACTGTAACACTGTATGCCTCTATTTTGAAATACGACATGTCATTTCAGCTTGAAGATGCATCATAAAATATTAATGAAACTCTAAACATTCTTGGATGTTATTGCAACTTAAATATAATAATAGATATTAATAATTTTGCTGTAGATTGTATTGTCTTCATAAAATCTAGTTAAAATGACTGATAATAAGCATTAGTGAATATGAATCACTAAAGGTTAGATTTGTGGCTGTCATTTTGTAATTTCTGTTTGTTTTCAAACAATACTGTTATAATTATACTCCATAACTTATTAAATAGTCATTTATATGGTAGATAAACAATTAATTGATACATTAATCTATAATACATATCAACACTAGTACAGTATAGGAGTATATTTCTTCATAGTTATTTTTATACTCAATTTTTCTTATGCATGGGAAATAATTCTTCATGAATTCTTCCATAGTAAGAACTACCATATGGACTCTATTTACTTTATCAGCAGAAAATGAAACGTTTATGCTTCATGTATAAAGCAAACTTCATTATTGTTTCTGACATTACAATACAATTTTAACTCATGATTAGATCTTTGTACTTAGTTACCAGTTTGCTAAACTTCAACAAGAAATTTCTTTTTCACATGTGATATCTCTGTCTCTGTCTGTCTGTCTGTCTCTCCTCTCTCTCTCTCCTCTCTCATACACACAATATAATATATATGTTATAATACAGACAATTAAAATAATCATTATATTAAATGTTAGCACTCTCTGTTTTTAGTATGTAAGAAACAAAATATAAAACAATAGGAAACATAAACCAGTAGTAGCTCTAAAATAGATTCATCCACTATTTTAGCAGTATCTAACATATAAAAACCAGCTTTGAAAGCCAATGTCTTAAAATCCCTTGATTATGAAACATCTTACCATGATGTAATGTATAAATCAATAGAAATTAAGTTATTTATTAAGAATTTTCATGAAGTGCTATGGCATATGTAAGAAGCTGAATATCTCCATCTGAATCAGAGGATGGAATTGAGAAGAAGAGACTGGAGAAGAAATGAGAATTGTTAGAAAAGGACATGATGACCTACTGAAGGATTCAGGATTTATTTTAATGAATGGAAGTTATGATGCCAGATTGCAATGGCTATTTGTTCTTAATATCTTGCCTATATCTTATATAGGTGCTTCTCTAAACATAAGCTAAAAGCATATGGAAAATTCTGTGTGTTTATCAGATCAATTAGGAAGACTATTTACTTATGTCGGAAGCTGTCAACTTCCAATAATCCCAGTAGATAGTTGCTGTATTTTGTGTTTTCTGCATAACTTGTCAACTGACTGTACTTACCTGTATTGTCATTTGATACTCTGTGCCACTGATTCATTTAGTTTTTCCATGCCACCCAATTTTGTCCTATAGATTCATAACAAATTTTGGAGTGGGATAATTCTATCATCAATTTTTAGTTTTTAGTTTTCCACAAGTTTGTTGATTTTTAAAAGCGGTACTTTAATTTAGTAATTCTTATGTCATTCATTTGGAGACAGAGTGAACATTTTCTAATCATCTTGCCTTGTTTGTTTGTTTTCTGTTTTTTGTTTTTGTTTTTTACATAATGTATTCTCTTATATATTAGCTCCCAACTGTAGTATCCCTGCCTTTTCTCATCCTAGTCCCAGCCCCCTTCACTCTTTCCGTTCCCCAATCACCCCCCTCCATTTCCCTTCAGAAATGGATAGGCCTCCCGGGGATATAAACCAAATATATCCTATCAAGTTCCAATAAGATTCATCACTTCCCCTTGTATTGAAGCTGAACAAGATAACCCTTTGGGCATAAAAAGGTCCTAACAGGAGTCAAACGTGTTAGAAACAGCTCACTCCTTCTGTTGGGGGTCGCACAAAAACATCAAACTATACAAACTATACAACCATACCATATATACAGAGTGCCTTGGTTAGACATATACAGGCTCCCTAATTGTTAGTTTAGGCTCATTGAACCCAATGAGCATTGATTCTGTGTGGTATTTTGTGTTGTCCTTGACGCTTTGACTTTTACAATCCTCTCTTCTGTAGGATCCACCAAATGCTGCCTAATGTTTGACTGTGAGTCTCTGCTTCTGCCAATTGTGGAACACAGTTTGTCTTAGGAAAAACTGTAAGTTGGTTTTGTGACTCGGTCAGTGTCTGTCTCCCTCCACTTGAACAGCTGCCTGGTTACAGATGATGACCCGTTCAGGCTTCATGTTCGGGATTACTCAGATTCCTTGCTAGAGTTACTTTGGTAGGTACGCTGGCATTTCCACATCACTAGGTTTTCATATAGCCCCTGAATGCCTACCAATTACAGTCACTTCCCCCAGTATTTTCTCCCTCAATTTCCCACTATCTAAACCCTCTTGTTCCCAACCCGACGTACCCTCAGTCCACACACAAAATCTATTCTATTTCCCCTTAAGCCCTCCTTGTTACTTAGCTAACTGACTTGCTAATTTTTAAAACATATCCAATGTATTGCTGTAAGTTATTGTTTTCCATGTTGGTTTGTGGTCATTTATTTTTTTAAGAATTCCCTGTTGTATGAAGCATAGTTTCTTTTCTCGTGCCAACATGATGTTTAGTGCCTTATGTTGTATTTGGTTGTTTTGTTTTTATCTCCTAGAACCCTGTTCACGAGAGATCAAAAAGGAGTGGAAGCGAATGAGAGAGGAACTGGGGAGGAACTGTAATGGATACAGGGAGGGGAAACTGTATTCAGGTTGCAATGCATGAGAAAGGAAACTATGTTTTAAAAATTAGCAAGCCAAGAGGAAAAAAGAGGCGCAAGCAAGGCACAAGAATCTGAGGCCCCCTCGCTCACACATCTAGGTCTCCTATATAATTACTAACCTGGAAGCTATAATTTTTAGGCAGATGACCTGGTACAGACTCATCTAAGCCATCTGATTGCTAATTCTGTGTCTGTGACTTCATATGAGCTTTGTTCTGTTCTTATAGTGAGCCTTGTTTCCTGGTGTCCTCTGTCTCCTTTGTCTGCTCCATTCCCTCTGCCTCCTCTTCTTTGAGATTCCCTAGGTTCTGAACAAAGGGATTTGAGGAAGATAGCCCACTCAAAGCCATGTGTTCCAAGGTCCTTCTGTCTCCCCACCCCTCTCTGAATAATGTTTAAGTGATGGTCTATGCATTTGTTCCTTCTGCATTTGTTCCTATCCTCTTAAGGAAAAAACTTTTCTGATGATGACTGAATAAGACACTGATCTATGAGTCTAGCAGAATATCTTTACAAGGTCATTTTTGACCAATAATATTTGGTTTTGACCCTATCTCAGACTATCTCTGAATCTTGGTCTCCCAAGTAGTGTCAAATATGGGTTCTATTTCATGGAGTGGGCTTAAATTCAAATCGGATATTAGTTGGTTACTCACACAAGGTTTGTGCCCTCATTGCTCCTTCATATTTTACAGGAAGGACAGATTGCACATCAAAGATTCTGTGGTTGGTTTGGAGTTTACATTTCTTTTTAGGTAGCCTGAAGTGTAGCTTTCTGGGTCAAAGATACTACAACATGAGGTTTAGGTTCTATGTAGGCCCCAGATCAACCTCTCTGGCTTTAATGAGTTTTGTTGGTATTGTATTCAGCAATGGGACCTTGCTGTCTGTTTGTAGAGAGCAACTTATTTTCTTGGCAACATCCTGGGCTATTTGGGGATTTCCAAGGTATCCGTTTGGTCAACAAAACAATTGGACAGAACCTGGTCTCATTACTGGAAGTTACATTTGGTGACAAGCAATGGCCAGTTTGGAAACAATAATGCTATACTGGTTTGTAAAAAGCTGTTCTCCTGGGTATAACTCTAATAAAGTCCTATATCTTCAAAACATAAGCAGAGAGTAAATAGTAGAAACAATGTTATTAAAGACAGGTGATACCAGAAGTGTCTCTGAATTGTTAAAACTAGAATGTTTGGTCTTCTACCAAACCCCTGAAAGCTGATAATTTAATAGGACAAATAAATAAATAAATAAATAAATAAATAAATAAATAAATAAATAAATAAGTGGTACCTCTCTATCATTGCAAAGAGGACTTTCCATTTTATCTTCGGTGAGGGTGTCATCACCACTGGGATGCCTACGCTACCTCCATCTAACTCTTTCAAAACTTCTCTAGCTAGAACTTCTGATGTAACAAAAATAAAACTACAGATCTTTTATCATTCTATCAAATATTCATTTCAAGAGCATTTCCTTAATCTGCTTTTAATCTTTCTCAAGAACATAACAGATACTGAAACCTTAAGTTCCTATTATGCTTATTTGTATTGAAGAGCTTTTAAACTAATTTCTAATGAAATTTACTTATAGCTGATATATCAAAACATAAAATTGGTGTATATCAATGAATAAAAATGATGTTTTTAAAAAGTTACCCTTGTTTTTTGTGTACTCCTGTGTTAATTAATGGGCGATTAATGTTTGTTGAAAGAAAAACAAGCAAATGAATGTGTTTTGTTGTTAAATATAAAGTTGAACTTAATATCTTGAAATGGTGATTAGTGACTGTTTTTATTAAGGTTTTGGGTTAGTACTCTCTGAACAGATGATTGTGAAACACAATTTAGACACTTGCAGAGCATTTGGCATAATTCTGACGCCTCTCTGGGTATTTTAACTTTGCATAGGGAGATTATGAATTTAAGGAATACAAAGCTCAAAGTAAACTCAGCCCAGGAATGTGTGGCATTCCTTTTATCTTGGCCATCCTGATTCATGACCTAAGGTCAGTGTTTCCATCTTGGTCAAGCCTCAGGAATGGCTTATATGACTTGATCATGTTAGCCCTCCTTGTCCTGGGAAGACTTTTATTCCTGCCCTTTCTGACAAAACTTGCCTTTAACAACATCAGCATGTTGGCGGCCAAAATCCTTGACTCCAGACTAAAGATGGATCCCCAGACAGAGTTATTAATTTAACAGTCTGGCAGCTAAAAACAGGTAATTTTCTGCAAAATGCCTTACCAACCTAAGACAGAAGTACATTGTTTTTAAAAAAATTATATTCCAAGATGGGTAAGGAAGCCATTCTTGTCAGAATAATCTAAGACAGGCACAATTTTGTTTATGAAATAAAAAGGCATAGATGTTGAGAGCTTTTAGTGCCACTTCCAGGAATTTGGCATTTGTCACTGGGCTCCAACAAGGAAGTAGGATCAGATTAGAAGTGACCATGGCGCTTTGTTTACTACTTTGCTGAATTACTACCTTATATAATCTCTTTGCTTACTACTTTACTTATTACCTTGTTTGATCTTTTGTTTACTACTGTCTTTGACCTAAGAACTCATCATGTTTTTTGAATTTACCTAGAATGATATAAAAGCAGGCTGGAGAAAAATAAAGCTGCTTCTTCCTCAGCACTGGCTGTAGTCTTGTCATTTAAACAAGAAAGAAAGAAAGAAAGAAAGAAAGAAAGAAAGAAAGAAAGAAAGAAAGAAAGAAAGAAAGAAAGAAAGAAACAAACAAACAAACAAACAAACAAACAAACAAAGAAACAAAGAAACAAAGAAAGAAACAAAGAGGAAATCAGGGTATTTGTTCACTCATATAAAAGCAAAAGCAAATATGGCAAAAGAGGGTTGGAAGTGATCTAAGAAACACACAACCAGTGTGCCTATTTTGAAACAGTCTCCTGGATATGACAGAATGACAGGGGTAACATATCTATAAAATGTCAAAATGATAGGTGTGTACATAAAACCTTCATAATGACCTTATCTGCTAATATACAAATGCAGATAAGAGCAAATACACAAAGTCTCACACTTAGAGAAATAATTACAGCTAATCAAATGTTGCTGAAAGAAAGTGAATTAGTTCTCTCCAGAACAATATTGATAAGTTATCCAATGTTAAGTAGTGTGGTGTGTAGTTAACCCCAAACATGCCCCCCACTTACACACACACACACACACACACACACACACACACACACACACACACACACACACACACACTATATATATGCTATGTATGCATACTCACATATTTATTCAAATGTACATTCATGTATTGTTATAATTCATACATATATATTTACTATTGTTATATATCCATTCACAAATGGCTGCACATATACATCTGTTTAGTTTGTATGTGTATTTGTGTATTTATATATATTACATATATAATATATAATATAATTAATAGGTACAACAATAATTCAAACAGACATATATATGTATATTATGTTATAGAGCAATTTAAGAAGAAGAGGTAAAATATCAATGATTTGCAAGGGAATCAGGATAAAGGAGAGTTTAGAGGACTTGTAGGAAAGGTGGAAATATTCTAAATAATGAATGCATATTTTAAATTTTAATAAAATAAAAATAAAGCAGTGCTTCATTTTCTGATTGAACTAATAAAACGTTAAAATAATAAAAAATGAACATAAAACCAGAAGAAAACATAAATATATATCCTGATATTAGCATTAATTAAAAACATATTTGTTAAAAGGTTTCTTTATTTCAGAATTATCATCACATTTGAAGTGGTCGTGTCTAGAAGCTCGACATGATTTTTCATATACTAATGAGAAGCTCAAGATTGTTATGCTGAGATTTTGTTTTCTTAAAGCTTCTAATAATAAAGCAAAATTGCAGTTTCACAGCTGTGATGGCTGTTCCGTTTCCATAGAAGATTTTTTTTAAAAAAATGAAGCAAGGACTGAGAATCCATCCGTATTTAAATGTTCCCCTTGCATGATGGCTCAATTATTATTGTTGGTAGTAATCATCTCAGTACTTGGCAAGGCTCATTCATCCTGCAGGAAAGCAAACTTTCCCAGAAATCAAAACACCAAATGTTCTGAACAAAATAATTGGAGGATAAGGGTCCCCTTAGAATCTGAAATTTTCACTTGACAGAACCTTGACAAATGTGAGTGGGTGTTTAATCAAAATGATATTTGTCATAGAGCACAGCTCACATTTTAAGCACAGCAAAGGAAATATTTGATTCCTATGGTGCAACTAGAGCTTAAATCCAGGTAGACCACTCCAAGACTCCGATCCATATTGCTTTTTATTTCAGAAGTCAATGACTTGGTGCTTCAATATCTGGGAATTTTACAGATATGAAAGCTTCTTTTGCCTCCAAAGGCAAGAATGGTTCATGACTTCCTCACAGGTCCTAAGATTAGAATACTAACAACCAAACTGAGGAAAGACTAAGGGTTGATTACTGAGTGATTGCCCAATGAAAGTGATCTTTCAAAAGATGTATTTTGTAAGTTATATACATTTTTAAAAATTGGTATAAGAAAGAGAAAAGAATGGAGAAAATAAGTTTGACAAACAGAATAGTTTAGGATGAACTGTCATTCAGTGGACAATGCTCATGATTAAGTAAAAAGAACCAAACACTATTTGGAAAAACAAATTTATTTATAGTAGTTGAATTCTTACTAAGTGTTGGGTATAACTTATGAGATTACTTTAAAAATAAGCATAACAAAATATTTCCTTATTCACTTTTACTATATATAACACATTAAATAAAAATATGGTCAATTATATTAAATGCCAAGGTAACTGAAAATGTTGGACTCTGATCTACAATGTTTGATTTTTAACGATTTTCTGTCTTAGGGTAAACAAATAAACAAACCCCAGTAATTTTGGATGTGTACACTTCTCTTCTATAAATAATATCTTCCCATAATAATGTATTCTGTGCGCTTATTTTAGCTTGTGATAACCAGGACTAAAAACCTGGTTACCTCAAACATAAAGAGTACATAAACATTTTCAAGTGTATTATAATTTTTCAATATGCCTTTGTATATAATCACCTTAGTTCTTAACAGATCTATCTTAATTGTTTATTGATAATAAAATTAAGTTCTTAGTGGTAAGCATGTACATTTTAGATATTCATGTTTTAAATGTGTGAAGCCATTGCTTACTCATCTTCCACTATCCTATTTTATTATTATTATTCGATCAATTATTGTTTCGATCAAAACATTACTATATTTTATAACTAGCCAAAGAAATGTTTAACATATAACTTACATTCGTGTGTGACATAGTTTGGGCAAGTTGAGTAACAAATTTCAATGAATTCAACAGCTAAGAGCAACAAACTTATGATTAAACAATTTTTGAGTATAACATATGAGAGCTGTTCTGCTGAATTCTTTGTTCAGAGTCTCAAGGGCCATGAATCTATTGATAAAAGACATGATCTTTGGATTTCAAAGTGAGAAATAAACTTCTACCAAGGATATTCACACTTTGGACAGCATTTATTTATCTCATTCTGACTGTTCGACTAAAGCTGTTCTTAGATAGGTGATAGGTACTCCAAACTCCTAGAGAACTCTTGAAATTCCCAATACAGGATTTTTAAGAAAAAGAAAAACACACTTCATAACCAGGAGATACCTCTGTTAAGACCCTTTAAACCATGCCATTTATGGCAGTATTAAAGAAAGTGATCATCTTCTGAACATAGAAGTGAAATTCCAAAACATCAGTTCCTCTGTACCTTATTATATATAAAAATCTATTAAATGATAAATTACAACATGTATAACTTAGATGAAGAAATGCTGTCTAGCTAAGAGTGTTTTGCTTATTGTTGGTTGGCTGATTGGTTTGGTTTGGTTTGTTCTTTTAATCTATTCCAAATTCCTATAATCAGTAGTGAGGATTACAGAAAAATAGCCCTCCCTCTCTTTCCTGGAGTCTTACCACAATGGAAATGGAAATAGAGGTGAACTTTTCTGTGATATATACTACTCTTTTTTTTTATAATACTAATTCATATATTATCTAAAAGTTATGTATTAAAACTGCCAAGATTCTATTTCACTGGCAGAGAAAAAGACATAATTAGTAGATTTGGTGAGCCAATGTCTGGAATTACATTTTGTTATTGTTTCTTCTGAGATTAAGCTTTTAAAATGAAATAAGTCCTACATTCCCATTCAAGAAAACAAAACTCAACACATAATCAAATAATGAACATGTTAATTAGCTATGCAATTGGTGAATAGTAAGATACAGTGTTTAAAGATTTTAAAAGAATTTATATTTGTGTGTGGACTTGGAAATTTGTTATTCCTTTAAGTATTGCTTGCTACTCAAATGGAGTCATGAGTTTTCCATAGAACAGTTTAATTCATCACTGCTCTGCCAGTGGAATTCTCTTTTATCTATCCTACCCTATCAAATCCACTAAGATACCTTCATATTTCAGATATATTTTGAGGATATAATTGATATTACAAAAAAATGTTGCACCAAGAAATGATCATTAGAGGTATAAAACATCAATTTTCATTTTTTTTTAAACTGAGATTACAGTCCCTTAAAATTAAAAGGATTTTGGAAAATAGGCTGTCTCAAAATACATTTCAAGATATAAATGAGGCTTATGAAAGGTACACAGTATGTATTTAACCATCAAAGTTATCACTAATGACTGAAATTCAAATTCTAGCATTAACACAATGTTGGTGTTACCTAGAATTAATCCTTTATGAACTCCAGCCCAGATACATTGTAAACGTTGTAGTTTTGATGTTATAATGGCCATACACTCATACCATGTTACACTCATTTTAGGTCATTGATAAGTTCCAGTTCTATGTAGTTCTCTTTGCCTCCTTCACTCTTCTTCATCTTTGTGACACAATTATTTTCCAAGTTATGTATTAAACTCAAAGAAGTTATTTTCTCAGTACATAATAATAGTTTTTTCATAGTGAGAAGTCATTTAAGTCAATCCCACTGTCTCTGCTCCATTTTCTTTTATTGTTTAACTTCTTTTGTGTATAGATGTGCACTTCTGCATGTGGGTATATGAACTTTAGTGCAAGTGCTTATGGAGACCAGCATTAGTCCATCTGGAACTTGAGATGCAGAGGGTTGTGAGAGTCTGATAAGGTTGTAGGAAACAGAACTCAAGTCCTCTGGAAAAATAGCAAGTGCTCTGCTGTCTCTTTAGCACTATTTCATTGCCAAGTCAATCATTTCTCACCTCTTCATACTTATACATAATCAATATTATTCGCTGCTCTGCTCGGTGGCTTTTATAGTTGTTGTTCTGTTTCTGGTTTTGTTTTCCTTTGATATAAATCACCTTCCTTAGAAGGTGAGCAAAGTTATCGCTTAAAGACTGAAATTCAAATTCTAGCATTAACACAATGTCAGTGTTACCTAGAGTTATTTTATGGACACCAGCCAGGCTAAATGTTATGCTAAATCTTGATTATCCATGTGTTTGGATCTGAAAGCAACTAGGATACATGGCTTTTGGCAGGTCTATCAGGGTCCTTCTTGACAAATGTACAGCAGCATCACTGAATGGACTATCAGACAGAGGGAACAGCACTTCCTTGCCCTGACCATGAGATAAAGAAGTGTCAGATAATTCTGAAAAAAAAAAAAAATGTTTGGTTACCTCATTTCCCCATATTGAGTGTGTCCATTCAGTTGTTGCCACCCCTGCTGTTGGTATTGCCTGCTATGATTAGATTTCATTTTCTTCTGTTTTCTAACATGGATTGAAGAACAGTAGCTCTTCTGGAATCCTGCAGATGTTTATCTCCAGAATGTGAGTGCTCAGGCACCCAGTCTATACAATAGTCTGATGACAATGTTGTACTTACCACCTTTTAATAATAATTTAATTAATATTTATTTTTATTGAAAACAAATTCTTCTCTCATATATTCTGTCCCAAGCACAGTTTTCCCTCATTTCAGTCCTCTGAGTTCCCCTTATCTTCCCTCTACCTCAGATCCAATCACCCTCAGTTTACTCTTCAGAAATCGCAGGCCTCCAAAAGACAATATGCACTACTACAAAACAAGGTTCAATAAGGCAAGGCTGCAGCCATCAGATCAAGACTGGATTATTTACTTTTCTATATTAAAAATGAATTAGGAAATATTTGGAGCTATTCGTAGTTCTAATCTTGAAAGGCAATGGTGTTAGATTTTACTTCTTAGAAATCTTTCTTCAGAGTATGAATTTTAAATGACCATAAAGTAATAATAATATTAAATTTTATTTTCCATTTGATTTATATATTTGGATAAGATATCTCTTTTAAGCAATATTTTATTAATTCTTTGAGAGTTTCATACTAAGTATTTTCATAAGCTTCACTTTAATTCCCCTACCTGCTTCTGTTACCATCTCTCCTACCCCTATCTCTTCCCATCTAACTTTGATATTTTTTCTTTTTCTTTCCTTTCTATTTATTTTTTTCTTTCCTAACAAGTTCAGTTCGTGTTGCTCAGCTAGTCTTGGCAGTTGAGCTAGCTCTGGTGTGCTGTCAACTTAACAGGATCCCATCTTCAAACAAGCAGATTATCTCCAACCAACAGCTATCAAATGACAATAGTTCATTAGTACTGAGGTGCCCTGCCAAGTTTTCCCACGTGTAAAAGTAAGTTTTATTTGCCTGATGTAAATATTGTCTTCAGGGTTAGTACCGAATAAGTTCACCCTTTCTCGTTCTTTCTGAACTCTGGCTGACTGACTCAACTCAGGTGTTCTGGCTCAAACTCCTCTCCAAGCTGCCTATTTCAATCTGGTTTATCCCAGCTTCTCAACAAGTAGTTCTACTTTGCCTCAAACTTATTCTGGCCATTGGTTCTAATCTTCTAGCTTCTTCTTATTCTCTGGTTTCAGTTGCCTCTTCAGACTTAAACTGAACTGCATGAACTCATGAATGAACTCAATTTCATTTCACTGAACTCAGTTATCTGATCATAACTGACTGACTAGAACCCAGAGATCTGTATGTTTCTGTCTCTTAAGTTCTGGGATTAGTTTCATACCACCATGCCTGGACCCAAGCTTTTCTTTACCTGAAACATGCTCTGTACCAGTCTGGCCTTGAACTCAGAGATCGACTTGCCTCTTGTCTCCTTGGATTAAAGGAATGTCTGTATTCTATCCAGATCATGCTGTAATCCAGGGAGTGTCTAGATTCCAGCGGGATCACATAGACAGAGAAGGTGTTTGGATGTGATCTCTTGACAGAGCAGCTATGGTGATGGATTAGAATTCCTCTACAACCACTCTTTGCTAGTTTTTTTCTGGCTGTACCTTGAAAGGTCTATGCACACTGTGACCTTCACTGTGAGTTCATGTGTGTGTGTGTGTGTGTGTGTGTGTGTGTGTGTGTATGCGCGCGTGCACACGTATTTGTGGGAATGCTCTTCTGTCTGCAAAATATTGTATATTTAGTGTTACTTTTGACCTCTGAGTCCTAAAATATGTCTGTTCCCTTGTCTGGGAACATCAAGATTCCTGAGCTTTATAGTGAAAGGGTTTGATGTGAATGTGGACTGAACCTCCGCAGTCTTCTATTGTCTGCAGTTGGAGCATTTGGGAGATTCTGTGTTAATATATCAGGGTATGTACTTCAAGAAGAAGAATCTCTAATGAGGGTTGAAAGATGTACTGATCTATTGGCACATTAATAAAATGTTAGTAATCATTTTAATAATATATACATCTATTAGAGTAATAATACAGAGCTCTCCCCTGGTGCCAATTGACCTATATTGCTTTAAGTTCTTAACTACCTTTAAGAGTCCAACTGTGAGTTTTATGTCATAGATGGATTCTTAGATCCAGTCCAAAGTGTTTGGAACATCAATAACATTGGCACCTTTTGGAATCTTGTCAATACAGTCATTGTTGTAACTTGGAGCTTTAACACTTAGGTGAGATTTAAAATTATTATTTTTTTCTCCAGGAGCATACACAGAACCTTCCACCATCAGGAGCCAATAGAGGTGAAGCTTCTAGGTAAGTTTTAGCTTGATTTCTCTATTTACTGTCACTCAAGTATGTAGTAACTTTAACAATAGAATCTTATTGTCAAGTATTGGAAGGTAATTGAAAGTATTGTGTATATTCAATAGCCTGTAATTTCTGAAGATGTACTGGTAAACAATTCAAAAATATTCATTGAATCCCCAGTACTGAGATTTTAATTTCTATCATGAGATGTCTAGTTGGTTATTATACTTCCTCCTGAAGGGGAACTACGTTAAACACTTATTTTCTATTTAAATACTTTATGAAACATCCATTCTGGTAGGTTTTAATGTGGCTAGTTTAAAAGGCCTATGACATTAATCATTCCTCCATATAATACCTCTTATGTATTACCTACCATCTTTTTGATGGTAGGTAATAAGTAAGGATAATAAACCTAAGGATAAGTATAGAAGAAAGGCAAGATTCCCAACTTAAAGGACCAGTAAATATATTCCACAAAATTATAGAAGAAAACTTCCCTAACCTAAAAAAAGAGATGAACACAAATATTCAAGAACCCTAATGAACTCCAAATAGATTGAACTAGAAAAAAAAATTCTCCTGTCATATTATAGTCAAAACACAAAATATACAAAACAAGGAAAGAATATTAAAAGCAGTAAGGCAAAAATGTCAAGTAACATATAAAGGCAGACCTATCAGAATTACACCAGTCTTCTCACCAGAGACTATGAAACCTAGAAGATCCTGGGCAGCTCTTAGACAGACCCTAAGAGAACGCAAATGCCAGCCCAGGCTGCTATACCCAGCAAAAGTATCAATTACCATAGATGGTGAAACCAAAATATTCTATGACAAAACTAAATTTACACAATAACTTTCCACACAGCCCTAAAAAAGATAAATGGAAAACGTCAACACAAGGAGGGAAACTACACCCTAGAAAAAACAAGAAAGTAATCTTTCAACAAACTCAAAAGACGATAGTTACACGAATATAAAAATAATATTGAAAATAATAGGAAGCAACAACCACTATTCCTTAATATCTCTTAACATCAATGGACTCAATTTCCCACTAATAAAACATAGACTGACAGACTGGATTCATAAAAAGGACCCAGAACTTTGCTACATTCAGGAAACACACCTCCATGTTAAAGACAAACACTACCTCAGAGTAAAGGGCTGGAAAACAATTTTCCAGGTAAATGGTCCCAAGGAACAGGCTGGAGTAGCCATTCTAATATCAGATAAAATCGACTTTCAACCAAAAGTCATCAAAAAAGATAAGGAAGGACACTTCATACTCATCAAAGGAAAAATCTACCAAAAAGAACTCTCAATTCTGAACATCTATGCACCAAATGCAAGGGCACCCACATTCATAAAAGAAACTTTACTAAAGCTCAAAGCACATATTGCACCTCATACAATAATACTGGGAGACTTCAACACCCCACTCTCATCAATGGACAGATCTTGGAAACGCAAACTAAACAGAGACACAGTGAAACTAACAGATGTTATGAACCAAATGGATTTAACAGATATCTGTAGAACATTTCATCCTAAATCAAAATAATATACCTTCTTCTCAGTACCTCATGGTACCTTCTCCAAAATTCATCATATAATCAGTCACAAAACAAGTCT
>CM052712.1:45077017-45094037 GCA_028551405.1 Uromys caudimaculatus
TAGGCATTATGGGACTGTTTAGGTGGTTTATCTGATCCTGGCTTAGCTTTGGTATTTGATATCTGTCTAGAAAATTGTCCATTTCATCCAAATTTTGCAGTTTTGTTGAGTATAGGCTTTTGTAGTAGGATCTGATGATTTTTTGAATTTCCTCAGGATGTCAGCAATAACAACAGAAAGCCCACATACACATGGAAGCTGAATAATGCTCTACTTAGTGACAACTTGGTCAAGGAAGAAATAAAGAAAGAAATTAAAGATTTCCTTGAATTTAATGAAAATGATAGTACAATATACCCAAACTTATGGGACACATTGAAAGCAGTGTTAAGAGGAAAACCCATAGCTTTGAGTGCCTCCAAAAAGAAACTGGAGAGAGCATACACTAGCAGCTTAACAACACACCTGAAAGCCCTAGAACAAAAAGAAGCTAATACACCAAAGAGGAGTAGAAGGCAGGAAATAATCAAACTCAGGGATGAAATCAACCAAGTAGAAACAAAAAGAACTATACAAAGAATCAACAAAACCAGGAGTTGGTTCTTTGAGAAAATCAACAAGATAGATAAACCCCTAGCCAGACTAACCAGAGGGCACAGAGACAGAATCCAAATTAACAAAATTAGAAATGAAAAGGGAGACATAACAACAGATCCTGAGAATGATAGATTTAAAAAAAAAAAAGACAAGAATAATGGGAAACAGATTTCCTTTGATTGAAAGTACTACCACAGAGGCACTTATCAAGCAAGTGAAAGTTAATGTCTTATTTGAGAATTATGTGCTTATATTATTCTGTGTCTACAGAAACATATATGGGTGCTTATAAACAAATCATGTGTGAGAGTATCTGCATGATTTTGCATGTATTTGTAACCCAGAGGTTGATGTCAGGTATCTTCCACACTTGCCTGTCACATTATTTTGGTGACAGTGTCTCTCAAGTCACCTAGAGTTTATGAATTTATGTTGGTTGGCTGACCAGGAAGCTCCAGAAATCTGCTGCCTCTAAGTATCTGCCTGGTTTAGGATTACAGATATACATTATCAAACTCTGCATTTTCTAATTAATGCTGTGCAATGAAATCCTTGTGCTTGTTTGATGAGCAGGTGATTTACTGAGACACCCTGATGCCCTCCTTGATATATAATTGGATTATAGAAAATAAGATAAAATAACCCATTAGAGGAATGAAAGTTGGAATTGTTGTGAGAAAAATTGAGCAAAATTTATAGCATCATATTCCTGATGAGATTCTTCAATTTTTATTAGAAGGAGCCTTCATTTTAATGTTATTTAAATGAAAAAAGTGAGAAACTAGCTATACTTTAAACTGATATTAAGAACAAATATAAGAAGTCAGGAAATTGACAACTAAGATCACTATTTCTGAATGGGGATACATGGAAATTAAGAGAAAGACAGAGAAGAATTAATTATAAAGTCTATAACTAATTAATTTCTGTCTTAACAAATAGTAATAGAGAAGTTCTGCATGCAAACACAGAATGATAATGTCAAGGAGTTCATCACTGTGCTTTAGAATACACTGGCTCACCACAGAAGCCAGGGAAAACTCTAGTGATGCCATGACCTGGAATGATCCAGTAACATGTGTGCAGAATGAAGGTGATGCTGACGCATGAGGAAGCCTACTCTATTATTCAGTTATGTTCTTGCAATATCAGGACATCTCCACACAACATAATAATGGTTGCAGAGACCATGGAGAGAGATGCATAGACACAGAAATAGTTCTTGTAACAGAGACAATTGCTCCCTAATATTTAAGCTGACAGTCATTGTCCCATCTATTAAAACATTGAGAAAGTGTTTTAAGATCATTCTATGTTGATATCATTCATATTGTAAAAGGGTTTTTTGAAAAACCAATTCTCTTCATTATAAATGTTTGTTATTCATTACATCATGGAGGTCTTCTCTTCCCTCAAAACTTTGAATTGTAAAAGCAATGAACTTTATATGGAATAGTCTCTGTTAGTATATATAATTACTTTTTATTTACTTTATTTTATCATTGTATAGTTTTAACAGCTTCAATTCTGCTTTATACAATGTAATTAAAAGACTACAAGGTATATGTCTGGGGTTTTAAGCCTTTCATTAAGCCAGGCCAATTTTGGTAACCTTTTTATATAATTCTGTTACTCGTGGAAGTCCCCTATGTGTACAAAGAAATATGATCATATATACCCTCACCTCCTTCATCCAACTCCCCTTTATTCTTTCCAGAACAAACACCATCCATTTAATTTCTCTTGTTTGGTCTGTTTATGATATAGTAATTTTTATTATTTTTGAAAATTTCAAAAATATACACAGAGCATTTAGACAACATTCACCACCAACTATATCCAGATCTTCCCTCTGTCATCATATCCTCCAAACTTTATGTTCCCCATTTTTCATAGGTTAGAGTTTATATTGATGTGGTTCCCATACACACATGGGTGTGAGCCCATCCAATGAAACTTAATCAAACTGTTAGGGACCACTCCCTCAGAGAAAACTGACTCTCTTCCCCCGCAAAGCCATTAGCAGTCCATACCTTCTTGATGTGGGCGGGGATTCATGAACCTCTATCTTTTCAACGTTAGTGTTGTTACTAGAGTAATCTCATGCAAGTCTTATGCAGACAATCACTGTGGCCATGAGTTCATAAATATAGAAGTTGTTGTTGTTTGTTCTGTTCTGTTTTGTTTTAGTTTTGATGTTCAAAAAAACACTATTTCTGTCTAGTCCCTACCTACTTTTTGGCATTTATTTATTTCTCTCTCCTTCTCTGAATGGGTTCCTGAAGGACTGACTAGAATGATATAGGTATCTAATTTCTAGAAGACCCCTCAACCAATTTTATTTTGCTGTTTCCCAGACAACTCTCTGAATAGTTACACCTTTAATTTTGTCAAACATACCCAGAATATCCACTTTTTGATCAATATAATGTTACATGCTAAGTGCCCTTAATTTCAGAGGAAAATTTTCCATAGCATGTAACATAATATAGCTATAGTATTAGTATTGAAAGAGGAATTATGAAATGGATTTTTAATTCAGGAGTTTTTCATACTTCTTTTCCCCTCACAAGTATACTTTATTTTGCCTCAAACCTCAGATATCGAACATCCTCTGTCTCCATCATTTGTCTCTGATAATTCTTTTCTATTTGTACAACAATGTTAACTTCTATTTCACCTGTAGTAGCAAATATTTCCTTCAGGAAATGTTTCCTGATACCAAATTAGAGTTTAAAGAACCCATACAATTTTCCCACAGAGGCATAAACAGCTGTTTCAGAATATAATTGATTTGACCAGAAATTGTAGTTATATATGTATAGAATTGTTCTAAATTGTTTAGATAGAATTAGTTAAACAAGTGATATAGTTTTAAAATATTTCTGCCAATTTTTGACTCCTGTCAGAATTGAGATCAATATCCTCTAAGCAAGTAGCTGCACTATTCAGTGTCAATTTTAACCAGAAAATATATCAGAAATACTATAACTGAACATTAAAGTTGATATTATCAGACAAAGCGGTACATATAAAATTATGTACATTTTTTAAAAGAAATTTATCCCTTGAATCCTGGTGTCAACACAGTTTATGTGGCAATGTCATGTCACATAAAAAATAAACTTGTTTGGCTGCATATAAAAATTCTTACCACCTGCCATTAAATTAACCATTAGCTCTGCCGAATAGAAGGTTTACTCACTATAAATTTACCTAGGTAACAGAAATGCAATGTTAAAGAGGCTTCATTGAGCACGGAGGATATTTTAGTGAGTCATTCTCTTCCTAACTCTATATTATGAGGGCCTGGCAGAAGATGTGTAAGAAAATATGAATTTGAGTGTATGTTTTTTCTCCAAAAGATGACAGAAGCCTTCATCAGAAAGTAGAAAAGGAGGTCAGAGTCCAACAGGATGAGCTCAGGAACAGATTTTTCATCATACTATTATGTGAACTCTGTGGCCAACAAGCTCATGTGAGACTCAGTATGGATACTTGTGTCCGGATTTTCACGTACAAAATGAGGAGACATTCAACAATCCCCGCATTATAAATACAGAGTTATGTTTAGGGTTATAGTGTTCTCAATCACCATATTAACAGGCAGTGTAGCTGAGAAAAGCTCAGTACATTCACAAAAGCCAAATTTCTGGGTTCTTTAGATAAAAATTTTAGCCAAGGCTACAGAAAATATCTAGTATCAGAAGTCAGATACATGGATAAAGACATGTACTGATAAATCTGGACTCTGTAAAAGGTGACACTGAGTCACCAAACAAATATCATGACACTAAACACAAATCAAATCATTTGACTGTATTCTGTGTGAATTTAGAACAGAGACTGAGAAAATTAAATGAATCCGTATAAACTTCTAAATTGTGTTAAACAGTGTGAAGCACTGAAAGCCAATTTCTATCAGTAAAGACAGAAACTCATAGAACTTTCCTTCAGTAGACAAGAAAACTAATCAGGGAGTTGCATTTTACCATTCATATTTAATCTTAAATATGAAGTCCAAAAAAGAGTGTGTCTATAGTTCCCATTATACACTCACATCCTCATCAAATTGTGGCATACTAACTTTTTGCTATTGTGTTAATGGGAAATATTAATATGTGATTCATTCTTGTTGATTTACTATTGATTTCAGTTTAGTTGCATTCTGGTAAAAACAATATGACTACAAATACCTGTTCTTCAGCCAAAGTTGTGTTTGGCAAATTGGCTGAATTTAACTAAGATATAAACCAACAACATATTCCATCCCTCCAATGTGTATGTCAGTTATTTTCCAATAACTCCACCTTCCTTGACATGGACTTCCCCTTTGTATAAATTCTTCACATCTTGTCATTCTCCTTTATATAATGTCATTATTTATATTATGTTATTTCTGTTCTTGAACAATAAGTCTTACACTGTTTACAGAACACACACAGACACACACAGACACACAGACACACACACACACACAGTTTTTCTTTTTGTGGCCATCTCTAGCGTTGTTCTCACTGCAGATATTTTTGGTATTCGATCTTTTTAAGATAAAAGCTTATGATAAATATTTGGTAGTAATAAGGGTTTTTTTTATTTTGTTTTGTTGTTCTTGTTTTGTTTTGTTTTTTGGCATAGAGAAATGTTTAAGTCATTATTCTGTCATTTTCAACATATCTTCACAACAAAACCTTCCTGTTGGTCATTGCAAATACAAAAACAACAACCATTTTATTTTTTACTAATTACATAACTGGTCACATTGTTGATACCTCTTTGTCCATGTGTATAAACTACAATATTAAATAATTGCTTTAGTAAATTGAATGAATGAATGAATGAATGAAGAGATATATTAAATGAAGACAATTAGTCATTTTATTTGTAAGACAAATTAACAAATTAATATTGATGGATCATCTTGCTTTTAATATTTTACTTATTTTTATTTAATATCAGTATTTAAATAAGCAGTTACCAATTGTTTTATATTTCCCATTATATTTAATTGACACTGTTGTAGAAGACAATAAATTCTGATTATCTGATATATAGACATCAAACTTGACCTAACTTAAATGTTTCCTATTTGTTGTCTAGATTTCATGGTGCTAGAAGTTTCTGTGAAGACTGCTGGGGAAGAAAAGCCATCAATGATGTTATGCAGTGGTGGACACTGTAAGTCATAAATTAACTCATACTTACTTGTAGATTAGAAGCCTTGCTGTTATGTAGATAACTAACTACTTTTCAGGCTGTTGTGAGGCCTGCTTCATAGACGGAAATTTGTGCATGGTACTATGAACTTAGCCAAACACACATGGCTGAATAAATCACTGGCCACAGTCAAAAACTATAATTGTTGCTTTGGTAAGTGGACATGTTGTCAAACATCCACAGAATATTTATCCATGTAGCTACATATAAATTCTTTGTTCAACCGTGTTCAGAGAAGCTCATCTTTTCCAGTGGGCTGTAGTTAGTGGAGAGATTCCTAAATAGCTGATATGTTAAGAATATATGACTGTTGAATGCTCAACCCTTTATCAACACCTTCCACGTATAGGTTCAACTAACGTAATGGAAGAGAGAGACAAAGAGACTGAAAGAACCACAGGACAAGGAGGAGTGCTGTAAAAGTGTCTTTTAGATGTGACAAAGTAATTGCAGTAATGAGTTCATAACATCTCTGATTCCCTACACAAGAAATATGCATTCTCATTTTGGCTCTCATTCCTGAATGGATGGGGGCGGTGGAGATCATGGGGTCTTACCTCTAGAAAAGAATCTAACACTTGATGGTGGAGTAAGAGGTATAATTTTTGTTTTGTTTTTTATGATTATGTTGTTTGTTTTTAATGTGGATGCTCATAAAATACTCAAAAGGATTTGTCTGCCTCGATGCTTGAAACACCAATTGGAATTCAGTGTTTTATAAAGAAAATAAGACCATGATCACAAAAGGGTCATGTGATAAAGAGTAGCATTAGGGTAACAGGAGAGATGAGTGGCTGAACTGAATAAGATATATGGTATAAGTAACAAATATTTCAAAGAACAAATAAAATGTTTTTAAAGAAGCATTTTCATATTTCAGGGGAAGACCTGCTCAGCAGAACCTAGAAAGCATGCAAACATTTTCTTCTTCATTTCTCTTCTAAAGTGTACGTAAATTTGCCTTCTCTGTAGGATAGTATTCCATTGAAATGAGTAGGAGGATATGAGAAAAAGCACTAAATTGATTATAAGGAAAATTTTAGGGTATATTTTTCATTGACCTTTGCCATTACACCTTTATGAGGTCATAATAGAAAGACAGCAAGACCGTACTGTATTACTTAGTTCCCCAGTATCATTGTAAAGCCCGTTGGCTCTTACTCTGTTCACCCCATAAACCAAGTACTCTGATGCTCCATTTTACCAGAGGTCTGGGTAGAAAACAGGATTGTGTTGTGTTTGCTCTGATTTCTAATCTCACAGCTCCTCTTTCAGCACTACTATTTTTTCCATCTCTATTTCAACATTTATCTTAAGAGTACTTGCTAGTGTACTTTCATTGGTGAACCACACAAATGGATCCCATTTCTTTTGTCTCTGAATTATTTGAAAAGATATTTGGAGTAGAGACCTGCTATTATGTCATTCGTCATTTTTCAAAACCTAATGGCTAACTGAATCAGGAAAATGTTATTGTTCATACATTTGATACATAACAGTTAGTAGCCAAACATTTATGCTAAGTATTGTACACACACACACACACACACACAGTGTAGAAAGTATTTAATCCTGAACTGGGGTTTCTATCCTGTCTGGGATCACTTCATTCCCAGATAAAAAACACACACAACCTTTATTTTATAAAGTCTTAAACAGTACAAGAGCTGGGCAGAATCCTAATCTCTATACTGTTATAATCTACTTTCCTATTTATAACCTCTAATTATATTACTTATTTTGTTTCATCTGGGCTTCTCTGAATTCCAGTTGTCCAGCCCTCAGGGCCATGTTCTTTTGACTCTTAACCCATGGCAGCTTCTCCTTCATCATCCTCCACTTTCTTCTTCCTTGTGTACCACAAGCCCAAGAAAGCTAAACCCTACCTATGTCTTTTGCACCCAACTATTAGCTGTTGACATCTTTATTTACCAATTAGAAATTACTTGGGAGCAAGGTCTATTTGCTTTCTCTTGTCTCTGGGACAACCAGGTTCAGGGGGCCTATACTTAGCACTACAGTAGATAACAAATACCAAACCTCAACATACATACAAACCAGTTGAAATTCAAATGACTACCAAAGGTCTATCTTCTGCTAATGATAAGTTGAAAACCATACTTCATCAGTTTGAAAACCAATGAGTATGTAACTTATAGAAAATTGGATGGCAGCAGACACATATAACTAGGAATAATTTCTATGCAAACTTGACAAAGAATATATATTAGGCAATGTCTGTTACATTTCATTTTTATAATAATTTAAAATGTAGACTTATGGAGATGTTTTAGGAGTATAAGAGAGGCATTTGTACTTAAACATAAATATTAAACTGAAATTATTTTAGAAAAATAACAAAATAGAATTTGTTAATGTAAAATATCAAAATTTGAACAGGAAAAAATAATTCTTTTTTACTGAGGAGCTGTGGAATAATGTACCCAGAATATCTAAAATCAGAAGATAATTGTTCATATAGCATCATGAAGTGATGGAATGCCTAGGCTAAGAAACATAGCCGATCTCCAAAACAATATTAATCTTTTGAAATGTTTCTAATGAGTAGAAATAACATTACTAGTTTTCTGAAATGATGAGACCAGAGCAAACATGGGGGTATAATTCTAGTACTGCAACAGATTGTGTGGCCTGTTTCATGCACATATACCTTTGAAAGCATACCTAAATCTCTTTAGTTAATCTTGTTTACTGTTCTTTGAAAACGATTTCTTAATTAGCACAAACTGAGTGCTGTAAATATCTGATATCTCTAATACCTGTGTGTTTCAGTGTTAATGATAAGTGAGGGATTACATATCATTTTAAAACTGATAAAATAAATAAACATCTAATCCTATGTATTATTATTATCCTAGTTCTACATGGCATGCATGTGTTGTATCTGTACACACAGGAACACTTCATTAACTGTGCATGTTGTATGTGTACATGCATTTTTCTATTTTTTCAATCTATAGAAGCTTATAAGGGAAAGATTTGTAAGGAAATAAAAACAGTAAAAGATAAAATAGTACAATGGTATAATATGAATTTGGAAATCTGAATAATCATAAAAGGGGTCAAAATAGATTGCATCTCTCATGAATAGAAAGCTTAGGTTATAAAGTACAGGGATTGAGGCATATTTTATTATTTTATGAGATGATTTCAGAGAAATGGTACTATATCTAGCTGAATTACTTTTTAGGATCATAAAACACGCTTAAGATGTTTAAGAGATCACAGCCTATTGACATCAACAAATTACAAACTAAAATGAGCTGTCTATTGGGAAGACATTTAGAATTTGGATGCTAGATTCCAACTTATGATATGGAGAAGTCAAATGATACATTAATTGAATTAATATCTTGCCATTCACTAAGAAGAATTAGTGAAAAAGAATGTAGGGATATTAATGTCAAAATTACAGTTGAAACTTAGCATTCAGTATATAACATTATTGAGTATTTTAAAAGTACTGAAATTTAGCTTATTTGTTATACCAACAAGTGACATTTTAATATCTTAAGAAAACACTGACACATTGCAAGGATATTTAATATACAAAAGCATATATTTTGCTGTCTGCAGTAATGTGACACAGTTAATATAAAAGAGTTTATATTAACAGCTTTGTTTCATTAGTATAATTTATATAATACATGCTACTTGTATTTATTATTGGCCCTCCAGAAAACTCCTATCCCATTTCCCTTAATGCTTCTATGAGGATGCTCCTCCACCCACCTACCCACTACTGCCTCGCTGCCCTGGCATTCCCCTACACTGGTGCATTGAGCCTTCACAGGACCACTGATGCCTGACAAGACCATCCTCTGCTACATATGCAGTTGGAGCCATGGCTCCCTCCATGTGTACTCTTTGGTTGGTGGTTTAGACTCTGGGAGCTCTGGGGGGTCTGGTTGGTTGATGCTGTTGTTCTTCCAATGGGTTGCAAACCCCTTCAGCTCTTCAGTACTTTCTCTAACACCTCCATTGGGATCCCCATGGATGCTCAGTCCCACAGTAGTCTGCGGGCATTCTCCTCTTCATTTGTCAGGCTCTCCTAGAGCCTCTCAGGAGACAGCCATATCAGGCTCCTATCAGCAAGCACTTTTTGGCATCCTCAGTAGTATCTGTGTTTGGTGACTGTGTATGAGGTGGATCCCCAGGTGGGGCAGTCTATGGATGACATTTCCTTCAGACTCTGTTCCATAATTTTTCTCCTTATTTCCTCCCATGAGAATTTTGTTCCCCCTTCTAAGAAGAATTGAAGCATTTTGTTCTTCCTTCTTTTTGAGCTTCAAGTCATTCGTGAATTGTATATTGGTTATTCCGAGATTTTGGGCTAATATCCACTTATCAATGAGTGAATACCATGTGTGTTCTTTTGTCATTGGGTTACCTCACTCAGGATGAGACTTTCTAGTTCCATCCATTTGCCTAAGAATTTCATGAACTAATTGTTTTTAATAGCTGAGTAATACTCTAATGTGCAAAAGTACCACATTTTCTGGATCCATTCCTCTGTTGAAGGACATCTGGGTTCTTTCCAGCTTCTGCCTATAATAAATAAGGGTGCTAAGAATGTAGTGGAACATGTGTCCTTGTTTTATGTTTGAGCATCTTTTGGGTATATGCCCAGTAGTGGTATACCTAGGCGCTTAGGTAGTACTATGTCCAATTTTCTGAGGAACATCCAGACTGTTTGTACCAGTTTACAATCCCACCAACAATGCAGGAGTGTTCCTCTTTCTCTACATCCTCGCCAGCATCTGATGCCACTTGAGGTTTTGATCTTAGCCATTCTGACTGGTGTGAAGTGGAATCTCAGGGTTGTTTTGATTTGCACTTCCCTGATGACTAAGGATGTTGAACATTTCTTTAGTTGCCTCTCAACCATTTGATATTCCTCAGTTGAGAATTCTTTGTTTATCTCTGCATTCCATTTTAAATAGGGGTATTTGGTTCTCTGTAGTCTAACATTTTGAGATCTTTGTATATATTGAATATTAGCTTTCTATTGGATGTAGGATGGGTAAATATCTTTTCTTAATATGTAGGTTGCAGTTTTTGTCCTGATGAAAGTGTTCTTTGCCTTGCAGAAGCTTTTCAATTTTATGAGGTCCCATTTGTCTGTTGGTGGTCTTAGAACATAAGACATTGGTGTTCTGTTCAGGAAAATTTCTCCTAGGCACATATATTTGAGGTTCTTTCCCACTTTCTCTTCTACTATTTTCACTATAACTGGGTTTTATGTGGAGGTCCTTCATCCACTTGAACTTGAGCTTTGTACAAGGAGATAAGAATGGATCGATTTACATTCTTCTACATGCTGACCACCTGTTGAAGCAGCACCATTTGTTGAAAATGCTGTCTTTTTTCCACTTTATGGTTTTAGCTCCTTTGTCCAATATCAAGTGACCATAGGTGTGTGGATTCATTTCTGAGTCTTCAATTCTGTTCCATTGATTTACCTGCCTGTCTCTGTACCAATAGCATCTAGTTTTTATCACTACTGCTCTGTAATACAGTTTGAGTTCAGGGATGATGATTCCCCCTAAAGTTCTTTTATTGTTACAAACAGTTTTTGTTATCCTTGGTTTTTGGTTAATCCAAATGAATTGCTCTTTCTAACTCTTTGAAGAATTGAGTTGGAATTTTGATGGGGATTGCATCCAATCTGTAGATTGCTTTCAGCAATATGGTCATTTTTCTATAGGCTATCTTACCAATCCATGATCATGGGAGATCTTTTGAACTTTTGAGATCTTCTACGATTTCTTTCTTCAGAGACTTGAAGTTCTTGTCATACAGATCTTTCACTTGCTTGGATAGAGTCACACCAAGGTATTTAATATTATTTGTGACTATTATGAAGGGTGTTGTTTCCCTAATTTCTTTCTCAGCCTGTTTATCCTTTGATTAGAGAAAGGCTACTGATTAGTTTGAGTTAATTTTATATCCAGCCACTTTGTTAAAGTTGTTTATCAGCTGTAGGAGTTCTCTAGTGGAATTTTTGGAGTCACATAAGCATACTATCATATCTGCAAATAGTGATATTTTGACTTCTTCCTTTCCAGTTCGTATCCCTTTGACCTCCTTTTGTTGTCTAATTGTTCAGGCTATGTCTTCTAATACCATCTTGAATAGGTAGGGAGAGAGTGGGCAGCCTTGTCTAGTACCTTATTTTATTGGGATTGCTTCAAGTTTCTCTCCATTTAGTTTGATGTTGGCTACTGGTTCGCTTTATATTGCTTTTACTATGTTTAAGTATAAGCCTTGAATTCCTGATCCTTACAATACTTTTAGCGTGAAGGGGTGTTGAATTTTGTCAAATGCTTTCTCAGCATCTAACTAGATGATCATGTGGTATTTTTCTTTGAGTTTCTTTATATAGTTGATTACCTTGATGGATTTCTCTATATTGACACCTTCTTGCATCCCTGCAATGAAGCTTACTTGATCATGATGGATGACTGTTTTGATATATCCTTGGATTCATTTTGCAAAAATTTCATTGAGTATTTTTAAATCTATATTCATAAGGAAAATTGGGCTGAAATGTTCTTTCTTTGTTGGATACTTTGTGTGGTTTAGGTTTAAAAGTAATTGTGGCTTCATAGAATGAATTGGGTAGTGTTCCTCCTGTTTCTATTGTGTGGAATAGTTTGAAGAGTATTAGTGTTCTGTCTTCTTTGAAGGTCTTATAGAATTCTGCACTAAACCCATCTGGTCCTGGCCTTTTCTCTCTCTCTCTCTCTCTCTCTCTCTCTCTCTCTCTCTCTCTCTCTCTCTCTCTCTCTCTCTCTCTTTCTCTCTTTTTGGTGGCGACATTTAAGGAATAAGTCTATTTCTTTAGAGGTTACGGGACTGTTTAGATGGTTTATATGATCCTGATTTAACTTTGGTACTTGGCATGTCTAGAAAATTGTCCATTTCATCCAGATTTTCTAGTTGTGTTGCGTATAGGCTTTTGTAGTAGGGTCTGATGTTTTTTTTGAATTTCCAGTTTCTTTTGTTATATCTTCCTTTTCATTTCTGATTTTGTAAATTTGGATACTGTTTCTGTGCCCTCTGGCTAGTCTGGCTAAGGATTTATCTATCTTGATTTTCTCAAAGAACCAGCTCCTGGTTTTGTTGATTCTTTGTATTGTTTTTGATTTTTGTTTGTTTCTATATGGTTGACTTCAGCCCTGAGTTTGATTATTTCCTGCTGCCTACTCCTTTTGAGTATATTTGCTTTGTTGTTGTTTTTGTTGTTCTAGAGCTTTCAGGTGTGCTGTCAAGCTGTTAGTGTATGCTATCTCCAGTTTCTTTTGGAGACTGCAGAGCTATGAGTTTTCCTCTTAACACTGCTTTCATTGTGTCCCATAGGTTTGGGTATGTTGTTCTTTCATTTTCATTAAATTCTAGGAAGTCTTTAATTTCTTTCATTATTTCTTCCTTGACCAAGTTATCAGTGAGTAGAGTGTTGTTCAGCTTCCATGTGTATGTGGGATTTCTGTTGTTGTTGTTACCATTGAAGACCAGTCTTAATTTGTAGTGATCTGATAGGAGGTATGGGATTATTTCAATCTTCTTATATCTGTTGAGGTTTGTTTTGTGACCAATTATATGTTCAATTTTGGAGAAGGTACCATGAGATGCTGAAAAGAAGGTAAATTCTTTTGATTTAGGATGAAATCTGTTAGTTTCACTGTGTCTTTGTTTAGTTTGTGTTTCCAAGATCTGTCCATTGATGAGAGTGAGGTATTGAAGTCTCCCACTGTTATTGTATGAGGTGCAATGTATACTTTGAACTTTAGTAAAGTTTCTTTTATGAATATGGGTGCCCTTGCATTTGGAGCATAGATGTTCGGAATTGAGAATTCATCTTCGTATATTTTTCATTTGATGGGTACGAAGTGTCCTTTCTTATCCTTTTTCATTCCTTTTGGATGAAAGTTGATTTTATTTGATATTAGAATGGCTTTTCCAGCTTGTTTCTTGGGACCATTTGCTTGGAAAAATTTTTCCAGCCTTTTACTCAGAGGTAGTGTCTGTCTTTGTCACTGAGGTGCGCTTACTGTATGCAGTAAAATGATGGTCCTGTTTATGTATCCAGTCTATGTTGTTTTATTGGGGGAATTGAGTCCATTGATGTTAAGAGATATTAAGGAAAAATTATTGTTGCTTTCTGTTATTTTTGTTGTAAGAGGTGGAATTACGTTTATGTGACTATCTTCTTTTGAGTTTGTTGAAAGAAGTTTACTTTCTTGCTTTTTTCCTCCCTGTGTTGGTGTTTTCCATCTATTATCCTTTGTAGGGCTGGATTTGTGGAAAGACATTGTGTAAATTTGTTTTTGTCATTGAATATCTTGGTTTCACCATCTATGGTAATTGAGAGTTTTGCTGGATATAGTAGCCTGGGATGGCATTTGTGTTCTCTTAGCATCTGTATAACACCTGCCCAGTATCTTCTGACTTTCATAGTCTCTTGTGAGAAGTCTGGTGTAATTCTGATAGGTCTGCCCTTATATGTTACTTGACCTTTTTCCCTTAATGCTTTTAATATTCTTTCTTTGTTTAGTGTATTTGATGTTTTGATTATTATGTGATGGGAAGAATTTATTTTCTGGTCCAGTCTATTTGGAGTTCTGTAGGCTTCTTGTATGTTCATGGGCATCTCTTTCTATAGGATAGGGAAGTTTTCTTCTATAATTATGTTGAAGATATTTACTGGCCCTTTAAGTTGGGAGTCTTTGCTCTCATCTATACCTATTATCCTTAGGTTTGGTCTTCTCATTGTGTCCTGGATTTCCTGGATGTTTTGGGTTAGGATCTTTTTGCATTTTGCATTTTATTTGAGTGTTGTCTCAATGTTTTCTATGTTATCTTCTGCCCCTGAGATTCTCCCTTCTATCTCTTTTATTGTGTTGGTGATGCTTGCATCTATGACTTCTGATCTCTTGTCTAGATTTTCTATCTCCAAGGTTGTCTCCCTTTGTGATTTCTTTATTATTGCTATTTCCATGATTAGATATTGGAAGGTTTTGTTCAATTCCTTCACCTGTTTGGTTGTGTTTTTCTGTAATTCTTTAAGGGATTTTTGTGTTTCCTCTTTAATGGCTTCTAGGTTTATATCTGTTTACCTGTTTTCTCCTGTACTTCTGTAAGTGAGCTTTTTATGTCCTTCTTAATATCCTCTATCTTCATCATGAGATGTGATTTTAAATCTGAATCTTGATTTTCCCATATGCTGGGGTATCCAGGACTTGCTGTACTGGGAGTACTAGGTTCTGTTGATGCCAAATAGCCTTGGTTTTTGTTGCTTATGTTCTTATGCTTGCCTCTCACTATCTGGTTATCTAGTCCTACCAACCCTTGCTGTCTCTGATTGATCCTGTACCTCCTGTGATCCTAGTTGTGCCAGAACTCTTCAATGTCCAGCTGTTTCTGTAATCCTTGTGATCCTCTGATCCTGGGAGTTTCAGAGCACCTGGGAGTTGGCCTCCCTCTGGGTTTTGTAGGAGTGGGTGTAGAACTGGCACCCCAGGTCTGCTTAGGGTGCAGGTGCAAACAGAAGGAACCCATGTCTCTGGCTGGCCGGGGGTTCCTGTGTCCCTGATATCTTTGGTATGTTAGAGCACCTGCTTCCTCTGGGTGTTGTGGGACTGTGATCCTGAGAATTTCAGAGGACCTGAGAATTGGGCTCCCTGTGGGTGTTGTAAGAATGGGTGCAGAGCCAGTGTCCCATGTCTGCTCCAGGTGCAGGTTCAAACCTAGCCCCCAATTTTTAATCTTTTAAAAAGACAAAAATGTAGTCCAATACCCCAACAATGGTCAAAGGTAAATGGGAACTCCAAGGATCTACTAGTTGCTCAGTCCAACAAGGCTAGTTGTTTCAGTTGGTAGCCTGTAGAAATAGATTCCAACAAATGTGCTGGGAGGTAAATTCAAGCAGGTGAAGAAAAGGTCACTATTTGTAATTTTACATAAAATAACATGCAATTCACTGTAAATAACTCCAGAAGTAAGAAATTCTGACATTTCAATCTTCACTTAGAGAAAGGGTCCTGGAAGACAATAATGAGTCTTAAATAAATTGGCCAGAATAGTCCACAAATGGAAGCTATTTAGAATTTGTTCAGCAGTGTTTACATGGTCAATGCTTGTGTGACACAGAACCTGAGCCTTCTTAGCCTAGGATCCTAGGGTAAAACCAAATAATATTTGTATTAAAAAAGTAGCAATAAAATGCCCTCTAATGATATTCTGGTATAGTTATAGATTAGTGCCTCATTCAACCATCACCAGATACATTTCCTACTGCAGCAGATGAGAAAGATATATAGAGACACAGAGCCAGACATTAGAGTGAGAGAACATGGAACACTCAACCCAAAATGGAATGTCTTCATCACACACAGCTCATCAGAGTTCAGGAAACCATGAAGAAGAGGATAGAAGAGTATAAATGCCAGAAGGGACAGAGGACACCAAGAAACCAGGATCCTTTAAATCAACGTGACAAAGTTCATATGAACTTAGAGATTGAAGCAGCAAGCAAGGGTCTGCACCAGGTCCTCAGCACTCATGGTTTCCAATTTAGAGTGTTTATGGGATTCCTGGGCATGAGAATGAGTGAGTCTCTGATTCTTATGCCATCTCTTTGGCACTTTTCCTTCTGTGTTTTCTACTTTGATGTGATAGTTTTGGATTTATTTTATTATAATTCCTTTTGTCATATGAAAAAATGAATGAATAAAACCATAGTCACGAGGTTAGAGTTTAACAACTGAAGTGTCATGCATACTTGTTGGGAAGGAGAGAACCAATTTTCTCCAAAGGAATGGATTTGTCACTTACTACTAGGCAGGCCTTATGTTAAGGAACAGTTGACTAACATTATAAAAGGGTCCATCATATTTTGAGGTTTTTTTTTTTCCTCCTTTTTTATTTTTGATACTTTATGTACATTTCCAATGTTTCCCCTTTCTGAGTCTCCTCTGATACCCCCTGTCCCTTCCCCCAACTCACCTCTAGGAGGGAATTCTACCTCCCACCTCCCCACCCCCCCTTCCACCCATCCCCATATTCCCGCCTTGACATTCCCCTTTACTGAGGCCTCTAACATCCTCAGGCCCAAGGGCCTTTCCTCTCTCCCTGATGGCCATCGAGGTCATCCTCTGCCACATATGTGGTCCAAACCATAAGTCCATCAATGTGTATTCTTTGGTTGGTGGTCCAAACTCCAGGAGGACCGGGGGGGCGGGGG
>CM052712.1:45094137-45190540 GCA_028551405.1 Uromys caudimaculatus
AATATCCACTTATCAGTGAGTACATACCATGTTCCTTCTTTTGTGACTGAGTT
Organism: Uromys caudimaculatus; assembly: GCA_028551405.1. Classification (NCBI taxonomy): domain Eukaryota; kingdom Metazoa; phylum Chordata; class Mammalia; order Rodentia; family Muridae; genus Uromys; species Uromys caudimaculatus. The sequence continues at coordinate 45,094,191 of CM052712.1, forward strand.
ACCTCGCTCAGGATATTTTCGAGTTCCATCCATTTGCCTGAAAATTTCATGAAGTCATTGTTTTTAATAGCTGAGTAGTACTCCATTGTGTAGATGTACCACATTTTCTGTATCCATTCCTCTGATGAGGGACATCTGGGTTGTTTCCAGCTTCTGGCTATTATAAATATGGCTGCTATGAACATAGTGGAGCATGTGTCTTTATTACATGTTGGGGCATCTTTCTATTGTAACATTTGGTATTTATTTATTTTTAATGTGAGATTTTGTTTCCTTTTCCTTATGATTTTGGAGGGGTTGTTGTTATTGTATTGGGGAATTTTTGTTTGTTCTTGAGAAAATTTAAACTTGCATAGGTAGTGAGGGAGAAAGTATATAGAAAGAATTGAAGAAAGGGAAGAATATGTTCAGAATATATTCAAATTTAAAAATTGTTTTGCTCCACATCCTTGCCAGCATCTGCTGTCACCTGAGTTTTTGATCTTAGTCATTCTGACTGGTGTGAGGTGGAATCTCGTGGTTGTTTTGATTTTCATTTCCCTAAAGACTAAGGATGTTGAACATTTCTTTAGGTGCTTCTCAGCCATTTGGGTTTGCTCAGTTGAGAATTCTCTGTTTAGCTCTGTTCCCCATTTTTTGATAGGGTTATTTGGTTCTCTGAAGTCTAACTTCTTGAGTTCCTTGTATATATTGAATATTAGTCCTCTATTGGATGTAGGATTGGTAAAGATCATTTCCCAATCTATTGGTTGCTGTTTTGTCCTGTTGACTGTGTCCTTTATCTTAAAAAAGCTTTGCAATTTCATGAGATCCCATTTGTCTATTTTTATTTTTTATTTTTTTATTTTTTGATATTTTATTTACATTTCAAATGTTTCCCCCTTTTCAGGTCTCAACTTGGGAAACCCCCTATCCTATCGCCCTCCCCCTGCCCCTCTGAAGGTATTTCCCCACCCCCGCACCTCCCACCCACTTCCATCTTCCTACCTTGGCATTCCCCTATACCGGGGCCTATAACACCCTCAGGCCCAAAGGCCTCTCCTCCCCTGATGGCCAACAAGGCCCTCCTCTGCCACATATGTGGTCCGAACCATGGGTCCCTCCGTGTGTATTCTTTGGTTGGTGGTCCAGTCTCCAAGAGCACCTGGGGTCATGTCAGTTGCCACTGTTGCTCCCTCTATGGGGCTGCAAACTCCCTCAGCTCCTTCAGGCCCTACTCCTACTCCTCCCTCTGGGACCTCACACTCCAACAGATACTGTGAAGTAAAACTTGGGTGTTCCGAACTTTTGGGCTAATATCCAATTATCGGTGAGTACATACCATGTTCGTTCTTTTGTGACCGAGTTACCTTGCTCAGGATGATATTTTCAAGTTCCATCCATTTGCCTGCAAATTTCATGAAGTCATTGTTTTTAATAGCTGAGTAGTATTCCATTGTGTAAATGTACCACATTTTCTGTATCCATTCCTCTGCTGAGGGACATCTGGGTTGTTTCCAGCTTCTGGCTATTATAAATATAGCTGCTATAAACATAGTGGAGCATGTATCTTTATTACATGTTGGAGCATCTTCTGGGTATATGCCTTGGAGTGGTATAGCTGGGTCCTCAGGTAGTATTATGTCCATTTTTCTGAGGGTCCACCACACTGATTTCCAGAGTGGTTGTACCAGCTTGCAATCCCACCAGCAATGGAGGAGAGTGTTCCTCTTTCTCCACATCCTTGCCAGCCTCTGCTGTCACCTGAGTTTTTGATCTTAGCCATTCTGACTGGTGTGAGGTGGAATCTCAGACTTGTTTTGATTTGCATTTCCTTGATAACTAAGGATTTTGAACATTTCTTTAGGTGGTGCTCAGCCCTATGAATTTCCTCAGTTGAGAAATCTCTGTTTAGCTCTGTTCCCCATTTTTTGATAGGGTTATTTGGTTCTCTGGAGTCTAACTTCTTGAGTTCTTTGGATGTACTGGATATTAGCCCTTTATCGGAGAGAGGATTGGTAAAGATCTTTTTCCAATCAGTTGGTTACCATTTTGTCCTATTGATAGTGTCCTTTGCCTTACAGAAGCTTTGCAATTTCATGAGGTCCCATTTTTTGATTCTTGATCTTAGAACATAAACCACTGGTGTTCTGTTCAGGAACTTTTTCCCTGTACCCATGTGTTCGAGACTTTTTCCCACTTTCTCTTCTATTAGATTCAGTGTATCTGGTTTTATGTGGAGGTCCTTGATCCACTTGGACTTGAGCTTTGTACAGGGAGATGGGAATGGATCAGTTTGCATTCTTCTACATGTAGACTGCCAGTTGAACCAGCACCATTTGTTGAAAATGCTGTTTTTTTTCCACTAGATGGTTTTAGCTCCTTTGTCGAAAATCAAGTATCCATAGATGTGTTGTATCATTTCTGAATCTTCAATTCTATTCCATTGATCTACCTGCCTGTCACTGTAACAATACCATGCAGTTTTTATCACTATTGCTCTGTAGTACAGCTTGAGGTCAGGGATGCTGACTCCCCCAGAAGTTCTTTTGTTGTTGAGAATAGTTTTTGCTATCCTGGGGTTATGTTATTCCAAATGAATTTGTGAATTGCTCTTTCTAAGTCTATGAAGAATTGAGTTGGAATTTTGATGGAGATGGCATTGAATCTGTAGATTGCTTTTGGCAGGATGGCCATTTTACTATATTATTCCTGCCAATCCATGAGCATGGGAGATCTTTCCACCTTCTGAAGTCTTCTTCGATTTCTTTCTTCAGAGACTTAAAGTTCTTGTCATACAGATATTTCACTTGCTTGGTTAGAGTCACATCAAGATACTTTATATTGTTTGTGACTATTGTGAAGGGTGTCTTTCACTAATTTCTTTCTCAGCCTGTTTATCCTTCAAGTATAGGAAGGCTACTGATTGTTTGAGTTAATTTTATATCCGGCCACTTTGCTGAAGTTGTTTATCAGCTGCAGCAGTTCTCTGGTGAATCTATTCTTGATCTTAGGGCATAAACCGTTGCTGTTCTGTTCAGGAACTTTTCCCCTGTACCCAGGTGTCCGAGACTTTTCCCTACTTGAACACTCCTTCATTGCTGGTGGGATTGCAAGCTGGTACAACCACTCTGGAAATCAGTTTGGTGGACCCTCAGAAAAATGGACATAATACTACCTGAGGACCCAGCTATACCACTCCTGGACATATACCCAGAAGATGCTCCATCATGTAATAAAGACACATGCTCCACAATGTTCATAGAGGCCATATTTATAATAGCCAGGAGCTACAAACAACCCAATTGTCCCTCAACTGAGGAATGGATACAGAAAATGTGGTACATCTACACAATGGAATACTACTCAGCTATTAAAAACAATGACTTCATGAAATTCGCAGGCAAATGGATGGAGCTTGTAAATATCAATCTGAGTGAGGTAACTCAGTCACAAAAGAATGAACATGGTATGAAATCACTAATAAGTGGGTATTAGCCGAAAAGTATGGAATACCCAAGATTCAATTAACAGCAACTGTTAGACTGAACATGGGGTCCCAGACTGAGGAGTTGGAGAAGGGACTAAAGGAGCTGAGGGAGTATACAGCCCCATGGACAGAGCAACAGTGTCTACTGGCCTGACTCCCTGGTGCTCCTGGAGACTGGACCACCAACCACAGAATATACATGGAGGGGCCCATGGTGCTGGCCACATATGTGGCAGGGGAGGGTCTTGTTGGCCATCAGTGGGAAGAGAGGCCCTTGGGCATGAGGGTGTTAGATAACTCATTTTAGGGGAATGCCAGGAAGAGAAGGTGAGAGTGGGTGGTTTGATTGGGTAATACCCTCATAGAGACAAGGGCAGGGGTTTTGGGATAGGGGGCTTCCAAAGGGAGACCTGGAAAGGGGAAAACATTTGAAATGTAAATAAAGTATCAAAAATTAAAAAATCAAGTTGTTTATCAACCTACTTCATAAAATTTCTTTAATTATTTTATTCCTTTTATTTTTATTTACAGTCCAACTGTTGCCTCCCTCCCAGTCCCCCTTCCACAGTTCCTCATCCCATTCTTCCTACCTCTGCCTCCAAGAGGGTGCCTACCCATTCACCAGGCATCTCCCATCCCTGGGACTTCAAGTCTCTCCAGGTTGAGGTTTAGGCAAGTATTCTCTCACTGAGTCCAGACCCAGGAGTCCTCTGCTCTATATGTGTCAGGAGCCTCATATCAGCTGGTGTATGCTGCCTGGTTAGTGGCTCAGTGTCTGAGAGATCTCAGGGGTCAAAGTTAGGGTAGAATGCTTGTCTTCCTCTGGGGTTCCCTTCCTCCACATCTTCTTCTAGCTTTTCCCTTATTCTACGACAGAAATCCCCGGCTTCTGTCCATTGGTTTGGTATAAGTATCTGTGTCACTCAGTGGCTTTTTGGGCCTCTCAAAGGACAGTCATGCTAGGCTCCTGTCTATAAGCACACCAAAGCATCAGGAAAGGTGTTTTTATTCATTCAGAAAATATAGTTTTATAACACCAATTGATACTTTTATTTCACATTAGATTATTTATATAAGTCTCTGAATGGATAAAAAATTTCTATTATTATTTTTGTAATTAAATCCATTAAATATTATTATTTAAATATTGTATTTAATTGAGTTTAAGAGGCATAAGTAAAACTGTATTCTGATTTATATTTGAATACATTTAATTTTTTAAAAACAATTTAATGAAATTGATTTTCTCGTAGAAAAATTAATAGAACACTTTAGACTATTTAAAAAATCATTTTGTAGTGGTAACATTTTTCCCCAGAACTTAGAGGCAGACACAGGCAGATCTCTGAGTTTAAGACCATCTTGGTCTACAGAGTAAGTGCCAAAATAGACAGAACTACAGAGAAATGTTGTCTTGAAAACAACAGCAAAAATAATATTTAAAAGATCATAAATATAACCAAATTTGATAGTGTTACTGTACTGGCTGGTTTTGTGTCAACTTGACACAAGCTGGAGTTATCACAGAGAAAGGAGCTTCAGTTGAGAAAATGCCTCCATGAGATCCAGTGGTAAGACATTTTCTCAATTAGTGATCAAGGGGGGAGGGCTCCTAGTGAGTGGTACCATCTGTGAGCTGGTAGTCTTGGGCTCTATAAGAAAGCCAGCTGAGCAAGCCAGGAATAGCAAGCAAGCCAGTAAGGTACATCCCTCCATGGCCTCTGGATCAGCTTCTGATCCCTGACCTGCTTGAGTCCCAGTCCTGACTTCTGGTGGTGAACAGCAACATGGGAGTGTAAGCTCAATAAACCCTTTCCTCCCCAACTTGCTTCTTGGTCATGATGTTTGTGCAGGAATAGAAACCCTGACTAAGACAAATTGGTGCCAAGAGTTGGGTATTTCTGTGACAACCTGACCATATTTTGGGGAGGACTGTAGAAGGACTTTGGAACTTTGGGCTAGAAGATTCGTTCAGTGTTAAGAGCTTTGTGGGATGTTGTGTAGCAGCTTGGAAGATAATGATGAGAACAGTACAGAAGATGGAGGGCTGGCTTGTGAAATTTCAGAGGGAAGACTAAAGACTCTTATTGGGGCCATTGCTATTTTGACTGTGAAGATTGCGTGGTTTTGGTCAGCTGGGGCTGAAGGATCAGCTGTGATTAACAAGATACCTGAACTACTAAAGCAAAAACCATTGCATTACTGTGAATACTGATAGTGGTTAGCTGGAGTTGGGAAATCGGTGCGTATTAGGAAGAGATCAGCGTCATTGGTGTAAAATTTTCTGAGAAGTGTTTTCTGAGGGGACAGAGGCTGTGTTCCAGAAATAGCCAGGGTTGTGCTGTGGCTGAACTTGGTAATGTGTAAGAGTCACCCAGTTGGTACTGGTTTTGAAGGCATGAAGGAGTTGTGAAGAACAGCTGAGGCTTGGGCACTGTGAGAGGCCATGGGAGGTCATTGGTGAAAGTGCAGCCTCAATTGCAATTCCAGAACTGAAGGGGTCACTCACAGAAGTTGAGTCTCAGTCACTGTGAGAGGCCAAGGAAGGTCATTGGTGAAGGTGCAGCTTCAGTTTCAATTGATGGCCCAGGACTGAAGGGGTCATGCAAAGGAGGTGAGACTTAGCACCATGAAGAGAGCCTATGAGAGGCTGTTGGTCAAGCCTAGTTGCAGCAGAAGACAGCAGTGTTTTGGAGATGCCAGTACCATGAGATGACCATCAAGAACAGCAGCAGCAAAGGAGTACAGGTATCTGGAGCCTAGAAGACAAGGTGTGTGCTACAAAGGGCAGAGCTGGAGAAGTGACTCAAGTCCTTGGAGGAATCCAGAAGATAGTGAGTGGATCCCAGACATTGGATGGTTGGAGTTTGGTTTTGCTTTTGATTGTGACTGTGCCCTTATATATTTTCCCTCCTGAAAGAAGAAGGTATTTTAGTGGCGCCCATAGTTAAGAGACTTTTGATGGTAAAAAGAATTTGAATTCTGAGAGACTGGATATCTTTAAAGGGATTGAAATTTTAATAGTAAGAATTTGCAAAAATTGTGGTACTTTTAAATTTATTTAGAACTTGGGGATAAATAAGAAAGTAAGGGTTGAGGTGTAATAGTGATGTATTGGTGTGTCAAGTTGACAAGGGGTCAATTATACTGGCTCGTTTTGTGTCAACTTGACACAAGCTGGAGTTATCACAGAGAAAGGAGCTTCAGTTGAGAAAATGCCTCCATGAGATGCAGCAGTAAGGCATTTTCTCAATTCGTGATCAAAGGGGGAGGGCTCCTAGTGAGTGGTAACATCTTTGGCTGGTAGTCTTGGGCTCTATAAGAAAGCCAGCTGAGCAAGCCTGGAAAAGCAAGCAAACCAGTAAGGAACATCCCTCTATGACCTCTGGATCAGCTTCTGATCCCTGACCTGCTTGAGTTCCAGTCCTGAATTCCTTTGTTGATAAACAGCAACATAGAAGTGTAAGCTCAATAAACCTTTTCCTCCCCAACTTGCTTCTTGATCATGATGTTTGTGCAGGAATAGAAACCCTGACTAAGACAGTTACTTTTAAGAAATTTCTAGTTATCAATAACTTAAAATTTTCCTGTTAAAACAATGAGGGTGCAATGACAGGAATTTAATATATTAAATAATAAAAGTAAGAAATTGATAAAAATTATATTTATAATTTTTTTTTTGGATTTTTGAGGCAGGGTTTCTCTGTGTAGCCCTGGTTGTCCTGGAACTCACTCTGTAGACCAGGCTGGCCTCGAACTCAGAAATCCACTTGCCTCTGCCTCCCAAGTGCTGGGATTAAAAGTGTGCGCCACCACTGCCTGGCTATTTGTCAAATTTTTAATACACCATTGTGTTTCTGCATACATAATCTAGTATTCAACATAGTTTTATTTAATAGCAGTTATATAAAGTTATGGTACTCTGCTCATGTATAAAATATTTGAAATTTAGTATTTACAACAGTGTTAATATGAGAGTGCCAATTTAATAATACACATTTATTGTACGCTTATAATATGTTGAATTTATATGCCTTAATATTGGTTAAAATATTGTAAAGAATTTATAAATATAAGGCATCTTATTTATCCTTAATTCCATTCCCATTTCCCATATGCCCACATTTTATGACCTAGTTTATTCAGTTTTCATGTTAATAAGACCATATTAAATTTTAGAGAAATCATAAATAAGCAGAGGATCTTTTATTTATCTATTTGAATATTCTTCATCACCAAATGTATTGGAGTAGAATACCATTGTTGTGTTAACTATGGCTGCTTTGTGAAAATATACTGATCCTGAAACTGGAAATTACATTTATTTGAAAACAATATTATAAAAATATAATATTATATAATATTATAAAATTATTGTTTTTTACTGATTTCTCTAACATTTATATATAAAAGATATTGCTGTTCTTTGTTGTTTACTGTTTCATAATAACAAACTGTTTCAGAACTTCAGAACTAAGCATAGTAAATAATTATGACTCCTCTCTGTGTGAGTCAGTAAGGGCAGTATGAACTCTCTCATGGTAGATATCTCACCAGTTGCCTTTTTGTGAAAGATCACATTCATTGGATTCCTGAGAGCCGGGAGTAGAGAATCATTCTCTTCTAAGCTCATTTACCGAGCTTCTGTCTTTTGAGTTCAAATTTGGCTGTTAGAATGTTGGCTGTAGGCTGCCTTAAATTCCCTGCTTAAAGGAGAAAATTAATATGGCAATAAATTTCATCAAATCAATGAAGTGAGGGAAGAGAGGTTGTCAGGAAAGGAAGGATCTATCTTTGTCTTACATACAAACAATATTATACTTAGTGTGTTTTTATGTAGACATTTAGAAATAAAAATATCACACATGTACACACACCTTTACATGCACATGCACACACACAGAAAGACATATATTATGAACAATTAAAGTAAAAGAAGCCATGAATTGGAATGAAAACAAGGGAGGAGTTCATGGCAGTTGTTGGAGTCAGGAAAAGAAGGGAGAATTGATGCAATTATCTATATCTATATCATATGTATATGCAAACAGCAATACCACTTTTAAAACAAATGAAAGAATTACACAAAGGTGTGACTGCCAGTAAGAATCTATGAGAAACATTTTCAATTTATACCACAAGAGATTTGTAAACATATTCCTACAGCCAAAACTGTTTCAAATTTTCAATATGAAAGCTTGATCACCATAAGACCCTGGCAAATGCTCACCATAGCAGACATTAGAAAACTCCATTTTTTGGCCAACCAAATGCCAGGTGCCATCTTTCAAAGAGAATGCATATGCACCTGTTTTGTTAAGGGTTGAAAAATAATCATCAGGGTAAAAATATACTGCAAAGTTAGTATTTCCCCAAATTATCTCAAAACAGTACTATGGGAACCTATAATTGAAGAATTGGGTCAGATTCACCAATATTGAGTCTTGTTTCTCAGCTGAATTTGTACCAACTTTCTGATTTTTTACCCTGCTTCCTTTCTTTTATCTTGCAAACATTGTGCAGTTAAAAAGGAAAAAGTCAGCTATATATCTGTTAGTATGCCGTGTGTGTGTTCTGTGGGACTCCTAACAGTGGCAACAGGTGTGTCTATGATTCTTTTTTTTTAAAATTATGAGTATATTCTTCTTCTTCTTCTTCATTTTATTTTATTTGTTTTATTTTATTTGTTTTTTTATTTTTTATCATTCCATTTGTTTAAATCTCAAATGATCTCTCACTTCCTGGTTACCCATCCACAAGACCCACATTCTACAACCTCCCTCTCCTCCCTCCCGTTTGCCTCTATGAGAGTGTTCACCCAACCACCCTCTCCCACCCACCCCTTCAGCATCCTCCTACACTGGGGCATCAAACCTCCACATGACCAAGGACCTCCCCTCCCATTGATGTCAGACAAGGCCATTCTCTGCTATCTCTGTCTCTGGAGTCATGGATCCCTCCAGGTACACTCCTTGGTTGGTGGTCTAGTCCCTGGGAGCACTGGGTGGTCACACACTAAGTGTCTATGATTCTTTTGCCTGCTCTTGGAACTCTTTTCTTCCTCTTAGGTTGGCTTGTATAGTCTCAATATGAGGCCTTTTGCCTTTCTTATTGTATACTGTTTTGTTCTATTTAGTTGTTGTCTCTTATGAGCCTACTCTTTTTTGAAGGGAAACAGAGCAATAGTGGATCATTAGGAGAGGGGAGATGAGGAAAGGTGGGAGGAGTTTATGGAAGAGAAATTGTGGTTGTGATGTATTGTTTAAGAGAAGCATTTATTTTGAATTAAGAAAAGAAAGAAAAGAGGGCTAGAGAGATGGCTCAGGGGTTAAGAACACTGACTGCTCTTCCAGAAGTCCTGAGTTCACTTCCCAGCAACCACATGGTGACTCACAACCATCTGTAATGGGATCCGATACCCACTTCTTGTATGTCTGAAGACAGCTACAGTATACTCATATAAATAAAATAAGTTAAAAAAAATAAAAGAAAATACAAGATAGCTATACAAATTCATATTTTTAACATGGAAACATTGCCTCAGGATCTTGTGTTACATAGCACATTGTTCATGAATGAATTAAAGACACACCAGATCAAAGTAAGAATGATTCCTTAATGTGTACTTCACTGCTACTATAAATTCCTAGAAACTGCAGAAGAAACATTCTTCTTCTTAATCTTAGTGATTCATTAATGTTCAAGTATGTTGAACATGCACATTATTTGAAAAATGTAGCTCTGGAGAGTTAAAGAAATGTAAAGCAGGGAATAATGTTTCCCAGGAGGGAATGGATGACCTACTCACTACATTAACTTTGTATCGTCTTTTCTCCCATGATTGCTTAAGAAAACCTATAAAAATCGTCATTAATATTTTAACAACTGTTGGAAAGACAATTACTCTGCGTTTATCAAGGCAACAGCTAAAGACTTTACATTCAAAGATCATCTTATAGTGGCTTATTCACATTATAAATAATCTTTGAATTTGACCTGTGATCATAGTTAGCTATAAAATATTTCTATGTAGATTTTGCTTACAAGTTTTAGTTGTGATGCTATATTTTGGTTTAATAAATTGTTATTCCTTATTTTGTATTTTCTAAGTATTATTAGCTGCCTAAATCTAAATCCAAGTCTATGTCTTCGAGGATACTAGAATTACATTAATTCATACCTATTCCATGTCAGCATGCAAAAATAAATTACACATCTGAAAATGTAAAGGATGGCTTGATGTTTTTGGTAAGTTTTTCTTTCTGTATATAAGTGTTCATGGTGAATATGTATATGTGTTTTTTGCATACATACAGCTGTAGAGAACATGTCAGGGTATAAGTTTACAGATGTGCATATGGAGAAATTTTTTTTTCCTCAGGTACAAAAAGCAAACCTGTTTTGCTAGTCTGTCCAGTCACTTTGATCCGGTATTTTCTTTGCCATTTTCCTGGCACTGAAATTATTAGTAGGTCACTACAGCCACTCAGTTTTCACATGGTCCTCATACTTACATCTCAATTTAATTTTAATTTTGAATTATCTTCCCAGCCCTACACTCTGATGTTTCTGTAAAGTAGTAACTTCAACAACAATCATCTTGTAACTGGCTGTAATTTGAAGAACTGAATTTACTAATGTATGTCAATCCTCTTATTTTACTTTAACATTACTAAGTCTTTCTAAGACTTTACAAAGCTTTATACAATATTATTAGCCAACATATTGCCTGGGATCCAGTTTCTCTAAGCAAACTGATAAACACACCTGTAATTTTAGAAGGAATTTAAAATTCTAGCTAGCCCATATAAAAGACACACAAAAGCAGGTATTTTATTTATAAGCCATATGACAAGATTAGACAAGTTGGAGCTATTCCAACTCATTTCTTATACATATGTCTCTTGTAACTTGCTGTTTTTCCTGGCTATGTCCTCATGATCCTTTCATGGTGGTCTCCTCCCTTCTCATGTCCTTTATTCTCTCTCTTCTCTGTACTTGCAAACCCAGCCAGGTAATTGAAAACTTGTTACCTCTCTCTACTGCCCAATCAAAGGATTTAGCCACATATTGACAAATGAACTAGGAGAGCAAATTTAGCTAGCATCATTTGTTGTACTTGAAGAATCTCCTCATCAGGGATCATCCAGATCTTGGGGACCAGTGTTTTGTATTTGAATACAAGAAGCACTAGATTAATCCCCTTTTTCAATGTTTGAAGTTCATTTATGAAAGTTTGACAGTAAAGGTTTAAAATAAACTATAGAATTAAATAATCTCACCTAAAAATAGAAAGTAATACCCCAAATTTACAAATGAATAGATAGTCATCCTGGAAACCTAATGTATTTAGGGTACATGCCATCATAACAGAGAGGTAACATAATGTTACTCTTGTATATATTTCCAGAATTTAGAAGGCCTAGGATTTACTGGAAAAGAATTAGGTAGGCAGTGCATAAAAAAAACTTACTTAAAATCAATTTCTTAATCAACACACCTATACACATATACACATGGACACATACAAACATAGGTGATATTGAGTTTAAAATATAAATATGAATTAAAAATTGTAGAACTGAAGGGCATTCATACTAGACTCCTGTCTGTAAGCTCACCACACCATCAGTAACAGTAATAGTGTCAGGCCTTGGGGTCTCCCCTTGAGCTGGATCCCACTTTGGGCCTGTCACTGGGCCTCCTTTCCCTCAGACTCATCTCCATTTTGGTCCCTGCAGTTCTTTCTGACAGGAACAATTCATAATTCAGAGAGACTTGAGGTCCCAGAGAGTGGGGAGGTCTGGTGAGGTGTTGGTGGTGGGGTGTTGGTGGTGGGGTGTGGGGACATCCTCTTGGAGATGGGGGTGGGGGCTGAGGGGTAGGGGTGAAGGGGGATGAGGAATAGTCAGAGAGCAGACCAGGAAAGGAATAAATACTGAACTGTGAAAAAAAATTAAAAAAGAAAAGAAAATGCATCTAATAACAGTACGTGGGTGACCACAGAAGACTTTCAATCAAGACCAAAATAATATTCTGAAACATTCTGAGAGACAAAGTAAGTTACTTTGATGTTTTCATAGAAATAAAAAAGAAAATTGATTTTACCTTTGACTCCAAAACTAACATTATTAAGATGTCAGCCAAAGTTCATTAGGTTCCTGTTTCATCCATAGACAATAGTGGATATTCTCAGGTAGAGGGAACTTTTTATCTTCTGTAGAACTAAGAAGAGTCAAGGATCATGAGGTAGAGTTATTCCCAATTTTCTGAGAAACTGCCCAATTCATTTCCAGAGTATTTGTACAAGTTTACATTCCCACTAGCAATGGAGGAGTGTTCTCCTTGCTCCACTCCTCACCAGTAAGTGCTGTCATTCTGAGTTTTTTGTTCTTAGCCATTCTGATGGCTGTAAGGTAGAATCTCAGAGTCTTTATGTCTTGCACTTTCCTGATAACTAGAGATGTTGAACTTTTTTTTTTTTTAACTGTTTCGAGGTCATTCAAGATTCCTCTGTTGAGAATTCTCTGTTTAGCTCTGTACCACAATTTTTGATTGGATTATTTGGATTGTAGTTGTCTACAATCTTCAGTTCTTTATGTTTCGGATATTAACCCTCTGTCTGATGTAGGGTTGGTAAAGATCTCTTCCAAATCTATAGGATTTCCTATTGATTGTGCCCTTTACCTTTCAGAAGCTTTAAAGTTTCATGAGGTCCCATTTTTTTTTTTGATACTTTATTTACATTTCCCATGTTTCCCCTTTCTAGGTCTCCTCTTTGGAAACCACCTATCCCCTCCCCCTCCCCGCCTCTATGAGGGAATCCCACCTCCTACCCACCCGCCCACTCACTCCCATATTCCCAACTTGACATTCTCCTTTACTGGGGCCTCTTCTTCCCCTGATGGCCAACAAGGCCCTCTTCTGCCACATATGTGGTCTGAACCATGGGTCCCTCCATGTGTATTCTTTGGTTGGTGGTCCAGCCTCCATGAGGACCGGGGGGGATGGGCATAATACTACCTGAGGACCCAGCTATACCACTCCTGGGCATATACCCAGAAGATGCACCAACATGTAATAAAGACACATGCTCCACTATGTTCATAGCAGCCATATTTATAATAGCCTAAAGCTGGAACAACCCAGATGTCCCTCATCAGAGGAATGGATACAGAAAATGTGGTACATTTACACAATGGAGTACTACTCAGCTATTAAAAACAATGACTTCATGAAATTAGCAGACAAATGGATGGAACTTGAAACTATCATCCTGAGCGAGGTAACTCAGTCACAAAAGAACGAACATGGTATGTACTCACTGATAAGTGGATATTAGCCGAAAAGTTTGGAATACCCAAGTTTCACTTTACAGTAACTGCTGGACTGAGAGTGAGGTCCCAGATGGAGGAGTTGGAGAAGGGACTGAAGGAGCTGAGGGAGGTCCCATTTTTTAATTGTGGATCTTAATGCTTGAGCTATGCCATCCCTGGGAATATACTGAAAGATGATTCACCATACAAGGACACTTGCTCAACTACGTTCATAGTAACTTATTCAGAATAGTCAGAAGCTGGAAAAAACTCAGATGTCCCTCAACTGAAGAATGGATAAAAATGATGTGGCTTATTTATATAATGGTATAGTATACAGTGATAAAAAATGAGGACATTGTGAATTTTGCAGCCAAATGGATGGAAACAGAAAGTATCATCCTAAGTGAGGTAACCCAGTGCAAACGGACAATGCACGGTATGTACTCACTGATAAGTGGATGTTAAGCACAAAGTACAGGATAACCAAGCTACAACTCACAAATCCAAAGAAACCAAAAACCAAGTAGGGCCAAAGAGACTGGAGAGAGAGAGAGAGAGAGAGAGAGAGAGAGAGAGAGAGAGAGAGAGAGAGAGAGAGAAGACTCAACTAAAGGGTTATATAGCCAATACTCTAAATTATATTACATTCTCAGTTTGGAAAACTGAAAGTATATCTGTGATTGTAGCCACGCACAGATGGAGAGGAAAATACACAGGGTCAGTTCTTTGTAATAAAATCACACCTTCAGATCCAGGGGAGAGCCAGGACAGAGAGGCAGGAGTAGGTAGGTGGGTAGGGGAACACCTCATAGAAGCAGGGAGAGGGGGGATGAGATATGGGGTTTTTGGGGGGGAAGGGGGAAAGGGAAAAGGGATAATATTTGAAATGTAAATAAAGAAAATATCCAAAACAAAACAGACAAACAAAGACACACAAGAAAACCCTCTTGTTTTTCTTCCCATACTTTAAAACTATCAAGAAAATACCTAGGCAAGCAGTCTTACAATGTTAAGTAAATAATCTCAGAAAAATTAAAAATTGTAACTAATTTAATCATGAATAAAATAAAAGATGTGAGGAGAAAAATTTTGAGGGTGAGGGAGTATTTTGTACTGGTGAAGTGACCGAGTAGCCAGACTCACATAAAGATAAGCATTACCTCAACTCACTCACATTTATCTTCTATATTTTCAGGGATGTTGGAAAATTTGGTACCCACAATCCTTGTGTTCCTCCATGACTACCAGCAGCTTGAAGCCATCAGCAGATAGATTCAAATAGAAGTCATCATAATTGGCGGAAATGCTACTTTTCTTGACATTGTTAAATTGCTTGTCAGGAAAAAAAGATTCCTATGTCTATGAGTTACTGTGGTGCATATACTTGGAATCAATTGTTTTAATACTCATAATGCTCTTGAGTCCAACTTCTTAATTAGTTTTAATTAGCTAAGTCACAAAAGTCATTTTTCATTTTTCAGTGTTCCTTCGTTTTCTAATTCAAAAATATAATTTTCTGTTATATTACTGCAAAATTAATTATGCTGCCTTCATGAATAATAGTTATACTTGCTTCATCATAGATAATTAAATATATAAAGCCAAATGGAAATGCTTTTGTTTGTAGTACTTTTATTAAACATATCACAGGATTATATTTCTCAGAAAGATTATATTTCTATAATAAAATTACACAAATTTTCACTATCAGTAAAAAGCTTAAAAATGACTAATTACCATTTACTTAAATTTTATAAAGATCTGTGATAAACTTATAACCTGAAAATGTAACACAAAATTCATTGGGAAATGTACCAAATGTAGTTTATTAAAGTAAGCCATATTAAAGAGGAAGACATTTTCAAAATAATTATGCCAAACTAAGTATCAGATGTTATATAAAAATTACATTAAATGTGCCAGTGTCTGTGAATCTCTTATCCTATATCAAATGATTCTATCCTAAATCACAAATGAAACTGGGATGGGTATTCTGATTTTACTTATGAGAGTGTTTAGAGCAACCACATACTGTAGTTTCACAGTTATAGCTAGGCATTTGTTTGTCTAAAATGGTGCCTAAAGAAAATATTTTACAAGGAATTGAAAAATGAAAATAAAGTCATTCTTTCAATATTAAGCTGTATTTAATACTAAATTAGTGCACCTCCTGGTGGAAAAAGAAACTGATTTGGCTTGACTGCATAGCTGTATGGATTCTACTAACAACCTTTATAGCACAGTAAAAGTAGCACTGCATTTAAAATTAAAAGAGAGAAGTGCATTGGAAATTATGCTACACATGATATTAAAGCAGGCATATAAATGTACAAATATAAAGATATGTATAATGGTTAAATGTGTAAAATTTCATTAATATATGGCAAAAGACTATACTCTAGTAATTATAAATTCTACTGACAGAAGAAAAGATAAATGTAATGTAGTGAGCAAACCAATCCCACAGGATTGGCAGTGTTAATAATATCTCATAAAATTTTGGTAACTATTATTCCATGTTTGTTATCTACTCAGAAATTAAATATTCCTCCTTGAAAATATTTAAACAAACAAAAAGTATGATGAATAAATAGGAAAAAAGAATTAAACATGTATATTGCTATGAGTACACTCTTCTATGATTTATCTTTTAATATTTCAAGAAGTATGCAGAACTTGATATAAAAATGTTTTGGATTTAAACTATCACTGAGGGAGTTTGATGAAATCATAAAATCTGTAAAGCCTTTGTAAAGGAAGGGGGAAAAATGTAAAAGAATACTGAAAAGTTATGATGATACACCATCCTTTAGAAAAGCCAGCTCCGTTGTCATCTCTTCCTATACAGGCTAGTCAAAGAAGATGCTAAGAAGGGCTGAAACCATGTTGCTTTTCCAGAATGTCATAAAGAAAGCAGAAAATGTGACATCAGTGGGTCAGTCTGAACTACAGAGATCTGATCCACTATTCTATAAATATATCATATCATATGGAAAATTGATTATTAGAGTATCCAAGGACGTTGAAACGTGCTGAAAATAAGAAACAAGTCACTTCTCTGATCGAAGCATGGTGCACAATGGAGTTGGAATGCTGGCTCTATCACTGAAAAGGTAGGGCAAACTAATTTTCTTACAGCTTCAAACTATGAATTTTGGTCATTGGTTATCAAGTGAGTACAAAGAATGAACTGAATATCTTTGATCTTGTTATGAATTAAAAGGAGGGAAATAGATGGTCCAATATTCATTAGGAAATAGTATGGGGGAGAGTCCCAAAAAGAAAATTTATTTATTAGAAATTATGGAGTCTGCTAATTCTTTAAAAACATTGTATCTCCTAAAAATCACTTTTTGATAGTTTGTAATAGTATTCTAAATGTAGCTAAGCCTCTATGTCTACTTCCCTGTTACCTTATAGCTACTACATGTATGTTATTTCTTGAATATTAATTCTTTGGAAGATTCCACAATCTCACCATTAATATAACTTAAATATACTATTACACATCTCTGTTGGATTTCTAAGGGAAATATTTCACTAGTAGATGAACTGACTTGATATTTAAAACTTGACAATGTACCTGTCCTCTTGACATAAAATTAGCTCAAAATTTGCGCAAAATCATTTTGAAAAACAAAATGATGTGGAGGTAACTAGTTATTTAAAAAAAAACTAGAAGTATTATTGTTTATTTAATTTAATTATTATTGGTTATTTTATTGGTTATTTCATTTATTTATAATTCAAATGTTGTCCACAGTCCAGTTTCCTCTCTGCTACCCCATATCCAATCAGCCTCGTCCTGCCTCTATGAAGATGCTCCACCACCCACCCACCTACTCCTGCCTCACTGCCCTAGCATTCTCCTACACTGGGGCATGTAGTGTTCACAGGACCAAAGGCCTCCCCTCCCATTGATACCAGATAAGGCAATCCTCTGCTACATAGGTAACTGGAGCCATGGGTCCCTCCATTTGTACTCTTTTGGTGGGTGGTTTAGTTTCTGTGGTTCACTTTTAAAGGATCTGATCTTAATCTCCCTAAAGCAATTTCACACTAGGAAAAATTATCTCGTCTAGGATTAGTTGGGGTTTCAGCTCACATTCTTTTCTCTTAGGGATGATATATATGCCAATAAATAAACTAAATTACCATGTCAAATTCATTATCAACACTGACCACGGTGGTGGATAATTTCCTGGTAACTTGTTCTTAGACAGTGCTGAGTGGCCAATATTAAAATTAAAAATTATGCTCTCTGCATGTTACTTGAAAGAATAGGTAAGAGCACCAATGAAACAATATTTTCAACAGTAATTGGTAGATTTCAATCATGTTAGATATACATTTGCTTCACTCAATGCCTTAAATATTTACCCATCTTAATTAAAAAAAATACAATTTCTTTATGATATGACCTGAATTTTTGGAAACCCTTTGTCATTTTGAATTGTATTTGAGTTTTTAAATCAAAGTTATTGGAGAAAAATCTGCTTTAATATAACTGGACCATGTGACTGACAATTTGACAAAAATAATCTCAGAATTGTGAAAATGTGAGGATTCTGTCACAGAGTCTATCTTTGAAATTAGACAAACAATAGTGATATTATAAAGAAGGTCACTTGGTGTGATTTTTGGAATTAAAACTTATCCCAGAGTATACACTCCTACCATGTATAGTGAAAGCAATTTATTGCTGCTTTTCAGTATTGGAAAAGAAAAAGTTCATCCTGTCATTGATTGACCTTTACAAAGAAAAATGCAGAGTTATGAGTAATAGGAAATATTTTTGTTATATTTATAAGTAGAATCTTCTCTTTAGTGCTACTGCATAGTTTTTGAAAACATTTACTTTAATCTCTATATTTAAATAAGGTACTGCCATGTTATATTATACTAAAATGTAGGAAGTGGTTTTGATGATAGTAATTGCTAAATTTCAAATATTACAGAAAGTAGATATTTATAATTAAGACAAATTTTCCTTATTTTAAAAATGTAATAGAATATAAAATTAGTTTTCATCCTTTTAAAAATAAAACATAACTCCTCACCTGATATGTTGTAGCTAATTCTTACAATTCAATATATTTTTTAAAACAGTGAGTAATATAAGATGTCATGATAAAGATTCTCTTTAACAGCAATGTTTTATAGTGGATTATTGTTCTAAACATATGCATGTCTGTCTACTTATCATTCCATCTTTATTTTTTACCTCTTTTTCCTTTATGTACTAAAAAATATTCTGTATTTTGTTCCATTATATATTTAAAATGATGCCAATTCTGTAATATCCAACAGTATTTTAGAAGATTCAATTTAATTTTAAATGTATTTAATCACTCAAAAATAACTACTACTCTTATTTATCCATCATATCTTATCTCTTTCTTAGAAATAGAAAGCTAAATGTATTTATTTCTTGAGCACCACTTGCACTTGTAAAATGATCTTGTAGTTCTGGTCTCTTCATCTCAGTGTACCAGTATAAACTAAGAAGCATGTGTTCTCTGAGACTTTATTCTAAACAAAGATGACATTTAAAAATTATAAACCTAGATACTTATATGTCTGTGCTAGGTAATTCCTGGGAAATATTTTAAGATTTTAAAGTCATTACATTAAATTTCATTTTTGTTATAGTAATTGATTTCTTATAGTCATGAATGTATTTTGATCCACATAGAATATAGAACTGTTTCTCATAAAGCCTTCTAGTTTTGAAGTCGAGTGAATCTGTAATGAAGGTAGTTTCATCTAATTCTCTCAAAATACTTTTTGTATTTAAAAGATTAAAATATAAGTACTTTTTGAATTTGTATGAATGAATATAAATTTTAGGATATGATGTGATTTATAGTTCGATATTCCTCTAATGAATATATTCTTTTTTTTCAGCTACGAATACAAGAGTAACCACAGTCAGCATTCAATGATCTTTGCTTCCAGACTCAGAAGACTCATGCTATTCTGTCAACCATTTCTGATTATTCATATAATTTTATTGAAGCTGTGGTCTGGTTGAAGAGGTCATTTCACTTAGAGTTAAAAATTTCAAACCTTCTCAACACATCATATGGTTATTTCTTATGCATAAAATGTTTAACCTGCCAGCAAGAATTTCTTACCATTCTATTTTCTACATACCTGCTTTGGTTATCTCTTATATAATTATGACAGAAATCAGTGAGGTCTATTGCAATTGTGTAAGTGTTTAGTTTTCTAACATCCACTTTGATGTTCATGTTTCCACAGATATCTAAGAGAGAGATATACAATCTACATATCTGGGTAAATACAAGATTGATTTGAGGGACTTTTAATGTATTTTGGAAGTTACATTATCCTCTCTAATTTATACTAATATATTTGTAATGTTGAGTCACACATACATAAATATATATATATATATATATATATACACACATCTATAAATACATGCATATATATATATATATTATATGCAATGGGATACAAATTCTGCTATTTCTGTGGCTTAACATAATAAAATGTTTTGTCATTGACTAAGTAATCTGATATATGTGGAGGTTGGATATCAAGGGTGTTATACCTCTGCTTCATAAGGAAGTCAGCTTTGTTCATCTGTTTCTCCACTTTTATAAATATATTTACATCCTTCCATTCAGTTTATATTTGCATAATAAGAAAGTTAAGACAATGATAAGAATATTTTACAGTACCACCCCAGACTTACATAAGCTCCTGGGTATTCACTATATATAGAATGTTAAAGATATGGTAAAGATGAGCAAGTTCTGAGTTCAATTATATAGACAATTACTGACAGATCTATATACCTATTACAGGTTTTATTGGTTACTACTATGATTTGATTGTGTTCTTCACATTTCTTGATTTGGATTATTAATCCACAATGTGACAATATTTAAATTTTCCATATGTTTTATTTGGTTTAATCTGATTTTGACTCAATATTGAAATAAAGGTCTTGTATTTCTTTTTGTGTGTGTGTGTGTGTGTGTGTGTGTGTGTGTGTGTGAGAAGTGTCTTCTTTACTTCAAGACCTTAGCCCTTATCTTGTATTTCTTTTTGTTTGCTGGATAAGGAGTCTATTACCTAATTACATAAGCAAACATTAAACTATGAGGGTCTCACCATTACAAATATCACAGTGCCAATTAGAAATAGAGTCAGCCCTACAAGTTTGATCTGTTATTCAATTCATCATCAATCATAGGGGAACCACAGCTCAGGAATTGAGTAAATATATTTATTATTGTAAATTTTTCTCAGTCATCTTTATGGAGGCCAGAATTTCAATAAGAAAACCAGTTTTCTATTTGAAATTTAACATTCATGTTTATATATTCTTGTTTATCTTTCCTCTGTGTCACTACTCAGTTTTAACTAGGTTTGTGTGATGTACTTTTTAAAAATTAACCTCACCTTTCAACTAAGAGATCATTGTAATTTAGACAGCCATGAACAAGAGTCTTATACTTAACTCAAACTTCAAGTCTTTAGATTAAATATTCTTCATAGCATTTTGTAGTTTTACATTTCTACTATATTTACTCCTTTGAGCTAAATTATACACAAAAGACCAGAACAAAGTGGACCTCTGATTCCAAACAAACTAAAAATTAGTAATTTGGGATTAACTTATGAATTTATTAATTGACTTTGAAAGTCTTTTTAGGTAATCATGAAGCAAAATCATTGTTACTTCTCTTTTCTTTGCTGATTACAGTAGCCGTTATAGTGAACATCAGGTGCAATGTTTAGTTTTCTGTGATTAGTCTACAACAGTTACTAATATAAAAATATGATATAAAAAAGAAATTTTTATTATAAAATAGCATGCAGTAAAGGCAGTATCTAAATACCGGTCTAAATGCAGATAATAAATCAACATGGGGTTGCAGGATCCAATAACTTGATCAATATATCTACAATACAATACCTGTTCTTAAGACTAACAGGTCATTGTGGCTGAACAAACATGAGAGCTAGAGGGCCAAGAAGTCTACAGTCAGATTGGTTCTCCCAGAAAAGATGACTTCCCAGGGAAGCCATACTCACAATATTTCAAAAATATAGCTGCCTTAAGAGAACACCAGAACAAATGGCTGCACCTATGGATACATTAATGTTGAAAGAGGGAATCTCAAGGTACACACCCATAGACAAATACCTGCAACTAGGATTTTCTAGTGGAGGAGAAATAGTCTACCCTAGAAATAAGCCCACAATTCACTTACAAGTGCTAGTCACTGAAGTGATATACATGTAATCAACACTAAATGGATCTGAAAGGCAGTAAATTACAATAATCTTTTCATTAAATTATATTAATGAGCTTGTAATATTTCATTTTATGATTGATATTCCTGGCCATCCTTACAATTCTATTTGATATTGGGTAAAGCAAAGCAGAGCCTGAGGCTAAGATGTACAAAGTTGTGGTTTATTGAAAACATGACTGTGGTTTAAAGAATGAGTCAAAATGAAATATATGAGAAATTCCATAGCAGTATCAACACGGATATGCCTGCTTGCTTGAGCATGTGAATAAACGATATCTTGGTATGTTTTAAGGAGGCTAAGTGGTATTTCAAGAGGATACACCAAAAAAAAGATAGAATCATTGGTCCACAGCTTCTGGAAGAAAAGTATTTCATTTGAATGGATATTTATATATGTACATATACATGTATATGTATGTGGGTTGGGGGGGTGTCTTTGGCTATGTATGTCTGTGTCTCTCTCTGTGTGTGTTTATTTGAACACTGTTGGAACTAAAATACAGTTATCAGATAACATAGTATCATAGAAAACTAAAACTGGACATGACGCAATGATTACTCCAGTGTGGAGAGCACAGTGCAGTGTATCCGTATTTATTACAGATGCTGAATCTAGGCCCTTAGAGCATTGCAGAACAGTTGGCAGAAAGGTCTTCAGAACCAGAATAACAAGGACTCTGGAAAAGTTTCTCCTACACTTAAGATGGGAAAATGGAAATATTAATGCACCTATTAACTTAGCAGAGGTAAAATTTCATGGAGTCTAGCCCCTTGACATAGAACAGCAGGCTGTAGGAGAGTCAGTTTCTCTGAAACATGAGGCCCTTCTTGGTTGTCTAATGCAGAGTGGTCAGCCTTAATACCATTGAAACAATGTATACAAAAACAAAATGTAGATACAGCTAGCTGTTTTTATATAGTTGTGCATATACATATATGTGTGTTTGTACGTATGTGTGGATGGATATTGTTTATTTTCTCAAAATTTCATGATTTCTATACAAATTTAATATGCATTATGATCATTTGCTTCTTTATCAATTATAAATTTCAAAGTTATTTAAAATTATTAGGTATTATTTATCATGAAAATACAACCCAAATCTGCCTAATACTGTTTTCCGAAAAGAAGTAATAATTTAAAAATATCATCAAAGTGGGCAAATAAGCAGAAACATAAAGGCTCTTCTGAAGCTGAACATGTAAGAAAACTCAGAACATCATGTCCATTTACTATTTGTGTTTTACTTAACGTCTACTCCATGAGATAGAACCCATACTTAACACTGCCTGGGTGTCCAAGCACCTGAGACGGTATTGTCCAGCAGCTTCATGGAAAACCAGATACTACTGGTTTAAAAAAATATGTAGTTATAAATTGACTCCCAAAGATTTACTGTTATTTATACTCTTAGATTTGTGATTTATTCAGTCATCAGAGAAGCGTCCAACTCCAGCTGACAGGAACAGATGCAGAAAACACACAGCAGACATTACACAGGGTTAACCCTTGGAACACAGTTCTTAATGGGGTGTCTCCATCAAATCCATTCCTTGAGAGTTCAGATGTCTCTATGGAAGTGGGGGAGGCAAAAATTGTATAACATTTAGTGAGGAAGGTGGACACCAGGAGAACAAGTCTCTCAAATCAACATAAGCAAAGCTCTTACAAACTCAGAGACTAAATCAGCATGCACAGGCCCTCGTGGGTCTGCACCAGCACCTCTTAATATAGATTATAGACTTCATTCAGTATGTTATGGGACTCCTGAGAATGAGAATAAGTCGCTTCCTTATTCTTGTGCCTTATTTGGGGTTATTTTCCTTTTGTTGGCTTGGCTTGTCCAACTTCAGTGTGATAGTTTCTGTTTTATCCTATTAAATTTTATTTCAATATATGTTTTTAGAGAATGAATGAATAAAGGAATGAATGAAGACGAGACCACTAAAGTAAATGTTAAAACTAAAATGTCAATTATACCTGCTGGTATAAAAAAAATTCAGTTTTCTCTAATAGAGTGCTATTGACCATATCTGCCACTCCAGGGTATGCCTCATGTTCACAGGTAGCTGACCAAGATAGAATGAACTCTACAGATATGTGTTTGTTTTTATGAGTGTGCTATTTGGCTAAAGTTTTGAGTTTTAATGATTTTTTCTTATTGTTATTTTTCTTTTTGATTTTTTTTTTCTCCCTTGGATTGGGAGGTTTTTGATATGTTTGAGTTTTTTGTTTTGTTTTTGTTTGTTTGTATGTGTGTGTATGTAATACGTGTATGTGTATGTGTGTGTATGTGTGGTGTGTGTGTGTGTGTGTGTGTGTGTGTGTGTGTGTGTGTGTGTGGTGTGTGTGTGTGTGTGTGTGTGTGTGTGTGTGTGTGTGTGTGTGTGTGTGTGTGTGTGTGTGTTTTAAATTTAGGGTCTCTTTTTATATTATTTTTTCTTTTACAGTCCAGTTTTTAACCCCCTTGACGTCTTCCCTCACATAATTTCTAATTCTATTCCTTCTCCCAACTATCTCCAAGAAGATGTCCCCACCAAGCCTAATACCCTGACCCCTCCACCCCCTTCCAGGCCTTCTCATTCTCTGGGCCCTCAAGTCTCTCTAGAATTAGGCACATCTTCTTTCATTGAGGCCAGACCAGGCAATCATCTGATGTATAAATGTCAAGAGCCTCAGGCAAGCTAGTAAAAGTTGCCTGGTTGATGGCTCACTGTTTGAGATCTCAAGGGTTCAGGTTAGATGAAACTGCTGGTCTTCCTCTGAGGTCGTCTTCTTCCTCAGCTTCTTCTATCCTTTCCCCAGTTCAATCACAGAGGTCCCCAACTTCAGGCTATTGGTTAGTTGTAAGTATCTCCTTCTGTCTTGGTCAGCTATTTGTTGGGCCTCTCAGAGGACAGCCATGCTAGGCTCATGTCTGTAAGCAAACGGGAGAGACCATTGATGAAATGTCCAACAGTGGTTAGTGAGAACTTTTGTAAAGTCCACCTCCACTAGAAAGACAGGTTCTCAAGAGGAGGGATGGGGTTGCCATTCCACAGTCAAAAAATCTGACCCGGAATTGTTCCTGTCCAAAATAGCTACAGTGCCAAAATTGAGAAGAGACTGAGGGAAAGGAGGTCCAGTGACAGGCCTAAGTTGGGATCCATCTCAATGGAAGGCTCCACGCCTGGCACTATTCCTGATGTTGTGGTGTGTCTTTTCATATCTATTTCTTTATTCACCACCACAATTGCTGGTAATAATAAATAAATATTTACCTAGTAACTCAATAAATGTATATAAAGGAAATAAAATGGGTATGAAATATACATATGTTTTTACCATTTTAGCAAGGAAATGAAATGATTAGTTTATAGAATATATATATATATTTTTTCTATATGTTATTGACTCATGAATATAAGTCAATATTTGTAATTCAATTCATTTCAAATGTAAATGATTATTCTTTATTGAAATTCATAGTCACTAAATTCTCATGAAGAAAAAAGAATGGTAATTTACAGAAAATCATTTTTGTTAATTTCCATTAAGATACCAAAGAGATACTGATGTGCTTTATTTCTTTCACGATGAAAGAATAAAGCACCAGGTCTAAGACTGAGAGAGAGAAACTGAGGGATAAAGAACTGAGGTGAAAGGAAGATAGGGAGAAGACTGAAAAGGTAGATTCACAAGGTTCAATATTTCTGAAAGCATTTGAAACAACATATTTGACCTGGGGGAAACATCATTGTATAAAGTACTAATTCCATTTGTGCACAGAGAAATGAATTATGCCTTGAAGAAAAATTGGTTTACTCATGAAAGTAACTGTATTTACTTTTTAATTCACATGAATTATTTTTCTTATTTCAAAGTTTTTTATTAAATGTTGAGGAGGAAAATTTACAAAGATATTACTTACACAACATTCTAATTTATCCAATTGGCATATCCTTGATTAAGGGTTGAGGATAGAATATTTAAAGCAGATAAGAACAATATTAAACTAAGAGATTTATATAATCGTGTACAAAAATACCAGATTTAAGAAGCCAAGCACTTCTTTCATAATTGAAATCAAGGTATTTCTGCAGAGAATCATTTATTAAAACTAAACTACTATTCCAATAAAGCATTAAGATTGCTGCATAGGAGGCCCCTTGGGCAGCACTCTGGAATAACAGTGAATTGCTATTCTAATCCTCAATGGAACATTTTAATAAGTGTGATAAATGACTCACGGAGTGCTTCTGATTTCAATGTCAGTGGAATTAGAATCAGACAAAGGCTGGCCCTGGTGATGGATGTGGAGGACTTCCCAGGTAAACATTTTCCAATGTCAGGACAGTACCAGCTTATGGAACATTCAGAGGCAGAATTTATGTCCATTTTTCAACAGTCTGCTGCAGGGTAAGAAAAATGTAGGCAGAATGCTCCTCTTGCTTTAACAAGTAATACACTCTCAAATTCTATAACCCTTCAAAATGACATAAAACATGGAATATAAATGTGTAATGTACAAAAATAAAGAAACCTAAATCCAGATACATATATATGCTCATTGGTAGAATAGTTTTGAGACATGTCAGCCATGATTTGAAATTCTGAACAATTTGCACTTATTTAAAAAAGGTGTTTTTCTTTAGGATCCCCAAGTATATGATGCTAAAAATACGCTTCTAATATATACAATATGTTCCAGACAAAATGTGTTAGCTCTGATTGTTTTAACTTTGAATACAGATTCAGGAAGAATTAGGATACTAAAAATTAAGAAAATTATGATACCATAAACAAATTACTGATTACTAACTTTCAAAAAAATTTTTATATAAATAAACTTGAGAAGATTTATTGAAAGGATGTTAAGTAAAAATATGCAAAGAAAAGACAGTCCACTTAGGGCACATGTGTGACTGTGCACATTTTGTTCAAAAGGTAAAGGAGTGACGATTAAACTGCAAAAAAACCTACAGAAATGAAGCAAAACTCCAGACAAGTAACAGCCGGGAATATCCAGGGATAGTCTCAGTTTCTTTTCCTGTGGCTGTGATGAGTTACTTTGGTAAAAGCAAATTAAGGGATAAAGGAATATTCTAGCTCAGAGTCTGTTTGGTGGGGAAGTCACAGTAGCAGGTGTTTGAAATAGTTGGTTATGTTGCATTCACATTTGGAGAGTGCTTGAATGCATTGCTAAGTGATGGATGCATGCCAGCATTCTGCTTGCTTTCTCCATCTTATACAGTCCAGGATCTCTAGTAAATAGTTCTCCTCCCAAAGACTTTTGCTTCTTTAACTGGACTTAGGAGCTTGATAACACATTCTGATCCTCCAGTTTAACATCTGTATCTGATTCTTCATTGTGAATATTTTCAAGTTTGAACACTTTTAGTTTCTTTGCCTGAATTTCAAATATTAATCCTGACTCTTGATGTTCAAAGTTTTTGTCTGGCAATGGTCCTTTCTCTTTTAGAAGATTTTGCTTCTTTGTTTCTATGACTGCTTTTGAGATTGACCCTTGACTCCCAGGGCTAAGTGTTCTATCAGCATCACTGCCTCTTCTTGTTTTGTGAGTTCCTTGTTCCTTTGTTTCTTTGTCTGAATTTGAGATTAGGCCTTGACTCTCAGGATGATACCCTTCAATATGACCTATAATAGGAATTTAAAATATCTTTTCTATCTATTTTCTATTCAATGGTTGTTAGCTATTATTTTATATTTTGAAAATAAAATAATCATTTTTAGATTTATTTTTTACATTTCTACATTACCATTGTACTCACCTATTGTATAACAATCATGCTGATATGCATAACATATTATTTAAGTGTTTATTAAGTTTTCCTATAGCTTAAGACAACTAATGTCTGGAAAAATATAGAAACAATGAAATTATTGAGTGCAAACAATTTCCTTAATTATATTATGAATAAAAGCTTAAAACACTATAAAAATCAGAGACATTCTGAATCAGGTTGCTTTATATTTATACATAAATTATTGGAATAAAGTTAGTTTTAAATGGTTTTATGAATATCAATGGTTTTATATATAATAATAATAATAATAATAATAATAATAATAATAATAATAAACAACTTCAAGTGGCATTGTTGATACTCAAAGTCATTGTTTTGCAAACTTTAAAACACACTCATTGAACCACTTGATATTTATGTCATATGTAGTTTGTGATACATATTGTCTTCAGGTAGGCCCTGAGTTAGCTATATTCCTATAACACTAACAGCTACCTTATACACAACTCCTGGCTGAGCCAAACAACAAAATAAGGGACCATTGTCTCCTCTCCTAGAATTAATATATAATAAATTATCAGAGGAATGGAACTTAACTGCTACAAATTGATCAAAACTTTAATAATTTATACAAAATGATTAATCTGCTTTTTTTAAAAAAATAGTGCCAAGAAGTAACAGAGAGAGGTGGTATTTTTTCTCAGGATTGAAACACATGAGTTGCATTTCAATCTTTGTTCTCAGCCCTCTGGACTTTGTGCATGTAATCCCCCATATGTCACCTGCCAGTAGTATTGACGATATAAACAGTTGCTTCCTTTAGTGCTTATAATTTACATTAATGAAGTGTTGCATGAAAGATGTAGACTCATTGCTAGCACATGTCACCACTTTAATAAATACTATTATTATGAAGTCAATGAGTTGGATTTATAAAATGAATTTCGGCTTGTCTATTTAATAACTACAATGTTTTACCTCATTCCTTCAACTTGCATGTACCAATCTCATATTTATAACATATGAATGATTATATACATTTTAAAGCCTAGTATTTAAGAATAATTCCTATGAGTACATATTATAAATGCCAAGGTTATTTAAATTTACTAATTACTTCTAATAATTTACCATCTAAAAATCCATTTTATGGATTCATTTTATAAAATCTTATTCATATCATGTTTCTAAGATTGTATTTTTTAAAAAAAAATGTATAAATGAAAAGCCAGTGATATTTGTATATCTGTTAATTATTGATTAGAACTAAAATAAAAAGAAGTGTACACAAGTAAATATTTTCACTCTGTAAGTTCATACATTAATGCCAAAGTCATGTTATATATATTTTTAATTAATCACTCCATTGTTTACATCTCAAATGATATTCCACTTCCTGGTTAACCCTCCACAACCCCCCATACTACAACCACCCTCTCCCACACCTCCCCTTTGCCTCCAATGAAGGTGCTCCTCCACTCCTCCACTTTCTCCCTCCTTACTGTTCCAGCATCCCCCTACACTGGAGCATCCAACCTCCACAGGACCAAGGGCCTCCCCTCCCATTGATATCAGGCAAGGCCATCCTCTGCTACATAAGCACCTGGGGTCATGGATCCCTCCTTGTACACTCTTTGGTTGATGGTCTAATCACTGAGAGCACTGAGTGGTCCGGCTAGCTGATGTTCTTCCTATGGGGTTACAATCCCCTTCAGCTCCTCCAGTCCTTCTGTCAGCTCCCCCATGGGGTCCCTGAGCTCAGTCCGATGGTTGGCAACAAGCATCCACATCTGCATTGGTCAGTTGCTGTCTGGACCTCCTGCGTAATATCTTTTTGTAGTCATAAAATATACCCTTGAGTCCCAATAAAGAAAATAGATTGAATTCAAAAGTAGTTTATTTCTGACTCTATTTCTTTCTCAGGATGTTCCAAAAAAGAGGAAAAAAGTGTAGAAGGTATCTTTTTTTTCTTCAGAGTCAATGTAGAATAAGACAGTCAAATAGAAGTTGTTCCTTGAAGACTTTACAAAGATTTTTGAGGATTAACCAAAATAATGACCAATACGGAGAGGGTCTACAGAGCATAAACCGCTTTAAGGTGCAAAAGCACATTTAAAAAGAATAGAAAAAATACCCACGAGAGAGGTTATCATTAAAGAAAAAGAAGATTAGAAAGGAGGGAGGTTAAAGATCAGTCTCTACAGCATCTTTTATTTCACTGAAGTGAAAACATGAGGGAAGGACCTGGAGTAATTTCTGGATACAGTAAAAAATAATTGTTGAAGATGCCCCTAGTCTTCTGAGAAGAGGAATAACTCATTAATTACATTTACTGAACACTTTTAACCAAGAGTTGTGGGCATGGCTAAGGTCAAGTATGTAGAGTTTGAAGAAAAAATAACAGAAATTGCACAAAATGAAAAGTTATAGTGGTAAAATAATTAATGTTTATGACCACTTAAGGCAAAATAGGTTACATTTCCAAATAGTCCAAAAGAATCATATTAATCTAATTATTAAATAATCTATACATTAAAAGTAAAAATACTGAACAGAAACACCCTCTCAAAAATACTTATTCTTCAGTAGAATTGTTTAATTTGGGAGTTAACTTTATTTCTTGTCTTGTAGATGCTTTTATCAATGCCTAGACAAAATGATTATGAACAATCTACTTAGCTAATCAATAAAATAGAGTGGTGTTCAGTCCAATGACCCATATGGCCAATTTAAGAGGAAAAAAAAAAGAAGCTAAATGTGACAATGGAGATGTGCAAAAAGAAATAAAAAACAAAAACAAAAAAACAAAAAAAACCTTTGTTCAATGCTGAATGAATGACATATTCTAAAATTCCTTTCTTGTTTAGTGTCCTAGTAACATGTATGAGAATATGGCATATTTTCAGAGTATATTCGTGGCAGCTTGTTAAAATGAAACAAACAAACAAAAGACAAAATCATGCTCATATTTTTAAAGCACAATTAAAAAGTAGTTTAAAACATATTTTTTCAAAGATTCGGCATGGATTTGATAAGATCTGTAACAATTTTGATTTCCATTTATCAGAAAATGGAAGGAGAATTCCAAGTAGTTTACATTTATAAAAAATCATATGTGTGAAGCACATATCTGAATATATTTGATATGACATATTTTAATAATTAAATTAATTGTCACCCAAATATGTGAAGACAAGAACTTTATAATATTTTCATATTTTTAGGATAATTTTCATCAGGTAATAGTATGCTGTAATGTTGTGGTGTTTTAATCCACCAGAAAAGAGCAAAGTCTTAGACTCAACTCAGTTTTTATTAAATGAATTTATTGTTACTGCTAGCAGCAAGAAGGCAACCTTATAGGCAAACAACATGCAACACCAAGGGGAGTCTAAAGGCACTGTTTATAAAAATGGATATCAAAGTTGGACATTGCATTTATCATTGGAATACATGGCTGGGAAAGAAAATTGTTTTACTCCCTCAGTTGTTTCTCTTTTCTGTTGATTGGTAATAAAAAACTTCTTACCAGTCTCAAAGTAATTAGGCAGATTATGAAGACAGAAAGTTAGGAGTTAAATACCTCTCAGTAAGACCACCATTATCCTATTCTGATCTTACCTGAAGCTCATCAGGATCTCACATGCATCCCAGAGCAAAGGTCAATGACACTTCAGGGATGCCTAGTAGCATATAATTTTTCTTTGGCCATCACAGGGTTTTAGGTATAAATGATTACACAGGATTGAGCACTCTGGGGGAAGTGTCACTAGTTGACTGTGATAGAGTAGTCAGTAACATAATGCCATGAGGTTAGGGCTACCTGCCCTATCCCCACTACGCCATTTTTTGACAATGTAGTGTCATGATGAAATTGTCGGATAAAACCACAATGAGATGCAGCTACATACAGGTTAAAATGGTTACATGACTAAATGACACCAAGACTAGAGACATAAAAAATGGAGGACTCAATACATAGGACAGTACATATGAACACTTGTAGAATTCAGAAATCATATTCATTTCTCTTAATGTTAAACATTGTTTTATCAAATTCTACAACCTTTGTGCTTCCAAACACATATCTACATTAGTTAATATGTACCTACAAAAATCTGCACATTAGTGTTCAATGTAACTTTATTCATAATCATGAAAATTGAAACAAAGGTGTCTTTCAATACATGAGCAGGTGAACAGCTATGGCACATAACACAATTAAGTACCTTTTGATATGCTTTTAAGTTATTATCACACATAGAGGGAATTAAATTCAATCTTGTTTCATGAAATAGATTGTCTGTAAGGGACATATTATGTATGATTCCAACTTATGACATTACTGTAAAGACAAGGCCATCCACGAAGAAAACTAATCAGTCACTACCAGAAATACAGTGAGAAAGAATAAAAATAAATACGTAAAAAACATGGAAATTTTAGGGTAGGACAAGCATTCTGAGTGACCCTGTTATGGCAGAATCAAGTATATGTTCATATCAATAGAACTCTAAAACATAAGCAATGTGTTTGAAGGACAAAGATCTTTAGTATTAGCTATGAACTTTAATATCATCCGGGGATGCCATTTCACTCAATGGATCAAATACACCACACTATGACAGTTTTTGATGATAATTGAAGTTGCTTTGGAGAACTGAAAGCTTAAAAAACTGTATTTTTCCAATCATTTTCTTGGCAAACCTGAAAGTGCTTTTCCAGTGAAGTTCTGCCATTATGTTGTTCTACTTTCTGCTGGTTTCCAGAGGTTAGGATGAAAAGCCATTTATCAGTTGATCTTAGTGCACAGTGAGGCTGAGGCTGCAATCCTTTGTTCAGAGTGTACTTTATATTTCAGCACTTTGAATGTGACTTTTATACACGTGTTCATTTACAACTGTCCTGATTTATACCTACTTTGTTTTCAAGTTATTGCTTACTTTTTCTTATTGTATTTCTTTTCTTTCTTTTTACCTTATAGGACTTATATTTTATTTTTAAAAATATTTTTTAAAAAAATTTCACTTTTGAAAATTTCAAATATCTAACTTTGGTTTTCTCTTTGTCCTTGTCAGGAAGTTTGTTGCCACTGTTCAACATTTGAGGATATGTCCATTTTTCTTCAATGTGTACTCTATTCTATCCATTAAGCAATGTTCACATATCTATCTTGTCTATTGATTTTATCTTTGACAGCTCAAATCTCTGTTTAGAATTAGTTACTGCTAAAAACAAATTTTTATTTTCAAGTGTAGAATTTCCATTTGGTTCTTCTTGTTTATATTTTCTTATTAATAGTAATTCTATTTCTAATAATTAGTAAACCACATGCAGTATCATTGCTAGAATTAGCAATAGTAAACATTATGTCCTTTTGTTCTTTCAGCATTTTGTAATAGCTGTTTTGAAGTTTTTGTTAAATAATTTAAGATAATATATTTGGTAATATTTTCTCCAACATAACTGGCACAGTGTTATGCTATATTAACATTTCATCTTATTTTATAAATCTTGTCTATTTTAAAGAAACTGTGTATTTCTGTATTTAACTCTTATTATTTAACTGAATTACATTGTTGCTATGCTTTTGTTTCTTTCTCTATTAAATAATTTATATTGGTATACTCACAAATTCTCATTCTGGAAGGTAGTGGAAGGCAACAATAGCTCAGGCCTTTGTTTAATGGATTGGTTGTTTTTAGCTGAAGACTGATTGAGTGTAAGATTTCACTATTCTTATATAGCTTAGACACCAGTTTATGATTAGACAGACTAGGTGTCTAACCACCTCTATACAGTATTTTGTGTAATAGCTGTTGATCTAGCAATAAAGAGTAGGAAAAATTTGTCAGGTTTTTTGTAAGCCCCTTGAAACTCTCCTGCTTCTATATAAAACACAACAATAGTCTGGAATAAGAGCTTGATGCTGACCTTCTTTTCAATCCTGTTCAGTGATTTATTTTCTGGGAAAATTGTCTCGAGTTTGCCTGTTATATCTGCCACAGACAGTCTTTGCCCATGCATCAGCCATCATCAATGCTTCTGATGTAAACATTATCTCATCAAACATATTTCAAATTTTTGTAAAAGGAGGATATTTTATTGTTTATATAAAATATGTCTATGTAAATTTAACTTATCATATTACAATTCTTTTTATGAAAATGTATGTAATAAAGAGAAATAACATTTCATGTGTCTTAATGAAATCGTTGCTTTGATGCAATAAAAGTAGGGAAGAAAGAAAAAATGATAATAAAAAATCAGAACAGTTACTCATATGTAACACTGTTCAGGAAGGTAAGAGAGGATAATCAATTAAAACGTAATGCTTTGTAAAGGCGGATCAATTTCTTTATATATGTTCACTGGTGCTTTATATTGGTTTAGGTTTTACATTTGATAACAAGTTTACAAAAATGACCATCTTCATGCTGTCTCATTATGGTATTTAACAGCAATAATCAAGGAAACATAACAAGGCTTAAAGTATTCACCTTAAATGAATCATTAACTGAATATTGCTTGCTGGACCTGACATGAACAAATTATTATTTTGAATACAGATCTAGAATAGAGAAGGAAAACCAAGAAAGACTGTGTCCTA
Organism: Uromys caudimaculatus; assembly: GCA_028551405.1. Taxonomy (NCBI): domain Eukaryota; kingdom Metazoa; phylum Chordata; class Mammalia; order Rodentia; family Muridae; genus Uromys; species Uromys caudimaculatus. Next base: position 45,128,634 of record CM052712.1, read on the forward strand.
TAATGCAAAGTGCCATGCCATTTAGCAGATCACAATGGTAGGTGGTCTCGAATATATAAATGGTGCTATCAGTCTTAACCTCACAATGAAGCTAACTCCGGCAATTATTACTTAGTAGGAACAAGACTGTAGGTAAATTTAATGACCACCTGAGATAACAATATGATGACTGTATTATTTAGTACCTAAGAGGGGTATCTACTTAGCTTTATGGGTACTTTTTATAGAGAAAGGATTAGTGCTTACGGTCAGCACACTGCCAACTAAGAACTCTACCGTCAGTAGATATAACTAGAGTGGAAACGACAAGCATACTGTAGCTTAAGCCTTTCACCATGTTGTATTCTCATTACTTTCCCCTTCTTTTGTTTGAAGCATTTGTCCTCAGTTGATTCAAGCTTCTGCATGGAAGTGCCCTGGCCTACAAGGCTTACAAACAATAGAGTTTATTGTGCCTAGATTTGGAGTGCCAAATTGAGTTCCCAATCCCGAAGCTGATGGATTTGTCATAATGTCAGGATCATTTCCTTGCTTATAGATGGCCATATTTCATGCTATGTCCTCAAATAGTCTAAAGAGCAATATGTCTCTCATGAGTACCTTATAAAGACAACTACGAATACCCTTCTTCCCTGTGTTCTAACTCCTAAAAACCACACTTCCCAGTATTGTGATATCATAGGAATTATGAGAAGACATGACTGTCTTTCCAATTTCACATGCTAAATTTTCTTTGTGGGTTATTTCTTTGCTAATAGTTCAGACTCTTCTGTTGGATAAAACTACATTGGACCACAAGAAAGCATGTGTATTCCAAGTTGAGGTTCTAGGAGTATAATTGCAATGCTAATTTATTATAAACTAAGAAGAAAGATATTTCTTTCTGTTGGGGTTAGATAATAGATTATATAAAATCATATCTATATTTATAGTCATATTTGCCATTAGAGAGAGTCATTTTTCCTTTGACTAAAGATTGTATGAATCCAAGACTGATCAAGTAACATTTGAAAAAAACTTTATGTCTGTCTTCTCCTAAAGAGGAAATAGGGCTGATGATGAGAGTCATGCTATTCAGTCTAGTAAAGCATGTGCCTATTTGTACATTCATTGATTTGGAGTTTTATTTTATTTCTCACAAGTTGAAGAATCTTGACCAAAAGGGAATTTCGGAGTTGGATCATGTGGATGGGTATGGTGACAATTGAAATTGTTTTACGATTATTTCTTAACACCCTAAGAGAAAAGATGTCTCTGGTAAATAAAATAGTGTTACCTCTTTAGAGGATGGAGAGGAACTGTGTTGATTTTATAATCATGTAATCGTAAAACTGTGGCAAAACTAAGCTTTGGGGAATGTTGCACTGGGACCTTAAAATAAGGGAGAAAATTATAAGGGCTTCTGGGATTAAATTTTCCTGGAGGTACAATAAAGAAACTTTATTTAAAATCTTGGTGGTTAATTTCAACTCAGAGTTAGTTTCTAGATTTAATATCTTAATAATGTGTGTACTATGTGTTTCAATATTTGAGCTACTATAGATTTCTCTTAATGTAGAGATGTAAATAATTCATAAAAAACAAATATTATTTCCTATGCCAATGGGCAAAGAGATATCTGGTTGCTGTTGTTGTTCTTATATCTGTCAGTTGGCAATCCACTCTTTTTACTATCTTGATGCTTGGCCTAGTGTTTTAAGCTATTTAAAGCTGGGGCACATCAAATCAAATCAAATCAAATCAAATCAAATCAAATTCAGGCAGCACAGTACAAAAGGAGAAGACAAACAGAAACTTGAATTCTGTCATGCCATGCAGTATGGGAGGAGATGACTACAGACCTACTCTATGATCCATGGCACAGAGGGGCCATAAACACAGAGAGCCCCATCTATAGCAAGCAATGAGGGAGAAGATAGATAGAGACCTGCAAACTAACCTGCCACTCACAGACCTGCTCTCAGGCTCAGAGCACAGGCAGACTGTAGACACCTACGTGTTGCCATGCAATGTGAAATGTAGATGTCACACAGGGACCCATCAGTTGAGTGGCCAGCCTACAGCTGAAGCCACCACAATTTGCAAGTGTCTGGTAGGCAGATAGGTGAGAAAGAGAAACGGAAAAGCTTGAGCATTATGAAGAGGGATGGAACTGGAGACCAGTGGGAGGAGAGAAGTAGCCTGTTGTAAGTGGCTAACCCCATCCCCTGAGGGTATGTGGAGACCCCAGCCCTAGCTTCTTCTGAGGGCCATGTTTGGATCCATGGCTAAGTAGTCACAGTGGTTGGTGAAAAGACTATGGCCCATATTACCACCAGAGAACATGGAAATGTCCATGGTCAGGGCAGCCACTAGAGATGACATGGATGTACAGGGGCTGTTCAGAACTAGCCTTATTCATCATCAGCTGCAGCACTCTAAAAACAGGACCTGTACCTTGCCTGGACAGCACAGTAGAATTGGCCCTAATAATGAAGGCACAGGTGAGCCAGTCTAAGGGCAAGAACACAGGAGAGCTCATCCTGAAACTCATCTTCCTACCATGAGATGGCATAGTTGTGGGGGTGATCCCTGTTCCACCTGCATAGGCAAATAAGTTAGACCCAGGGTCATGAGAACAGCTGAATTGTCCCAGACCCTCACTAGATGCAGCATTCCTGGTAGATGTTTTGTATTATGTAGGGATGGCCCAGGTCAAGAGGACCCAGATGAGCCAGCCCAAAGGTGTGAATAAAAGAGAGCTAGCTTTGACACTCCTCTGCTGTGAAGTGACCTGGGCACAGGAAAATACACTTACCCATCTCTGCCAGAGCCCGTCAGGAGCTGGCTGCCAGGGCATGACTGCAGGAAAGATGACCTTGCTTCCTCTGGAAAATGGAATTGAGTGGCCTTGGTGGCCGTGCCAGAGCAGTACAGAACTTACCCTGTTGCTACCAACAGGGGAGAGCTGAGCACTGACCTGCTCAGCTGCCACCCAGGCCCAGATGACTCTGAGATGGCCAAGCCCACCATCTTTATCCTCTACAAGTGTTTGGAACATGTTGGAATTTGAAAGGGAAGTCTTACTGTTCCTGAGCTTCAAGATAGCCATGACATGGGCTATAACAGGATAACTTGGAGGAATACTGGTAAGGTTCCAATATTGATAGTGTCACAGAAGTCAGAGATCTCAAACCAGACCAATGTCTCATTGCAACAGACATTTGTGAGTGAAGATGTGTGGATAGAGGTTTATACTGTGGGACACACTGTGACATACTAAAACTTCCACAATGAGATATTTTATGCTTTGCTCTCTCTCTCTCTCTCTCTCTCTCTCTCTCTCTGCGTGTGTGTGTGTGTGTGTGTGTGTGTGTGTGTGTGTGTGTGTGTGTGTGTATGTGTTATTTTTGGAGAGAGGAAAGATTGCCAGAATGAAGAGCAAATATAAGGGGAAGAAGAGGCAAGTGGGACCAGGGTGCATGATGTGAAACTGACAAAAAAAAATCAATAAAATGTAAAAAAAATGATAAGTGAAATCATTGAAGAGGGAACAATAACATTTGTTTAGTACTCAAAGGTCTGATTAACTTTATATAAATTCCCAAGTCAGAATCTTCCCTATTGACTTAGAAGTAGGTATGTACTTCAAGAGGTAGTCAATAATATTAGATGGATTATTGCATTAACTAACCGAAGAAATTTAGAGAAATCACTAATAGTGACAATGTAAAAGTACAATTTTGAAAATGTTACTAAAGTATAAATGGAATAATTATATTAAATAAATTATAGTTGTTTGTGTTTACTCATCATAAATGATGAAAATATTGTCCTTTATTTTTTCCAGTTTTTCCTAATTGATTTCACACTTTCATAAAATAAAATTCTATTCATTATTTGATGAAAACAAACATGAGTCTCTTTAAGGCATAGAAACTAAGGTTTTGATGCTAATGTATATATTAATGCTTATATATCTTACATTAGTATAGAATAAATATAAGTTTTGTATTTAAGATATTTTATAGTTGTTGACTAAGGAACAGAGTTAAAATTACGTGGGTACAAATAGCAAAGGTTAATATTCAAGACATGAGAATGATACATATTCTACAGCTGGCACACTAATCCCTCTCTGTAACAAAAATAACACATTCAACCCTTGATTCAGAGCCATTACAACTCTTTAACCTGTTTCAATCTTATTCCTATAAGCTATAAAAGAGGGACAGTCACTCTTGGTTTAGGAAGCCACTTGGTGCATGATATTCTACAAAAATAAAAAATATATACAAGAAGATTAGTATCATCTGAGATATCCTGTTATTACTGGTGAATTTATATTTCCATGGACTGTATAGCCTTGCAAAGAAAAATGTGTCCTCATGCTCACCTATAGAAACTATTTGTAACAGATATCTAATTAATTGAAAATAACTTAAGTAATAACAATCACTACATGCAAGTAAACTATGCATTGATTTTCAAAGACATAAAATGAATATCTATCTAAATTAAGTCATGTAGTGACTAATATCTACAAGAAATTCAGTGATAAATTTGGAATTCTTACTTAAAGGATGAAACCATGTGAACTCTGTAAGTATACTCCTTCACTCACATTTTCACTGCAGAGTAAAATAACTGAAAAATGCACATACTAAACACCATTTCTGTACTTTAAGTCCAATACTTTCATTAGCAATAGAAGTTTCTTGAAAGTGAAAATATGTCTGTAAGTTTCTTCCATTTCCTAGAAGATAAATGAAAATTTTAATTAAATATCTAATTCTAAAATGACATGACAGCTTATTTTAGACCAACTAGCAATTTTCTTGAAAGTTCAAGATTGGTTTTTTTTTTTTTTTTAATTTGTCAGTCTCATTTTTTGAAATGGAAAATTATAGTAAAATTAATTTTTCAAAGTTGACCTAGAATATTTTGAATGTTTTAGAGAATAGAGTATATACCCAGGCAGGAATTGGGAGACCCTGTAACTTCTGAAATGTAACAAACTACTTCCAGGTCTTATCACTGGATATTATTCTTATCAACCTATATTAATGATAAAATAGCTTGTATCAACACAACAACTATGAAAATCTGTATTCTCACTTAATATAATCATAGAAATATCTATGGTCATAGAGAAAGTGAGAATAGACCACAGCAAAGTTTTGCATATGCAAATTCTAGCCTACAAAAATGAATCACTAAATTTGTGTCAAGCAATATTTGCATAGGAGCAGAAGTCGAAAGTTAAAATTAATATAAATCAAACATAGAAGATATTAGTAATTCTAAAATATGAGGTTTCCTTTTCAAAGGAAAGGGAAGGTGAATAACTTAAGGACTCCATTGGAATATCCAAGGACTTCTATAATTGAACAACTTTGTAACCCGAATCTGTAAGCAGTCATAGTCTCAAGAAAAAAAAGACTAATATTTTGAACAGTTTTTTTTTTATTGTCTACTTATCTATATGAAGTAATTGCAACATTAATATCTAAAGAGCATTAAATTTCACTGACAGAAACTTCAAGGTTTTCAATGCCTCATACCCATCTCTCTAGAACTGTACTCACTGACTGCCTCAAAACTTGAAGTTGTATGCTTCAAGAAGGAGAGAAAAAAAAAAAAGAAATAGAGGAAGAGGAGGAGGCAAGAAAGAAGCACTCGTCAAAAAAACAACCAAACTTGAAATTGGATAATTTCATAAACAAAATCGAAATGCAACCCAATGAAATGGACTGAGGACAGAGGGATTTTATCTAAGCTATCATATGAGATTGTGTCTGCTGTTCACTCCACATAGATATAAGACTGTTTTCTCATAATTTACATCACAGAAATGAATGAATGGAAGAATGAAGAGAACATTAGGTTAGTGACTTTGTCTTATTCTCCAAGGCATAAATTATAAAACACAGCCAAAGTAGAAATGACACTTGTTGTAGGTAGAGATAAAAATGGCAAGTTTCATTTAGTAATTTACATTAACCTTACAAATAATTTCTGAGAACTGTTTTAAAATTATTTTAGAAATATTAATAATATCATTACATTCACTGAATCTGTTGTGTATAATTTTCAATTTCACTCCTCAATATTAAATCTTTATAGAACTATGGTACCTGCTTTAATAAATGGAGATTTACTAGCATATTGCTCAAGTTTTTTGATATTTCTAATATTGATTTCATATTTATAGCTTTTCCTCAACATCCTTTTTCTTTCATAAAGTCCTTCTTATGTAGCAACAGTACATATGGAGAAAGGGCAGCTTAGCTTCCTCGATTCTGTGACAGGAATTCAGTATTAAACAATTAGGTATTGCAGAATATTTTCTTTGTTGTCTAGGCTTTAGACTGCTGCAATATCTTCTCAAGGTTTCAGTAGGTCTACAGATTTTGTGAGAGGAATTAACAAAGGTGAAAATAGAAAATAACAATGAAATTATTTATGACTCCACAGTGACCCTGTCTAAGGTGGTTTTTACTGGGCTTCATCATTATAAGGATTATTTGTTTTCTGTTTCTGTATGCTAACTTTAAATGAATATTATCAACTCTCAAGAGGACAATCAGTTACTGACCCATATAAAAATTATTTAATAATTTTTAGATCTATAGAATAACTACCACAATAAATTGGTATTTTAAGCAAGTTTCCTGAGAGGGTTAAATACAGTTTCTTCTTAATAATTTATACTTCCTATTTTTTCATTCTTTTCTCCAGTAATTATACCTGTTGTTTTGCAAATAATCTAATTTTAATCATTATTTTTGCATATGCATTTGTGACTAATAAATCGATGTAAATATACATCAATAAAATATTTTACCTAGGAAGTTAAGTGGTTTGAACAATAAATTGCAGCCTCTATTTGACTCCATATGTAGTGATACCACAAAGAACTTCATAGTTCAGCAATGTAAAGATATCATATACACTGCCCTAGTTTTTATACTTTTGTGATATTTTTATTATCCTATTGCTGCCAGTATCTCCACCCACATTTTGTCATAAATAAATCATGGTATATTTGTAAGAATCAAGTCTGTATCACCTCCTACAAAATGTTTGACTGGGAATCAATGTAAATGTTCTCTTTCATTTGTGCTTCCAGAACAATGATGCATTTCAAAGACACTCTGAGTGTTTGTTGCATGTTCAGTACTGCATATTCATAAATATGCAAGAAATTCAATATATATTTCATCAATAGGAAGAGGAATATACATACTTTTAGAAAATCAAACAAACTCATATGTAGGTGTTTAGGAAATGAGTTTGGGAGACACAGATAGCGATTCTCTAGACTTCTTCAAGGAGCAGATGATTGATAGAACAAAATAATTTTCTTAATTTTCTGTTTTGTTTTTATTTTACAGTGATTAAATCAGAACTGAGGTCTAGTGTTGATGAAATTATGTAGATGTAGTTCTGAAGTCAACACCTGGCACATTTGATGCATAGGTAACTTTTATATAATAGAGCATATGAGGAAAAAAAGAGTAAAAAACAAGAATAATCCTGTCTTTTGGCTTCTCTAGGCTGTTGAAAAGTTTTTAAATTAGGGCATAAAAATGTTTAAGCTAAGGTTTTTGCGACACTTGTTTACCAATTAATTACTACACTTTGATTTAAAGATAGCTTCATTTCTGAATTGTGCTGATCTCCCACAGATTCTTAGAACACTTGGCACAACATAAAACGAATAGTATTTTCCTATGAAGAGAAGGAGAACAATCCCTTTCTTGTATCCGTGTATATGGAATCCTTGTGTCTAACCTTCTATCTGGAATATTTCGGTACAGTATATGACAATGGGAAGTGGATGTAGTGGTTATAATGGAGGTTTCTAGTCAGTTAGATTACACTGGATTCTTTGGTGATAACTGTAAAGTGAGAAAAATCTTTAAAAATAATAAAAATACAGAAAGTGGCGACAGTAGTTCCCATGTACAGTGATATTCGAAGGGCCGGTTCACCACTTCCTAATGTTGAAGATAGAAGGAGGAAGTCACTAATATGTGTCAAAAATCTTTTGGAGCAAGATAAAGGAGAGGAAGAAGCCTTCCAGATATTTTAGCAGATGCTTGACAACATCATAGACTTGGAATTTAGCTGAGAGACATGTTGTATTTTTTTGTTTCTGAAATGATGAAATAATAATGTTGAAAGCTGAAAAATGCTCAAATTGTTTTATTTTCCCTGGGGAAAGTTCATCAAAGTGACATGAAGCTACTTTTCTTGTTTGTTTATTTTGCCAACTTATACAAAATTAAAATAACTGATACAACATTTATTGAAGAATAAATAAATAGTTTATATGCAGGTCTTAGTTTATATGTAGACATATTTATGCAAACATCCATAAGCTCTGACAAATAGCATTCAATTTTATCATTGGATAATTAGAAATATTTTATAAATATAATAAATTATAATCACCAAGAGATGTTACAAATTTGTGAATGGAAAATTTGTCAGATAACATGGTTAGTCAATTTAGAAAACAAAAAACAAAAACAAAAATACTCTAGTTAATTATATTTTATTCTAAAAAATTAAATTCTGATGACAGTTGTTGAAACAGTTGAGAAGTATTATCCCTTATGTTGCCTCAAGCAAATGATATTAGACATAAACCTAGAGTAAAATGTTTTCTCTTCACCAAGTAAGAAAAAAAGGTGAGACAAAACTCACTGTGTTTATTTTAGCAGAGACCCACAAGTGCAAATAAAATTGGTGGTTTTGCCTGTCTAAAGCACTTGCCTCTGTTTTCCCTTCTACTCAAAGCAAGAGTATACATATACATATACATATACATATACATATACATATACATATACATACATACATATCCTATGCTGCTGGTTGAGAAAATGTAGAGCAGAATATAGCTTACATCTTACATGTCTCTTTTGCTTCTCTGACACAGTTCCATACTCTGTATGTTTGATGTATCATTCTCCCAAAGAAAATAACCCGCCTCATGAAACAAAATGTGATATATAGGCTGAGTTCTGCTCAGTGTATACGTAGTAAAACTTTAAGGAAATAAGGTCAGATAGAAAAAATTAATGACAACTCTATACACATAGGAATGAAATCAAAAGAAATGCATAATTCTAAGTGGCCTTGGGTGATATTAAATTATTAAAAACATAATTTGTTTGAATATATAAACATGGTATGAAAATTGATAAGTCTTTTTATGTCTGGATCCCTTTGACAAGCTGATGAAAATTATTGAAACTCTCTTTGGAAATCACACCCAAAAACTTACATATGCCTGCAAATCCAAACACATAAATTTTGCAGATCATTTGGAGAAATGCCTGAATTAGTCTATCATTGTAGATTCCTATATATCTAACAGCATTTAAATAAGACAATCAATTTAAATGAGTGTTATTTACTTTTATGTCCCTAAATTTTAATTTTAAAACTGATTGCTTTATTATATTTGAAACAAAATCTACTCTCAAAACAACCAAAATTGTATTAGTCATATTTTCACTAAAACATAAGTCAATTTCACATTTTTTCCTAAAAGGAATTACCTAACAGTTATACAAAAATGACTCAAAAATTTTAGCTCAGTGTTATTATAGTACTTCGGACAACTGAGAAAGAATGAACAGTGCAGAACTCCACTTTATTTTCTTCCTACTGTCAGAATCTTCCATTACAGTGGGATTATACCTCTGTAGTATCCATTTATGTAAGCATCTTTTTTGATCAGTCCATTAACAAATTAAATGTCTTATTTTTATTATAGGAACATTTTGAAAGTACGATAAAGTGCCTTTACATTTAAATTATGCACCAACTTGACCAACAAAAGCAATTAATGACCACCTTTCTAGTACAACAACAACACAAATGAGAAACCATAACTACAGTGCTTGCTTAAGGACAGATTATTGCATACTGTAATCATTTATAACAAGTCAACCATAAAGATATTTAACATTGTTTTAATGTAAGAATGAGTGTGAAATTAATTCACAATGCTTTATATTATAACACTTATTAGAAGGATTTCACCATTTTTAACATATTGCCAGTAGATACACTATAATTTTTTATTTGAGATACATCATAAGGATTCCAATGAGAACAATAATTGCTACAGTGTGTGCTTCAGTAGTACTATGATAACTGCCTTAAGAACTGCCTTAGTTTATATTTTAACCTTTCAATTGAGTTACTCTAGAAAAAAATATTAGTGTTTGGCTTCGTGGAAAAAAACTTCCTCTGATTGTATTTGTTAAACTGGCCTATTTATATTTGTCAAACTAGTTCACTCTATTAAGATATATCTTTTTTTGTTTAAAAAATACTAGCATTTCCTTTTGACAGGAAGAATTCTGGATTATGATTTTTGAAGTGGGTGGGTAGCCCCATACTCCACTGAACATGTTCTCTAGTTTCTATATCGACTTTGTTGGATATTTCGTCTAATGTCCTCCATGTTGGGTCCTCGGAACCTCTTGGGTCCTTGGCATCTGGGATTTTCCAGTAGTTACTTCCAGTTCCCCCACAGAATTCCTCTTGTCAAAAGGAAATGGAGGGACAAAGAGTGGAGCAGATCTGAAGGAAAGTCCATCCAGACACTGCCACACCCAGGGATCCATCCCATCTGCAGACACCAAACCCAGACAACTATCCGCATGCCAAGGAGCACTTGCTTACAGAAGCCCAGTATAGCTGTCTCCTGGGAGGCTCTGCCTGAGTCTGACCAATACAGATGTGGATGCACTCAGTCAAACATCATACTGAGCCTAGGGACCCCAGTGGAGGAGTTAGAGCCAGGACTGAAGGAGCTGGAGGAGTTTGCAACCCCATAGGAAGAACAACAATATCAAGCAACCAGACCCCCCCCAGAGCTCCCAGGGACTAACCACCAGGGGAGAACCATGGCTCCAGCTGGATATATAGCAGAGGATTGCCTCATCTGGCATCAATGGGGAGGGAGCCCCTTGGTCCTGTAGAGGCTTGATGACCCAGTGTATGGGAATGCCGAGTCAGAAGTGGGTAGGCGGGTTGAGGAGCACCCTCATAGAGGCAGGGGAAGGGGCAAAGGAACAGGAAGGTTGTGGCAGAGAGACTGGGAGGGGGAAAACATTTGAAATGTAAATAAATAAAATAACCAGTGAAAAAGGAAGAAAAAAAAAGAAAATATGCTCACATAAATATTATAAGAAAACAAGGATATTCTGAATATCTTAGAAAAATTTCAATCAATCTTGTAATGGGCCCATGCTCATAGTCCAAAATTTCTAGAATTTGAGTGAGGAAGAATCAGATTTCTGAGGCCAGAATGAGTGGCAAAATGGGATCTACTTCATGAAGAAGAAAATCAATAATAATTAATGCACAAAGATATTAATCTACTACCCAGACTATATCACATGAGCCAATATAGTGAATCCTCTTCTTATATATGTGGATTCTATTGTCATTGTAATAAAAGGGCTGAAAAGCAAGGGGCACTCTGGTCATAAGCCTGGGGCCTCTGTAGTCTCAACCTCATACTGAAGTCCAAAATGATTCCATGAGAGTTACAGATATTCAGTCCATATTAGAAAGCAGAAGGAGCTTTATTCTGATGTTAGGAAAGCATGGGAGCAATGGGATTATTAGGGATAGGATTTATGAACTCAACAGCAAGATGGAAGTCAAACAGGCAAAACGCAGTGACCCCACCTCAGAGCTTCTTTTATCTGATGTTCACCAGAAAGTTCTCTATATATTTACAATAACCAGGTTGAGAAACAAGATTGACTTAAAACATGACAAATTAGAAATTGTGGGAACAATCCTGGCGCTGTGGAAAGAAGCCACATTTGTATGTCCTGGGCACTGCCGCTCTGGGTGGGATAGGAGACACGCGGGAAGTGGCCGCAAGTCTTCCCACACAGTCTGACAGGCAGGTGGGGACTGTGGGAAGTCTTTGCGGGCCCTGCCCATGGGTGGGGGAGGGGGCCATCCTCGGGGAACAAGCAGCAGCTGTCTTGATGGGTTTTCTAGCTCAGGCACTGCAGTCGCTGCAGGGTGCCGCACATAGTCTAGCTGGAGTGCAGCTGGGGTTCCCGCCAAGACCGGGTTTCAGCAACTTGGGGCACCGGCCTAGCTGCTTAGACTTGGGTGAATGGGTACTGTCTGGGAGTGCTAGGAATCCCTCAGCCAGAGATTAGATTTGGCTCCTTAATTGAGGGCAGGATCCCTCGCTTCCCACGGTAGGTCCAAATGAAGAGATAGTCCATAATTCTAAGATGTTTATTTTCATTGTGGAGAGTGGCATGGATGGAATTGTACCCCTGTGCCTCTGGGAGAGGTGAGGCAGATATAGTAACTGGAAAGGGGCGTGGCTAAGCCTCTAGGTGTCTCATTAATATGGGGATGGCTTGGGGCTCTATGGCCACGCCTCTAGCTGAGGAGGGGTGGTTCGTGACCTTGACTGGAGCCAAAAGCCTCACAGAATGTTGGCATAATGTATTCTGGTCCCTTGTGGATTGTTCCGCTGGGTCACCCAGATTTAACACCTGTGCTCAACCGGATGCTAGATTGCCTGTCACAGATCACTGCCCCACAAGAAATAAATACAAGTTGTGAAAATACTTTGTCAACAAAGAGTTATTATTAAGGAATATTACTCCATAGAAGAAGAAGTTTTCTCCCCCCTGTAACAGTTTCTTCTCAGTTATATATTCTAAGACCCATTGGGAGGATACCAGCTGAATCACAGTTGGTCCTAAGACTTTAAAACCCTCAAACTAATAAAGCTACATACATACAAACTAAACATCTATGGTAGTTAGCTATGTGTGTAAACCCACACCAGGTATTTGGGCTAATGCTAGTATGACTGTGACTATAACATATATTCTTAAAACACCAAGCAGTGAATGAAGCAGTAGATTTTCCATTATATTAGTGGCCCTAACTGTACATGGATTCAAACACATACAGAAGTGCATTCTTATATAAGCACATGTATATTTAGCTTCCTAAAAGTATGAAATCTACAGTGTGAATGTCCGAGTGATTGTGAAGTCAGAACACATTATGTTAAGTGGCATAGGATGGTATGGTCATACAAAACCAAAACATATATTATGTGATCTAGAATTTATTAAGTGAGATTTTAAAATACTAACAAGAGCCAAATAACACCTGAGGAGCTGAGAACATGCTTTTTTGGTTCTTGAGTCTGGGTCCTTTGGTAGTAAGAGGCTGGAAACAACCCAGATGTCCCATGACAGAAGAACAGATACAGAAAATGTGCTTTATTTACACAATGGAATACTATCCAGCTATTAAAAACAAGGTTATTCTGAGTTTTGCAGGCAAATAGATGGAACTAGAAAATATCATCCTGTCAGGTAACTCAGATCCAAAAGGACATGCATGGTATGTACTCACTAATAAGTGGATATTAGAAAAAACAACAAACAAACAACAAACAAACAAAAACAAAAACAAACAAACAAAACAAAAACAAACAAAAGCCCAGAATACCCAACATACAGTCCACAGAACTGAAAAAGGTCAACAAGCTGAAGGGCCCAAATGAGGACTCCTCAGTCCCACTTGAGATGGAGAAGAAAGCCATCACCAGTGGGGAGGAAGGGAGGGACCTGAGAGGGAAAGTGGAAGGGGGCTGGGGGGGAGCGGGGAGCCTGATTTGGTATTGGGTAAAGGAAAAAGACTGAAGACCCGAGGGCCAGCAGAAAGAGTGTAAACAGGCAACCTTGGAAAGTACATGGTTGGGGGGACCCTGCACAATGCACCAGAGATCTGGGAGTTGAGAGACTCTCAGGACTCAAAGGAAGAGACCTTAGATGAAATTCCTTACATTGGGGAAAGAGAACTTGCAGAGACCACCTCCAGCAGGAAGACAGGGCATCAGATGAGGGATGTGGTGGCCACCCCACAGTCAAAACTCTGACCCAAAATTGATCCTGTCTGAAAGAACTACAGGGATGGAAATGGAGAGTAGCTTGCGGAAAAGAAGATCCAGTGACAGGCCAGAAGTGGGATCCAGCTCAAGAGGATGTTCCAAGGCCTGACACTATTACTGAGGCTGTAGAGCACTCACAAAACATGGGATCTAGCATGATTGCACTTCAGAAGACCCAATAAGCAGCTGAGAGAATCAGATGCAGATATTTGCACCCAACCAGTGGACAGAAGCTGCTGAAACCTGTGGTTGAATTAGGGAAAGGCTAAAAGAAGCTGAAGAGGATGGTGACCCTGTAGGAGGACCAGCAGTCTCAATTAGCCTGGATCCCTGAGATCTCTCAAACACTGGACCACCAACCAGGCAGCATACACCAGCTGATATGAGGCCCCCAACACACATACAGCAGAGGACTGCTGGGCCTGTGTTCAATCAGAGATGATGCACCTAACCCTCAAGAGACTGGAGGCCCCAGGGAGTTTAGAGATCAGGTAGGGTGGGAGGGTGGAGACATCCTCGTGGAGACAGGGTGGTGGGGAGGAGGTAGGGATGTGTAATAGTAGGAGGGTGTATGGGGGAAGGGGAGAATAAAATCTGGATTGTAAGAAAAAAAATAAAAAAGATTGGCTGTTTCTCACTGGGAAGTGATGACCAGTAGTTACTCAATCTGCTGGTTAGTTTCTAGTAGCCTCAGCATGATATGGGAGCCTCATATGTTTCTGCGGTGCTGCTGGATCATATTCCAAGATGATAACTCAAAAACACTTGGTTTTCTTGTCATCAAAGGAATCAACCAGAGTGAAAACAAGAGGACAATAGGCTTGGTAGAAGTAGAAAAAAAATGAAGCCAGAAAAGAGGAGACAGGCTGAGCCCTTCTTGAATATCCTTTTCAAATCTGGCCTCTTCACAAAGATGCCACCTACGATTGTGGTGGACCTTTTAATATCAATCTAGACAATTCTTCAGGAGAGTATACCTCCATGGGTGACTCTAAATTGTAGTAAACTGACACTGATCCAATCATTACTGGTGTTTGAAATAATTTGGCAGAGAGATAAATGAAAACACAATCAGCCAAAGTATACAAAGGTTTTATTACATGAGTAAATGTGGCCAAGAAACGTACTGAACAATGAGTATAGTTAGCAATATGCTAGAGTATACTAAACAAATTACCAACATGGTAGAACATGTATGATTTAAGATATCCAATATTAATCATCATAAACAAGAATGCAAGAACATCCTGTAAAGATGCATAGATTTTGACATAATTTCTTTTTATGGCTTCATTGATGCTTGTTGTCTTCAGTTCCTTAAATCATATTCATTAATTACCATTTTAGGTATTCCAGACAGTTTTTTGAAAATGTTAAATATGAGTATGTCTGGTAAATATGGAGACCAGTAATCTAAGATACTCAGAAGACTAACCAAGTGGACTCCAAATCCATATGTAGTCTGAAGAATTAGAAAATTCAATACAAAATTTTTCAAAACAGAAAGTTACATAGGTCTGAGGGTACAGATTAGTTTTAAAGTGTATCATGTGTGCAAGGTTCTGATTTAATCTCAGGGAAAAAACATATTTATGTGAAAACACTGCTATATAAATATATGCTCAAACCCATTGACACAAGAGTAAGCAGACTGAAATGTGTGCACACAAATGAGTGTCACTCTTACCTGCTAATCACAGGAATATGAAGATAAACTCAAAAAAATGTTTCCAAGTAAGAGAAACCAAATTAAAAATATATAATGTGATCCTACTTATTTAGACACTCATGTAACATAAATTAATTGATAACAACCAACATTTGTCAGTGACTGCCTAACAGTCATGAAACGTGGGACTAGAAAAAGACTGCAAAGGGAAGCAAGAAAATTTAAGAGAATTATGGATTTGTTAATTTTATGATTATGAAGATAATTTTACAGGCGTAGCCATATGCCAAACTCATTTAATAATATACCTTGATTATATGGAGTATAATATATAATTATTCATAACCAAAGATATTATAATTATAATTAAATTTCACATGTATGGAATTTTTGCTTTTTATTGTCTATTTTATTTATTTACATTTCAAATGTTATCCCCCTTCCTGGTTTCATCTCCAAAAACCCCCTATCCTACCCACCCTACCCACCCTCCCCCTTCTTCTATGAGGGTGCTCCCCGACCCACCCATTCACTCCTACCTCACCGGCCCTATCATTCCCCTACATTGGGACATCAAACCTTCAGAGGACCAAGGACTTTTCCTCCCATTGATGCCAGATAAGCCCTTCCTCTGCTACATAAGCGGCTGGAGCCATGGTACCCTCCATGTGTACTCTTTGATTGGTAGTTTAGATCCTGGGAGCTCTGGGGGTTCTGGTTGGTTGATATTGTTGTTCTTCCTATGAGGTTTCAAACTTCTTCAGATGCTTCAGTCATTCCCCTAACTGCTCCATTGGTACACCAACCACACGATGTTTAAAAAAATGAAAATATTCATAAACATAAAAGAAAGGGAAAGAAGTATGAAGAGGAAGCACTCAACTCAGAAATAAATGTTATTTGACCAAAGAAAGAATTAAATTGCTATATAAAATATAAGAGTGTATTTAAAGTTGTTTCTGGGTTGCTATAATATTGCTAAGATCAGAAGAAAAGATCAGGTGAACATACTTAAAAGATAAGAAAGATGATGGAGTGTTTTTCAGACAGTCCTTGACTATTCATACAATTATATTTAATAGTCAAAAGAAATTTTCTTCTTTCCAGTCCTACATATCCAATAGAAATGCAAACATTTTATTAGAATTCTATTTTCTATTCACAAATCAAATAGAACTACTTTAGAGACAACTATCTGTTCCATATCAAAATTTAATTAAACTAAATCAATAAATGTTACTTGTATATTTTTAAGTCTATTGTCCAATAAGTAAATGAGTTGTATGTATCAAGTATACATGCTAGTGTTCTTTTTCTTCTTGTATAGTGCATGGCTTTGCAGTAACTATGATTTAAGAAAGACATATAAAACAAATATATATATATATATATATATATATATATACATATATATATAACTTAAGAATACTTTGTTACTTAAGAAAACATATTATTAAAAATGTATTTCTATATTTTCACCGAAAGCAATCTAAGTATTTCAGATACATTCTGCTAAACATTTTAAATCTTTGCCCTCATTACCATCTTTAACCAAAAAGGCAAATTTCTGCTTAATTATAATCTTGAAACTGAACATGAAAGAATAATTAGAAATTAGTCTCCTGCTGCCTAATGCCTACATGAAAGAATCTCAGATCGTTTTTTTTGGTTATTCACCTTAGGTTTTGATCATTTAGGTGGGCTTTGGTTTCTGTAGCCACTAAATTTTATGTTCTCTTCTTTCATCTCTTGACCAGATGCTGTTAATACCAGTGAAGCTCCTATTACTTAAATTACCATTTTCATAGTTAACATTCACCCCAAATTACCTGTAATATGTCAAATCTTCACAACTAGAATTATATAGAAAATGGATTATAGGCAGACAACAGTTTCAAGACCTGTCATTCATCTTCTCTTGAGAGCTCATTAACCTTTAAAGGCTTGCACATGATTCCATAATTATCTTGCAATAAGATTTTTATTTCTCTTTTATTTCATCAGTTTGGTCCTTTGTGTGGCAGACAGGCAACAAAGCTGACATTAACTCTTTGAATTGCCAAAGTCTTTGGCAATACAGAAAGAAAGTATACAAAGTAAAAATATTTCCTTTGCCACTATCCACAATTCGAGTACCTCCTTCAGACACAGAAGGAATTGTTAGAATTTTATATAATAATAATAATAATAATAATAATAATAATAAAACATTTACAAAACTGAATATTTCAGTTAATCAACAAACTATTTCATCCCTTGACTATAGTAATTTTATTGAGCAGCTGCCT
This sequence comes from Uromys caudimaculatus, assembly GCA_028551405.1. Taxonomy (NCBI): domain Eukaryota; kingdom Metazoa; phylum Chordata; class Mammalia; order Rodentia; family Muridae; genus Uromys; species Uromys caudimaculatus. Next base: position 45,146,551 of record CM052712.1, read on the forward strand.
CTCTTCCAGAGATCATCTTTACTTCCTGGATTCTTTTATGTACAGATATTATATTTACTTGTCATAAAACAATGCTGATATACAAAGTCACTGAAATGAATATAAATATTTTAAACAGGACTTGAAGATCTGTCTACCAAATTAAGTCTTTATGCTGCTTATCTTAAGTAATTGTTAGTGGAACTATGAATTCTTTTAGATTTTGTAACACATTCCAAAAGTGAAGTTATTTAAAAACATATTTAAAAATCATTTCATTAAACTTTTGGAAAGTATCTCTTATTCAGTAAATTAATTGTGACTATTGGTACCACCCAGATTGGGAATATTCCTTAGTTAGATGAGCCTGCCTGCTTTGATGTGAATATGAAATGAATTCCATCAGCCCATACACTACAGATGTTTTCTGCAGCAGAGATTCTTTCTGATGTTTTCTACCTAGAAACAGGCACACTTTTTCCTGTATATACTACTGTAATAGTGCTATACTGTCAACATGGACAAAAGAGTTTATTATCCTATGTTGAAGTTGAGCTTCTACAAGCTCGCATTAACCTGAATGTCTTAAGTAGCTCAATAAGGTAACTCACTACTCATTTTATTTATTTCTCTATGCCTAACCTTCAGAAGACTATAAGCCAGGAATAGATGAAAATTGAGGTATTCCCTTTGTTTTTCTCATACTGCCTATCTACTGCAGGACACTAATCTGATTTGTCAAACAGCTAATCTAGTAACTTACTTATCATAAATTCATTACTGAATTCTTCAACTAAGACATATTTTGATTCAAGTATATAGTGTGGGAAAAATAACCATCCCATATTCATGATCAATAAAGTGAAGTTTGAAATGATGAATAGCCTTATTATGTATCTGCTTTTCTTGAGTTTCTTCTCTCTCTCTCTCTCTCTCTCTCTCTCTCTCTAAAACCTACCCAGTGATTTTTTGTATTTGGCTACTTTAGTTTATTACAATGTAAAATAAATCATTATGGGTACAATATCTACTTTGTTTTTTAAAACATTAAGCTTACAAGTTTTCATTTCTCCTATATTTTCTTTATACAGCTTACTGATATTTTTACCTATTTTTACATTTTATCATATTCTTCAGAGTCAAGTGTTCCCTTTTTTAATTAAAAACTCTACTCATCTCATAACAACACATTTTTTTTTGTATTAAGGCTGTGATTTTACATTTAATACCAACATGATAAAAATTTAGAGGTGAGTATCTTGGCATGTCAGTGGAAAGTTATTTAATAACATTAATTAAATAATATAATTAATAATAAGTTGTGTGTCACCATTAAGTTGATTGAGCATAACTGGAGTGGATCAAAGGTAAAGAGTGACCAGAACACTAGCTTACATTCATTATTCACTCTTTCCATATTACTGAAGTAACCTGACCATGGATTTGAGTTTCTTTTTCTTTGACTTGCCTACCCTCTGGACTGGACCTTAGAGCTTAGATGTTGTTTAAGTTGTTTTTGTGAGAATGCTTTATCTTACAATAGAAAATTAACTAAAATAATGGCATTTCAAAATCAAGGCTGTAAATTTGAATTTCATACCAACTGCCATTTCGGCATTCAAATGTGTGATTCATATTTCCTATATTGATAACTTTAACAGATAAAGAGAAAACAATCAGTCTTGGAAATTCTGAAATGTTGTTATTAGATACATAAACAATGCAACCCCGAACCATATAAAAGTATAAAAGTATAACTTCCAATAGAAATGCAATATTCAGTTATTAAAACAAACTAATTTTGGATTCCCAGGTAAAGCTTAATAAAAGTTTAGATTTTAGTAAAATCTTTTTTCTCATTGTCTAATTTTATACCTCTCTCACATCATCTTCCTTTCATAGTACAATCAGACTTGGCAGCTATTATTTTTATTTCTTTACAGAATGTGGCTTTATCTGCAGGTATGACAATTAAAGAGGCAATTAAATTATAGTAAGATTATAACATTGGGCTCTGATCCAAACATTCCTGATCATAAGAGAAAAATCAACATTTGCACAGAAGGTAACAAGGAAAGATGATGTAATAACATGAGGGAAAGTAAACTATTTTCTGAGCCAAGATTACAGGCCTGGACCAGAACCGACGCCGACTTACCCTAATTAGGAATGAACCTTCTTGACAACTTAATTTTGTATTCATGTGCCAAAACTGTGGGAAATTTAGTTTTTGTTGTTTAAGATGCTCAGGCTTTGATATTTTATTATGTAAGATATAACAAATATAATAATATACTATAGGACACCTTTCATCAACTAAACTGAAGAAAGACATAGATTTAAATCTATGAGGAACGTTCTTCAAGAGGGTAAGAAATAAAACAATAATCTTGAGTTAAGGACAAAAGAGTTATTCTTGGCCCTTAGGGTCGAAATGTTGCAAATATAAGTATTGCATTGGATATTCCACATGAGCGTCTGTGTCTCTGTTCTTACTAACAGTCTGTTATCCCCTTTCGTGTCAACGCTTATGCGTTCATACTAAGATAACTAAGAGTATTTTAGATAGGATAGAACTTTATTCACGCTATTTTATACTTCTACAGTTTTGAAAGAGAGTACAAAACATAGATCAACACAAACTTCACTGTTCTATCAAACCAGAAATTTGTCTGAAGAGTCAGAACCAGTGCTGTTTCCTCAGCTACTTAGACTTCCTGATTAAGCAAATATTCTAGTACACACAAAATTGTGTGTCTTTTATTTCTAGATTTTGTAATACCCTAAATATTGTTTTTATTGATATTTGATTTTTATGTCTATTTTAAATTTTTTTTCTAGATTTTATTCTAGGGCAATAAAATAAACTCACATTTGCTTTAAAATTTCTACGGTCACAATTTAGATTTCCAGCTAGGCTATTCATTATGACAGTAAAATTTCTTTGAAGGTATCCTAATGTTCAAAATGTGCTTCCAATAAGTCTCAATACACCACTCAACAGCCACTATGAGGAAATGAATCAGCTTCACTTTACTTGGAAAATCACAGGGTTGCCGGGCAATTCTGTATCTTTCTGGAAAATCTAATACTGCCCACTTTCCCTCCAATATTCCTGATCTTATCTACATATAATAAGAGAGACAAAAATCAGCAAAATGCATACAGTTGTCCCTTTTGTCTGTTAAACTGCTATGTTATATAACTTCCAGATATTTGAGTTTGTATCTCATACTTCTTTGATAAAATCTTACACATACATTTGAATTGTGGGACACTTTCTTTATACGCAGTATCTTTCAGCATTTTAGACTTTTTTCTGCAGTATTAATTGTTCTGTTCTCTCTCTCCTCTCTCCTCTCCTCTGTTCTCTCTCTCTCTCTCTGTTCTCTCTCTCTCTCTCTCTCTCTCTCTCTCTCTCTCTCTCTCTCTCTCTCTCTCTTGCTCTCTCTCGTGCTGTTGAGAACTGAACCCAGGACACATCTTTAAGAACAGATACTCTTAATTTGGGAACCATGTCTCCAGTATTTTTAGTATAAACAATATATCATTTATATTTATATTGTTCACAAATGAATTCTAAGAATTTAGGAAAAAATTAACACAGATTTGGAGTTTGACAGTATTTAATTAATTCATGCTACAATGACCATAATGCTTTAATGTTTAACATGGTCTTCTAAAAATCATTGCGATTTTTTTTGTCTTTTTTGCTTTTCTGCATTTTGGGAAACTGCAAGGTCCAGCACATCTGGAGTGCAATAAATAAGCCTTGCCCTAGGAAAACAATTTTCATGGTTTCTTTTCTGTAGGGTGAGTATGTGATAGTTCTCTTATGTCTTCAAGAGCAGTTTATGATTCTCCTAAGGTAGATTTTTAGTTGGATATTTAAAGGTGGTGTGGTTACAAATCACCTATAAATTCTTGGTAGTAATTAAAACTATGCTTATTTTATTCCAAATAACATATTACTAAACACCTATGATTTATTGTGCAGGGAAATGGATCAATAGGTTAAATCCTTGATGCAGAAGCATAAGGACCTAAAATTCCTGTAAACATAGGTGTGTTAAAACATATCTTAAAGATAGACTGATCCAGGGTTCTCATCAGAGATCTAGTCTAGAAAAAAAGGAAAGCTCCGGGTTTGGGGAGAAACTGTGTCTCCAAATCCACACTAATACGTTCATAATTATTTTTTGGAAATGGTTGTTTAATCTTACAAATAAAATTTATCAATGGACTATATAAGAATGATCCACGTGGGAAATAATGAAGATGAGCATCAATGGGGCTGTTTGCTGAGTGCATTATTCCTGCTTTAGAGTGGGAAGGAGGTAACAGAAGATAGATAAATTGTTTATAAGCAGTGGATATATATAGTTAGTAGATAAATCTAGATAAATCCACCTGATATTTATAGTGTATAAAAATACAAGTAAAATAAGGCTAGGATACAGGGTATTGATAGACCCCAACCTGCTTTTCCTACAGGATAACTGAGGGAGGTCTTTGGGACAAAATACTGTCGTTGATACTTAGAGAGAAATGGGGTAGTGGAGATAAGGTTAGACATACATGCTGTCCAGGTCAATAAGCTGAATCAATGAATCAATTGAAATTGATAAAAGACTAAAAAGAAAAATTAACAAATGAGGTCATCTTAATTAGAAATGATAAGAATAAAGACAAAATTTGATCCTCAAGATATATAATTCTGATGAAAATAGTAAGATTTGTGTAGTGGATAGCTTGCCAGTAAAAGATTTTTAATGTGGTTGGAAGGATGAAAATGAAGAAAATTTCATCTGAACTTTAATATAAGTTATTTAAAATATTTTATTAAGTAATAAATCTTGTCACCAGAAACCTTTAGGTTCTCTAGGCTTATAGTCATAAAGACACATACAGGTGCACTACAATTCAGTACAAAGTCAGAAAATAACAATGCATCATACAGAGGACATGCACAACAACCGATTTCTGTCTAAACTTATACCAGTCAGAGAATAACTTAGTGCTAGCTTCACATAGTGTAATAAAAAAAATGTCAGCCTGGAATTCTTCACTTAAAAGTGAAGATGTACCTTATAATCTCAGCACTCAGGGAGCTGAGGTAGAAATGTCATGAGCTGAGGCCAGCCTGGAGGAACTTGTGTCATCAACACCATTAGAAAAAAAAAAAAAAAAAAGATTTGGCCCATTTATAATGGCACACATCCTTAAAGCCTGCACTAGGGAGGCAGAGGCTGATTGATATCTGTGAGTTCCTAGCGAGCCAGAGATGTATTTTGAGACCCTGTCTTTAATTTAAAAAGTTAGAAGTTGTTTTGCAGAATATGTTATGGTCTAATGGCACCATGGGAACTTATAAATCATATTAAATTATTCCTTATATGCATGTATAAAGAAAATCATTAAATATTCTTAATTTCAAATATTTGCCTGTGAAGATTGAACAAACCAGCGGAGACTCTGCAAAATATCTTCCAAAGATAAACACAGAATGATTTCATAGATGTTCCTGTTTCTGTCTGTTTATAAGTTCAAGTCTTTTCACTCCTTTAAAAGAAGGCCAGTTTTGATCACCTTTGTCTCCAAAGACTATCTGACAAATAGGAAGAAATTTATGTTTAAGCTGCTTATTGAACAAAGACATAAATTAATCACTTTAATATCTTATATGTAAAAGCAAATCTAAACTCCAAATGTCTTTTATTAATTCATTTCTCTAGTTGTTTGTATTGATACCACTCATATCAGGTTGGATGGTTTTCAAATAAAAATTGCTATCTACTTTTCTCAAGTCAACAGTCTCTAAAATTCACTGAAATAAAAAAGACTGACAAAGGCACTGGTGTGATATTTACACCTTGGATAAAGAAAGACAGGTTTGAGATTTTGAGATTTTTTTTCTTTTTGGAAAATTTCTAATAGTTTTGAACAAAAATATTTGGCTATACTCATAATTTCAGGAAATGAAGGTATAAGATTCTAGAAATAAACATTTAAGTATTCATCCAGTTTAATCATTTTTACATAAATGCACAGTAGAGTGAATTCTAATATTGGAAACAACAAAAGGCTCAGTAGAGTAAAATCTAGTATTAGCAAATGAATACTGAGTTCAATGATAAATGTTAATCATTGTAAATTGTGGGAAAAATACCATGGCATTTAACTGTAGTCTTATAAAGGTAACTTGATGTAATTATTTTATCTATGCCTGGACAATCTAAATTTCATGGAAATATATGTCTCTACTAATTACCGAATTGCTAAGTTATACAACGCATTTTAGATTGTAAGTTTACAGTAGTTTCATAAGGCTCTGAGTACAACTTGGCTAATCAGGGTCTTATTTCAGTGTTATCAATCTTGTAGACATGGACACTAGCAAATGAGCATTCCTGTCACAGATTTTCAACAGTATTTTATAACAAAAATCACAATACATAGAGTAGATTGTAGATATTTTATTAAAACATTAAAAATTTAAAAGTTACCCATATTTTAATTGAGTATATAATATACTTTCTACTTGAGTGGTGAATATTATAATTGTCTTGGATTTCAAAATGATTACTTTCCTCCCAACATGAAATATATTTACTATAATAGCTTCCTTTTGTAATTTAAGGCCCATAAGAAATCTCAAGAAATTAATATGGTATATGTAGTGTGTTTTGTTTATGCTAACTATTTTAAAGTACTTTCTGGAAAAATAAACATGAAGGAGGCCTATATGGTAAATAATTTAATCATTTAAAGGAAATTATGTATACTCTATATGAAAATCTGTAACTAGTCTATAAAAATACAATTATCTGTATGCACATGTTATGTTCTGATTATGAAGATATTATTTTGTGAATAATTATCAGTAATATTCTGGCACTTTTTTTTAACATTTCTTAGTATCAGTGCTGCTTATTATGTTTCCAAGAAAGTAAGTCACTGGTGTAACAGGCACAAATGCTTTTTAGTGTAAAGTTGATGATAAAAATGTTACAAATTTTACATATTTTCAAAGTTCAAACAAATGGTGAAAGCAGGATTTAAATACATTTTCACTCATCAATGTTAACAAAGAGAGTAGCTTCACAAAGACCATTAGTCTCTACTGTTCATTTATACATCTAAAACACATATTGCATCTGAAATACCTAGACCTATAGAAACTAGGATACATGTGATTTTGGTACTTCTGCCACAATCATTTGAGCCATCTCTGATTTTATGTCAAAAGTACTGAAGGTATGGATCATCAAGCTATGTGTAGCCATCGGATGCGCCTTCTCTGAATTGCCCATGTGTACCTTGATATTTTTATAGAGATTCTGGAACTGAACATACTGGAAGTATTGTTTCTCAGGTGTCTTTGGGATAGTTCTCCAGCATGAGCAACCTCATGGAATCCCGGGGGCAATGTTCCACCTTTAAAGTCTTTGAGTAAGAATTTCTTTCAGCCTTTCAATGCCTTTCCCAATAACATAGTTGTGATTATCTTCCAAATAATTTACATATAGACAAGTTCCGACCTTAGTGGGAATCTTGAAATATAATAGCATGCTAGTCAATCATTTTATTCATAAATTTTAATCCATTTAGCCAAGAAAATACTAGTAAATAGGCAGCTTTATTTGGTGTGGTGTACCAAGCAATTCAAGATGAGAATTTTTAATGACTACCTGTGAAAACTACTTTCTTCTGCTCTCTTATGGAAGATGGAAAGATAGACACCAGAATGATGTCAAACTGGTAACATGCATACTTTACACACAAAGACCTGAATTTGACTTCATGAACACATGAAAAAAAGATGGATGTATGGGGACACACTTTTAATCCCAGCAATGGGCAGGCAGAGGCAGTTGCTTCCCCGGAACTCATCTGTCAGCTAGCCAGGTGAGTTTCAATTTAATGATAGATTAAGTCTCAAAGAGAAACAATGTACAAAAACATAACATAACTGTGCATCAGGAATAATAGACACCCTAGGGTACAAAGGCCAACACGTTTGAACTACAGAAAAAAGAAAGAAGAATGTCATAAAGAATTTGAAGTTCTTTTTCTCAAAATATTTAGTACAATGCTATATCATATTAATCAACTAGAACTGAAAATAAACTGATGATTTAATATATCTTGTCCAAATAGAAAATAATAAATACCTTTCCATTTACCTTGCGATAGTTATGTCCCTTTTCCTATTAAAATTTATCTCATTTTTCCTATGTGTTGGTAATGAGAGATAGTATTATTTATTCTCCAAGAAATTAGGTATAGCTAACACTGTGTGTGTGTGTGTGTGTGTGTGTGTTTCTTAGTGTGTGTGTATATATATATATATATATATATATATATATATATATATATATATACACACATACACAGAAAATTTACAAAAGGCTGTCCTAAGTTTTTATGTAATCCAAATAAATCAATTAGTTTTAAGAAAGACCAGTAGGTATGGTTGTTATTAATATTTTCAAAAACAAATCCTTGAATAGTAGAACTTATAATTAGAGTTGCACACAGACAAACTCGATGTATGTTCTTAGAATTTAGCTCATTATAGAAGAAATGTACACAGAGGAAGTATAATGATTTTAGATATAGATCGTAGATTAAATTTAAACATGTTTTATTGACATGAGTAGGCAGTGAAAGCAATTAAAAGAGATTTTTGATGCCACTAATTGAGTTCATATAACAGCTATGTTTCTGGGGAAAATTTTCCTCATTGGGAAAGTAGATTAATTCTAGCAAAGTAAGTATTACTGGCTTGATTCCAAATCAAAATTTCATTGTTAAAAATTAACTTTTACTTCACAGGCATCCATGGGTTTCCAAATTCATAACTCTACCATATTTATAAAAGTTGAGTCCTGTGACATATCTGAAATATCAGAACTGAGGGTTGGGGAATTGGTCAGAATAGTACTGTTTGGTGAGCCCTGTCTAGCTGACAGTGAACCTCAGGCATAGTAAGAAATGTGTCACAAAAACATAGAGCAGCAATAAAGGATGTTACCTTACATTGATCTCGAGCCTCCAGTCATGTACACACACACACACACACACACACACACACACACACACACACACACGCACACACACTATAACATAGATATGCTAAAAATGCAATCATTAATGCCAAAATATAATAATATGGTACTCTTCTGCTGAAGATGGTAAAAGCTCACATTTTGTTGACTGAAAAGTTACATGGAAGCCAGGCAGTGTTGGCACACGCCTCTAATCCAAGCACGTGGGAGGCAGAGGCAGGCGGGTTTCTGAGTTGGAGGCCAGCCTGGTCTACAGAGTGAGTTCCAGGACAGCCAGGGCTACACAGAGAAACCGTGTTTCAAAAAAAATAAAAGAAAAAGAAAAAGAAAATTACATGGAATAAACTGAAAGTTAATGTTAGATAATATATAAATAAGCCATTGTCCTTGATTGTTTTAGTCATTATTAAAGAGAGCAGTTATTAATGAATATATAAATATGTTCAGTTTAAGCAAACTTCAATATTAATCCTAACTTATTTTATCCTAAGCATATAAATTACGGTAATGTAGAAACAAATAAGCAAATTGTAGATGTCTATTGGGGAAAAAGGAGGTAACTTTTAATTAATTAATTTAATTAATATTCATAATACAAATTTTATAAGCTTAAAGAAATCTACCAAGAGAAAGGATACATATTGAAATACAATGTTGATAATAAAACATCTAACTATTTCTTTTTAATATTTTGTATTGAGTTTTAAATGATCTAAGGTTTAAGCATGTCTGAATATTTGGAGATATTTGCTAATAAATGACATTAAGGTATTAAACCAGTATAAAATATAATCTCAGAGAATGATAGGAAAAATTAATTTTTCCCACTAAATCAAGTAAAATATCCTTTTAAACTTCTTTGTTTTAAATTCCTAGAAGTCTTTCTAAGTAACTGAATTTGATATTTTTTTAGTTCTATACTTTGTATTTATTTTTCTTAATTTTTAATTATTTAAAAAATTTTAAACTTAAATATATTTTGATTATATTCTTTCCCTTCTCTATATTCTTACAGATACTCTCCCCCTCCCTACTCACCCACCTTAAATTCTTTTCCAATAAGTAATTGTGGCAGAGAACTTGTGGGAGTGGCCAACCAATGCCTAACCATTTAATTTGGGCCCACCCCAGAAGAGGAGTCCATGCCCTATGCTGTGTGGATGACCAGGAACAGGAAGCTAAAAAGCCCAGAGATTTATGATAGAAAAAAAATCAATGTAATTATTTATCCAATAAAATGATACCTGCATGTAGAATCATGTCTCATGTATTCACCATTAAAGAGACTACCACTGGTAGTTACTGGGAACAAATGCAGAGATCCACAGTCAACCATGAGATATAGAGAGAGCCCAAACTAGATATCTCCTGTGGTTTTTAATCTCAGGAAATGTTTCAGAAGGTGGAGAGAAAGAGTTATAAGAACCAGAGGGGTCAAAGACACCAAAAGAATAAGGTCCACAGACAACTAAGCAGGGCTTATAGGCGCTCACAGAGACTGCTATGGTAATTACAGAGTCTGCATAGGTTCATGCTACGTCCTCTACACATGTTATGGTTCTTAACCTGGTATTTTTGTGGGACTCCAAACAGTGGGAATGGGGTTGGCTCTAACATTTTCAATTGTTCTTGGGGCCCTTTTCCTCTTACTGGGTTGCCTTACCCAGCTTTGAGTTGAGGATTGTTGTCTTTAATATCTCTTAATATTAACGGACTCAATTCCATAATAAAAAGACATAAGCTAACAGTTTGAATGTACAAGCAGAATCCATCATTTTGCTGCATTCCAGATATACACTTCAAAGACAAAGACAACACTACCTGAGAGTAAAAGGCTGGAAAAAAGACTTCCATGCAAATGGTCCCAAGAAACAAGCTGAAGTTGCCATTTCCATTCTAATATCCAATAAAATAGACTTTTAACATAACATTATCAAGAGAGATGAAAAAGGACACTTCACATACATCAAAGAAAAAACTCCACTAAGAGATAGTCTTAATTCTGAACATCTATGCCCCAAATGCAAGGGCATCCACATTCATAAAAGAAACTTTACTAAAGCTCAAAAAACACATTGTAACCCATATAATAAAAGTTGAAAACTTCAACACCTCACTCTCAGCAATAGACAGGTCATTGAAACAAAAACTAAACAGAGATATAGTGAAACTAATAGAGGGTATGAACCAAATAGATTTAATAGATATCTACAGAACATTTCACCCTAAAACAAAAGAATGTACTCTGTACCTCATGGTACCTTCTCCAAAATTTACCATAAAATCGGTCATAAAACAAGCCTCAACGGATACAAGAAGATTGATATAATCCCATGGATCCTGTGAGATCACCACAGACTAAGACTAGACTTCAATACCAACAAAAACAACAGAAAACCCACATGCCCGTGGAAACTGAACAACTCTCTACTTAATGATAACTTGGTCAGGGGAGAAATTAAGAAAGAAATTAAAGACTTTGTAGAATTACTCAAACATGTGGAACACAATGAAAGTAGTGCTAAGAAGAAAATTCATAGCACTAAGTGCACTCCTAAAGAAACTGGAGGGATCCTACACTAGCAATTTAACAGTATACATAAAAGCCCTTAGAGCAAAAAGAAGCAAAGAAACCCAAGAGATGTAGACTGTAGGAAATAGTCAAACTCAGGGCAGAAATCAACCAAATGGAAACAAAGAGAAAGATATAAAGAATCAAGAAAATCAAAAGCTAGTTCTTTGAGAAAATGAACAAGACAGATAAACTCCTAGCCAAACTAACTGAAGGGGGCAGAGACAGTATTCAAATTAACAAGATCAGAAATGAAAAGGGAAACATAAAAAAGAAAATGAGGAAATTAAAAAAAATCATCAGCTCCTACTATAAAATCCTATAGTCATCAAAACTTGAAAATCCATTTCTGGTCAACATACCTGTAAATGTTTGATCTTCTCTTTTAGGATATATGAGACACTGGAATTCAAATACACACACACACACACACACACACACACACACACACCACACACACACACACACACACACACACACACACACACACACACACACACCACATTCAATTGATTATAGGTATGAATTGAGTTTTTTAAAAATAAGAATGTTGTTTTTAATTCCTCTCTTTCAAAAGAATATTTTAATGAATAAAAATAATGACTACCAGAGACCATGTTGAGGTTCAAATCCATACTGCCAACAGAATTCATGTGGATGGTCATAGATCTGGCAGTCATCAGAAGCCATGCAGATTCCATGATTCATCCTGCTGCAAACTGTAAAGGGCAAGGAAGCTTCATTTGCAGTGGTATTGATGCTGCTGGCTAATAGTTGTTAATGAGAGATAGAAGTCTGTGACAAACTCTTCCCTATCCCAACCTATTGCCAAAAGGAAACAGTATAGATAAGAAGGCATGGAAGTAGCATCTTAAAAATTGGGATAAGGATACTCAAGTGTAGGTCTTCAAAGTTGATGGGTTCTGGTTGGGGAAAGAATAGGGAAGGACTCTATTTTCATTAAGGGGCTGGCCACTGGGTGTTTGATCATGCTCCATTGATATATTGACAACACAATTTGGATTTGATACATATTTATTTTCTCCTCCTCCTCCTCCTCCTCCTCCTCCTCCTCCTCCTCAACCTCCTCCTCCTCCTCCTTCTCCTCCTCCTCCTCTTTCTCCTTCTCTTCCTCCTCCCCCTTCTCCTCCTCTTCCTCCTCTTCTTCTTCTTCTTCTTCTTCTTCTTCTTCTTCTTCTTCTTCTTCTTCTTCTTCTTCTTATTCTTATTCTTATTCTTATTCTTATTCTTCCTCTGGGAGATTGACGGACATGGGGGTATTAGGAAGTGAGTGTGATAGGGGAACCTTATATGAAATTCCCAAATAATCAATAAAAATATCATTAAAAATTGACCAGGGAACTAGTTTTCTCTTCAAAGTGTTTTGAGACTTCCATATGCTTGTTCCAAAATGTCTTTCAGTGTTCTTTATTCTTCTCTGTGAAAATTACAGCTGGGTTCTGTGTTATGTTTAGCAACTAGGATCACACACATACAAGACTCAAATATGCTTGGTTTATTCACACGAAGATTCCTTACAATGACATGTTATTATAAAGATTAAGATAATCAGATATCTCACCAAGTAGAGAAACTGGCCATAAATGCTGCAGGATTCCCCTGGGGAATGTCTTCTAATTAGGACATGTTGGGAGCTTTGACAACCTTCAGCTGTAGCAGACTGGAATGATGTCACTTGTTGAGGTTGAGAAAGTTTTTATGAGAGTGGATAAATGACTAGTACTCCCAGAGGATCATGTGTGACTTAAGCAAAGTTGTAGCTATCCACACTGTCACACTGATACCAATCTCAGTTTTCTTGATGATGAGCAAAGATCTGAACACTGTATTTTGAGAACATGGCTTCATCATCCTAGGGAACATTTTCAAATTTCAGTTTTTAAACTCCTTTCCCATTGAGTCTGTTAGTGCATGACTTATAATTGTCATGTGTATGATGCTTGGTAATTTTTTATACATTTTAACATAAATATATTTTAGTTTTGTTATAGCAAAAAAATATGTTCTTTTTACACTGTCTGTAAATATTTTCCAAACATTTACATTCATTTTGTCAAAAAATTCTTACTTTAAAACAATGTGACATAGTTTCAATATAGTTTAAGGGTTCCAAAAAAGGTTTCATTTATGTTTCTGACTCTCTGCATATTCCTTCCTCTACCCTTTGTCCTTAAAACAATGAATTGAAGAGAAAATAAAATCTCCAAGTTGAAATTAGAGATTCATTCATCATGGTATTTTACTGTTATAAAAAGTCGTCAGGAAAAAAAATATACATACAAACAGACATACCTTCAGAATAAGGTAGAGAAATTACCTTGGCAGGTCCATGCCAAGTAATGCTTTATAGATTACACCACGCAATAGATCTAATAAAGAGGTTTATTGGGGGAAGAGGTAGGGCAAAAGGCCTACTCAGAGTGGAGACATGAGAGAGAGAGAGATGGAGTTAGACAGGCAGTGAGACCTAGAGACATAGAGAAAGATAGAGATAACTAAAGAAAAAGAGCCAGATGTCCAGAGGAACTGTCTTAATCAGGATTCACTAGAGTCACAGAATTTAAGGAAATGTCTCTATATACTAAGGAAATTTATTTAATGACATACCCTGCAGTGTAACTAACCCAACAATGGGCAGCTGTGAATGGAAGTCCAGAAATCTAGTAGTTTCTCAGGCCTTCTGTAAAAGCAGGAACCCTGAAAAAGTAGTTTCCAACAGATTTACTAGTGAGTAAGTGCAGCCAGGTGAAGAAGAGTGAGACTTCCTTCTTCCATTGTCCTCATGTAGGCCTCCAGGAGAATGTATGGCTTAGATTAAAGGAATGTACCACCAGGCCTGGATTTAGTATTTGCTCTTTTGTAGGCTGGCCTTGAACTCGTAGATCTGCTTGACTCAGTCTCCTGGGATTAAAATCATGTACTAACTTGACTGGGTTTAGGCATTTTTGTGGCCACTATACCTCATGTCTGGGTCAAAAGCATGGGTCTTCTCAAGTCAAGATTCAGGTCAGAAGCCTGAGTCTTCCAGCATCAATATCTGGATCACAAGAATGCACTCCATTTCTGGATTGTAGTTCATTGCAAATGCAGTCAAGTTGACAACCAGAAATAGCCTTCAGAGGGATCTTTTAAAGGGTACACATGTTGCATAGGAAAAGACACAACTCATAGCAATATTTGAAATGAACTGCAGCTAGGGGCAGGTGATGGCATTAGCTGCTGGCACAGAGACCTGAAAAGCAGGCTGACACAGTACCTGATTGACAACACAAACATACTCAGACAGGTATATATATATACATTGATGTTATTCTAAAAGAGAGAAGCAATATCATAACCAACCACCACTGGCTAGCAAGTAAAATGCTCAGGGCCAGAATTGGATAACTTCTTTCGGAATTGTTCAGTCAGCTCCTATAAAACCAAAGCACTACAGGCTATTGCCAATGTTCTTGATTAACCTCTGGGATAGCTAATATTCTCTGTTGAAGATACCACATAAGAGAGTCAGCGAACATGATAAAACTGGTAGGAATCTATACCTTCATCCCCACCAGTTAGCTTTTGTAGGATGCACTATGAAAAGTAGTGATGCAGTGATGCAGATAAAAATATCAACAATCATATCTAGTTAGGAACACGATGAACTATAGTAATGCCTGGCCCAGTAAGACATGCCCACTGCTGAAGTAGTGGTATGATCACATGAGAATAGCCAATAACCACTGTGAATGCACATGCCTTGTCTACTACATTTAATTTTCAATTATCATTTTCATGTTTTTAGGAAAGTATACAATCATTTCCCTAAAATATTACAGCCCTTCATTCTGAAAACCTCATTAGGGCAGGCAAGCATGTGATGCCATCTTTTAGTCATATAACAAATGATGCATAGCAACTATTTAGTTGTTATGATCTTCTACATCCTTGGCAAAAGTTTTCTCAATAAAATTAATTTTCAAATCTATATTTGTGTTATATTTAAAATGTGCATGTTATCAAAATAAATTTCTTTCTTCCAACATATTTTATTTGTTGTGATTTGCCATTAGTAATTTGGTGTTTATCTCTTTCAACTTACTGGTTTGTACTAGACAGAATATGTTTGGATTCTGTGGTAAGTCTTCTCTTCACACTTCATCATAGCCAAAGGCCAATGCAGTCTTGTGAGATATAAATCTTACTCTTTTTTTCTCAACATGCTAGTTGAAATAAGATGAGAAATGCACATTTGCCCTTTTTGATATTTAGAAATTTGTTTTCAATTTAACTTAAGTTTGTTACAATGTTATGAAACATTAGAAATTATGTTTGTGTGGCTATCTTCTCTTGGGTTTGTTGAAAGAAGATTACTTTCTTGCTTTGTGTAGGGTATAGTTTCCTTCCTTGTGTTGGAGTTTTCCATCTATTGTCCTTTTAGGGCTGGATTTGTAGAAAGATATTGTGTAAATATGGTTTTTGTCATGGAATATATTGGTTTCTCCATTTATATAAATTGACAGTTTTGCTGGGTATAGTAGTCTGGGCTGGCATTTGTGTTCTCTTAGCCTCTATATGACATCTGCCCCAGATCTTCTGGCTTTTAGAGTCTCTGTTGAAAACTGTGGTATGATTCTGATAAGTCTGCCTTTGTATGTTACTTGACATTTTCCCCTTACTGCTCTATTCTTTCTTTCTTTTCTGCATTTGGTCCTTTGATTATTATGTGATGGGAGGAATTTCTTTTCCGGTCCAATCTATTTGGAGTTCTGTAGGATTCTTGAATGTTTATGTTCATCTCTTTCTTTAACTTAGGGAAGTTTTCTTCTATAATTTTGTTTAAGATATTTACTGGCCCTTTAATTTGGGAATCTTCACTCTCTTCTATACCTATTATTCTTATGTTTGGTCTTCTCATTGTGTCCTAGATTTCCTGGATGTCCTAGATTTCCTGGATGTTTTAGGTTAGGAGATTTTTGCATTTTTCTTTCTTCTATTTTGACTGTTGCGTCAATGCTTTCTATGGATGTTATTCCTTATCTAAAATGCATTCAAAGAGAAGTGGTTTGGAGAATGATTTGCTAGTTGTTTTTAAACATTTTCGAACTTAAAAAGACTTATTTATTACTCTATGGACTTCTCAGTTGCAAGAAATAAAATCAATATTTATGATACACTGATATGATAGCAATTACTGGGCTACTGGCCAAACTCAATGTCACCATCACATGCTAGGATAGAAGATACAGTCTCAAGACTATGGAATAAGACAGACCTGGTGAGGGCAGCTGTGTTGCAGTTAATAGACCCAGTGGGAAGACAGCGAGTAGGACAACATCAGCCAAAGTATAATTCTGGAATACATGGCTGGGATTAATGCTGTGGTGTTCTCACTGGGCTACTTTTGATTTCAATGTTCCTACTGAAAAAATAATAGAAATGTCAATACAGTCATAGTCAGAAACAGGAAGTAAGGACAGGTCAGTACCCAGTTTTAGAAGTTAACAGTAAATACATGGAAGAAAAAAGTGTAAGGAGTACCAAAGGAAGCTGGATCATTTGCTTCTCTGAAAGGAAGGTCAACAGAGACACAGTCTCTCTCTCTCTCTCTCTCTCTCTCTCTGTCTCAGAAGACCCTAGTCAGTTCTGAAGATCTGACAGTCCTGAAGATCAGTGGCAGTGTTATTAATAATAAAAACTTTGAATGCCTTTTGACTATCCCTAATGTTATGTGGAGAGAGAGACAAAGAAGGAGAGAGACAGAAAGAGGGACAGAATGAAACACACAGAGACAGACACAAAGGGAAAGAGACACAGAGACAGAGAGACAGAGACATACATACAGAAACAAACTGAGAGAAACACAGAGAATTATAGACTTCATATTACCTGTAAATACAAAGAAAGACTTGTTGGGAACATAAGTTATCCTGGCTAAGGTAACATGATACAGAGCCATCTGAAGATTACCATATGGAATGAAAGCATGAAAAGACACACAAAGCATTTTCAAGCCATAATTTTGCTAGGTTCTTAACTCTTAATGTAATAATACCTTCAGTGAATTCAAATAATTTACTGCCACCTACCTTATCAAACAAACTCTTATAAAATGTTCATGATAAAACACCTAAAAGAATATTAGTGCTACACAAGATAGTAATAAAGATGATAGTTGTGATAGCGATAATAGTGGAATCATTTCACTTTTGTCATACTGCAACACACCTGGATGGATTGGCCAAGTTTCTGCAATGTTCTCTTCATTATAAACAACACAGAGGAATCGTCTCTGAACAAGGAGAGGAGACCATAGTTATCCATTGGATGCCCAAGTGCAGTGTATCTGCTACAGTTTACTTTTTAGTAGAACATTTAAAATGAACTGTGTCATATCTTTTGAAAATTAGTATACTTCTGAGCTACTTAGTCTTGGTTTTAAGAATTCCATTGCTATTTTAGTTCTGAGCCCACATGTTAATAAGATATCACAAAAATTATAAATCAAGATAGAAATTGGTATGTATGCATCTATATTATAAAATTTGTTTTGCCTAAGAGGACATATTTAAGAAATAGATTTTGTCCTATAATTATATTCATATGTGATAAATCTCTACTTCTACTTAACCACATGTGGGGCAAACAGCTTAAGATTTATTTACCTTTGCCCAAGTCTTAGCGATCTAGAGAGCAGGAATTTTTAAAATCTTTTATCTTCGGTTCTCCACTTCAGTAAAGAGGAGTTGGCATACACATGGAGAAAATATCCACAAAAGCCCACTTTAAAATGTATTGATATGAATGCAGCTTATATTTCACACCAAACAAATGTGCAATAAAAATTAAATATAGTCAATATATCAATATAACAATAAGAATCTATGGCTCATTTACTCAAAAATTCCATCCCAGTGTCTACAGAATTGTTAACAGCAAACTGTGATCCTAGCATTACTCAAAACTCAAGGAGACACATGTCACCTCTTTTGATTTGCAACTTTCAGCCAAAAAAGAAAACCACCACAATGTCTTTGAAGTTTGCAGATTCTATGCTTCCAGTGTCAAAGTCATATAGTGAACACCTAAATTTTAGATAATATTTTCATGCAGCAAGTATTTCAGTAAAAGAAAAGTTTAATTAACTTGTCAACTATTTTTCAGACAGCCTAAATGTAACAGATTTTTGCTTAATACAATATTCTACTCCCCACTCAATGTCTAAATGTAAATTTCCATTTGACACTTTCTCCGGGTGATCCATTCTATTAGTTCAGATTTAGTGAGCACACTTCAACAATGGCAAAAAAAAAAAAAAAAAAAAAAAAATCTAGTAACAATTTTAATAATCAAAAACATGTCCCTTTTTTAAAAAAATCAAAACAGATTCATCTCTTATGCAAGACAGTTTTCCCTCCCTCCACTCCTTCCATGACCCCCATTCTAATCCTCCTTCTCCCCAGATCCACTCCCCTTCTATTTCCCTTTTGTCAAGAGACAAAATCCAATATGACAACATGAGATATAATGAGATGAGTCCAAGGACCTTATAAGGAGCATGGACAAAGCAACAAATAGGAAGAAGAGCCCCATGAGCAGGGAAAAGAGTCAGACACACACCAGCTCCCATTATTCAGAGTTACACAATACAATGCATATGTATATATGTCTAAACATAATTAGCATTGTTAATAAGATACTAGTTTATTAAACTGGCAACATACTATATGATTACAAGTTTTATTTAAATATATGAATGTATTTTTGAAAAATTAAAATGTTTCTTTATAATTTCTGAATAAAATTCTGTTTCATTATTGTTGATATTAATTTGCATTTGACTCTTAATGTTCAAATATAGTGAATAATTTATAATATACATGTCTTTTTGAAAAATATATGCATACACATTACATTTAATATGTTTTACATTATAAATAAATATATACTCCATCTTATTACTAATTATATTTTAAGTGATCATGTCTTTCTATTCCTACTAACTCATCAGAAAATATGTGAGAAATTTGCCTACAATAATCTATTTGCAAACAAAAAGATAATACAAAAATAATCACACAAAACAAATACAAAACCGATAATTATACATGAGTTTCTTTACTGAAACATTTTTGCCATTCTATATACTCAGTCATGAACAATAGTTAAATTTAGTTTTAATTTAGATAGTGTCTCTCAGTATTAGCATGCTGAGTGTGAATTTATAAAAATGGAAAAAATTGGATATTATTTACAAATTGTTACTTTGTTTTAAAGATATTTACAAATCATTATGCACTTGGTCGGGCTAAAAGACATGAACAACTCTCATAGAAGTAAAAACATCGTTTTGAGAAAAACTACTGCTAATTTTCTTTTCTCATTTTTTCTAATTCTCTAAATAATGATTAACTGTGACCTTGATATAATAATCATGCAAATACTGCAAAAGTTTCCTTTTTTCTTTCTTTTCTTTCATTTTTTCCCTTTTTAATTGAATATTTCATTTATTTACATGTTTGAGTTTTTTCTGGCTTGCAGAAAAACATTCACTCTGTCCAATTCCTTCCTCACTGACTTCCCAGAGTACCTTGGCCAACTACATGTATCAGCTACAAGTATCATCTTAGTTTTGTATTTATTGATAGTGTTCCAGGTAGGCAAAATAACCTAACTGAATGAGCTTCTGGAAGTATAGCCTTTTATTCATGGAGATATATATATATATGGAGAGAGAGAGACAGAGACAGAGACAGAGACAGAGAGAGACAGAGAGACAGAGAGACAGAGGGACAGAGAGACAGAGAGACAGAGACAGAAAGACAGAGAGAGATTTACATAGATATACAGATATAATGATATATAGTTGGAAATGGAAATGGAGATGGAGGTGGATATCCGTATAGATAATAATCAACTTCCGGGAGTATATGTGCTTCACTGTGGAGTGTTATATTCAGAGTGATATTTTTTTCCTCAATTTTTACATGGGAGCAAAGGCTAATTACTGACTGAAAAACTACATTTTAAGGTACTTTTACAAAGGTAGCTTGTGGAATAGGTGCAACTGAGTTTAAGGTAAATTAGGGAAGAAAATAATAGAATATTACCACTGCATTCCCCTTTACTTACCTAATCTAATTCTATCAACAGGATGATTGTTTATTAAACAGTGACATATGAAAAGTCCTGCTTTGTATATTTTGGTAATTATTAGAAGAAAAATAACACAAATGGAGTCAAGTGAATGCACTCTAAGTTAAACACTGACTGGTTTTTTTTTTTTTTTACTTGTTTTGAAGATAATTGGTAAAAATTTGCATAAGAATTAATGGCATACCCCTCAATAATTGTAAATTAAAATCCATGATAATGCTGAGTGGAAATGATCTCATCAGAACATAAGCTCATAGAACCAGTACACTTACCATTTCATGATCGACACAACTAATTCAGTACACAATTATGCTTTAAAAGAGGAAGGAAAACTATGGTAATGTCCAATTTGAAGTAAAATGTAAAATTTGTAATTTGAATGTCACACATAGATAAATAAAACCAGAGACTTTAAATAGCAACATATTAGCCTGTAAATATGCTAAGTCTAAAAAAATAACAACAAAAAATCCCTAGGAGATAACTTAGCCTCTAAAAGGACCTTCCACTTTAAGAAAATGTCATTTTATTTTCCGTTCAGAAAGCAATTTCTTATTTTAAAACTCCATGTCTAACTTTGACATTAAACTAATATGTATTGATTCATATCTCTCTGGTTGTACTTCAGAATATTGGCTCATATGTTAAAAAATTATTGACACCCTTATCACAGTATTCCTGAAATTAATATTTTAACATTTTCAAGAAGTAGTAATCTATTCCACCAGTATATTAATATGCTGACCTCAAAATTTCACATTTGTAGTAACAGGATATGGAGAGAAGCTCTCTACTGTGCTACAGAAATTTGTCAGTATTGAACTGCACCTCTTCCTATCTGACAGATTTTCCTTTCAGCTCTTGCTGTGAAAATCCAGAATTATCCAACATTATGCATAAAGTTGATAAATATTTCACATCTATCCTTGGAAAAGCCAAGCTATTTTTTTTCTCATGATGCTACAAGCGCAGCTCAGCATTCTTTCTCAGTATGATAAGCCAAAGCCCCATGCTTCTTACATCTAACTTAACATTATAACATACATTTTAGAGAATAAGAATGCTCAAACCTTTCTCTCTACACAATGCAATTTAATAGTGTTACATACACATAGTTAAAACACTTGCTTGCTCTATGAAACTGAGGATTAGATACCCTCAGATTTTCTTCATAATATTTTCATTGATTATTTGGGAATCCCATGTCATAACAAAACTCACTTTACTTACCACCCTAGCCTAGAGACCTACCTCTATTCCCCAATAAAACAAGAAGAAAAAGGAAAAAGAAATCCAATTCGTGTTACATATCTTGTAAACCATGGTTAGACTCTCAGTTGCTAGCTCCTTAAAGAAAACTGAGTCTTTTCTTACCTAAACCCCCTTCAGAAGCCATCAACTGGGGAGAGCTACACTTTAGTAGCCTTATCAAATTTTATTTATTTAATTTTTTACACTCCAGGTTTTATTCTCCCCTGTTTACCTGCTGACTGTTCCACATCCCATACCTCCTCCCCACCAACCGTATCCACCCTCCCACCCCACCCACCCCACCTGACCTCTAAATTCCCTGTCTCTTGAGGGTTAGGTACATCATCTCTGATTGAACATGGACCTGACAGTCCTCTGCTGTGTATGTGTTGGAGGCCTCATATCAGCTGGTGTATGCTGCCTGGATGGAGGTCCAGTGTCTGAGAGATTTCGGGGTTCCAGGTTAATTGAGACTTCTGGTCCTTCTACAGGGTGGCCATCCTCCTCAGCTTCTTTCAGCCTTTTCCTAATTCAACCACAGGGGTCAGCAGCTTCTATCCATTGATTGGGTGCAAATATCTGCAAATATCTGCATCTGACTTTTTCAGCTGCTTCTTGGGTCTTCAGAGCGCAGTCATGCTAGGTCCCTTTTTGTGGGTGTTCCATAGCCTCAGAAATAGTGTCAGGCCTTGGGACCTTCCCTTGAGCTGGATCCCACTTTGGGCCTGTTGCTGGACCTTCTTTTCTCAGGATCCTCTCCATTGACATCTCTGCAGAATACCCAAGATGTAGTTCATAGAACTCAAGAAGGTCAACAAGCTGAAGGGTTCAAGTGAGGATACCTCAGTTCCACTTGGGAGGGAGGAGAAAATAATCACAACTGGGGAGGGAGGGAGGGACCTGGGAGGGAAAGTGAATAGGGATCTGGGGGGAAAGAGGAACCTGATCTGGTTTTGGGCGAGGGAAATATTGAAGCCCTGAGGGCCAGCAGAAAGAATGGAAACAGGCAACTTTGGGAGGTAGGATATGGGGGGAAACCCTCCAGAATGCACCAGAGTCATGGGAGGTGAGAGACTCTCAGGACTCAAAGGGATGGACTGTAGATAAAATGCCTGACAGTAGGGAGAGGGAACTTATACACCCTACCTCCAGCAGGAAGACAGGACATCAAATGAGAGAGGGGGTTGCCACACAGCAATCAAACTCTGACCCATAATTGTTCCTGTCTAAAAGAACTACAGGGCCTTATCAAAATGTTTAAGAGTTCTTTTTGATGATTTTCTATCTAGGCTGTTCAGATGCTTGATGGTACTGGTTTATGTGATCATCAATTACATTAATACATTCTTGGTGATTTTTATTTTTACTTTCACATAAAAGAATCAGGTGTGAATGTAATCGTGCTCTAATTAACTCATTTTTTTACAGAAGTGATCAGGGGAAGGTATTAAATGAGTGAAATAGGCTTTATGTCCTAAGAATTTAAATATAACACTAAAAAAAGCTATATTTGCAGGATGTAAAAATTAAAAATAAATACTGAGATGTCATATGTCACTTTTCCTATTCAGCTCCACAACAAATTACTGACAGTTTATTGATATATTGGAATCATATTCTTAAATGAAATTAGAATGGCTGCATTCTTTACACAGTCTGCTCTTATTCAGCATATCCTCTTCACTGGTCACATCTTCTTTGAACATTCTTATACCCACTTGATGTAAATCTTCTTAAAAGAACCTACAAATAGGCTCTACAGTCTTTAAATAAAGGATGATACCTATTTATTTGTTATTCATTTTCAATTATTATATCACTTTGTAAACAATGGCTTTTCCACACATGATCCAGTTCCCGAGTAATGACTCAGAGACTTACTATTTATTACCTATGCTTATGGACTTTTGCTGTAACTGTAATAACTGTAAAGTATTTAATACATTTAGACTATTCTACAGACATGGAATACATGACTGGTTACCTATCCTTAGAGTCTATCAGAATCCCAGTCTCTTTACAAGAACTCCTACTGTCAACACTCTGCCATTTGCTCATAGGCCATCATCTTTTTATTGAAAAGTGATGCTTCCACACAGTACATAAGAGATCATCCCTACATCTTCCTCTTTTTGTCAAATAAAAGGCTTTTTCTCTAACATCAATACATTATGCAATAAGAGAAATTATAAAAACTATCAGGTAAGAATTACATTCAAAGTGTACAGTTCATATATATCTTGCAACCTTAAAAAAAGCACTCCATTAACTATCCTATCTTAGTAGGTCCAAAATTGGGCCTAAAACACTTTGTATTGTAATTTGTATTACCAACCTAAACATCTTTTTTAAACTTTAAAGTGTTTTTCTTAAATGGTAAAACACTTAGGCTTAATTGTGAGACTATAACTATCTCATCATCAACCATATCATAGATCTAAGAAAGATACAAATTACCAAGTAAGCAGGAACTACTGAGCAAGCTGCTTTGAAACTGTAGAAATGACAGAGGTTGCAGGCTACCCTGAAAGTTACCAGAAGTCCAGAGTCATTGGAGTATCATCTTTGGTGTTTTGGTCCAAAATAATCTGACAGACTTTTCTGTGAACCGGGAATTATGAATGACTGCCTTCCTTGTCTTGGCAAAGCTCAGCAGTTAACTTCCCTGTGTCCTGTTTTCCCATTTTGAACAACATACTGTCCACAGATGAAGCTAGAAGAGTTTCTTCTTCAGTGCCAGCTCACCATATTTGAAGAAAAGTCCATATAGAGAGTCTTTGTTGCTAATCAATGTTTTTGAAGATGAGCGTGGCTACTGCCAGAAGCAGACATGTTTCCCTGTTATGAAAAACTTACGTTAAAAAAATTTTTAAATGCCATGTTCTGTAGACCCTGGAGGTTTTTGAAGATCATCTATCTATAATGTATCTAAATGGGCAAACATTGCTTGTTACAGCTACTTATAATCTGTTCAACCTAGGAAACATATTTCTGTAATCAACTAAATTATATCTAATCTGACCATAACTTCAAATAACTATTAATTTGCATTTCTTAACTATGCTGAACAGTTTGCAATAGCAGCTTTCAAAAGGACTAAAACTTCAAATTGCAATTTTCAATGAGTTGCACAGGCACAATACCTTATATAAGAGTTTAAGTATTATATATATATATATATATATATATATATTATAACAAAATAACCTTAAATATGTATCAATATACAAAATCCATACAAATGTAAAAATATTTGGTTTGTTGATTTTTTTGTCTAAAAGTAGATTCTATCCTATTATCCTATTATTCCTATACCTGCCTTTATTTACTTCCCTTTCCCATAATGTAGCATGAAATAAGAGAAAAATAAACATAGAGGAAAGTAAAAGAGAGAAAGAAATTCCCTAATCTAGCCTCCTTTGCTTTGTTTCCTCTTCGAACAAGACCATTCTGACCAACTCCCATAAAATGATGGCAAAATTCTTTTCCCACCAAATTAAACCACCCTTTCCATTTTTGGGAATGGGGCATCATTCTATTAAATTTTTTTTCCTGCTGTCTGGGGATGGTGTCCTTTTGGGTCCCTAAGAAAACTGGGATATTGGTCAGTTTTAAGAAGGCTAGTTGTAATATTTGCTGTCCAATCTCTGTTTAATATTAAATTACAGTGCCTAACTAAAGTTATAGCTGGGACAGTCTGTGATGCTATATGACCTAGCTAGCCAGTGAAAATTTTCTGGATAGAGATTTTTAGAAATCAGCAATTAAGGCAGTCTGAAATCTGATCGCCTAGGCTACTTGTTTTGTCTAGTCTTCTTTGATCTCTCGTCTTTTTGTTTTATAGCATAAATTTTCACAGGTAGTAGACAATTCTGCATTAACAGATGTATGGAAAGTGCAGTATATGTAATTTAGCTAAATATAATTTTTTGCTCTATGTTTGAACAGAAAAAAAACACCCAATTTTAAAAGTTTGTTTGAACCATATATTCAAACTGTAATATAGATTTCCATCCATGACATTTGAAAGGATGACTTGATAAGCCCTGAGAAGTGCAGCTTGCTATTCATGCAAATCCCCAAACAACTGGAGTTAGGGCTTACCTTGACTATGTTGCCTGCCTCTGGATCCTGTTCTCCTAACTGGTCTGTCTTGTCTGGCTCCAGGGGAAGATGTGCCTAGAGCTGCAGTGCCTTTTGGTGCCAGGGTGGGTTTGTAATCAGGGTGGATCTCCCACCTCTCAGATGTGAAAGGGAGGGGCTCGTGAGGGGGGATTGGGAGGAGAAGTGAATAAATAAATATGTTAATCGAAAAAAATAATCACTGCTGAAAATAAACAATTATTTATATGCTGATAAGCAAAACATAATCATTTGGGACAGAGATGCATAGTGTCATTGTGTTTTCCAATTTCTTTTTATTTATTTACATTACAAATGTTGTCCCTCTTCCTGGTCCCCCCTCCATGAGTTCTTCTATTGGCCTCCATGCTGGGAGCCTTCCTCAGGGATCTCTGGCTGGCCAAATGTGAGGTTTCCAGCAAAGGGGAGAGCATGAGCAGGACAGAGTCTCCTCCACCTAGGTCTCTGCAGTTGCCGCTTTGGTTGCACAAAGATGCTGCACTTGCTGCCCTCCGCAGAGGTGGGCCTGGGCTGAGCCCACGAGAGGCCGACTACCTGGTGAGGAGTGGAGGAAGCTTCTGATAACATTCAGCAGAGCAGACTTCTTCCCAAGCAGCAGTGTTACAGCTCTTATGATAGAAGCTCTCGGAAGATGGAGTAGTTCTCACACCTTTATTCCTTCTGGATGGGATCTCTCCTATACAGGTTGGGACGGTCTAATATACTGTTTGGGAGGGGGCAGGGGTTTGACAGCAGATACTTCCCATTGGCTTGGTCTGAGGGCTTCGGGGAACCTTATTTGCATATGGGAGGGCTTGGTGTTGCTCCTACGTGACAAATCTCACATGACAGGCCTCTCTGTAGGGGTTGTGGAGGTTGTAGCTGTTTTACAAGTCTTCCGGGAGCATTGGCAAAAATGTTTTCCAGTCCCTTGTGGATGGTTCCACTGGATCTCCCAGACTTTTCAGCCTGTGCTCAACTGCGTGCCAGACTGCCTGCCATGCACCACTGCCCCATAGTCTTTGACCCCTCTCTATCACCTTTGCTTCTGAAATGGTGCTCTCCATCCATCCACCCACTCCCACATCACCTCTCCAGTGTCCCCCTTCCCATGGCCATCAAGTTTCTACAGGATTAAGCCCATACTTTCTCAATGAGGGCAATCAATGAAGTCCTCTGCTACATCTGTAGCAGGGGGCCACAGTCCAAGCCATGTACATTCTTTGGTTGGGTGTTTAGCCTCTGGGAGCTCTGAGGGGTCTGGGTTAGTTGATACTGTTGTTCTTCCTATTAGGTTGCAATCCCCTTCAGCTCCTTTAGTCCTTACCCTTACTGTTCCATAGGGGTCCCTCACCCCCCCAAACCAATGGTTGGCCGTAAGTGTCTGCACTAGTCTCATTCAGCTGCTGATAGAGCCTCTAAGAGGAGAGCCATGCTAGGTTCCTGTCTGCAAGCACAAAATGGCATTTGTCATAGTGTCTGGATTTGGTGCCCATGAATGGGATGGATCCCAAGTTGGGATGGTCTCTACATGGACTTTCCTTTAGTCTCTGCTCCATTTTTGTTTCTAAATTTCCATTTGACAGAATCAGTTTGGGTCAGGAAATTTTGAAGATGGGTGGGTTAGCCCTATGTCTCAACTGGGGGCCATGTTTGTCTACTGGAGGTGGTCTCTCTAAGTCTATCTCCCTACTGTTGGGCATTTTAGGTAAGGTCATACCCACTGGATTCTGGGTGCTTCTCACATTTCTGGTATCTGAAACTTTCTAGAGATTTCCCCTGCCCTACCTCCCACTGCTGCATATTTCTATTCATTCTCTGAGCTTCTCTACGGTCTCCCCCCAATACCTAATCCTACCACCCTTTCCCTCCTCTTTCCCCTCTCCCACCCAGGTTCATACCTTCCTCTTGCCTCTTTTGATTATTTAGTTCTACTTCTAAGTGGGTGGAGGTATCCACACTTGCCTTCCTTCTTGTTAAGCTTCATATGGTCTGTGAGTTGTATCATAGGTATTCTAAACATTTTGGCTAATATCCACTTATCAGTGAGAACATTCAGTGTGTGTCCTTTTGGTTCTGTGTTACCTCACTAAGGATGCTATTTTCTAGTTCCATGCATTGGCCTACAAAATTCATGATGTCCTCATTTTAAATAGCTGAGTAGTATTCCATTTTTTTAACACAGAATATAGTTTTATATTTAATCTCTAACTATCTTCTTAACTTATCAAGTATATTACAAACTCTGTTGAATTTTAGTCATTTCTTACCATTTCCACTTGTTTGTAGCTGGTGTCTGACATGTCTCACTGCTTTTTCGCTAGTACAACCTGCCATGTAAGATGCTGATTCATGGTCTTGTCCCCTTTGGGTTGGCCTCCCTCTCCACCCAACTCTGGGTGGGTACAGACTTTCGTGCTCCTGAGATGTACTAAGGCTCTGGCTTGCTCTTCTACTTTGGAGCAGAAAGAGGACCAGTTACAGGAAAGGGACTGCCTTTTCCTCATGGCCTCTTTCTCTTAAAGAGACAGAGCTAGGAAACTTTTCTGTTCCCAGAGTTTGTTCCAGCCTTCCATCCAAAACTTTTCTCAGGCTTCAAGCGTGGATTTCTAGTCCCAGGTTGGGTACCATTTGTAACTACTAGTGCCCTGGTTCTCTTATAGTGAATCAGAAGCTTAACATTTATTAACATCACTTATGGCTTTTCTAGGCTTGTTTTGCTGTGTACCACAGAGCACAACTCTTAATTTGCAAGTTTTGTATATAATAAATAAATGAGTGAATACTAACATTATTAATCATGGTTATACATCATTTTAAGCCAAGTTAGTTTAAAATCATCTTTTCCAAATCCTTATTGAAAATTGACTCAAGTACAACTATTGATTCTATCAATGTTTTTCAAGTGTTGGGGAAAACATTCTAAAACATATATATCAAATTATAGTACAAAAAATTAAATCACATGTTTTGTTCTAGTCTTAGTGAGACAGGATATTGATATGATCTCAAGGGCAAACTCAAAAGCATCTATATTTTCAGCCTCCCAAGCACTAACATTAAATTATAAAATAATACAAATGACTATTTTAGAACCTTCTTGCAATATTTCCTTTCAATGTTGTTTTGTTTGTTAATATAGGGCCTCATGTATTCTAAACTGACCTTGAACACACTATATGGCCAAAGCATGTCTAAAACTCTCAATCTTCATGCTACTAACTTCTATTTTTAGGAGTATATAAAAGTGTCAATAAGTTTGATTTATATTGTTATTTATTTACTTATTTTGGTGGTAATAGAGATTGAACTTCATTCATTCTAGGTAACAGCTATAAGACTGAACTATATTGACAAGCCCATCATCTCCCCTGTCTGAAATATTGGCAAATAAATATACTGCAAGTACTTTTTAGGTAGTTGACAGTAGATGAGGGAAACTAAAAAACAAACAAACAACAAACAAAAACAAAACAAGATAAA
Organism: Uromys caudimaculatus; assembly: GCA_028551405.1. Classification (NCBI taxonomy): domain Eukaryota; kingdom Metazoa; phylum Chordata; class Mammalia; order Rodentia; family Muridae; genus Uromys; species Uromys caudimaculatus. Next base: position 45,176,188 of record CM052712.1, read on the forward strand.
AAATGGCTAAAATTCAGAACAAGAAAAATTAATATTTAAGTTAGAATTATTCCTAGGATTTTAAGGCTTACTTTTAATCATTTTATGAAAATAAAGAAGCTATTTCAAAGTCAAGTGTTTATGCATGCTAATCTAGAGAAGGTGGCTTGCTATTTCCTAATGCTCTATTATAGAATCAGGATCTATAAATTAAACAAAAACTGCTCTCCAACAAGCAAGACATTTGAATATTTGGTCTCCAGATACTGACACTTTTGTGGATATTTAGAAGCTTTGGACTTGCTGAAGAAATTATACCACTAAGACTGACATTTGAGACCTCAGAGCCTTATTCTTTTCCTACTTTACTCTCTCTGCTTCATCATCCCTATACTTGAAGATGATCTGAGCACCATACTAGATTGTTGTCATGTCTTCTTGCCATGATGGTGATGGACACTTATCCACGTAGAACAGTAAGCCCATACACCTTTCATTCCTTATGTTGCCTTGATCACAGTATTTTATCACATAAAAAAATAATTCACACAGTTACTAAGACAACACAGAAATATACCTTGTTATATTCTTGCAAAGAGATTTTTGAAATATAGTCAGAATAATTCTTTACATTTATTTTATATACAATGATTATGTAAATTTTAACATAAATGCATGTTTATCTGTATTAAAGTAGGCTTGAACAATTCATAGGCCATATCACTGGTCCTTTGCTGATAATGTTTATTAATTATAGTTTTCCAATCTCTTGTGTATCAAGATTTTATTACTAAGGCATATAATAATATATATCCATAGAAATAGACATGCTTTAAATAGAAGCCCAAAGTAAAACAAAAATAACTTTAATCTGTTAGTGTTTGAAAATAACAGTAAATAATTACCGTTCTTTCAAAATAGTTTAAAATGACTTTGAGAATGTTTCCCTTTAATTTTATGTATTTAAAGTAAAAAATAAAATTGTGTTCTTATCTTTTAGTACACAGTTGTCCTTTAACAGGTCACTTCAAATATGATTCAGTATTCCCTGTTAAAAGCCACTAATAACAACCTGTCCTGTGAATAATTCGATAGCTATAGAAATATCTTTAAAGTTGATATGTTATAAAAATAGGCCAGTGAAATAGTTGTGACTTGTAACACACACACACACACACACATACACACACACACAGAGAGACAGACAGACAGACAGAGAGACAGACACAGAAACAGAGACAGAGATTTGTTAATAGTAATTGAAAAATATGACTCACTACCAACTCTAGTAATAAAAGAGAAATATGCTTTATAATAAAATAAAATGTAATAAGATAAACCTTCATGGCAAAGTTGGGCAAATAAAACCAACAGAAGGATGAAACTTCCAAGAGAAATTACAAAAATCAGAGACCCGATTATTCGCACATTTGGGAATCCCTTAAAAACAACAAAGTGGAAGACATGATATATACACAGAGCACATAATATAGACCTATGCAGGCCCTGGACATGTTGCTTCAATTACTTTGAGTTCGTAAGACCATAGATCATGTTAATTTAGAAAGCCTGTTTTCCTAGTGCCCTCAGCCGTTTAGAGCATATACTAACTCCTAACAACTTCTCATTGTACCTACATCAGTTGATCTTTCAATCCTTATTAGAGAAGTTTCTTTTCAGAGTAGATGCCAATTAACCTACGGACACTCTTCTAGTTGCAGAGTAAATACCAGTGAATTGCTTGTCACGGAACAAGAATTCTAAAATATAATGAACCTTACCCTAGTCTCAGAGATCATTGTGAATAAAAAGACATAAGGACTCTAAGAGTCACACATGGTAGATGATAACTAAAAGATAACAGATATTTCCAGACTCAAAAGATCAGTTGCTCAAATAAACTCATAATGGATATAACAACATGCATAAAACCTGAACAAACTGAAGCCAAATGGAATTCCAGAGAGGAGTGTGGACATTCCATTCTCACCCATAGCTGAGGAGCTCATATTAATTGATATGGTCCAGGATGGATCAAGTCATTTTGGTGTAACAACATGACCTTGAAAGGTTTAAAATTCTCCAGTAGATTACTAATAGTAAATGGACATCACTTTGGAACTCAAATGTATTCATTTTAAAGAAGGAACACAAATTGAGTGAATTTGGAATCATGAAATTAAAAGTGACTCAGAAGTTACTCTGGGATGAGATGGGAGTAGATGAATATGATAAAGATTCAATATACATTTTTTCAAATAATTAATAAAATAAAATATATTATGTATATATATGTATGCATATATATGTATATATATTTGATTAAAATACTATCAATTTTTTACATAAACAATCCCCAAGTGTATTTGAACTGCTATTTTCTCTTAGATATATATTAGTCTCTCACAGATATTTTCTCCATTCTTTTGTTTGTTTGTTTGCTTTTTCAGATAATATAAATTTTATTTAACAAATATTGTTTTCTTGATTGGATATTTTCTTTATTTATATTTCAAATGTTTTCCCCTTTCCAGGTCTCCCCTTTGGAGACCCCTTATCCCATCCCCCCTCTCCCTGACTCTATGACGGTTTCCCACAGCTACTCATGCCCATCCTCCTACTATGGCATTCCCCTACACTGGGACCTTGAACACCCTCAGCCCCAAGGGCCTTTCCTCCAACTGATGTCCAACAAGGCTATCCTGTGCCATATATGTGGTCAGTGTCATGGGTTGGTCGCTCCATGTGTACTCTTTGGTTGGTGGTCTAGTCCCTGGGAGCTCAAAGGGGTCTGGTCTGTTGATAATGTTGCTCTATCCAAAGGGCTGCAAACCTCCTCAGCTCCTTCAGTTCCTTCTCCAACTCCTCCAATGGGACTCCCGAGCTCAGTCCAATGGTTGGATGTGAGCCTCTGTCTATGTATTTGTCATGTTCTGGCAGAGTCTCTCAGGAGGTAGGCATATCAGACTTCCATCATTAAGTACTTACCAGCATCCACAATAACATCCAGGTTTCATGTATATAGAATGGATCCTCAGGTGGGTCATTTTCTGGATGGCCTTTCCTTTAGTCTCTGCTCCAAATTTTATCTCCATTTTTCCTCCTGTGAGTATTTTGTTCACCCTTCTAAAAAGCACTAAAGCACCCAAGTTTTGGTCTTCCTTTTTTGGCTTCATATAGTCTATGAATTGATTATTGGGTATTCTGAAAATTTGGGCTAATATCCACATATCAGTGAGTACATACCATGTTTGTTCTTTTGTGACTGAGTTACCTCACTCAGGATGATATTTTCAAGTTCCATCCATTTGCCTAAGAATTTCATGAATTCATTGTTTTTAATAGCAGAGTAGTATTCCATTGTGCAAATGTACCACATTTTCTGTATCCATTTCTCTGTTGAGGGACATCTGGGTTGTTTCCACCTTCTGGCTATTATCAATATGGCTGCTATGAACACAGTGTGGCATGTGTCCTTATTACATGTTGGAACATCTTCTGCGTATATGCCCAGGAGGGTATAGCTGGGTCCTCAGGTAGTACTATACCAAATTTAGTGAGGAAACACCAGACTGATTTACAGAGTGGTTGTACCAGTTTGCAATCCCACCAGCAATGGAGGAGTGTTCCTCTTTTTCCACATCCTCACTAACATCTGCTGTCAGCTGAGTTTTTCATCTTAACCATTCTGACTAGTGTGAGGTGGAATCTCATTTTCTTCATCTGTTGAGAAGTTGGCTGTTAAATTCATTGAATTCCTAATACTAAAATATACATTGAAGACTTTTTTTTACATGCTTGTTGTTGTTTAGCTCAATCATGTACTTATTAGAAATCTTTGCTTGATTTATTTAATTATAAGCACTGAAGTATTGATGTATTTCAGCATATAAGGCCAGCAAACCAAAGATGGTGAAGGTGTCACATGTAGGACCTAGAGATAAATGCAATAATAGCCCAGTGAAACAAGAGTAGTTGGCCACTAATTGAGTTTCCTCAAGGACTGCAAATTTGCAGTTTGAAACAGGGCTTAGAAACTGATGCAACCCCACTAAAATCAGGGACTAGACAAGGCTGCCCACACTCTCCCTATCTATTCAATATAGTACTTTAAATTCTAGTTAGCGCAATTAGACAACAAAGGAGGTTAAACTGATCCAAATTGTAAAGAACGATGTCAAATTTTCACTATTTGCAAATAATATGATAGTGACCCCAAAAAGTCCAACAGACAACTCCTACAGCTGATAAACAAATTCATCAAAGTAGCTGGATATAAAATTAACTTAAATAAATCAGGAGCCTTCCTATACTCAAAGGAAAAATAGGCTGAGAATAAAGTTTAGGAAACAACACCCTTCACCATAATTAGAAACAATATAAAATAACTTGGGGTGACTTCAATCAAAGAAGTGAAAGATAATTACTACAAGAACTTCAATTTTCTGAAGAAAAAAATGGAAGAAGTACTCAGAAGTTGAAAAGATCTCCTATGCTCATGGATTGGCAGGATTAATATAGTAAAAATGGCCATCTTGCCAAAAGCAATCTACAGATTCAATGCAATCCCCATCAAAATTCCAACTCAATTCTTCATAGAGTTAGAAAGAGCAATTCTTAAATTCATTTGGAATAACAAAATACCCAGGAGAGTGCAAACTATTCTCAACAGTAAAAGGATATCTGGAAGAATCAGCATCCCTGACCTCAAGCTGTACTACAGAGCAATAGTGATAAAATCTTCATGGTATTGGTACAGTGACAGGCAGGTAGCTCACTGGAATAGAATTGAAGACCCAGAAACGAACCTACACAACTATTATCACTTTATCTTTGACAAAGAATCTAAAACCATCTAGTGGAAAAAGACAGCATTTTCAACAAATGCTGCTGGTTCAACTGGTGGACAGCATGTAGAAGAATGTAAACTGATCAATTCTTATCTCGCTGTACAAACCTCAAGTCCAAGTGGATCAAGGACCTCCACATAAAACCAGATACACTGAATCTAATAGAAGAGAAAGTGGGTAGAGGCCTCAAACGCATGGGCACAGGGGAATATTTCCTGAACAGAAGACAAATGGCTTATGCTCTAAGAACAAGAATCGACAAATTGGACCTCATAAAACTGCAAAGCTTCTGTAAGACAAAGGACATTGTCAATAGGACAAACGGCAACCACAGATTGCGAAAAGATCTATACTAATTCTACATCTGATTCAGCGCTAATATCCAATATATAGAAAGAACTCTAGAAGTTAGACTCCAGAGAACCAAATAACCCTACTAAAAAATGAGAAAAATTCAATGGCTGGGAAGCAGTTAAAGAAATGCTCAACATCCTTAGTCATCAGGGAAATGCAAATCAAAACAACCTTGAGATTCCACCACATACCAGTCAGAATGATTAAGTTCAAAATCTCTGGTGACAGCAGATGCTAATGAGGATGTGGAGAAAGAGGAACACTCTTCCACTGTTTGTAGGATTGCAAGCTTTTACAATTATTCTGGAAATCAGTCTGGCAGTTCCTCAGAAAATTGGATATAGTATTACCTGAGGACCCAGCTATACCACTCCTGGGAATATACCCAAAAGATGCACCAACACATAACAAGGACACATGCTCCATTATGTTCATATCACCCTTATTTATAAAAAGCCACAAGCTGGAAACAACCCAGATGTCCGTCAACAGAAGAATGGATACAGAAAATGTACATTTGCACAACTTAATACTACTCAGCTTTTAAAAACAATGAATTCATGTAATTCTCAGGCAAATGGATGGATCTAGAAAATGTCATCCTGAGTGAGGTAACTCAGTCACAAAGAACACACATGGTATGTACTCACTGATAAGTAGATATTAGGCAAAGAGTGTTTACTATACACAATACAACTCACGGACCACATGAAGGTCAAGAGGAAGGAAGACTGAAGAGTGGATGCTTCAGTTCTACTTAGAATGGGGAATAAAATAATAAAGGTAAGTAGAGGGTGGGAAGGACTTAGGACAAAGAGAAGAGGGAGAGGGGAAAATGAGGGGCAGAATCAGGTATGGAAGGAGATGGAGGAGACGTACAGAGGGTCAGGAAAATGAACATAGGTGTGTAGTAATGGGAGAATTGAGGGTAGCAACCAGAAAGTCCCAGATGTCAGGAAAACAAGAGCCTCCCAGAACACCATAGGGATGTCATTAGCTGAAATATCACACAAAGGGGGAGGAAGAACCTGTAGAGACCATATCTAGGTGTTAGGCATGGCCCCCCAGTTGAGGGATGTAGACACCCACACGTCTCAAAATTTTTAACCCAGAATTGCTCCTATATAAAGGAAGTACAGGGACAAAGATTGGAGCAGACTCAAGTAAAAGCCATCCACAGATTGCCCCACCTTGGGATCCATCCAACATGCAGACACCAAACCCTAGCATTATTGCTAATGCCAAGAAGTGCTTGCTGACAGGAGCCTGATACAGCTGTCTCCTAAGAAGCTCTGCCAGATCCTGACCAATACAGATGCAGATGTACACAGCCAAACATTGGACTGAGTGCAGGTACCCCAATGGGGAAGTTGGGGTAAGGACTATAAGAGCTGTAGGGGTTTGTACCTTCATAGGAAGAACAACAGTATCAACCAATCAGCCCCAGGGAGTGGTGAATGGGGTGGAGGTATGGGGTGGGAATATCCTCTTGGAGATGGGGGGAGGAGGTATGGGATGTGGAAGAGTCAGAGGGTGTACCAGGAGGGGGACATCATCTGGGTTGTATAAAAAAAAGATTAAAGAATAAATAAAATAAATTAAATTAAAAAAGAAAGAAAAGAATAAAAACACAAATATGCATACATACACACAAAAAGAAAATAGTATTTTATATATTCAAAGTTGCAGTAATTTTAGTCCTTAATTCATTTTCTGAATCTATATAGCAACTGTGGCATTTTTAGTCATGCGTATATGATTAAAATTATGAACACATTCTATATTATCAGCATATGTGTATAACTGATTATAAAACAAACCATTGCAATTTAAGTTGTATTTAACAATTTGTGGATCAATTTATATTTACATAAACTAGTAGTAATATTTCTGTAATGAATTTATACGAAATAAAAAAGATTCTGGTGAAAAGCTAGACATCAGTGTCTAGCACATATGTGCACTAAGAAAATGTAATTCAATTAATTATTTTTTCTTTTGTTTTAGCCAATTTCAGGACATATTTCTCTCAGTTTTCATTTACATGAATATGCTCAATAAACTGTGTTTCTTTAGCATAAATAGGTTTACTCTTTTTCTGGAACATTTTCGCTGTGGTTTTGCTTTTGCTACATTATAAAGAATGAATTTTAAAATTTTTCTATAAACAGGAATTCTCTAAGATATAATGGGGACATGATGGACCCTAAATGTACTTCATGAAGGGTGAGGACTATTGATATGCAAGTAGGTATTGTTCTTTTGACTATTACCTTAATGTCATAGGACATCTAATGCTTGTATTAATGGAGAACTAAGGTAACCTTTCTCTGATGATAAAATACAATTGTAAAAAAAAATTACAAATATTCAGAAAATATTGATCAATGTAATTCATATCCCAGCTTTGAAAAGTATGAGCCCAGCTAGTAAGAAAGTGTACCACTGCCTAAACATTTTCATTCAGGGTCCCCTCCAGTTGACCACTTGTTCATTATATTCATGAAAAAATTAACCTTTCTTGGCTTTAGAATATGTGTCATCTAATATTTGTTCCTCTCATGAGTAGAAATTTCATTCTTTCTCTCACCAAGTTCTTGATAGCCATGAAGTAAGAGAAACATCCCAGTTATAACCTTTGTTTCTCTAGACCCTTATGGTAACAGATGGAACTATTCTCTGAATTCCATCACTGCATGGAAACTCTTAAGGAAAACGGTCTACTGTAGTTTCTTGATGTAAACATGTTAAAATTTTATAAACGTAAGAATTTGGAAGGTCATTACTGCCATACATGTTGTGAAATGTTCAAAGTTAGAGTAAATGCTTCATTATATTTTTGAAATTAGCATGACCAAGATGTTATCTAACACAAATGGTTCTAAGCAGTAGTATCCATAAAATTTACCCAGTTACATTGTCAAAATTCATATCAGTGGTCCCTGGTAGTTATCAAGGTTCAAAGAAATTGCAGAAATTAACATACCCTTCAAATCATATGTCTGAATATTTTAAGAGTCTTAATTCCTAGTAAAAATACACAGGCTAACAGGAAAGATTCTAGAATAAGACCCAACTTTTGATACCAATAAGAAAAGTACCTCATTATCAACAATAGAGACTACTTTTGAATAAAATGATTATAGTGGAAATTCAAAGAAAATGGAACTAAGCAACAAGCAGGCATACATATTTTAATACTTTAGAATATAGACTTCAATCCCAAACTAATCAGAAGAAATAAAGAAGGCCACTTTATACTCATCAGAAACAAGGTAAGGACATCCTGTCTCTAAACTCATATTCAGTATATTGACTGAAGTCTTAGATAAAGCAAGAGTATAAGATTTTTTTAAAAAATCAAAGTAATACAAATTAGAAAAGAAGAATTAAATGTACAAATTTTACAGATAATATAATAATATCCATAAGATACTTTATAGAATCCACCAACAGAGTGGCTAAATACAAAATTCAGAAAGAAACATCAGTAGACCTGAGATACTGTACTTAAATAGGTACTGAAAAGCAAAGAAATGTCCAAGTGAATGAAAAGGAAGCACAGATTGGGAAAAAAATCTTTGATAGATACAGATCAGACAGAAGGCTAGTGTCTGGAAGAGACAAAAACCCAGAAAACTAAACATCAAGTAAACAAAAAACCTGATTAAAAATGGCTACGGAACTGAGCAAAAGATCTCATAAGAGTGAATACAAGTGATTATTAAACACTTTTAAAAGTGTTTACTAACATTAACCATCAAGGAAATGCAGATTAAAACTGAAGAAGAAATCCATCTTGCTCTCGAATACCTCTAATCGGAATGCAAAGAATAGCTAGTGCTAGCCTAGATATAGGAAATTGGAAAATTTCACACTGTTAGTTGGGGTTTAAATTAGTGCAGCTATTATGAAGAAAAATGGTATGTTTTCCCCCATCACAAAAGAAAAGAGGAAAGAAGAGAGAGGGAGGCAGAAAAGGAGGAAGAGAGAGAGAGAGAGAGAGAGAGAGAGAGAGAGAGAGAGAGAGATGTCTATACTATGACACATCTAACTTTGTATCTGACTATATATACATTTGCACATTCAAATTTATTGTTTTTCTTTTTCACAATAGATTCTGGAAAGAGAGTAATGAGAATATTATATACGTGTATGAAATTCTTAAAGAACTACCTCTTTACAAAAGTGATAGCAGGGGTTGGTGATTATAGGTCCAGGACAATGCGATGAAGGTTTTGCAGCCCTGAATTTGCAGTGCGAAGATAATATTACTAGAATTGTCTGTGACAGCTAATTCTTTTATCTAGTTACACGTGATTTTGATCTATGAAGTGTCTTAAATTTACAACCTGTCCCTATGTTGTAATTTCCTACGATTAATCATAGGTTAACTAGCATATGCATAGAATCTTTTAGACACTACTATCACTACCTGAGTGAGTCTGTAGTCATAATTAATTGGAGTTACATTGCTAGAATCATCAAAAGACTTTCATAGAGCTTAAGAAAAGAAACATCACTTGCATAAAAATATAAAAATTATTACATGTAATTTGTTCTTTGGGAAAATGTATTGTGTGTTTCTGCTCTATTTGGTCAGTTACTGTTCATTAAATAGGTCATGATTCTTAGCAGATTTCCTTATAATAAATCCTCACAAGCTAATAATACATATATATCAAACAATATTTATCATGTTTTCCTGGACTTTACTCTCTGTTTCTAAAATCATTGTAAACATTTAGACAAAGGATGCATACTCTTGAGAAAATGATCTTCCTAGGGTTTGAAAAATGTCTCAGTGGTTAAGAGCCCAGTATTTATTCCTTGCATCCATGTAGTAGTGCACAACCATCAATAACACCAGTTCTAGGGAATCTGAATTTTATTCTGACTTCCACAGGCATGAGGCATAAAAGTGGTTCTATTGTTTTAAAAACAAAATCCCAAACGTTTGATTTACCAAATGAAGACTCACGAGCCAGGCATTTTGGTGAACGCCTGCTAGCTCAGAGAGGCAGAGAAATCAGTTTCCTAATCCATGGGCAGCTCAGGAAAAAACCTCTCATTCCTTCTTCACCAGTCTTAAACACCCTTCAACTCAAAGACCTTTCCTTCTCTTTCTTTCCTGGGTTTCCTTTTGTTCACTGCCAGTCAACTGGTGGCTTTCTATGCCTCTACCTATTGTGGACTTTATTCAGCTATTGTTTACAGAAAGGTCTTAGGTTAAATGTGTGTGGCAGGGCTGAACTACACTACAACTACTTGTTCACAGAAATCAGAAAGCTCTCAGGTTAAGGTGTATGCTATGACTGAAGAATACCACAAGAAACAGATTTTTGCCGTTCCCAAACTCCGGGTTCACAATATGTTCAAATGTCCTGCAACATGGTTCACAGGCATACATCCAGGTAAAACATACATACACACAAAATAAAACAAACTCAAACTTTTTAAATATCCTGTAGGGTCCAAATATAAAAGAAAAACATGTTTATTTGGTAAATGAATATCTTAGGCTAGAAATAGCTTCACTCCCCATTGGGTTGAGTTGGTTATTTTGCTTGTTAAGTAAGGAAAAATGTCTAAAATATTGTGTTAAACAAAATGTAACATCTGCTTTATTTTGTGGTATCAGCATTAGATATCCCAAGGGTAGATAAAAGAGAATTGCATAATGAATTCTTTAAAAATTCTGAGCAAGTTTTCTATTTATAGTTATAAAGTCTTCAGAAAGATAATTTCATAAAGACTAAATTTTAAGTCCAGGTTTATAATTATAAATAAACTATATTATATTATTGAAGTTACTCAAATAATTATTATATAAAACATTTTCCTCTGAATGAAGTAGAAAATAAATGCTTCCAGGCCTAATAATCATTAATTTGTAGTTAATTGATATATTATTTTCAATTTCCCCAAATTTATAATACAATAAAAAATGTGTATCTAACTGTACTCTCTTTCTTGTAGCTTTTGTTCAAAGCTTATGTATCAGTGTTCAATGGTGTTTCATATCAGATAATGGTAACATACATATTAAATTTCATTTTTATGGTTCTGACCTTCAAAGATTTGCAAGATTTAGATTGGGTTATATCTATCATAATAAACACTAACGATCAGAAGCCTAGGTCTCCTGGGTGTATTTTCTAAATACTAATGAATGATTTGAAATGTTTATTATTCTATAGATAGTGACAAGCTAAAAGTTGCTGCATATTTTAAAAAGTATGTAATAAGGACATATGCTCCACAATGTTCATAGCAGCCATATTTATAATCACCAGAAGCTGGAAACAACCCAGATGTCTCTCAACAGAGGAATGGATACAGAAAATGTGGTACATTTACACAGTGGACTACCACTCAGCTAAGGCCATCCAGAGACTACCCCACCTGGGGATACATCCCATATATAGCCACCAAACCCAGATGTTCTTGTGGATGCTGGGAACTGCTTGCTGATGGAAACATGATAGGCTGTCTCCAGAGAGGCTCAGGCAGAGTCTGACAAATACAGAAGCAGACCAACCATTGGACTAAGCATGGGGTCCCTGATGGAGGAGTTGGAGAAAGGACTGAAGGAACTGAGGGGGTTTGCAGCCCCATGGAGGGAGCAACAGTGTCAACTGGCCAGACCCACCGGAGCTCCCGGAGACTGGACCACCAACCAAAGAATACACATGGAGGGACCCATGGTGCTGGCCGCATATGTGGCAGAGGAGGGCCTTGTTGGCCATCAGGGGGAGGAGAGGCCCTTGGGCCTGAGGGTTTAGATGCCCCAGTATAGGGGAATGCCAGGGAGAGAAGACAGGAGTAGGTGGATGGGTTGGTGGGGGAGCACCCTCATAGAGGTAGGGGGAGGGGGAATGAAATAGGGGGTTTCCAAAGGGGTAAACATTTGAAATGTATATAAAGTAAATATCCAAAAAAGGGGGAGGGGATTCTAGGATTCTAAGATGTATTGATTGATATGTGTGCCACATGTAGAATTTGGTAATATCTATACACATTTTAGCTGTTTTAATGCAATGGCAATTTTTTTGGGGGGGGGGAACAAAATGAAAAAATAACCCTGTTTGTGTGAATGTATTAATGTGTACATTGTGCAAAAGGTGGAGATATATAAATTTGATTTCTGAAAAGAAAATAAAGAAAACGTTTCTAACATAACTATTAATCATAGCCTCAAAAACAATAAAAATAAATAAATAAAGGAAAAGATCAATGATCCAGTGAAACACAATCTCATCTAATGCTATAAAAGGAAATAGTAAGTTTTTTCTACTGTAAACCCAAAACAAACAGATTAATGCTTAGATTATGAATAAAGGTTCAACTTTATGGTGTCTTTAAGAAACACAGACAACTTTGGAGACTTTTGGAAGATAGTGCAATGTCGAACATCACCAAATTGACATGATCTAGAACCGTCCCGGCACACGTAGGTTAAATTAACCTTTGGGTATGGCTATAAGGGCTTACTATAAATCAGTTAACCTAAATATGGACATTGCCCCAGTTGTCCACAGCATCATTTTCATCTCCATGCTAGAATACTAGACTGAATGGAAAGAAAAAGATGTTAAGCACTAGCTATCTGTCTTTAACCTCCACTTCTTTACTGTAAATTTAATGTGACATGTTGCCTCAAATTCCTGCCACTGGGCCACTCCCCTGCTACCACCATGACAGATTAAACACTTCAACTGGAAGCTAAATAATTCGTTCTTTCTTATATTGCATTTATTAGGGTATTTTATCACAACAACAAAAAATAATGAAATTAATGCCTAAAGAAAATGGCTTATTAATGAATTCTATTATTCTTTAGAATAAAGAATTTCCTGACTGAGGGACAGGAACTTCCGGCCTCCACCAGCGGCCGGGGACCTCAGCTTGGGCCACAGGGCTCCATAGCCGATTAGCGCTGGGAGAGGGATACCCTGCCAGGAGCTGGGAAAAGCCAGGAGTGGGCCCAAGACAAGCTCCACAGCTCACCAGGAACTGCCCCGAACCTGCGAGACACAGGGACTGAGGTAGGCGGGCATAGAAACCCCCTGGATCCCAACAGTGGCAGCTGAGGCAGGAGACGTCTGCCTGGGCCACCAGGGTTCCATAGTCAAGCAGTGCCCGCTGGGAGAAAGTTACTCTCCCAGGAGTGTGGAAAAGCCCCGAGTGGGGGCAAAACGAGCCCCAGTGCTCACCGATTCCACCTGGGTTTCGCGGGCCACCGAGACTGAGGGACAGGAACTTTCGGCCTCCATCGGCAGCTGGGGACCTCAGCTTGGGCCACAGGGCTCCATAGCCGATTAGCGCCGGGAGAAAGATACACTCCCAGAAGCTTGGAAAAGCTGGGAGTGGGTCTAAGACAAGCTCCACAGCTCACCAGGGACTGCAGTAGACGGGCATAGAAACCCCCTGGATCCCAACAGCGGTGGCTGCAGACGGAGATGCCTGCCTGGGCCACCAGGGTTCCGTAGTCAAGGAGCTCCAGGAGAAAGTTACTCACTCAGGAGGGTGGAAAAAACACCTCTCAGAGAGAGCTGGTCTTCAAGGAGTATTGATACATAGGCCTGCAGGTGAGAAAAGCCATAGCCAGAAAGTAAGATCAGCTAACATCAGAGTTAACAAGATGGCAAAAGGCAAGGGCAAGAACCTAAGGAACAGAAACCAAGGCCACTTGGCATCATCAGAACCCAGCTCTTCCAACACTCAAGCCCTGGAGCCCCAGTACGCCAGAAAAGCAAGACTCAGATTTAAAATCATTTCTCATGATGATGATAGAAGACTTTAAGAAAGAAATTAACACCCTTAAAGAAACACAAGAGAACAGAGGTAAAGAACTAGAAGCCTTTAAAGAGGAAACACAGAAATCCATTAAAGAATTACAGGAAAACACAATCAAACAGACAAGGAAATAAACAAAACTATCCAGGAGCTAAAAGTAGAAATAGAAACAATAAAGAAATCACAAAAAGAGAAAACCCTGGAGTTAGAAAACCTAGGAAAGAGATCAGGAGTCATAGATGCAAGCATAACCAACAGAATAGAAGAGATAGAAGAGAGAATCTCAGGAGCAGAAGATACCATTGACAACATCGACACAAGAGTAAAAGAACATACAAAATGCAAAAAGCTCCTAACCCAAAACATCCATG
>CM052712.1:45191040-45216802 GCA_028551405.1 Uromys caudimaculatus
TGAAGGAGTTGAGGGAGTTCGCAGCCCCATGGAGGGAGCAACAGCACCAATGGGCCTGACCCCCCCCACCCGGTCATCCTGAAGTTTGGACCACCAACCAAAGAATACACATCTATGAACCCATGGTTCGGACCACATATGAGGCAGAGGACGACCTCGATGGCCATCAGGGAGAGAGGAGAGGCCCTTTGGCCTGAGGGTGTTAGAGGTCCCAGTAAAGGGGAATGTCAAGGTCGGAATAGGGGGATGGGTGGGCGGGTGGGTGGGAGGTGGAATTCCCTCATAGAGGTAGGGATGGGGAGGGGATAGGAGGCTTCCAAAGAGGAGACCCAGAAAAGGGGAAACATTGGAAATGTAAATAAAGTATCAAAAATAAAAAAAATAAAAAAAACAAAAACAAAAAAAACTGCATGGTGTTAGCATAAAAGCAGTTACATTAATCAACAAAATCAATCCACTTACCTATGAACACTTGTTTTCTTTTCAATAAAAAAAAGCCAGAAATATATTAGAAACAAAAAGAATTTCCAACAAATGGTGTTGGTCAAACTGGATGCCTGCATGTAGAAGAATGCAAATAGATCCATATTTATCACCCTGCACAAAACTCACGTCCAAGTGGATCGAAGACCTTAACATAAAACCAGATACATTGAACCTTATAGAAGAGAAAGTAGGAAATATCCTTGGATGCATTGGCAGAGAAGACAACTTCCTAAACAACACAGATAATGCAGGCACTAAAATCAACAATTAATAAATGGGACCTCATGAAACTGAAAAGCTTCTGTAAGGTAAAGGACACTGTCAGGAGCCATCTAGGAAAGGCAAATGCTGGCAGGTTACTTCCCAGGAGATGGCCCACCATCTTTTCATAGTCTGCTATAGGTGAGCTCTGAGAGGCAAAGTCCCAAAGACTTCATCTCATCTGAGCTATAAAGTAAGAGAATAGTATTTATTTAAGCGTAAGTAACAAAATTATAAGACCAAAGGTTTAGTCTTCATCCAACACTGTGTTGATGAGTACCCAGTACCAGTCCCCAAACAGTAGGGCAGGCCACCGACAAGATACCATCAATAGGCTTTCATCCAACACTGTACTGGACAAGTAACATTTCCGAAAACGTCCAGACAGGGTCCCAGCAGGACAAAACAGCAGCCTACAGAATAGGAAAAGATTCTCACCAGCTCCATATCCAAGACAGAGATAATATACAAAATATATTTTTAAAAACGACTCAAGAAACTAGACATCAATAAACCAAACAATCCTGTTAAAAATGGCATTCAGGTCTGAACAGAGAATTCTCAATTGAGAAATCTTAAATGACCTAGAAACTCTTTTAACTAAGTGTTCAACATCTTTATCTATCAGGGAAATGCAAATCAAAATGACCTTGAGATTCTATATTACTCTTGTCAGAATGGCTAAGATCAATAACACAGTGACAACTTATGTTGGTAAGGAGCAAGAAGAACACTGCTCCATTGCTGGTGGGAGTGCAGACATGTACATCCACTATGGAATTCAATGATGCTTCCTTGTCCAGCCTTGATATGAGGGCTTATACCTACCTAGTCTTATTGCATCTTTTCTTGCCATGTTAGGTTGACATCCCTAGGAGGTCTGTTCTTTTCTGAAGGGAAACAGAAGAGCAGTAGTTCTGGGGAAGAGGGGAGTTGGGGAGGAACTAGAAGGAGTAGAGGGACAGGAGACTGACTGCAGTTGGAATGTATTGCATGGAAGAATAATAAATAAAAAGAAACAAAAGTTAAAATAAGAATAGATGTCCTTTAAAATGAAAAAAAAAAAAAAAGAATTTCCTGTATCAAAATGCTAATAACTCTGACGTTAACAAAGCTAGCAAAACAATTCTTGTTCAAGTGAAGCTGGTAAGTTAAAACATTTGAAATCAAATTTAAATATATACATTTGTATTCTTCTTCACTGGGATCAGTTTATGGGGACCATTCAGTGGTCTTTGTCTAATATGCCCTCCCCTCATTTCCCTTACAGTGATGCTGCATGAAGTCCCTCTGAATCTTAGTTAAAAGTCAAGTTTAAGAAAAGAGAATGAGAAATCATGGCTGAAGAAAAACTGTTTATATGTTATGAGAAGAAATATCTAATTGTGTTGTCAAATAGCATTCTTCTTAATTTTGATATTTACGGTTTCACAAAATGAATAGTATGTCAAAACTGCAAGAGACACAAAGTTGTTACTCAAATCTTTGTTTAAAATCAAGCACAATTGAAGATGTAATTACATGAGAAAAACTCCGGGTTTGTCATAATTCAGATGCAAAAAAAAAAAAAAAAAAAAAAAAAAAAAATTCAGTTTGCTCCTTTTCTGCCCTGCCTCCATTAATCTGTGAGATGGAAAAAATACAGGATGAGCAGAAATTTCAGTGTAACAATAATGTAGAAAATTATTATAGGAAAAATAAGTTTTATATTCTCTGGAAGAAAACAATGTGAAAGTATATCTAGTTTTATGTTGAGGTCCTTGATCCACTTGGACTTGAGTTTTGTGCAAGGTGACAAATATGGGTCTATTTTTATTTTTCTACATTCTGACAGCCAGTTAGACTGGCACCATTTGTTGTTGTTGCTTTCTTTTTACCATTGTATATGTTTGACTTCTTTGTCAAAGATCAAGTGCCCATAAGTCTGCGGTTTTATTTCTGGGTCTTCAATTCTATTCCATTGATCAACATGTCTGTCTCTGTACCAGTACCATGCAGTTTTTATCACTATTGCTCTGTAGTACAGTTTGAGGTCAGGGATGCTGATTCCCCCAACCATTCTTTTATTGTTAAGAATTGTTTTCAAATCCACTCTTTGTTCTTCTTTCCTCTTGAGCTTCATGTGGTCCATGACTTGTATCATGGGGTGTTCCACACTCTTTGTCTAATACCCACTTATCAGTGCGTACATACCATGTGTGATCTTTTGTTACTGAGTTACCTCACTTACGATGATATTTTCAGTCCTACTTAGAAGGAGGAGCAAAATAATCAAGGGAAGTAGAAGGTGGGAGGGACTTGGAAGGAAGAGAAGAGGGGAAGGGGGAAAAAGAGGGGAAGAATCAGGTATGGGAGGAGATGGAGGAGATGTACAGAGGGCCAGGAAATTGAACAGGAGTGTAGCAAGGGGGAATGGGGAAACGGGGATGGCAAACAGAAAGTACCAGATGCCAGGAAAGCAATAGCCTCCCAGGACCCAGAGGGAGTGACATTAGCTGAAATACCACACAAAGGGGAGGGAGAAACTGTCTAGATCATATCTAGAGGTTAGGTATGGACCCCTGGTTGAGGTATGGAGGCACTCACACATCTCAAAACTTTTAACCCAGAATTGCTCCTGTCTAAAGGAAAGGCAGGGACAAAGAATAGAATAGAGACTGAAGGAAAAGCCATCCAGAAATTGTCTCACCAGGGAAAGCATCCAACATGCAGACACCAAACCCAGACATTATTACTGATGCCAAGAAGTGCTTCCTGACAGGAGCCGGATACAGCTGTCTTCTGAGAGGCTGTGCCAGATCCTGACCAATACAGGTGTGGAGGCCCTTAGGCAACCATCAGACTGAACATAGGGACCCCAGTGGAGGAGTTAGGGAAGGACTGAAGGAGCTGAAGGGGCCTTATCTGGCATCAATGGAAGGGGAGCCCCTTGGTCCTGTGAAGGCTTGATGCCCCAGTGTAGAGGAAATTTATGGCAGTGAGGCTAGAATGGGTAGGCGTGGTACATGTAAGGCAGCCTGGTTCCTGGTTGAGCACAGGCTTAAACACTGGAGAACCCAGTAGGAGGTAAAAACCCTACAAAGGTTAGAAGCGTTTGCCATGCTCCTGGAAACCGGGATCCTGACAGGTGGCCATAGCTCTCCATAGGTCTGTGACTACCAGTCACATAGTCCAAGCCCTTCTACAAGTAGAGGCCTGGACACATAGCCTCAAGACATCCCCATGTTAACGAGGCACCTAGAGGTTTAGCCACTCCCCTTCTCAGTTACTATTTCAACCTCACCCCTCCCTGAGGTTGCAAGGGTATGGATTCACTCTTGCCACACTCTACTGTGACAATAAATGCCCTGAAACCATGGATTGTTACTCTTCATTGGAATCTGCTGTGGGGAACAATGGAACAGGCCTTCATCTAAAGAGTTGTGTCTAGTCTCCTGCAGAAGGCCTCTCAGTGCCCCCAGCCATGGCCCACCATACCAAGTGAGCTAGATGGTGTCAAGCCACCAACCATCCAGCTGTGCTCCTCCCTGCCTCTCCCCCTTGGCCCGGGCTAAGTTCGGCCTGTGGCCCCCACTCAGCTCTTCTGCTGCATCCAGTGGCATCTGGGATGTCCAAGAGCATGGGAACCCTATGAAGCCTGCTTCCCTGTGGTCCCAGGGACCCCCAGGCCGCACTATCCCACCCCTGGGCAGTGTTTCCATGGGGCCTTCTCACAATCTGACACCTGTCCTGTTGTGCGTTTGGTGTGGTCAAACTGCCTGCATCCTGCCTCTTCTAGAAGCCCAAGAGCTTAGGGAGGAAAGCAGTACTTCACCACTCTACCCCTGCCAGGTTAATCTAACAGGTAGGTGGGTGGGGAACCACCATCATAGAAGCAGAATAAGAGAGGATGGGATAGGGATTTTGCAAAGGGGTAACTGAGAAAGGGGTAACATTTTAAATGTAAATAAATTTTTTAAAATGCAAAAATAAAATTGTTTTTCTCTATTCTGTTTTTTTATTTTTATTTTATTTTATTTTATTTATTTATTTATTTATTTATTTATTTATTTATTTATTTATTTATTTGCTTTCCAGATGAATTTGAGAATTGTTCTTTTCTTGTCTTTGAAGAATTGTGTTGGAATTTTGATGGGGATTACATTGAACCTGTAGATTGCCTTTAGGGAAAAACTGGAAGAAGCTGAGGAGGAGGGCAACTCTGTAGGAGGACCAGCAGTCTCACTTAACCTGGACTCCTGAGATCTCTCAAACACTGGACCATCATCTAGGCAGCATATGCCAGCTGCTATGAGGCCTCCAACACATATGCAGCAGAGGACTGCTGGCTCTGGGTTAGTCAGTGAGGATGCACCTAACCCTGAAGAGACTGGAGGCCCCAAGGTGTTTAGAGTTCTGGTAGGGTAGGGACTGGGGGAGGGCACATCCTCATAACAGACAGGGGGCAGGGAGGAGGTATGGGATGTGGAACAGTAGGAGGGTGGACTGGAAGGGGGGTAAAATCTGGAGTGTAAATAAATCAATAAATAAATGATTTTTAAAAACTAAAAATAACAGTTTTGGTGAAAGTCAATTATTGACAGCAATGGTGTGCATACATATGATCAGAAATCAGGACATAGGCTAGTTGGTTACAGAAAGAGATGGCTAAATTGTATTTTTAAAAAATCAGAAAATTGGACATAGTACTACCTGAGGATCCAGCTAGACCACTCCTGGGCACATACCCAGAAGATGCTCCAACAAGTAATAAGAACACATACTCTGCTATATTCATAGCAGCCATATTTATAATATCCGGAAGCTGTAAACAACCCAGATGTCCCTCAACAGAGGAATGGATACAGAAAATGTGGTACATTTACACAATGGAATACTACTCAGCCATTAAAAAAAAATGACTTCAGGAAATTTGCAGGCAAATGGAATGAACTAGAAAATATCATCCTTAGGGAGTGAGGTAACCTAGTAACAAAAGAACTCACATGGTATGTACTCACTAATAAGTGGATATTAGGAAAAAAATCTCAGAATACCCATGATACAACTTACAGACCATATGAAGGTCAATAAGAAGGAAGACCAAAGTGTGGAAGTCTCAGTCCTACTTAGGGGGAACAAAATAATCACAGGATGTAGAGGATGAGTGGGAATTGGAAGGAATAGTGGAGGGGGGAAGGAAAATGGGGGTATAAGGTGTGGGAGGAGACAGGAGATTTACAGAGTATCAGGAAATTAAACAGAGGTGTGTAATAATGGGGGGTGGGAAACTGGGGGTAGCCAAGAGAAAGACTCTGATGCCAAGAAAGCAAGGGGCTCCCAGGCTCCAATGGGGATGACATTAGCTGAGATACCCAATAAATGGGATATAGAACCTGTTGAGACTATATGCAGAGGTTAGGCATGGTCCCCGGTTGAGGGATGTGACCACCCACCCTTCTCAAAATTTTAACCCAGACTCGCTCCTATCTAAAGGAAATGCAGGGAGGAAGAGGGGAGCAGAGGCTGAAGGAGAGACTGACCCATCTGGGGATCCATCCCATATGCAGCCACAAAACACAGACACTATTGCTGATGCCAAGAAGTGCTTGCTGACAGGAGCCTGATATGGATGTCTCCTGGGAGGCTCACTTACCTATACAAATGGAGATTCTTGGAGCCAACCTTTGGACTGAGCAAGGGACCCCAGTGTAGGAGTTAAATAAAGGAATGAATGAGTTGAAGGAGTTTGCAACTCCATAGGAAGAACAACAATATCTACAATCCAACCCCCCAGAACTACCAGGGACTAAACCACCAACCATGGAGGGACTCATGTCTTCAGCTGCATATGTAGCAGAAGATGGCCTTGTCTGGCATCCAAGGGGTGTGAAGCCTTTGGTCTTGTGAAGGCTTGATGCCCCAGCATAGGGGAAGGCTAGGGCGGTACAGCAGGAGTGGGTTGAGGGGGGGAAATCACCCTTGTGAAGGCTGAAGGAGGGGGAGTGGGAGTCTTCAAAGAGGAACCTGGGAGGGGGATAACATTTGAAATATAAATAAAAAATTAACCAATAAAAAATAAATTGTTGTCTTTGAGATTATAAATATGATTTTATTGTATTACTTTGAAACACTTTCTCATATGTTACCATTATTAAACTAAAGGCTTATAACTCACATTCTTCATATAAAAAGAAGAGTTTTTACTTGTAAGAAAATTTTTGAGGAATACAATAGTTTTAACTTATGAGCATTATGTCATTAAGTCACCAATTAAAAATAATGTATAGTGCTATATTTGTGACTCAGATGATAGAGCATTTGCAGGGCAAGGAATGGATTCTATTCCTAATACCAACTAAAAAAGGCATGGTAACCTGGTTACCATGGTAATATTACATGGTAACCCGTAATCCCAGTATTTAGAAGATGACAGCAAGAAGATCAGACATTCCCGATCATCCTCAGCTCTGTAATGCCTAGTGACCATTCTAGGTATAGTGATTTAAAAGAGATATGACCACCACAAGCTCAGGTATTAAATTACTGGTCACTAGTTGCTGGCACTGTTTGGAGAATTTATGGAGAGGCAAAGTATTTTGGTGGAATAGTGTCGCTGTGGACAAATTGTTGAGAGTTTAAAGCCTTACATCATTTCCAGTTTCTTCCCTCTGCTGTGCCTGCTGGCTGCCATACTCCCCTTCCATTGTGGATTCATCTTTCTGGAACTACAAATGTTCTTGACCATGGTGTTTTACCAGAGCAACAGAAAAATAACAAATTTAGAAGCTGGTATCAGAGAGTAAACTGTTGTCAAGAACCTGATGATATTGTGGTGGATTTATGGATAGATTGGAGTATGAATGAGAATCCCTTAAAAGTAACTGTTTACTAAAGCTGATTGGCTGACTAAAACTTCATTAGTAGGAACACTGGGAATCTGTAGCAGGTTTAGAGTCTAATTATAATTTAACCTCTATTATTTTCAGCCTCCTAAAGGGTCAAACATTTCCCACATCTACATTGGACCTAACATCTTGAAAATAGATAGACACCTTTGGAATGTGTTAAAACAACCCCTGTTTTCTACCAATCAAAGAAATAATACTGTCAGATAATATCTAAGGCTCATAGCTGAGAATTCTCTGCTGGCTATGTCTCATCTCTTGGATGATTCTACCAATGTATTTTTTTTTTAAATCTTTCAGTATGTTTATAAAATAAACAAAAAATAAATATAAAGAAAAACAGGTTTATGTAGCCCCTCATTTCTTATAAATTTAAAATGTATAAATGTATAAATTTAAATCTATTAATAATAAATATGAGATATAGATATAAATTTATTACTAATAAAGTCACTTTGCCAAGTTACTGTGAAGGTTATTCAGTGTTCGACTCAATATCTGTATTTAACCTCATCAAAGACAGCAACAAAGAACTCAGGATTTACAGAAATAAGAATGGAAATATAACCCTTTACTACAAATATCTTGAGAAATACCAGCCCATAAAGTAGGAGATGACGTTAAACTGCAAGTTCTGACCTATGTCTTTCTTCAAGTGAAGCCTTCCTTACCATTTCCCCATTTCTCGCTGACTTTACTTTGAACTTAATATTGAAGATGAAACTCTCAGTTCCCCAATAGAGAGGATTGCCTGGCTGATTGTATGCTTCCCAGTCATGATAGACTTTCATCCATTTTGAAATATAAACCCAAATTATTCTTCTATTGAATGTTGCTGGAGTCATGCATTTTATATCAGCAATAGAAAAGTTCATTGGGCTGCGTGAGACCTTTTTTCAAGAGGAAAGGTAAAGGAAGAGGAAGGAAGAATGGGAGGAATGGAAGAAGGAGAAAGAAGAATGAATGAAGAAATAAAGAAATAGGTTAATATAAAAAAAGACAAAAATGAGAAAATTTTTTATTATTTAAATATGGTTACATGTATAGCTTACTACTTATACTAGCTACATTTCCTTATACTTACATAAGCATATTCTATGGTTTGGATCGTGAGTGTCTCTTATAGGACCATGTATTTGAAGAGTGGTCCCCCACTCCCACAATCTTATTACATGATAAGCTTCCTGGCCTTGGGCTAAGGAGTTCTGGTTGATCAAATGTTATTTACTACTGGTATCTGAAAATCCTATTAATATCTTAAAAGCAATGACTTGCCAGATTATGGATTGAAATGCCAACAACTATGAGCACAAATAACTTTGTAAGACAAAGGACACTGTCAATAGGACAAAACTGCAACCCACAGATTGGAAAAATACCTTTATCAATACTACATCTGATAGAGTGCTAACATCCAAAATATAAAAAGAATTCAAGAAGTTAGACTCCAGAAAGCCAGATAACCCTATTTAAAAATGTGGTACAGAGCTAAACAGAGAATTCTCAACTGAGGAAACTTGGATGGCAGAGAATACCTTAAAGAAATGTTCAACATCCTTAGTCATCAGGGAAATGCAAATCAAAATGGCCCTGTGATTCTATGTCACACCAATTAGAATGACTAAGATCAAAAACTCAGGTGACAGCAGATGCTGGTGAGGATGTGGAGAAAGAGGAGTACTCTTCCGTTGTTGCTGGGACTACAAATTGATAAAACCAATTTGGAAATCAATCTGGTAGTTGCAGAGATAAATGGAAATAATTCTACCTGAAGACCTAACTATATCACTTCTGGGCATGTACCCGAAAGATGTTCCAACATATAACAAAAACACATACTCCACTATGTGTACAGCTGCCTTCTTTATAATAGCCTGGTCTACAGAGTGAGTTTCAGGAAAGCCAGGACTGTTTAGAGAAACCCTGTCTTGAAAAACCAACCAACCAACCAAACAAACAAAAACCAAATAATAGCCAGAAGCTGGAAACAACTCAGATGTCCCTCAACAGAGGAATGGATAGAGAAAATGTAATTTTACATTTACACAATGGAGTACTACTTAGCTATTAAAAACAATGACTTCATGAAATTCCCAGGCAAATGGATGGAACTAGAAAATATCATGCTGAGTAAGTTAACCTAGTCACAAAACAACACACATGGTATATACTCACTGATAAGTGGATATTAGCCCAAGTGCTCACAATGCCCACAATATAACCCACAGAGCATAGGAAGCTTAGAAGCAAGGAAGAACAAGGTGTGGATGCTTCAGTCTTGCATGCAGGGGGCACAGGATGATCACAGGAGGTGGGGGGAGATGGGGATCTGAGAGGGAGAAAGGAGGTACAGAGGATCAGAAATCAGATAAAAATATGTAGCAGTGGGTGATGAGAAACTGGAGGTAGCCACGAGAAAGTCCTAAATGCTAGAGGCTCCCAGGACCCAACAGGGATGTCTTTAACCAAAATGCACAATGAAGGGGGGATAGAGCCTGTAGAGACCATCTCCAGTAGATAGACATGGCCCCCAGTCAAGGAATGGGGCCACCCACCCACCTCAAAGTTTTTAACCAGAAATGTTCCTATCCCAAGGAAAGACAGGAACAAAAATGGAGCAGAGACTGAAGGAAGGCCATCGGGTACTGCCGAACCTGGGATCCATCCTGTCTGCAGACACCAATCCCTGATACTGTTGCAGTTTCTAAGAGGTGCTTGCTGCCAGGAACCTGGTGTGTTTGTGCCCTGGGAGGTTCTGCTAGCACCTGACCAATGCAGATGTGGATGCTGGTTCCACCCATCAGACTGAGCTCCGGGACCCCTTTGGGGAGAGCTGGAGGGAGGCCTGGAGGAACCGAAGGGGACTGCAGGAAGAATAATGTTGCCTGCTAGACTACCCAGTGCTCCCAGGGACTACACCACCAACTAAGGCGAATACAGGGAGAGCTTCAGGGCTCCAGATACATGTGAAGCAGAGGATGGCCTTGCCTCATGTCAGTGGGAGGAAAGGCCTTTGGTCCTGTGGAGGTTTGATACCCCAGCAGAGTGGTTGGGCCTCAGTGGGTGGGTGGGTTGGGGAGCACCCTCCTATAGGCAAAGGGGAGGAGGGAAAGGATAGATGTGGGATAGGGGGTTGTGGAGGAAGGGGGATATCATTTGAGATGTAAATGAATGGAATGAATAAAAAAAGATATTTATAACTCAAATACCTATGGCACATTGCTACAGTGACTGAATGATGGCAAATATAAGTCTTAAAGTAGCTTCTTGTAAGCAATGTTTTAATCCATAATGGCATCAAACATTTTCTTATTGGAAACCTTGCAATTAGGATATGCATTGGTGAGCTAATATAAATTTCATATTAAATGGCTAAAGTGCATTTTAAATGTGAATCAAGAGATCTGAAAGGAAACAGTACCAAAATAGGATGTCTTCTATAATGCACCTTATTAAAACTGCATTTAGGAACAAAATTTAGGGATTCCAATAGAGAAAATAAATTAATTTAATTGTATTCTATCAACATTTATTGATTGTTCCAAGTACTGCACAACAGAATCAACATTTTAGAATAATATTGAGTAGTACTGAGGATCAAAAGGACTGTTCTCCAGGGGTAGGCAAGTGTTCTACTACTGAATTACCTCCTGAGACCTGCAACGTAAGTGCTTCAACATTTATATACTTTGTCTACAGTATACCTTCTCTATATATGAAACTTAATATACATATGTATGAGCATATGTGTGTGTGTGTGTGTGTGTGTGTGTGTGTGTGTGTGTAGGCAATTTATTTAGAGATTTGACATACTTATGTTTGTGGATTTGAGGGCACATTGCATTCTTGCTTCCATCTGAATGCCCATCTCGATACCAGTATTAAACTTTTTCATTCCTTGCCTTCCAGGCTGTGAGATGCCATGAGATTGTTACCTTTGTGTTTTGTCAATGAGTCTTTCACCATTCCTTTCCTCCATTGTGTCTTGATTTATCGAATCCTTTAAAAGAGAATTTTTACATTTAAAAAAAGTTATCCTAGAAGCTTTTAAAATACCTTATGATAAGTTACAGAACCATTTTTAAAGACTTGTATACAGTAGCGTTGTATCGGTTTCTATTCGGATTCCCAGTGCCTGCCCTCCAGCAACTGCTTCTACAACTTTCATGCCACAAGCTTCTGTGAAACACAAGAACACAGAGAACTGTCTTTTAGTTCAAACATTTGGAAAGGTAAAATCATTTGATAAAAAATACAGTGTGCTTAACAACTAACAAAGTTGACGAGTACTTTAATCCTGCATTGCTACTGTTAAAGGCTACTGTGTATGCTGTCAAAATGATAGCATCACTAGTCAGACAGGAGAAATTGACTGGGAGGGAGAAAACAAGAATATATCAAAATGGAATCTATTCATCTATTATATAATAAAGTCTATTTCATTGTTTAAATACATTTTTCATGCAGCATTTGGTATTCCTCAGTTGTTGTAAATAAGAAAATATTCAAAGCATTCAGATGGTGACATATAGTAATATTTGTCAGGTCTATTAATGTTGAATCAAATATATTGAATAATATGAGTATGAAAAGGTTCTATGATATATACTTTTATTTTTAACAATTCATTCTGTTTCTCTGTTTGATTCTACAATTAAAAAATGGAAAATTTATATAAAATATCATTGTGTGTCAATCTTACTAAAATTGTGTTGATGTTAGAAAAAAATACCACTGAGTTGACAGTCATGGGCAGTTATTAAACTTTTGTTCAAATAAATAATTACATATGTACCTAGAATGTATATATAATTAAGGAGTATTAAAATTTTATCTCAAATATTTCCAAATATCTAAAATAGGAAAAATAGTGGAAGATTTACTAATGGATTCATTTCACAATTAGATATTTCTTGCTCCAGTTACATTTTTGAGCTTACTGTGTCAATCTACTAACAGTCAGGTTTTACCTTTCAAGCCATATCTAGATTGTCACCAATCAGAGATTTCTAAGTCTGATTTTTTTCCCAGAGCCTACCTTAGCTTAGACTTTGGCTCAAGTTTTAACATAAGATTTTAATCATAGTTTAAAATCTATTCAAATGCCTCTAGTTTATATTCTTATTTCAGGTTTCTATATAAAGCTTGTAACATTATTTTTACTATTATCATAGAAAATCCTATTATAGGATGTTGATGTGATTTTTTCTGTTCGAAGTATCTCCCAACATTAAATTCTGAAAGTTTTGAGCACTTTTATACTCAGTATTTATGTACATAAATTTACTCATACCGTCCAAATATATGGAATACCTACCTAGAAAATATACAAAGCAAAATTTCAGTGTTAATATCAGGAAATAAAATGTATACAATAAGATGTACACAAATATACACTTTTGTATTTCAGCATGTTACAAATTGTATTTTATTCCTTATGGCAATATGTTAATGTTCTAGTGTGTATGCACTTACTTACCCTCACAAAAATTTCAAAGTACATTTGCTGTATGGGAGAAGACGTATATAATAATTTAATAAAAGAATGTGTCTAGAGAAAAGATGATAAATCTGTTTGCTCTCAGAATCAACAGTAAAATTAAAGAAAAAACAAAATAAACAAACAACCATTTCCTTAACCTCTGCTTTGTGTGTATGTATTAGGGTTTCACTGCTGTGAAGAGACACCATGATGAAGGCAGCTTTTGTGAAAGAAAACATTTAATAGGGGTTGGCTTACAGTTTCTGGGGTTTAGTTCTTTAACATCATAGTAGGAAGCATAGCAGTGTCCAAGAAGACTTGATGCTAGAGAAGGAGCTGAGAGTTCTATACCTTGATCCTCAAGCAGCAAATGACTGAATTCCTCACAGGGGAGAGCTTGAGAATAGGAGAACACAAAGCTCATCCCCATAGTGACATGCTTCCTCCAACAAGGCCACACCTACTCCAACCTGGCCACACCTTCTCTAACAAGGGCACACCCCCTAATATTGCCACCCCCATGGGTCAAGCATTCAAACACATGAGTCTATAAGGGCAGTATCTCATCAGACCACCACAGTTTATAAGCCCTAATTGTCATAAAATACTTGAGAAAAATTAACTAATGTAATATATATATATATATATATATATATATATATATATATATATATATATATATATATATATATTAATTAAATGCATTTCACATTTCCGAGGTTTTATTTGATGGAATTTCAATAGATGGAATTACTATTTTCTCTAGGCCTGAGGTGAATAGAAGAAAGAAAGGGGAGGGTCAGAATGGTTCAGCTCATAGATACCATTTGGGAAGAAGCAATCAAGGAAATCTCAAGATTTCTGCTTCACAAACCCAGAGAATCATTTATGTCACTGGAAATGATGATGTTATAGGTGAGATAAAGGAGTAGACTATGGGATAAGATAAGGCTAAAGGGTGATTTTTGTTTCATCAAATTTACAATGCATATATACTAGGTAATTGTTTGCAAAATGATTTAATAATGTAATCTTTTATGATATTATTACTTTAATAGAAATATAAATTAATTAACTGAAAATTGAATCACAGAATTCAAATCTTTAGAAAGTAAAAAAAAAAAAAAACCAACATACAAACAAGAAGTAAAACAAATAAACTTTCTTAAGTTGGTGAATAAATGTGATGATTTTCCTTTGATTAATTATCATTGTTGCTAAGTAAGTGTGATGTTGACTTTGGCAGTCCCTGCAGTCCCTGTATCCTTCATTATATATTGCCTTGCAGTACATGGAAGTGTTCCTCTTTAATTAGGTCTCTTCCATTAAAAGTCTCAGAGGAAAGAACAAACTACTGAAAAAAAACATAGCATCATGTTTTTAGTTTACTTTGCAATAACTCTGAAAGGCCAACTAAATTTATGAAAGGGTCAGCCAATGCCCCAGTAATCATTGTGCTATGGATCATATATTATTGCATTTTATTTTGCCATTTTATCACATTAATACATTTGTTTAAGTTTATGCATAATGCTGTACAAACAATGTACCTGATGTGGAAAGTCTCAGTAAGTAGTTCCTTAATGGTACAGAAGCATCATTTTGGTTGCTGAGCAATGAAACTAAATTTATTCATAACAGGTGAGACATGGATAGTCTTTGGCAGTCTGAGGGATACAGAATTGAAACTCTTTGTAAATAGAACGGCATATTTTTCAGAAGGTGGCCTACTGATGCTAAAGAATGATTGAGAAATGCTTACTACTTGATGATCATCACTTAGAAACATTGTTTTAACTTATTTTAATTCACTATTAATCTTTAAGTGCCTGTTTGTTTCCAGCTAAGAGACAGAAAGGATGTGGATTCACATGGGACAGGGAGGGTGGGAATATCTCAGAGGAGTTTGGGGGGAGGAAGCCATAACCAGAACATGGTATATGAAAAAAATCTATTTTAAATAAAGAAAAAATAGAAAACAAGATAATAAAATTTGATATTCTGAAGACCTCATTTGGAATATTTGAAACTTTATTAAGCAAGTCAAATTGAAAAATATGATTATACACTTAAGCATTAGCATTTAATCATGAACAACATAATTATTATCCATTTTCTAAATATTATTTTGATTTTTTTAATGGCAGAATCTGTAGTAGATGCAACACAGAGTCTTTTTAAAAACCTATTCCTGTGTGTTGATCAGCTTTTTGGTACCCTGCCAGAATACTAGAGAATATACTAAAGGAAGAAGAATTAGTGAGTTCTTCGGGGTTTAGAAGCTTCAACTTAGACTCACCTGCACATCATGACAGAACAGTGGGACTGAGCACAACTGATCGTTGATGCCTGGTAGACAGAAAGCACATGGACTCGATGCACACCTTCAAGGACATGTCCCTAAATCATACACTTTCTTTGACTAGGCACTGCCTTGTAAAACCCATTATACTGTGATCGCAAATGGATTTGTCAACCTAAAAGTTCCTGAAAAACTAATACTGATACCATTTTATTTTAGATTGTGTAGGTTTCATCTTTCAGATATATCACAGCCATGATATAACCATGAAATGTTATAGTTTGTGTGTGTATGCGTCTTTACACACATGACATCAACTTGTACAATATCATTAAAAATCTTATGCTTTTCATATTAATTTACATAAAACTTTGACATTTTAAAACTGCTTATTAATGCATTTTTCTCTATTAACATCACATATGTGAATCTACATATTTCAACTAGATATATCTATCACTTTATCATGAATCACTAATATTTCTCCTCAAAAAGATACTATAATTTAGAATTGCTCAGTGACTTTTTTAGACAGGAGGTTATCTCTGGGAAAAACTGACTCACAGGACCCCTAAAATTAAATAAAGGACAATAAGTGATTGTGGTTGCTCTAGCTGGGTCAGATCAGAACACTTTTGAGACTTCTTCTCCAGAGCCTGGGCTGAGTGTTGTTGTCCTTCCTTCTCAAAAAAGTTTCATCTTCAAAGTTACTTAAATTTTTATATATTATTGTATCTACCTAAAGCATACTTTCTTCTTGATAATATGGGCTTGTGATAAAGTCATAGACCTTTCCTGCAACTGGGTACCCTCATGGGGTTGGAGGAAAAATGAAAGGGTGAGGCAGCATGGAAAGGAGTAAAATGACCCCCCATTTTAGCATGGTCAGTGCTCGTGTTGCTAGATACAACCCAGTCTTTTTTATAAAGTGTGTAGTCATAATTTACCATTTAGTTCTAATTAAATTCTCTACTCCATAATGTATTATGTTTTCCTATCTGAAATATCTTTCAATATCTCAATAAATGTTTCCTATGCTCAGGTAGAAACCAGAGGAAACTACTAACGACCGTTTAGCATAATATTAGATATGTAACTCAGTATTCAATTCATTTGCTTTCTGTAGACAATGTGAAACACTGGCTGCTTTGAAAGTCACAGAATCTACCTGTCACTGCTTCTAGGGTTCTAGTATTAAAGGAATGTACCACCATGACTAGCAAGAAACTTAAATGTTTAATGAATACTGTAGTAGCCAGAGTATCTCTGGAATCCTCAACTGTAACTTTATATGAGGAAAAGAGTTGTATACATTATAGTAACTATGATTAATTAGCAGAATATCATTAGGAATCATTCTACTGAATTTTTTGACCAGCAGTATTTGGCTTTACCTCAGATCTCTGGGCTATCTAGTCTATCTGGTGACTGGTTCTTGATTATCCAAGCAGTGTCTGGTAAAGATTCCTTCTAGTACAGTGGGCCTTAAGTCAGACATTGGTTGACTACTTCCACAGGATCTGTTTCAACACTGCCCTAGTAAAATTTGCAGATAGTACAGAAAATAGATCAAAGTTTTGATGACTGTTCAGTGTCAATATTTTTCTTTCAGTAGTCTGGAAGAGTTCTTTCCCAAAGCAAAGAGATTAGAAAATAGGGGTGAAATCCCCAAGTAGGCTTGAATTCTACATGTTAGTTGTGTAGATATTATCATAGGCAATGGACCATCATTGTCAGTGTGGAAGGAGCAGCTCTGTCTTAGCATCAGTCTACAGTGTTTGGGGATTTCTATGGGATCCCTTTGGCCAATAACTGAACTGAAAGTAACCCAGTCCCACCACTGGAAGCCTTGCCTAGTAGATGAAGGTCAGTTGAGACTCCACATTCAAATTTCTAGTTATTCTCATTAGGTCACCTTTATAGATTGAAGGATGTGTCCAATGATCTAGGTTTCAATATTTAAGAACCTGAATTCCCCCCTAATTCCAGCTATCTCTCCCCAAAACTCTCTCCTTGAACCAACATCTTTCTCGTCCTGATGTCTTCTTCTCCCATTTCCACCAGCGCCCAGTCCACCTGTAAAATCTAATAACTTCCCCTTCCCAGAGAGATTCATGTGTTTTCTTGAGACATCTCCTTTTACCTAACGTCCCTGGACCTATGGAGTCTACCATGATTATTATCCATTCTTCTATTGAGGAACATCTAGTTTATTTCCTGTTCCTGGATATTATGGGTAGTGCTGCAATGAAGATGGTTGAACAAGGCCCAGGTGGTAGAATGCGGTCCTCTTTGAGTGTATACCTAAGAGTGCTATAGCTTGATCTAGAGGAAGATATAGTTCCAATTTTCTTAGAAAGTGCCATATTGAATTCCATAGTAGCTGTAAAAGTTTCCACTCCCACCGTCAATTGAGGTGATCCTCTTGCTCCACATCCTTGCCGGTCTGAGCTGTTACTTTGTTATTGACCTTAGACATTCTATAAAATGAAATTTAAAAGTGGTTTTGGTTTGTAATTCCCTGGTCTCTTAGGATGTTAATATTTCTTTGAATTCCAAAGTGATTGTACCAGTTTGCAATCCCATGAGCAATGGAGGAGTGTTCTCTTTCTCCACATTCTCGCCAACATGTGTTGTTCGCCTGTAAGGTGGAATATCAGGGTCATTTTTGACTTGCATTTCTCTGATCATTAAGGACTTTGAACATTTCTTTAAGTGTTTCTCATCTACTCAAGATTCCTCTGTTGTGAATTCTCTGTTTAGAACTATACCCCTTTTTTAATTTGGTTGTTTGTTTTTTTTGGTGGTTAAAAAAAAAAATGTTTCTTTGAATGTTACTCAATCATTTAAGTTACCAGATATTGAGAATTCTGTGTTTAGATATCTACCCCATTTTAGTTGTATGATGTGCTTTTCAGTGTGAAGTTCCTTGAGGTATTATTATATTTTAGATATTATTTCCTTATTAAATGAGAAGTAGGTAAAACATTTGTTTCCATTCTGTAGACTGCAGCTTAGTATGATTAACAGATCCCTTTGCCTTATGGAAACTATTCACTTTAATGAAGATCCATTTATAAATTGTCAAATTAGTAACCATGCTGTGTTCTATTTAGAATATTGTCTCCTGTGCCAACATATTCAATAATATTCCACATTTCTCTTCTGTCAGGTGCAATGTATCTTGTTTTATGTTGAGGTATCTGATTTACTTAGACTTGTGTTTTGTGCGGGGGGATAGATATGGATTTATTTGCATTCCTAAACATGGTGGCATCTACTTAGACATCCAGTACCATTTATTGAATTTATTCCATTGTATATTTATGGCTTTGTAGAAAACATATTTATGACTTTTTATAAAAAAGCAAGTTTTCTCTATGTATGTGCATTTATGTCTACATCTCCAGTTCATTTGCTTTGATTGTTATGCCTATTTTTAAGTCAATATCATGTAGTTTTTATTACTATAGTTCTGCAGAATAGCTTGAACTCAGGCAAGCTAATGTATTCAGCAATTATTTTATTGTTCAAGACTGTTTTAGCTACTCTGATATTTTTTGTTCGTTTGTTTTCCCTACAAAGTTGAAATTTTTCTTTTTAGTGTCTGAAAAAAATGTCTTCAAATTTTTATTGGTCTTGCATAGATATGTTGATTGGTTTCCGCAAGATGACCATCTTTACTCTGTCAATGCTACAAGTCCATGATCAAGAGAAATCTCTCTATCTTCTGATACTTTCTTCAATTTCTTTCTCCTAAAGCTTGATGTTTTTATCATAATAATATTTCACTTGCAAGGTTATAATAAAAGGTAAAAACAGGATTAATTCTTCTGCTCTGCTGCATCCAAAAAAAAAAAAATACCCACAAAGACAGTACTTATAGGTTAATGTTTAGAAAAAGTTATTTCAAGCAAATGGACCTAATACCAAGCTGGTGTTGCCATTTTAATATCTGCCAAAATAGGCTTCAAACAAAAACTAATCAAAAGAGACTTGGAAGGACACTACACTACATACTCATCTAAGGAAAAATCCACCAAGAAGACATTTCATTCTTAACAACTATGCCCCCAAAATAAGGGGATTGACTATTGTAAATGCAATGACACTACAGCTTAAATCATTTATTGAGACTTACATACTGATAGTAGGAGACTACACCTGACTCATAGTGGATATGCCATCTAGATAATATTAAGCAGAAATATTGGAGCTAACAGACATTATAAACCAAATGGACCTAACAGATATATATATAGAACATTTCACAAAACACAAATATACATTCTTCTCTGCATGTCTTGAAACTTTCTTAAAAATTGACTACATATTTGGACACAATACTGGACCCAAAAGTTACAAGAAATTTGAAATAACACCATGCACCTGATCAGTCCACTATCGATACCAACCACAACAGAACCAACAGAAAGCTTTAAAACTCGTGAGAACTGGACAACTACTAACTCAAAGAAAATTGGGTGAAGACAGAAATAAACAGAGGCTGGACCCACGATCCAGGTACATATGTAGCAGATGGCTGTACCTAATAGTGCAGAGACCTGATGCACTATATTTTTTAAATTGTTTTGAACTGTATTTTTTGGATTCAGCAGAAGGATCACTCTAGTTTTCTACTTTATTGGGAAAATTAGACCATTGATATTGAGAGAAATCAATGACCAGTAATTTTGTACTCCTTTAACTGTGTTGCTGTTACTAATACTATTTTGTTGTTCTTAGTCATGGTGGTTGTGGTGGTGGTGGTGGTGGTAGTGGTGTGTGTGTGTGTGTGTGTGTGTGTGTGTGTGTGTGTGTGTGTGTGTGTGTATGTGTGTGTGTGTGTGTGTGTTTATCATCATTTACTTTGCTGGTGTTACATTATTTCCTGTGTTTTCAAGAATGTAGTTAACTCCCTTAGGTTGTAGATTCTGTTCTAGCAACTTTTGTACAGCTATATTGGTAGAAAGCTATAATTTCAATTTGACTTTATCACTGAGTATCCAATTTTCTCAGACTATAGTTATTGAAAGAATGTCTGGGTATATTAGTTACAAAGTAGTAATGAAAAATAATTTTATGGCTGGTGACATTACAACATAAAGAAAACTGTATTAAAGACTCACAGAGACAGGCAGATAGATCAATGGAAGAGAATTGAAGACCCAGAAATGAACCCACACACCTATGGTAATTAGATCTTTGACAAAGCTAAAACCATCCAGTAGAAAAAGACAGCATTTTCAACAAATGGTTATTCAACCGGCAATCAGCATGTAGAAAACTGCACATCGATCCATTCTTAGCTCCTATACAAATCAAAAGTTCAAGTCAATCAAGGACTCCACATAAAACCAGAAACACTGAAACTAATAGAAGAGAAAGTGGGGAAGAGCCTCAAACACATGGGCACAAGGGGAAACTTCCCAAAGAATGGAGCAATGGCTTATGCTCCAAGATCAACAATGTACAAAGGGGACCTCATCAAATTGCAAAGCTTCTGTAAGGCAAAGAACACTGTCAATAGGACAAAACAACAACCAACAGATTGGGAGAAGATCTTTACCAATCCTGTATCTGATAGAGGGCTAATATCCAATATATACAAAGAACTCATGAAGTTAGACTTCAGAGAACCAAATAACCCTATTAAAAATGGAAAACAGCTAAACAGAGAATTCTTAACTGAGGAATATTGAATGGCCTAGAAGCACCTAAAGAAATGTTCAACATCTTTAGTCATCATGGAAATGAAAATCAAAACAAACCTGAGATTCTACCTCATACAGATCAAAAACTCAGGTGACATCAGATGCTGGCAAGGATATGGAGAAAGAGGAACATTTTTCCATTGTTGGTGGGATTGCAAACTGGTACAACCACTCTGGAAATCAGACTAGCAGTACTTCAGAAAATTTGATGTACTACCTGAGGACCCAGCTATACTACTCTTGGACATATACCCAAAAAAGTCTCCAGCATATAACAAGGACACATGCTCCACTGTGTTCATAGCAGCCATATTTATAAAAGCCAGAAGCTGCAAAGAACCCAGAAGTCCTTCAACAGAGGAATGGATAAAGGAAGTGTGGTACACTTACATAATGGAGTACTACTCAGCTATTAATGACTCCATGTCATTCTTAGGTAAATGGATGGAACTTAAAAATACCATCCTGAGTGAGGTAACCCAGTCACAAAAGAACGCACATGAAATGCACTTACTGGTAAGTAGATAATAGCTCAAAAGCTTGAAATACTCAAGATACAATTCACAGACCACATGAAGCTCAAGAAGAAGGAAGACCAAAGTGAGGATGCTTTAGTCTTTCTTAGAAGGGCGAACAAAATACTCATGGGAGAAAATACAGAGACAAAATGTGGAGCAGAGACTGAAGGAAAGGCAATAGATAGACTGTCCCACTTGGGGATACATCCCATATACTGTCACCAAATACAGACACTATTGCAGATGCCAAGAAGTGCTTGCTGACAAGAGCCTGATATAGCTGTCTCCTGACAAGATGTAACACACATTCAAGATATGTAACAAGCATAGAATTAAAAGATTTTGACAACTCAATGTGAATTAAAGAAGCTTTCAAGGCTAACAGTAGATGTATCAGTAGGAACACTCAGGAGGAAATCAAATCAACATTTTGAAATGAAAAAAAAAATACTAGCAAATATGAAACAGCAATATGAAAAATAACTAAACATTTCCTCTAACTGTAGATTGGAACATGACTTTCCTTGAGTTTTTTGGGTCCTGAGTTTTGCTTCTTTCTATTAAACACCAAACACACTAAACAACTATTTTTTTGAGACAGGGTCTCAGTATTTAGTTCTGTCTGTCCTGGTACTTAGTATGTAGACCACACAAGCCTAGCCTCAGAGATCTGCCTGCCTTCTCAGTGTTGGGATTAAAGGTATGTAAACCCTGCCCTCCATACTGTACACTAAGAGGCTTCAATTCAAGAAGCCTGGATTCTCCAGCACAGTCAGAAGGAGGAAGATTTACCTTCTAGTCTCAACTTCTGTGTTAGCAAGATATTTGCTGCCTCAGCTCTGCCAGCTTGCTCTCTCTGTGGAATGACTCAGAAGTTTGAAACAATTTTCTAACTTTGTTCTGCCCAGCCCCAGTTCTAAAATATAGCACACTTACTTTAAAAACAACAACAACAACAAATATTGTAGTCAGATAAGCACAAAAGTTTGCATATTAAATGCCTCTTGGAGACTTTTAAATACCATGTTAAATACCCAGAAAATCCCAGAGTGAAGAAGAAAGCAATTTAAATCTGTTCAATTCTTAAACAAGAAGCCATTTACGCAAAGGAGGGCTTATTTCTCTTCAAAACAATGGTTTTTCTTTAATTGCAGTATTAATTCTTGCTTCCATAGCAAACAGAAGCTATTATTTTCATCTGCCAAGTACTTTGGAGAAAACAAATGAAGGAGAAACTAAGACATACTGTTAAATAAGGGAAGATTTTCCATTGTCTGGAGCTTCCTATGGAGATACAAGTAAATATCCAGCTATGAGTGCATTAAGTAAGAGAGTTGGAGCAGGAGATATTACATAGGTAAGTATGTGCCCTCACTGAGGACTCAGTTTACAACAGTGCAATATCCAGATTTTATCACAGATATCTCTGGCCCATGAATATGAAATGTCTGTAAAATCATTTTCAACAGTAGAGAAACCCATTATTTTTAAGTTTTCATCTTCTCTTTAAACAGTGTTTGACATGTCTGTGTACCAGTCTTTCAGTTCAAAGATGTCCACACTGTTCGCTTGTGTCTAGCTCCAAACATTACCAATGCCTTTAGACCATGTCAAAGCATTTCCTGCTACCTCTGCAACCCATTCCTCTTCCAAATCCCTACAGAGAATTGCTTTCATCTTCCTTTCATATTACCAAACTTCAGAGAGCCAACTTCCTCTAGGTACCAGCCTTCATTTTCTTAGAGTATTTAACACGAAGCTTGTAACTAATTTCCTTTCATGCCTTTTTGAGGAGTAAATTTAGAAATTACTTTTGATTTTACTACTCAATGTGGTCTTTCTTAGAGACCTGCTTATCATTTCTCTGAAATGTGACCTTGAATTAGTTCCTAGCCCTACTATTCCATTCACACGGAGGAAGATCTAAAGCCATCTTCAGCAGTACTGTCCCCAGCTTGCTAATCCACCTCCTCTTACCCCAAGAAAATTACATTCTTTCCAAAGAGCGGAATCATTCATAGTCACTTTCTTCTTTTCCCCAGAGCTATAAAGCTCTCATTGTTCTCAGTTTAGCACAATTGAGGTTAAATTGTATTGGTCTCACTTTCCCATTAAATAATCTTAAGGCAAATGTTCATCAATGGCTGAATACTGTGCGGAGCACTTGCTTGTTTGGTTGGTTGGTTTCCTTGTGACAACGGAGAGCAAGACTTTGCATGAGATCAAGGAAAGTGAGGACTTCAAGCTTTGCTAAGGAAAGAAATTCGTAGGCAAAGAGGAAGACTAAAACTCTACACAACCAATACAAAGGCACCCTAAGGCCTATAGAATTGACCTGCAATTCATTATATATTGTAATAGACATATTTACCTTGGACATTTAAGATACTATTGAGATATACAATGCATGACGTTTCATGTAGAATTACATGTGACAGATAATACATGTCTGTGAAAATGTATGCCAGGCAAATTGGACAAACATGAATGCAATGTTTGCTCCTAATTTGCTCCTCAGAGTCAGTTTTACCAGCTATGCTAGCTCATTCTTCCAGCCCTCCTCATCACTTGGAAAGGCGTGTACATGTAATAGGGCCTTTCTTCAGCTACTATGTTTCCATCCAATTTCTTGTTCTGAGAAACATGAAGTAGCTGTGCCCATTTAAAATTAATGTTCACAGATAGCTCCCACACTGTATCTTTTAATATATATTCTTCCTGTATCAAAGCTTCCAAGGAAGGAGAAGACAGCTGCTTGCTCTCTTTTCTCTATGTCATTTAGTCAAAATCTCATGTAAATTTATCCGAGCCATACTATGCATGTGCTCCTTTGGGACATTGCATCACATTCGGGAATCAACTCTTTTTATAAAACCTTGTATTTCTCTTAAAAAAAAATGTGTTTTTCAGTTTCTTGAATGTGTTTATGGCATGGTATGAATAGAAATAAAATGTGGTTTTTGTCCTATTGACAGTGCCTTTTGCCTTACAAAAGCTTTGCAATTTCATGAGGTCCCATTTGTCCATTCTTGATCTTAGAGCATAAGTCATTGGTGTTCTGTTCAGGAACTTTTCCCCTGTACCCATGTGTTTGAGGCTTTTCTCCACTTTCTCTTCTATTAGATTCAGTGTATCTGGTTTTATGTGGAGGTCCTTGATCCACTTGGACTTGAGCTTTGTACAGAGAGATAGGAATGGATCAATTTGAATTCTTCTACATGTAGAACACCAGTGGAACCAGCACCATTTGTTGAAAATGCTGTCTTTTTTCCACTGGGTGGTTTCAGATCCTTTGTTGAAAATCAAGTGACCATAAGTGTGTGGGTTCATTTCTGGGTCTTCAATTCTATTCCATTGATCTATCTGATTGACACTGTACCAATAGCATGCAGCTTTTATCATTACTGCTCTGTAGTACAGCTTGACATCAGGGATGCTGATTCCCCCAGAAGTTCTTTTGTTGTTGAGAATAGCTTTTGCTATCCTGGGTTTTTTGTTGTTCCAAATGAATTTGAGAATTGCTCTTTCTAAGTCTATGAAGAATTGAGTTGGAATTTTGATGGGGATTGCATTGAATCTGTAGATTGCTTTTGGTAGGATGGCCATTTTTACTATATTAATCCTCCCAATCCATGAGCATGAGAGATCTTTCCACCATCTGAGATCTTCTTCGATTTCTTTCTTTAGAGACTTGAAGTTCTTGTCATACAGGTCTTTCACTTGCTTGGTTAGAGTCACACCAAGATACTTTATATTGTTTGTGACTATTGTGAAAGGTGTGATTTCCCTAATTTTTTTCTCAACCTGTTTATCCTTCAAGTATAGGAAGGCTACTGATTTATTTGAGTTAATTTTATATCCAGCCACTTTGCTGAAGTTGTTTATCAGCTGCAGCAGTTCTCTGGTGAAGATTTTTGGGTCACTCAAGTACATGATCATATCATC
Source organism: Uromys caudimaculatus (assembly GCA_028551405.1). Lineage (NCBI taxonomy): Eukaryota > Metazoa > Chordata > Mammalia > Rodentia > Muridae > Uromys > Uromys caudimaculatus. The sequence goes on from CM052712.1 coordinate 45,216,636, forward strand.
TGCAAATAGTGATATTTTGATTTCTTCCTTTCCAATTTGTATCCCTTTGATAGATTGAGAAAAGATCTTAACCAATTCTACATCCAATAGAGGGCTAATATCCAATATATACAAAGAACTCAAGAAGTTAGACTCCAGAAAACCAAATAACCCTATCAAAAAATGGG
>CM052712.1:45216902-45263516 GCA_028551405.1 Uromys caudimaculatus
TATAATAGCCAGAAGCTGGAAACAACCCAGATGTCCCTCATCAGAGGAATGGATACAGAAAATGTGGTACATTTACACAATGGAGTACTACTCAGCTATTAAAAGCAATGACTTAATGAAATTTGCAGGCAAATGGATGGAACTTGAAAATATCATCCTGAGCGAGGTAACTCAGTCACAAAAGAACGAACATGGTATGTACTCACTGGTAAGTGGATATTAGCCCAAACGTTCGGAATACCCAAGTTTCTCTTTGCAGTAACTGCTGGACTGTGAGTGAGGTCCCAGATGGAGGAGTTAGAGAAGGGACTGAAGGAGCTAAGGGAGTCTGCAGCCCCATGGAGGGAGCAACAGTGTCAACTGTCCTGACACCCCCCCCCCCGGTCCTCCTTGAGGCTGGACCACCAACCAAAGAATACACATCGAGGTCCCATGGTTCGGACCACATATGTGGTAGAAGAGGGTCTTGTTCACTATCAGCGCGAGGAGAGGCCCTTGGGCTTGAGGGTGTTAGAGGCCCCAGTAAAGGGGAATGTCAAGGTGGGAATACAGGAGTGGGTTGGCGGGCGATTGGGAGGTGGAATATCCACATAGAGGTGGCGGAGGAGGAAGGGATATGGGGTTTCCAAAGAGGAGACCTAGAAAGGGGTAAACATTAGAAATGTAAATCAAGTACCAAAAGATAAAAATAATAATGATAAAAAAAAGAAATAAAATGCGAAGGGACTTTTAAAAAGCAAATACTATGGACTTCTTATTTTCTTCTTTCTTTTCCTTTGAAATTTTCAATCTTTCACAATTGCTATTGAAGTTTCCTACTACCCTCTGAAAATCTTGCTGTGGGCACCATTAGGGGAGTCTTCAGAATGAGGCAGATATTTGGAACTCAATTTAACCAAACTGGCCTATTTCACCTATTTTTATATTGTGAGGTAAGTAACTCACAAAGCAAGGTTGACTATTTCTTATAAATATTTATTAGGTTTCCCATGTTTCCACTTTCTTCTTTAGAAACAGATGTTCTGTATTTTAAGGTCAAATGTGGAGATCTAAAAATATTCTTTGTTGTTGCTGTTAATATTGTGAGCTTATTATGCGAAAATTGAAGTGTGATGTAGAGTTACTTTCTTAAGGCCGAAACTCTGCAATGGAAAATTCAACACAACTCCAGAAGAAATTGGGCCATGATTAAAATACAAAATACAGCTTTTTATATTATTATATTATATATTGACTCTATAATTCTTAATTTAAATGTGTATTCAAAATATGGCTGTCTTAGGGTTTCATTGCTGTGAAGAGACACTATGACTATGACAACTCCTATAAAAGGAAAATATTTAATTGCATTTGGCTTATAGTTCAGAGGATTAGTCAATTATCATCATGGAGGGAAGCGCACAAGTGTGCAGGGAGATATTGTACTGAAGAAGGTAAGAATTCTACATCTCACTCTATGGGCAACAGAAAAAGCCTGTATCACACCACACTTAGATTGAACATCAAAGACCTTAATCCAGCCACCTACAATGCAACGACACACTTCCCGCACTAGTGTGAGGCCGCTCCTACTCCAGAAAGACCACATTCCTAATAGTGCCACTCTCTATGGTACCTAGCATTCAACCACATGAATCTATGCAGCGTACCTATTCAAACCACCACAGTGACCTTGAGTTCTGTGAACAGATCTTTCTTTATATCAATTTGTTTGGTTTTATTTCTGAACTTTAAGCTCCTTATCCACTGTCTTCTCTCACTTCATCTGATGAAATGATGATGATGATATTCTATTTTGAATTTTCCTTTTATTATAATTCTTATTTAATTTTTTTTTATTTTTGAGACTATATTTTAATATAATTACCTCATTTCTGCTTTCTGTCCCAGGGAGGTTTTATGCCCCAGAGTTGGGGGATGCTGGGGCAGTATGGCAAGAGATTGTGGGTAGGTGGGAGAGCACTCCCATACAGGCAAAAGGGAAGGGAGAAGACAGATGTGGGATGGGAGCTTGGCAAAGGGGGTAACCAGGAAGTGGGATATCATTTGAGATGTAAACAAGTAGAATGATTAATGTTAATAAATGAAAAAGAGAAAGTGTCTCCATTTTTTTCACTATTCATGTGAACCCAGTCTAATTCTTTGCTCTAAGATCCAGAAACTGAAAGAGCAAGTGCTCTTGGAATTCAGATGAGTATCTGTAACAGTGTGAATGACGTTGTACATAGAAGGAGAAACAATAGAAAACTGAAATTAATAGATGTGCTCTTATAATAAAAGTAAACCAGAAAAGGGTTTCTTGTATGTATTGAAATGTAAGCATATATTAAAATTAAAGTTACAGTGGTTAGTAAACTATTAACAGAAGCAATATGATTTAATGAAACATCAAATTAATATATGAATGTTCATGAATATTGACGGAGTCCTGCTTGCTTGATGTCAGTCAAAAATTCCTAGGCTTAGTTGGCCTGAAAATATGAATCTTTAGTCCTCAGCCTCTGAAATACAAGTATTTTTGTATAGATCCGATGCTCAGCCAGAAAGCACTGGCTTTTCAAATCTTAGCCTTTTTTCATTCTCCAGTGAAATGTTGGAAAAGCAGTTTAGAAAATAAGCAGGTAAGGTTAAAACATGCTGGTTTGATTCTGTGCATGGTTATAGGCCACAGGAATTAAAATAAGCAGAAGCATATGTGGCCTAGTCATCCCTCTCTCAGGTCATATTTAACAGTACAAGGAGTGTATTGACCCATTAACTTTACCAAAAGCAAGTAATAAATTTAATATGTAAGAGAAATGTTAAATATTTTCTTGAGGGAATGTAGCTAGGAATAAGTGCAGAGATCAAGAACTCTCCCAAATCATATCTCTTATCTACTCAGAAAGGAAAGTTGCATGGTACTCTTACATGATCTCTGGGAAGCTTAAAATCTTTTAGGACCCAAGGTCTCTGAATTCTGTGCATAAAATAACCAGTGTGAGAAACTGATGGAAATCAACTTATATATTCTACTTATTAGGGCAAACTTCAGGGTGGTCCCACAACTTCCTGCAGCTTCAACCAGTTATAACATTGTCTTAAGGTGTGATCATATAACCTGGTATGAAACATGATGAACACAAAACACAATAGCCACATCTGTTTCTAAAATAATAAAAAAATAACCAGGTTCTCCAAAACCAACTCTCTGATTATTATCTGTGCAGTCTTCCCTGCTGGTCACTCCCTGCTCCCAATCTTGTTTGTGCTATGACAATCACTTCATTTTTTAGATGACTGTGCTATTTGCTAACTTTTTTCCTTATACACAATAATTTATTAATGAGACTAAAAACCAGGAACAAAGAAATCATGATATAAATGATATGTATATACTGAATATTTATAAATAATTATGTCATATATGAAATAGAGCAACAATATGTTTATGACATAAATATTCAAATCCTTTTTGTGATCCTCAGAGAAAGACATGCTGGTAAAAATGGACATATTCCTTGCACTAGATTAAGCCAAAATCTCTGATTGAGGAACTTTATAAAAGTCCAGAATCAGGCCAGTTGTTTCAGAAATAATTCCAACTTTGTGAAATTTATACAGACAATATTGTCTAAGTCAATGTTCATGGATCCATCAAGCTGATTGTAATCAAGGTACTCAGTACTGGTCCATAATAACAAGCTTTGTGTTTGTCTACACATTTGTTTCATGTGAATATTATTGATCTTATATTACAAAGTGTACTGTCACAAAACAAATCATAAGGAACCAAAGTAACTAAAATCTCATGATTTTTCTGCAGTCTACTCTGCTAGTTTTAAAGTCTTTATATTTTCATTTGCCTACAAACATAATTGACTTTACCTGAGAGGGTGGCATGTGTTATATCCAGTTTCTGAGCTACAACTTATTAATAAAACCTGCCTCAATGACTTTAATTATTTAGCAATAAGTGAATTTAATTTTGCCCATCCTTTCCATTGGAAAGCAAATATATATCATAGCCATTCTTCGCATGCCTTAATATTTGAGATTGATAAAGGGTAGGCACTCTGTAAGGAATGGAGAATTTAATCAAATTCATTCTTCCATTCACGCAGTAAGTTCATATCTGACTTTGGCTTCTGTACACCATAGCTGACCAGCATAATAATGTAAATTATGATATCAATCTTTGGTATGTGTTAATATTATTCAAATTAAAAAACATGAAATCTGTGGCTGATGATAAACCAATTATTAATAGTTTAAAAATACCAATTAGAATAATCACATTTATCACCAGGATGCACTTAATACATAAACAGTTCTTTTTACTACTTCTTGATGAAAATTTGTTTCCATCTTTATTCTAGATTCTGTAGACTTTGCATTGCCGTTTTCTCCATATTCTAAAGTCATCGATCATCTCCTTTGCTGCTTCTTCTTTGCATTTTAAGGACCCTCAGCCTACATGAGCCCAGAATGTTTAATCCAGAGTAATCTCACTATTTAGTTCTGTTGATTAGCAGTACTTCTAATTAAAAAGAAACAAAAACAAATTAATTCCCTCCTGCAATGCAAGGAAGCGTTTCTTAAATTCTAGAACTAGAAATGGACATTTGGGAAAGGACATTATCTGTCTATTTTTAAATTAAGTAATACCTTATTATCAATGAAATTTGCAAAATTCCCCAATGGAAAATAGTTACTACAGTTATTAGATTTCTATAGGCTGAATTAGCATATTATATTCACATTAATTTTTATTTCTCTACATATCCCAGTAGGACCATGGTGGTAAAGTTAATGAGATGAAGAGGTGATGGACTCATTCTGCATAATATTCATGTTGAACAAGTTTAGACTTACCATGTGTCATATGGGATCAAAGTAGTTAATAAATTTTCCATCTGTTCCTGTTTAATATCTTGCAGCTTTACAGAGTGCACACTCATTTCCACAAAGACTGAATCAGTCTCTTCACTAGGATTCAGTGAGCATCTGTGATGTAGGAGTGATTCCTAAATGTTTGTGTTTCCTACTGTCACAGATTACAAATAACAAGAGTCACATAAGATTTCATTTTCTTTCACGTCCACTCAGAAATTTATTTACCTAGAGATACTTCGGACACACTGTTTCACATATTAACACTATTAAACAGACATTTGAACAGTCTATTGAACATATCCCATGCTGACATATCTTATGCTTTGAGGCATTTGTTTTCCAGAGAGCTGTGTTTATATTAAGGTTTTTAATATTGTAGGAACATAGGTCTCACATAACAAAGATGCTTCAGAATTCACAGTCATCAGCTCTGCCTGACATAGGGCAATTTAGCTATAATTTAGAAGGCAACCTGTGTATTTATCCTCTTTATCATTTTGTGTGATCCTTTTTCTATACAAATTTACAATCATTATCAAGTAGCATGTTTATTTGCTATGTAACTTTCAATAATAGATGAAACTAGAAAATAGTCTCCTTTGTGTCCCTCCTTATTTTCAGTGAGCAAACTGTCAAGCTACCTAGAGGAATGCCTAGGTATGTCAATGAAAAACAGGTTTTCATTGCATCATCAAAGATTTCAACAATCATCATAAAGATTGTCACTCATGGTCATGCTGGAGAAAGGGCTGAGATGAGTTGTGGATGATTGTAACTTCAGTACTTTATAAGAGGATGATGCAGGATAAAAGAGTCCCACATCTGTCTGAGCAACACAGCGAGTTAGAGTTTAAAGCAGAACAGAGCATATGTTTCTACAGCAAATGATATTATGGCTATGGAGTGGGGAGCTTGATGGTAGGAAGGAGTCAGTGAAGCCATACTATTTTGGAATTTTCTAAGAAAAGAAATTGCAGAGAATTATAAAGAGAGAGATTGAATAATTTAAAAGCACCATTGAGAAATGTTACCAACTCTTGTCCCAAAATTAGTATAACATATCTTAAATAGTTCAATTGTTGTAGGTATTATGTCCTGGGAAAATTAGGTTCCATTTAGTATCTAAAGATAAAGAAAATATTCAGAAACTTTGAGGCTTCAGTTGATTCTGGTCATTCTACTCAAATGATCCAAGGTCACTGGTAACTTAAAAACTGACAATAAGGACAAAATACTCTTAATTTATTACAGCCAATGAAGATTTTAATAAAATGTTAATATCTTATTTAATTTTTAATATGTTTTATTATGATAAATTAATGCTACTGAGTTTGAAAGGCTTTTAGTTGAAATTTTTATGTAACACTAGTCCTTTGATTGTTGTACTGTAACTTCATATTAATCTTGAATGTTTGACATTAAATTAAAAAGTAAAATGATTATCCTAATGTCTATATAATTCAGAATACAGAAGCATCTATGAGCAGGGAAATAAAGGAAATGACATAGAAAAGTTCAGTGCGAGGTGATCCGACACCCCCATCTCCCAGCCGGGTGAAAACATTCTGATCTTAGTAAATTGGATGCATGGAACAGATTACATTACTTTTGGCATCTTGGACACTTCTTACTTTACTTTGTTGAGATTCCAGAGCAATTTCACCCACTAAGCAGGGTTGAACATCCTGAGAAACTAGATTTCACAGATTTCTTGAAGGCAGTATCTCTGTGATTTGTTGTTGTTGTTGTTGTTGATCTCTGAAAGCATCACAGACATTGCTTTTAAAAAGGTAGAAATTTGAGAGACTGCCTCCCCTCATTCAGGTAGCCATTCCACTACTAATCTTTCCCTGTTAATCTATTGAATCTAGCTCTACCTCTCAATCTTCCCTGCCAGTGACCTAGTTCTTCCCTTCCCTATCTACACTTGGAACTTATCTGCTGTCTCCTTTTAGGCATGTATCTCTTCAATGAATCTTGTCACTTCGGTCTAGTCTAAATTCCACTACATATATATATATATATATATATATATATATATATATATATATATCGTTGTAATCTTAAGAAACTATTTTCTGAAATTCATGTCTGTGTTACTCCAGACTGTAATTAATTATTAAATAGGTGTCATGTGTCTTGAGTTCTGTTTTAGGCTCCACATACTTTCAGCATTGCTCATAGTACCCAATGCGCTGGTGAAAGCAATTAACTGGTTGGTTAATGTAGAGCTATGTGGTGAAATTCTTGGCATTGAATGAGAGTTCAGCATTCTGTGGGGGAGTCAGAGTGATACCTAGTCCCTTAAGCAGCTTTCTCCTAGCTCTTCCCTGGCATTGGACTAGCGTTTTACATTTCCTTTGTTGTGGAAGAAAACAAGGATAACCTCTACTTTTTGATATTATTTTTAAATTTTATGTAATTTAAGGACTAGAAGTGTGAGGGTAGATTGAACAATTTCCAAGTATGAAACTAGATTTAGTACCATAAATAAGAGAGTTCTGATGCAATCCAGATACAATGATTTTATACAAGAAATTTCCATTAGGATGCTTTAGTTCCTTAAAGTTGAATGTGAATTACCAATCTCCCCAGCATTTAAGACTTAGCCCAATGCTAGGTAGCTAAGTAATTTGATTCAGTGTTCTAAATAGTAAAACTACAGTTGTAGATGTAACATAATTATTTTTCTATTTTAAAGAAGACAAGTACAATGGAGTCTTTTATTTTGAATAAAGCTAAATGTATAATATATTGGAAATCATTTGTTACCCTACCTTTATGCTGAACAGAATTGCAAATGAGTGTTCTGAAGACATATTACAGTAATATATTTATAAATGAAAACAGAATGGGATAGACAGATATAATAAACTTTTTAAAAATTATTCATGCCTTTCCAGAATAATTTCACTATTGGCGTTTGGTTTATAAATTACTTATATAACTCAATTTAACATTATAATAAATGTTCAATTGAATTTTTCAATATTTTGTTTTAAACTTCCAACATGAAGTTTAATATTAAGCATCAGAAGGAAATTGATTAATCCTCTATAAATTAAACTCTTGAAGTATTCACATAACTCCAGCTATCAGAAGATGCTTGTAATCTAAGGCATGAATTTCACCTGGACTTGGAAAAGGACCCTAAGCAAGAGAACGTTGTAGGGTAATGCTCATCGCCCTAGTATTTGTGATCCAGAGAGACATGTTATTGTGGTTCAGATGAAATGTCTTTGGCTTAGATGACTGTCCATTGAAATTTCAATAGGGTGGGTGTAAGTTTTAAGATAGTGTTACTCAGGGTATGTAGACATATATGGACATTAAGGGAAGTCTAAATTAATCATGTGACAGCTCAGTGATGATGCCTTTTCTTCAAGGAGAAATAGATTTAACTTAGTATCAGAGAGTCTATGTGACCATGAATCAGTTTGTAATGATATTTGAGGTGTGGCAATCACAATTTTGAGCTTTGGATGATCCCAGCCAATGTCTCTATACTTCCTAAATAATGAGCCACTGGAGGAGAGTTTTGGGATCATACTGCAAAGTGTTAATATATACTGCAGGCAGAATAAGCAATGGTACATAAGAGAGGCTATGGAGATTTGGGACTGCTTTTCGGATCTGTTTGAGAATTCCTTACTCTTCTTGGACTCTTCAATCCTGGAAGACATTATAATAACAATGGTGATGACCATCTTTGTTGCAGAAGTGTTAAAGCCATAAAAAATGCCTTCAATAATATCTACTGAAATACGGGATGACATGATTTTTCAAAACATGGGATGGGGTAAAATTATCTTTGAAAATTCCTCTACTTATTTAAAGAAAAGAACATACTGTTTCATATATGGCATAGATTAACTTTATATTTTTTCAGTAGATTTAATCCATTGTTTGATTAAATATGTGTGCCTCTAAGTTAGGCTTCTTACTTCTCATAGGAATGTCAGGTTAAAGTTGTATCTTCCTCAAATTTAATATTTCAAAGGGAAATTAGAGAAAGACAGACTTGTGTATTAAAGATGGTAAGGGGCTTGTAAAATTTTTGTATTTAAAAGGGGTGGGGTATTATAAATAAAACTTTCATAAAGTAAAGAGTCTTGAAGAAGAGAAAGGAACAGGAAGACATGGAAAAAGAGGTGGGGTTAGAGCAAGAGAGGCAGGTTTAATGCTACAATCAGAAGGTAAAATGTCAAAATTTTTATGATGCAAGACGTATGATGGATTAACACCCAACTTAATGAAGAAAAATGCAATGTTATGGTGTTAAGGAATATTCATATATGTAATAAAAGGAGAAGTATAGTATCAAAGTAAAGTCTTCCAGTTTACAAATACTGTGTAATTTTTGTTGCTATGAATATTGTTTATGTATATGATTTACTCCAGAAACTGGGGTGTAGAAAAGGAGGAGAAGATAAAGGAGAAACAGGAGGCAAAGGAGGGGGAGGAGGAGGAGAGGAAGAGAGGAGAAAGAGGAGAGGAGGAGGAGAAGGAGAGGAGGAGGAGGAGAGGAGGAGGAAGAGAGGAGGAGAAGGATAGAAGGAGGAGGAAGAAGAGGAAGAAGAAGAGGAGGAGGAAGAAGAGGAAGAGGAAGAAGAAGAGGAGGAACAAGGCATTTTCATATAAAAACAAAGGTTTTCATCAGTACATGAACAAAGGAAGTAACTCTCCAAAACATATTTGCTGCTTTGTAACAATTGTCAAAATGACTTATTTGAATTTCTTCCTCCAGTAAATTCAGTAATTATTAAAATTGTAACAGTTCAGTTATTTGCATTTTGTTATTAGAAATCTGATAAAATTTATAGGAAATTTGAAGCATCTATAAGGCAGTCAACACCTTAAAATTACAAAACTCAGGATGATTACAATTTAGACTTGATCTGAAAAAAAGACCAAGAAGCAAGATGCTTATAAATTATACCTAATGAATAATAATTTATGTTTTGTAGGGAGAAAATTATTAGCACATTAGTAATTGAGAGTCATGCTTTGTAAAAAATCCTGTTTGATGGAAGAAATCTTAATGCATTTATATATCAATATCAGGAAATGAGATGATAAAGCTTGATTATGGCATTTCTCAGTGCCAGCTGTGTGACCATAGCTTCCAGGTACTGAGCGTAACCCCACATCACAACCATGTGGTGAGTTGCATCCACCATCACATAGTTTTCATCACAGCTTACCTTTTACCTGTTACACTGTTGGCCAATTTACTCTCAATCCCATTATCTGTACCAACAACAGGGCAGGTTAGAAATAGAGAAGAATTAAACACAAGAGTGACACATCATGGCTTCAGTTCCAAACAGTTGGATCCATATCAGGTATGTTAGTAATTCATGCCATTCCCTGTCTCCTATTTGTTTATATTCAATTATATATAAAAGGAAGTATTTTATTTGACCAAAGAGGCAAATGTACATCAAGATGATTCTCTCATTTCAATTATTCTGTATAAAATATTCGGAAAAGAGTTACTGACAGCTGATGGCCAATAAATTATTCCTTTCATTTATAGTTCTTAAAATTTGATGTAAGTCAGTTTGCCACAATGTTATCCAGATCAGTAATTTTCCATTATTTTATTTTTATTTCTTTTAATATGTGTGTGTGTTTGTGTGTGTGTTTGTGTCTGTGTGTGTGTGTGCGTGTGGGGGGGGGAGAAAGAATACACATATGTGGGAATTTGTGGAAGCCTGAAGTTGTTGTTGAGTCTCCTGGAGCTGTAGTTATAGGTAAATTATGAACTATATTACATAGTTCCTGGGTTGGGGCATCATACTATGTACTCTAGAAGCCCAGGAAGCATTTTAATCCTCTGCTGTGTTCCATTCCCTTCATCAACAGATGCTTGAAAGGGTGCAGAGACTTTTGATAAGGCATCAAGCTACCAGAGGTCATTAATGATCGGAACAGTCCCTTAACAAAAACAGATATCATGCCCAAATGGAAAATTCGTGTGGGTGAGAAATTCTCATCATGGCTTCTAATCTTTTAACTTGATTGGAAATTTCAAAGCAGTCTTACTGCTGGTTGGTTAGTAATTCAAAATCAAAGTATATACTTTAAAATTATATGAAATAATATACTTTTTTGCCTTACAATAATACACGGTGCTACTGTGATGAAATTAGAACATAGAGATTAAAATTCATCACCGAATACTTACTGTGAGGAATAGAAGAAAACTGATTAGTACCCTACTGAATTTTTGAGCATCTTAAATGTTATGCTCAGAAAAAGAACTACTTTGTAATAATCATACCTTCAAAATTTTTTCATAAAAGATTAGTTCATAGGAGGTACTTGAAAGCAAATTATACTAAAATCAGAATCAACCATTATTAAAAATTTGAACCACAGTAGTTTAGCTTTGTGCTGTAAAAATCAAGATTTATTAGAGATTAAATCAAATTAACATTTTAGGTTCAGATAAGATTTTTGTCTTTATAACGAAGTTTATATTTCTGAAAACTGTTATACAAAAAAGAACAATTGTTCCCTTTTTCTTATTATAAGATGAAACAAATATACAGGACAAAAATTAGCCTTTCTAGATAACATCCATTGCCTTTTAAAAATGGTTTCTTCTCATTTTGAGATTGCTACATTTCATCATTTCTCCATCTTTTCTGCCTCCGTGGACTTTCCTATGCCCTTTGCACCTCTCATTCACACTCATGGCCTCATTTTTTCAGTAAGAGTTGTTATATATACACGCGTGCGCATGAGTGTGCGCACAAGCGCACACACACACACACACACACACACTGGTATTCTTAAACAAACAAATTCAGCCTGCTCATTCTATAACATTAATTGTATATGTGCCTTCAGGGTTAACCATCTAGTGTTGGTTGAGCAACTGGTATGCTCTTCTCTGAGGAACACTATTTGACTACTCTAAAAGTTCCTTATTAGCCTATGTGGGGTTTTATTTTGTTTGGTTTTGCTTTGTTTTTTTGTGTAGAGCTGATACTTCTGGGGCCCCACCAACTTAATATGTCTATTTTTGTCCTCTTTAGGTTTTTGTTTAAGCAGTTACTTTGGCGAGAATTTACGGGTACAAACTGACATGCAAACACTTTTTATTCTTTGGTTCTTAGAAATTTCCCATTCCTCTTCGAGAATGTTGCCTGAGCTTCATGTGCATTTTGTATTTTTTTCCAGTTTCTTTTAGTAACTTTATTTTTCAAGAAATCAGCAACCACTTTTAATTTGTGGAATGGAGTAAATCAGTGAAATTGAAAATATGATAAAGAGAAGAGGAAATGGACTAGAAGAAAGAATATAAGGAAACAGAGGAGGAAGTTGTAGTTTACATTCTAGCAAATGGAGAGAGAGAGAGAGAGAGAGAGAGAGAGAATGAGAGAGAGCAGTAACATAGGCACTGAACAGAATCTATGAATTCATTTTCTACTTGGTTCCTCTCACTTCATGTGCAAACTCCATCTGTCCAGATATCAGAGAGATGGGGAGATTACTCCATTCTGTGAGCTCACTAGGCCATATTTACACAGAAGAAAAGGTGAAACTCAGTCCGTGATGTGATTCAAAATCGATTCTCTTGTATAAAGTACTCCATATGGAATCCGCTTAACAATCTAGTCCTTTTCCGACATTTAGAATGACAGACTATACCAATTTAGTAAAACAGGTTTTTCTTTCATCTGAAATTAACAAATATAACCTGGAACAGTAATACTAGTAAAATGATGTTTAATGATTATAACTTTCTTTAAAAAAATCTACATTTCAGAGTTATTATAGGAGAAATTTATGGATAGAGACATCAGCTGAGATTCATTTGGTGCTTATTCCTTCTCTCGGTCAGGAGAGAATCAATCCATTTTCCTTAATTTTATGCATATTATAGTGCTGATTTCTCTCTTAACATTTTTCATCTGTATCATTTAACTATCCTCAACTGTATATGAGATCTTATTTTAATATTTTGCACAATCCATATTGATGTCTCAAAGTTTCTTAGCTATAGCCAACTTCTTCCTGTCAGAATTACTAATGGACATTGATTTTGAAATACTTAAGTTCTATATCTTTACATAAACTATCCATTTATCTTTTTCACCAGCTTTTCTCCTTTTTAATATGAACCAGCCTGCATATCGTATAATGCTTGGATATTTCTTTTTGACATTGAGGAGTCTCTACATTCCATCTTTGAGAACATTCTACTAACACTGATGTGTGGTATTCCTCACAGTGACAAAGGTGAAAGTATTCTGCATGGTGTCTATGGAAGGAATCTGTGAGAAGATGAAAATAATCAATACATAAGAAACATTGGAAGGATAACAAGGAGAAAATGGGTTAGTGTGGGATAGATTAACTCACTTTTTGATATGACTTATTTGGAAAGAGAGGAAAGTAGTGAAAACAAATAGAATCAGACTTTGTCTCCACTGTGACAGAGGAATGTTTTAGTAATTCTGTCTTTAAAAGAATCAAGGGTGACTATTCCTTTTTGTAAAAAAGAAACTTTCTACATTCATCTGCCCTTCACCAGAATGTGAGAATTTTGTGAAGGAGAAATAATAAGAGATAGTAGCAGTGCACAGAATCTCAGAAAAGTCCCAAAGAGAATGCTGAGGCTCTGTGAGTAGAGACCTCGCAGACTCAAGGTGACTCAGATGGTGATTTTAGTCATTAACTGTGCTGACCACTGGAAAAAATGTTGAGAAGTGTGCCAAGATCCTCTTGGGGGAAAATAATGGAACTCAGACTAGCTTAGGTTTCAGCAATTACTCTTGTAGGCTTGGCCAAATAACACATCATTCAAAGATGACGCACACCCCATTGAATGTCTGTCCCAGGCTGATTGCCAAGAAAGCATCTGTACATTAGAGTTATACAACAATAATTATATCTAATTTCTTATCCTCATGCTGAATTGCTGAATATTCTAGCTTACTAATCATATTTCTTATGCATCTTACTGTGAGCCACCGTATCAATACTTTAAATGATTTCTATAAGAGAGAGAGAGAGAGAGAGAGAGAGTCATCGTCCATATAATTACCATCCATTTCCTTCATCCCTGAGTGCTATTTAACATCAGGAAACAAAAGCAAGCATTTTCTGCTTTTGTTTGCATGACATGTTTTCTGCTTCAGTGGTAGTTGGTAAAATCAACTGTTTAGAAGAGCACATATAGTATTTTTTTTAAAAAAAAGAGTTGTTTTACTCAAAATCAGGAGCTTTCTGACAGGCTGCAAGTTATATGGGGAAATTATATGAAGATATGCCAGATTTTGAGACAGCTTAAGGTACATATCGACATATTGTTGTATTTAAAAGAAAAAGTGGTACTTCATCCATTTCTAAATATTATTTTGAATAATTAAATCAAGCTAATATATATGACTCATCAGACAATTGCTAATTTGGCTGGAAGTTAAGTATTGAGTCTTACTGTGGCTAAAAGAAACAAGTCGAGCCTTCCGGTTTCCTTCTGCAGCCTGGACCTCAGTCTGAGCCACAGAACTCCATAGTCAAATAACGCTGGGAGAAAGCTAGAATCTGAGGCATGTGGACAACCCTGTTAGTGGAGGTAAGACTAGCACCACTGCTCAGCTGGACCTGCCTGGAATCCGCAGGACAAAGGGACCAAGGAACAGCCTCAGACAGAAGCCTTCCAGTTTATGACTGTGGTCTGTGCCATGTGGCTCCATACCCAAATAGCACAGGGAAAGAGCTATCCTCCCAGAAGTGTGGACAAGCTTGTGATTGGGAGTAAGGCCAGCACCTCTGCTCAGAGAGACTGTCCCAGAACCCTCAGGACACAAGGACTGAGGCATGGCCTTCCAGTTTCCTTCTGAGGCCTGGGAGCTCATCCTGTGGCACAGGACTCCATAGTGCCAGGAGAGAGCTGGTCTCCCAGAAGTGCCGACACACCATCGAGCACAGGAAGACCACCACTTCTATTCAAATTCCTGGATCAAGAGGAACCCTCCCAGAGCCATCAGGACACAGAAACACAAGGAACAGCTGGGGACGGGATCCTTCTGGTTTCTGTCTGCACCCCAGAGCTGACCCTGTACCACAGCCCTTCAAACCCAAATTCCTCTGAGAGAGAGATGGTCTCCAAGGAGTACTGACTCAAAGGCTTGCAGGAGGGACAAGCCACAGTCAGAGAAAGCAAGAACAGCTAACACCAGAGACAATCAGATGGTGAAAGGCAAGGGCAAGAACATAAGGAGCTGAAACCAAAGTAACTTGGCATCATCAGAACCCAGTTTTCCCACCACAGTAAGCCTGGATACCCCAACATACCAGAAAAGCAAAACTCAGATTTAAAATCACTTCTCATGATGATGATAGAAGACTTTAAGAAGGAAATAAATAACTCCTTAAAGAATACAAGAGAACACAGGTAAACAGCTAGAAACCCTTAAAAAAGAAATACAGGAAAACACAATCAAACAGGCGAAGAAAATGAACAAAACTATTCAAGATTTAAAAATAGAAATAGAAACAATAAAAAAATCACAAAGGGAAACAACCCTGGAAATAGAAACTCTAGGAGAGAGATCAGGAGTCATAGATGCAAGCATCACCAACAGAATAAAGGGATAGAAGAGAGAATCTCAGGTGAAGAAGATACCATAGAAAACAATGACACAACCGTCAAAGAAAATGCAAAATACAAAAAAGTCCTAACCCAAAACATCCAGGAAATCCAGGACACAATGAGAAGACCAAACCTAAGGACAATAGATATAGAAGAGAGTGAAGAGTCCCAACTTAAAGGGCCAGTAAATATCTTCAACAAAATTATAGAAAACTTCCCTAACCTAAAGAAAGAGATGAACATAAACATTCAAGAAGCCTACAGAACTCCAAATAGATTGGACCAGAAAAGAAATTCCTCCCATCATATAATAGTCAAAACAACAAATGCAGAAAACAAGGAAAGAATATTAAAAGTAGTAAGGGAAAAATGTCAATTAACATATAAATGTACCACATTTTCTGTATCCATTCTTATGTTGAGGGACATCTGGGTTGTTTCCAGCTTCTGGCTACTGTAATTATGGCTGCTATGAACATAGTGGAGTATGTGTCCTTATTATATGTTGGAGTATCTTCTGGATATATGCCCAGGAGTGGTATAGCTGGGTCCTCAGGTAGTATTATGTACAATTTTCTGAGGGTCCACCAAACTGATTTCCAGAGTGTTTATACCAGCTTGCAATTCCAACAATGGAGGAGTGTTCTTCTTTCTCCACACCCTCACCAGCATCTGCTGTCACCTGAGTTTTTGATCTTAGCCATTCTGACTGGTGTAAAGTGGAATCTCAGGGTTGTTTTGATTTGCATTTCCCTGATGACTAAAGATGTTGAACATTTTTTTAGGTGTTTTTCATCCCTTTTGTGATTCTTCAGGGAATACTGTCACCATAAGTATTGTACCTTCATACTACTGGGAAAAAATAAGCAAACTTCCAAGGGAGAAAAGTCATCCAACATTCTACCTACCTGTGATATCCACTAACAACAACATCTAAGAGAACACAAGGACCATACAATTAGAGATAATTATTGACCACTGCAATAAACATAGCCCAACACTTATGAGGTCATTAAACCTAGAAGAGAACATATGATTATCACTTTGTTACTTTGCTAACCAAGTATGATATCTAACTGATACATCTAAAACACAACCTCTATATCTAAGGATTGTGAAACAACACAGAAGACAAAACATAAAGATTGTAGAATACAGAATACAAGGATTTGATGTCTGCTGTGAATTAGAGGATGAACTAGGATATATATATATATATCTGTATGTGTGCATGTGTGTGTGTGTGTGTGTGTGTGTGTTTTATAATGACAGGAAAGTTGCTTAGGACATTTTAATAATATTCTAAAGCAAAATCCAAAAAATGAATGCACCATTGATGCCCCAGTATCAATGGTTCAATTCTCACAAGGTTTCATCCCTGAAAGAAGAGATACAGGCATTTATTAGTTGATGAGAGGGATTTCAATCTTCTTCAATGATAAGCCCCTGGAGAAGTCAACAAATCCCAGAAAATGAGCTATATACACCTAGGTAACTACTTAATAATTCCATTATTACGTATTTGGCACATGTACACACACCACCCACACATTGTACATAACATTCACATACACATGGTTACACACATGTAGTCCTTGTGTATAGCAAGTACAGGTATAGATTAAGAGGAATTTGCAAAGAAGTATGAGGAATTTGAGATGAGTTGGAGTGAGAGTGTGAGATAGGAGAATTATATAAACAGAATATTCATATATAAATTTTTCAAAATAATAAGTTAAATGAATTTAAAAATTAAAAACATCATTGCAAACAACAGTGAATCTCTCTGGTTATGACTTTGCTCTAAGAAACCGTAGAGCTTCTAGACCTCATCATCTTCCAAAACAATATTACATGATATTACTAGTATAGATGTTCTAAGCACACATACAACAAACTTGAGAATACATTGTTGCAATTACTTTATATAATTTATGTATTTTAAAAGAGTTGAGATGAGGAAACAAGATGTACACATTTATTGTCTTCTATATAACCATCTAGGGTCCTATTGTCATACCGTTTTTGTTCTTTTCCATTATTCCTATGGAATTCTTTATTATCTGGTGTTATTTTCTCACTTCACTAAAATTTTCTCAGCCCACATGTTTTGGGTTGTTATTGTCAAATATATTTCATTTCTGAGTGTTATTGGACTAATATATCAAATCTATATCCCTACATGTATGCATATACATATCTTTTTTCTGTGAATGTACCTAATGTTTTATGACTTTACTTCCAGTAAGCCTCTAGAGAAGATAAAGAAGAAACATAGACTCCCTTTTCTAATATAGTTATTCATTATAGTAAATAGTTTTATTCACCTGGATATTGGTGTCAATTGTGTTCACCCTAAGGAAGTTCGTTTAGTACTTCTGTCAAGGCAAATAAATTGGAAATATATTTTAACCAGTATTTTGTACTTCTGAGAGTCAATTTGATTTATTCTGATTTTATAATATTGCTCTTCCACATATACTGCCACTCACAACTGTCTTATTTTCAGCATTGTAAATATATATTATTTTTACCTTAAGTAATTGTCATCTTAAAGGCTTACTGCTGACCTAAGTATAGTTCTGGAAACTTCTTGCCTCTGCACAATCTAATCTAGACCTAGAATGTTTTCAGACTCTGAGATTTACTTCTGAATAAGCTCAAACTTTCCAGCTCTTTCTCAATTCTGGCTGGCTGATTCTGCTCAGCTGATCTGACCCAAATATCTCTCCAAGCTGACTGATTGAAACTTTTCTCAGCTTCTGACTGAATTGCTCTGCTTGACCTCAAACTAATTGGAATAATCTAACCTCCTATTCATTCTGGCTCAGTCTGTCTTCACCTTTGATCCATATGTGTAAAGGTGCTTCAGTAAAACTGTCTTCTCTCTTTCTCTCTCTGCACTTTCTCTTCAGTCACCTCTCTTTCCTGTGCTTTTCTCATAAGAGTTGGTCATATCCTATCTGTGACTCATTCTGTGAAATCTTTATGTGATTAATTACTTTGCTTCTCAATTTGGCATTAAATTCAAATCATTATTGCTTTTTTCTACAAACTCACTTTACTTTCAAAAGTATATAAAGGGAGTGTCAGGATTTCAGTCTGTTCATACATTTCTGCATTCCACCAGATCATGTAGATATAGAAAGTCTTTGGAAGTGATCCCTTGCCAGAGCAACCAGGTTGCTAGATTAAAGTTTCTCTACACAGCAAATTAGAAATATCCCTTTGCTTCAAGTGAGAGGATGACTGGTTGGTTATTTAACCACTTTTGAAATTGGTGATTCATTTTGTTCATGTTGCTTTAAAAATATTGTGTATGCCTGGCTAGGTCTCTTTGAATTCTATTTGAAGCTGTCTGAAGTGTTTATAAGTGTAAAGTATTCTTTTTCATGGTTAAGAATTTCCTTTACTTAAATGATTTCTCCTTTTTATCTCTTCACTCTTTCTTTAATATTCATATTGAAACAGTACGTTTGTGTCGCCTGTACACCAACACTTCTTATAAACTTCTTTTTTATTTTATTTTCTCCTATTAAAGACTCATAATTTCTACTTCTCTGTTTTCCTTTTTTCTGAACCCTTTTGTTCTGTCACATAAAACTAACAGTTGACTCTCTCCTGTAAATTTTCACATTTGTAATGTATTTCCAGAGTCAGAATTACCCTTTGTGTTGTTCCTTTATAATCTGAAGCTATTGTCATTTTCTACTTAGTGAGACACTGTCATCATTCCTTATTTGTTTCTATAATAATTGCTTTCCTTTATTTTTTAAATTATACATTTTCAATATGTGTATACATGAATCACATTCAGCAACCTCTTAAATCATTGCATTCTAAATCTAGAAAGTCAGTCAATTATTACTGGCTACTTTAGTTGTTATGTATAGAACCATGATTCTCAACACTCCTAATGCTGCAACTCTTTAAGGAAGTTGTGGTGACCCCTACCATAAAAGTATTTGTTTTGCTACTTGATAACTGTGAATTTGCTCCTATTACGAATCACAACATAAATACCTTCACTTTCCAATGGTATTAGGTGACTCCTTTGAAAGAGTCCAATTGATTCCCCTAAAGGAGTCATAACCTACAGGCTGAGAAGCATTGATAGAGATCAATTGTTTTGTGAAATTAGATATTTAGGATAACATTGATGCTAATACCCCATTTTGTATGATGACAAGAAAACAGTATTTTCTTTACATAGCACATATGAACTCATAATGCTTGTAACAGCATGCTCAAACTTGTAAAAGCTCAGCCCACACCAACTCTTATAGACTGGAGAGATGGGCAGAAAAACCCATTTCTGTCAAGGAACCCTTGGCAATTGATAGCTTCTAGGAGAGTGAGAGTCAGTTTCCTGGCTAGTTAAACATGTTCCTGTGGAAGGCTACATATTTAAGAATATATGGACAGTACAAACGGAACTTCACAGATTAAAAAAAAAAAAACAAAACAAAACATAAGGTATCATAAGATTGAATGAGAAAAGAAGGAAAAAAATATCAGAGGAGCTGGTGGGATGATGGGAGGGCAAAATGTGTTATATGACACTATCGAATAATGTGAAATAATGAAAAGAAATAGGATAAAACAGATTTTATGACATATTTTCAAAGTCCCACTTTTAGGTTATCACCTTCTGTGTACCATATATGACACAGATAAATAATTTGGAGCTTTATCATAACAAACCTTAGGAATTCATGGAAAATCTATTTGAAGAACCTTGGTTATCTATTATTGTCCAAAGTATGTTTGGTAGAAATATTTGGATGTACTATCACATTGTTTTATTTTAACTGAGGTGTATTTATTACAAAATGTTCTTACACATTAATTGAAATAACTATTTTCTGTATCACTAACTCTTGTATTCTTTAATTATGAGAAGCATGTAGCAATGTCTTAATATATGTGTAAACTTAGAGTGTTATTCAGTAATTCTTTTTTATTTAATGAATTATTATTAGTGTGAGGAGATGCGTATCCTTATTTACATCACTGTGTGCACATGCTTCTCTCTCTCTCTCTCTCTCTCTGTGTGTGTGTGTGTGCGCGTGTGTGTGTGAGTCTGTGTGTCTGTGTGTCTGTGTGTGTAGTCAATATAGACATGCAAATGCCACATCACACATGAGGTCAGTGGACTCTTCTATGAATTTTATTTTCTAATTTCACCTAACAGTACATAGATTTGTATGTAAAATAACAGAATAACAACAAAAATGAATATATTAAATTTATCATTGAACTGAATAGGTTAATATTATAACTTAGGATAACAATCTAATAATTTCTGTAATGGCAAATTAATTGTCTCTAGTTCTTTGGAAATATGGATAAAATACACTACAGTATAAGATGTCATAAAATTCTGAGGAAATATACTCTTTTTTTTTTTCAGATTTGATACATTTTATTTTATGTACTGCAGTGTTTTAACGTGCATTCAAATTTTTCTGCTCTTATAAAAACATAACGGTTTAATTACTGAAAATAGCATATACATTTTTCTGCTATTCCTTAACATGAAAGTATCAAATTAACATAACTTTGAATCAGACAACTTTGATTTTTAAAATAACATGTGAGCAGGTAATTTTATTTTTATGTAAAATAATTATAAAATGCATTTCTGTTTGGGACAAGAACAGAATATCCAACAATTTTTGAAATATTCTTAGATACACTTCTGCCATTTTGAACTACATATATGCGAAGTGGCAGTCTCAGCACTGACAACTTGTAAGATCAAAATTTTGACCACTTTTTAACTCTGGGAAATGTTAAAGATGAAGCATCAGTATCAAATGTTTGGTCAAAACTCAATTGTTTATATCAAACCTAAGAGGCAAATCCATTGCATCTGTGTACAGATTGACTTTTGTCTTTAAAAAGTGATAAGAGATTATATGTACACCAAAATTTTTTAAATTCATTTCTTTACCATTATCACTAAATGTTTAATTAATAAATCTATTCTATATATCAATCTATATGGAAAGGGCATTAAAATGTTGTGAGAATAAAGGGATTGTGAATGGAAAATGTTTAATGACTTCTTAATCAATGACCAGAGTTATTTCGTGACCATCTCATCTGGTAGACAGGGAGGGAAACCCAAACGAGACCTCTCCTGGCTTTTATAATTCTGGAAAAGCTGCAGGATTTTAAAAGCTAAAGACAGCGTTACCCTAATTGGCCTTGAAACCAATCACATCTCTGTATCTGACTCAATCTATACCTCACTGCAACGGGCGAGCTTGCATTTAATAAACATTCTGCAAACAGACTTCCTACCTAAACCCTGTTCAGAAGTAACTTGTAGTAGCTAGTTGGGGCTCACATAATCTCCAAGGGTGATCCAAGTAAAAGGAACACTTCCTAGCCAACATCCGGTAGAACAGGCCAGTTCTTCCTCTGCAGTCTCCTTTAAAATGGACTGAGAAGTTTCTTTGGGTAAGTGTGAGACAGTCCTACAGCATCTCCATCTTAGCACAAGGGGATAGCCTACTGTCTTGCAATTCACACAGACTTTCCCCCAAACAGAACAGATCAAGGATGCGTTCGCCTCTGAAATTTGGGAAGCAGTCTGACTACAATACCTCTCCAAACAGGGACTGCAAGGTGGACACTGGGGCCTCTCGACAGAGGACCATACTCTCCAGGTGAGACATTTTGGCGGGCACCATCTGATGCGGCAGAGCAGCTGGACTCCGCTCACTTGGCTTAGTTCACCCAACTCAAATGCTGGGAAATATACACTTTAATACATTTACAAAACTCAATGAAAATTGATCAACATAAAGAAGTAGAAGGTTTGAATTAGTTTGACAATATTGACTTAGACATTTTACTCCTAATGTAAGTTGCTCCTGTCTTGCTAGTTTACAAACAGATTAAACTGAAATGACATTTGGTCTCCTTTGTATCTGATGCATAACGTAGTCTGTACTATCTGACAGCGGTTGGCATGAGTGTATTTATGGAACTGCCAAGCTGAAATGGCGTATTCCAGTAGCAGTTTATAAATGGACGTTAGTTCAACAGCCAGTGTCTGTATAAGGGTTTCAACCAGCATAGTCTGTGCATTTCAAAAAGAACAAACTCATGCTAGAGAATCAGTCATCATTGTGAGGAGACCTTAGTACTCTCTTTCTTCTAACATGATGGATTAGACTCAGAATAGAAGCTTTCAAGAAACAGGAAATCAGAATCTGTGGCCTATACTATTTTACCTAGATTCCATCTTTGCATATCACTTTTATGCGGTAGAAAACTGAAAGTGAATAAAGCATCTTTTCTGTTTCGTAGACACCATTTGAGATGCATCTATACTAACAGTGATGTAAGTCAGGGTATAGTAAGGTTTTCAGGGAAAAAAAACAGTAGTGCTCTTACATGTTTTAAACTATTTTCTTTATGTGCATGATGAAGGAAAGGGAAAATAGAAAAGAAGTGATGTATATTGATATTAAGAGTGGACATCTTAATTCTATGCTATCCGAATTCTTGACATGATGACAGTAAAAAACTGTGAATGACATAAAGAAAAGTAGAAAAGAATATTTAGACTTGCACACTTGCATGAATTAATATCCCCACAAAATGGCAATGTTAGCCTTTTAGATATATAAATTTCCGTACTTGTTTCCAAAGGAGCTACTATTTTCTGTTCTGAACTAAGCCACAAGGAATACTGACTTTTATGATAGGAAAAAAAAGTAAGCTGAGCCATTCTCTGGATAAATCACTTACTGACCTCTGAACAGTTCAAGAATACACATTTTGATTTATATACATATCAGTTATTTTAGTAAGTATATAATTTCTCACCTGTTACAGTATTTGCAAGCCTCAGAATAATTCCATATTTTACACTAATATGGAATTTATTTTCATAATGTAGAAAATAAAGTTACCTTACCTATTGAAGTTACAGACATTACTTATTCCACAGACAACATTGTGAAATAATTCACTCATCCAGCTGAATTCATTACAAAAAATTTGATCATTTAATTATAGCTCAGTAAAGTTATATTATTTAAAATATCAAGATATTCACTTTATACAAGTAGGAAAATATAAACATTAAATTCACATCTCCTAGACATTATTTCAAATGCATGCTTTCTTTCTTGCTCCTTTCAGTAGAATTTTAAAGACAGTGGTCATACGTCTTCTCAGTAGAATTTTAAAGACACTGATAACACCAGATGGGGATTCTGAGGTCCCTATCAAGATCGTGTGTATGAGAATGTGCAGCTGTGAAGTGGTAAAAACTCACATTTGCACATTCATCTTAAACTAAATCTCAACAGTTTATGACCAACGTATAATGCCAGTTGACCTAAAGTGTCACCTCACTGGAAAATTTAGTCTTTACATGTTTTGGATGAGTTTGCAAGTGTTCTGAGTAGTAGGAACACACTAGGGATTTCAGGTCCTGAAAAAAATATACAATAGCTTCTTGTTGGACCGAGCCTGCTCAGCACTCTCTGCACTGCTGAGTTAGCCCGGAGCTAAACCCGAGAGAGGCCAGCTAGCCTGAGGAGTGCGGGAGACTTCTGGTGGTTCCCGGGGGGACCCACTTTCCACACGTGCCCCACCACTGGGCCCAGAGAGCGGGCCTCTTCGCAGGCCAAAGTGTTTGCAGCTCGTGGAACAAAAGGCTCTCAGACACCGGAACAGTTTGCACCTTTATTCCTTTTGGGTGGCGGGTGGCAGGCATGGGTGGAAGTGGGGACAGAGCAGGCTGGCAGGCAGGGGCGGGTGGAGAGCAGCGCAGAGAGCATGGGGGCAGAGAGACACAGAGAGCAGGCAGGCAGAGAGATGCAGAGAGAGAGAGAGAGCTACGCAGGTGCAGGTGGGGCAATCTATTATACTGTTTGGGGAGGAGTCAGGGGCTTGGCAATGGATACTTTCTATTGACCAGGTCTGGGGGCTCTCTAGTGCTACATTGCTTATGGGAGGGGTCAGGGCTGCTTTCTACGAGACAAATCTCACATGGCAGGCCTCTCTCTATACAGGGGTTGTGAGAGCTGTGGCTGATTTTACAGGAGTCTTCCAGGAGCGTCGGCTAAAAATATAATTTGGTCCCTCGTGAAAATTTCACGGGGTCTCCCATAATTTTCAGTCTTTGCTCAACCAGGTGCCAGATTG
This sequence comes from Uromys caudimaculatus, assembly GCA_028551405.1. Taxonomy (NCBI): domain Eukaryota; kingdom Metazoa; phylum Chordata; class Mammalia; order Rodentia; family Muridae; genus Uromys; species Uromys caudimaculatus. The sequence goes on from CM052712.1 coordinate 45,241,564, forward strand.
CCTGTCACAGACCACTACCCCACAGCTTCTTGTTTGAACAGATGCTGTGATTCTCTCTGAAGAGGGGATAAAAACTATTTCCAGACTTTCTAATAAATCAACGACTCAGGTTTCCATTCTGAGTAAATCACATAGACCATTCTTGGAGCTTTCTTTTCCTATTTCTGAAGACACATCTATGAATGGTTCCTGTTTTCCTTCTGTTATCATTCTCACTGTTGCTAGTTCATTACTGCTTGCTTAGTTTAACTATTTGAAGTTATTAGCAATTATTCTACCACTTAGGGTTTGTCTATCCTTGAATAAAAATCTATAAATTTCTATTTCATCCATTTCTAATCAACTACAGAAATATGTCCTAAGTCACTCACCCTTCCTGGAGGAAATCTGAAAGAAGTGCCAGTATTTCATAACTGCTCTCCATGGTTATACTACAAAGGTGATCTCCTTATCATAAATAATAATGTTTGCCATGAAGTGGAGAATTATTAAGTGTGTTAAAGGATGTGTGTGTGTCTGAGTTTCATGTAGAGTTTCATGTTACACTTCTCTAAATTCCATCCTCCCTGGGATTTTAAACGTTGTGAAATTCCAGTATATTTTTTGTCAGCTTTCTAGTTTACATTTCCAGAGTAGAAAATTTTCCTCAGAAAGGGAACATTGTTATTTGTTTGTGTGTTTGTTTGTTTTTCTGTCTAATCTCAGCAACCAGATTTTAAATATTAGTTATAACCTTTTAAGAATTGATACATGATTTAATAAGTATTCAGTAACCTCTTCATTTTGCTAAAACTGGTATTACTTTGTACTTGAAATATTTGTTCAGACAGGGTGATAGTAGAAAAAAAGATGTCTGGTTGGTCATCTCTGTAAGAATATTCACTGAGAGGAAGGAACAATGTGACAAGACAGAGTCAACACACTCATTTCCAATATTCCTAAAAGCAATAAGTAAGACATAACCACTGCTGGAAATCCACATCATCAACACTTGTGAGTCATAATGTTGTGCCCTAAGCCAAGACCCTCCTAAAAAATCACAAATTTTATGTTAATAAAATTATGAGAGGAAAAAGATGTGAAAGTATCCAGTCTAGAGAAGCATGAAATGGACCAAAGAACCTTGACCTCAGGCCAGAGCAGAAATATCATGCTGCAAAAGAGTATTTGGCAACTTATGTAGACTTGAAATAAGGAATAAGCAGATTTGTGTAGTGCTTGCTGGGAAGGATTTCTCTCTGTGACTGCTAGGAATTATCAGTTCTGTTTCCTTTTCTTCTCTGGACACATAGCTGCCTAGATCACTCACGTTCTCTGGAAATACGGCCATGATATCCTTATCTTACCAATAATAGAGGAGAGTACAGGGTCACTCTCTCCACACAACCAAAACAAGGGCCATGTCATGATAAGGACCTCACTTACCAAGTGCTTTCTACCGTATGAATAGAGAAAAAACATGACAAAGTAGAAAGCCATGTGTTATAGGTAGCAGGTCATCTTCTTCCTGTCCCTGAACATGTGGATGTAATTATTTGGCTCACTTCTTTACTATTCAAGACTCTTATACAACCAAGGAATGAATTTCTGTTGCATAGATCCCCTGTGGGTTTTAATATAAATGGTATTATTATCAAGCCTACAGTAATGAAATTTAAGATCAGTGTATAGTTCAGTTGTCATGAGGTAGAAAACCTATAACGTATAAAACCACGAGATATAAAACCAATATCAGAAACTAGAAAAAAAGTCTGTATAGTATGTGGCTTCAATAAGTCCTATAGAACATAGTCAAGAATTACTATCATTCGAGATTAATTAATTCTGTACGTATGAGATTTGTGCAGTAATTAGAACTAGAGAAAAAGTGTACATTAGGTAAATGCACAGCAGGAGGGTCATGTTGGGAAAGTTTTCCATTGTGACAAACTATTATGTTTATGAAAATATAATTCTTCTTCCTTGACACATACATAGCTCATATTCATGTTACAGCTTCACTGGAAATTGGATGAAAAAGAAATCTAAGTTTCAGAATATTTATTACTTATTTTTCCTCTATAACATAAAAATTCTTGACTGGAACCTTATCACACCAACTATATTTTTCTGCCAACATTATATACATCTGTCATTTACATGGGTTTTATAGGCAATTTTCGTTTTGCTAGGTTCAAATGTTTCTCAGCATTCACTTGCACAAGACTGTTGTTATGCCTTGTGAAATCTTTACCACTCTTCCCAACAACATAAGAATTGCTGTCAATTCTTTCAGTTACTGCATAGATGAAATGCAGGTACAGTAAAGGAGTTCTTCAAAGTCTACCCATTTTGAGTCCTTCCAGAATACCTGGTTATTCTCTTACATTGATGAGTCACTATGTTAAAATTTTCACCAGCCATATTGCAGAGAACAATGTGTAGAAAAATTCTTGGTTAGCTACTTAATATTACAGTGACTTATACATTTTAATGGCAATTATTTCTATTATTAATGGTTATTTTGTGATTCATGTCCCCCCTCAAAAATTATCTATGCCACTCAAATATGCAGTTCTCTTTCTGGTGATGGAAAGACTTATCTATGTTCCCCTTCATGTCACAAAACGAACGTTTGAGCATTTGAGTCCTGTATGTAGTATTAGATTTATAAAATATAACTTCGGGGAAAGGCGGCATATGGAAGAACATTGTCAACTGCTGGAGTATTGTAAAATTGCTCACTTAAAAGTCCACGTGAGAAAGCCTTACCCTTGTCAAAACAAACTGAGGAAGAGAGAAGTATTTTGATTTTGACATAAGCGATACAGCAAAATATTCACAGATGTAAAGCCATTAAAGAAATTCCAATCACTAATTTCTATAAGGATATATTATTTTTGTGTCACAGAAAGCACCTTGTTGTACATGATAAAAGTCTAAAAGTAATGTGAGAATTATTAGTTTATTAATAGATGAAGAATAGTACAATACAATTTTATTTATTCATTTAATGTATGACTATACTGTTGCTGTCTTCAGATACACCAGAAAAGAGCATCAGATTCCATTTCAGATGGTTGTGAACCACCATATGGTTGCTGGGAATTGAACTCAGGACCTCTGAGCAGTCAGTGCTCTTAACTGCTGAACCATCTCTCCAGCCCATATACAATTTTATATAATTCATATATATATATATATATATATATATATATATATATATATATATATATATATATATATAAAAGCTAAAATTCCTATGGAGTGTCAGTATAAGATGAGAAAAACTGGACATCTTACAGAATGCTGAAAATGTGATAAGTTGAAATATCAAGCAACCCTTTGGAAATCAAAGGAAACAATGTAAATTCTGGATACAATGAGGTAACCGTGTGTTGATGAAGATAAAATACATTCAAGATTAGTTACCAACAAAACCTCTAATGTCAAATATCCATGCACGAAGGCAATATATTCTCCTCTGGTACTTGACAACATTGCTGGTAAAATAAGAAACCCAGAGAAAGCTAGCATAAATTCCTAATTTGCCTAGTTAGTACACGACATAGAAATAATCAAAGGGATTTCTTAGAGTTTAAATTACTGGTTTTGCTTTCCTAGACAGAAAACATTATAAATAGTCCCGTTAAAATGAAGTTCCCATGGTAAAGGAAGAATTGTGTATTTTGAACAGCCTTGTAAGAAAAACTTCATATGTTACATGTAGGTAATAATTGAGTACTTGAATTGTGACAAAGGCAATCGGTAAATTGACCTGTAAATTAAATTTATATTAAAACATTTTCTGATGATAATATTTTCATTTTGCTACTGAATATATTAGCACTTCCTCTTATATTCATTGTCACTGGAAACTCAGTGTTTGATGGGTCATATACTGTTCAATCAAAACTATTCATATTTAATTGTTGCCTGAAGTCTGCTGGCCTAATTACTGTTGATGTTTTGCTTTGTCCCATCTGACACAAAGAGTGAAAACATAATTTATGAAGTTTTTTTTTAAATGACATTTTACATGAACTCAAACATTCTTTCACCTACTCAATTCCACAATACCCATCCAACCACTATTTACGACTGTATCTCTACAAGCCATAATGAGCAACTGGAGCTACACACAGGAAAGTTTGCCTTTCTTAAGGTCCCTAGAGTCATATTGCATTTCTATTAGCTAGCAAATCACAGGCTTACACTGTACAATTCAGGAGGCCTATGGGACTTGTGCCTTCCAGGATGCCAGTGTGAAAAGTGATTCCTTCCAAAACATCTTTGCTGGCTTCAATACATCAGAACCAGCAAATTGTCCAGGTCTTTTAGTGTTGCTGGGGGAAAACATGAGTGAGTTTTACTGTTCTCTTACCTGTAGTTGGATCCCAGGAGACTTACTGAAACCAAATATTTAATTCAGAGTCCTCAGACACCTACTCTTTGATGATAACCAATATCATAAGGCAAGGAAAGATTGCAATTCATCTCTCTTGGGGTAAGTATAGAATTTGGACAACAATGAGCATGTGAGTCACTTTTTGCCTCTCTGTAGCCACAAAGACGTGATTATATGACCTTTGTAGTCATGCAGCATCTAGGACACCTGCTTTCTTAAGTGTATCTGAAAAAAGGAGATGGTGTGAGCTCAAATTTTTTCACAGTTCTCCATTTTCTTTCTGCTAAATGAAAATAGAAAGCTCTATCTGATTCATTTTTATATTGTGAAATATGAAGAAACTAATAATTCATGACTTGGGTTTGATATACAGAAATTGTATTGTCATGAGGCTTAGGTTGAGAGATAATTTGAAAGTTTGTTTAATTTTACATGGCAAATAAGTAATTAACACATGCCAAATAATTTAACTGCCCATGCTGTGATATCTCTACACCTCCATCAGGATATCCTTTTATGAGGAACTCCAAGTTCAGTGATAACCTTAGAGGCATTTGTGCCCAAAGAAATTCATCAGTGGAAACACTGAAAGCAGAGCTTCCTGTGCTGATCATGTGCTACTGTTCAATGTGAGGTATTTTTTATCTTCAGAGCCTGCGTGGAGAAATATTGAAACTTTCCCTCCTCCTCTAGTTATGTCTATTTGATGGAATGTTGTGATATAACTAGAAATGGGCAAATTAAAAGTGGTAGAAGCTGTTGATGTTTATTTTCAAATAACTTTTTCTACTAAATATGAAATTCTTGATTTCTATAGACATTGTATCTTTGGAGAATCTGTAATGAAGGTCCAGTGTAAATCATAAGATATTCTCTGTGTCCCTTTAAGACATGATAAGATGCCTCTACATGTTATAGACTGACTTGTACTACATGGTTATGTGGATATATAAATGTGTGTGTATGTATATTGTATAAATAATATTTACCTTCATAAAATTTTACAATAATAAATTTTTGCAGGATTATTCTTCATATGATTTACTCTTCTTTCTCTCTGCACTTTTATGAACTCTCTTTTAAGAAACAAGCTCAACCTCATTCCTTTGCTAATTGGATAAACCATCTAGACAAATGCACCTAAAATTCTCTACCCAAATGTCTCTGGTTAGTCTAAAAAAATCTTATCTCAGCTTGATCTCCCTATCAACATCTCAGGGCTGACCCTCATGATATGCAGTCTATAATGTTCTATACCTCCTCCTCAGATGCAAGCTCAAATATTAGATTTTTAAATATATGCATGTTTTCCCAGTCACCTAAAAATTCATAAATTTTAGAAAACAAATTAAGCAATTATTGCAATGTATTAACAGTGTTGCAACATGCTATATACTCTAAACTTGATTTCAATGCATCAATTTGAAGGGAGAACCTATGGGAAACATTAACATCGTTAAGGCTATATGTGTTGCAATATATTAATAATAGATTCTTGTATTATATTATAAATGGTGTCTGTGTTCTTGTTTGCTTCTATTGCTATGATAAAGACCATGTCCAAAAGCATCTTGAGGAAGAAAAGTTGTATTTCATACAAGGTTTCAAAACATCACTGAGAAAAGTCAGGGCATGAACCTGGAAGCAGAAATTAAACAAGGCCACAGAGACATCTACTTATTGGCTTGCTCCCCATGGTTTGATTAACTACCTTTCCTATAAAGCCTGAACCAACTGCACAGGGCTGGCAGCACCCATTGTCAGATGGTCTCTTTCACATTATTCATTAAACAAGAATATCTCATAAGCATACCTAATGGCCAGTCTCCAGGTTGCAATTACTCAATTAAAATTTCCTCTTCTCAGATGACTCAAGCTTGTGTCAAGTGGAGAGAAGGCTAAACAACACATATGAGTTTATTATAAATATCATCTTAGTTCTGTTTGAACCTTTTCTTCATTTCTCTCATCTATATGATTCTTTTATTTCATGTTATCATACAGCAAAAGGAGGATGTGGTCTTTTGAACTTAGCCTTCCTAGCCTTCAGAATTATCATCCTAATACATGATTAAAACAAAATTACCTAGTCTGTAAGGTTCTGTTATAACAAAAAATGCTATGCCTTTTAGAAGACAAGATTCTAATATTTCATACTATGTATGAGTATACTCTCTCATGGGGATAGAGTAAAAATTCAAAAAGTGACAAAATTATTGATCAAAATGTTTTACTAATGGCAGAAGAAAGGCTATTTGAAAAATTCACTATTATTCTTTTTAAAAACATCATTAAAATGTACATTGGTACAAAGTGAAAGTAATCATTCTGTTTAGATTCAGACATGTGCACAAAAATCTGTATAAGTATTTTCAGTTATGAGAAAATATGTTACTGTATTTTTCCTTTAGTTCTAAACTATTTAGTAATGACTATTCATCTTTTTGTGAATTGAAAGAGATGATGCATACAGGAGCCTATTTTATATTTACACAACCTAGAGTTGTGTCTTCTGGTAGGTCCCAGATTATCTCGTAATTATTTATAAATCACTGATACCTTGCCTCTAATTGGTGATGTTATTTAGTTCACTGTAAGTTTTGGTTGGTTCATTTTTATTCCTAATACTGAATCAATTGTACCAAATAGAAGATTAAAGAAGCATAATCAATATAAATGAGATTTGTTAGCTGATAAACCTTTTAGTAGTTTTCATTAGTTATAATACTTTCTCTTGTTAGAATTTTGTACATGGATATCAAAGTTTTTGAAATTTTTACTAACAATGTTTTTGTTTGCAGAATGGGATGAATACACAAAATTTGATTTACATATATTCTCAGATATTATCTCACACTGTTTTTAGAAATTATTTATTAATTTATTATTAAATACTCAATAAGGTAAAGTTCACATGATTATTAAGTTGTTTTCTTAGTTTAAATTATCTTGATTTTCTAGGCTAAGAAATGTTTGGCGTAACTCATTGCATTCAACTGGCATAATATTTTTCCATAAAGTGACTTCCTTGAAGTAAAACTATTAACTAAATCTACCTTTTTTATTGTGAGTTGTGTGCCCTTGATCAGTGTACCAAGTTTACATCGCTGAATTATTTCATGATTAAATGAAAACTGATGGTTTGTATAACACATCATAAGAATCATTTCTTTATAATCATATACTTGAATAATAGTCTTCCTTACAAAGTACTTGCAGTAGATATTTTTAGCCACATGTATTTCCACCTACAGTAGCAACTTTTCTACTTCTGTAATAAATGGTCATTGCCAAGACAACCTAAGAGAAAATTTGTGTGAGATTATGGTGCCAGGGAGTTGAAGTTCTTGGTGACAGAGAGGATATATCAGGTAGGGATCATGGAGGCTGGAACACCTGGAAACTTACATCTCAAACCATACACATGAACCAGAAGAGAAGACTGGAAATGGCACATTGTTTTAAAACCTCATAGCCTGTCCCCAGTGACATACTTCCTTCAGCAAGGCCATACCTACTAAGCATACCCAAACAATACCATCTACCAGGAGACAAAGGTTTCTAATATGTGACCCTAGAGGACATTCTCCTTAAACAAACCAGTTTCTTACAGTGTCCCCTTCCATTTGTATTCTAAGCTTCCACCTGCCTTGACTTCTGTAGAGGCATGTGGTCACCGTTCAGTGTGTCTCCATCATGAAACTTTAGCTTGAACTCAGCAAGAGTATTTTTCTGAAATAGAAACATGTTTTCTCTCTTGTTGTGAGTAAACTCTTTCTCTACTATTCACTATAAATATATAATTTCTATGTTCCCTGTTGTTTCACCTTAAACTTCCTGAATGCATGATTTGCTCTTGCTTGTTTATAGCTTTCATTATTTAAAAGAGAATCTATTTATACTACTTTCTCCTTTATTACCATTCTATTTCTATATTGTCATATACTAAAACTATTTTCTAATTTATTTACATTTTTCCTCTGATATGCACTACATATACCTCAGTTTCAAAAGGCTCTCTGGGAATAGTTTCCTGTATTTTTATAGTGTTTGACTTATTTGCTGGCATTCTACATACAAAAGAGTCCTGAGGTTATCAAACACTTACTTAAATCTCCTCTACCACACTCGTAGAAAGTTATCTCCATCCTTATTTTGTTACTGTTATAAGTATTCGATAACACTTCAAATTTAAGAAGAGGGCATTAAACCCAGTGCTTATTCATTTCTAATGACAAGATGACCATTGATCTCATTTTATTGTATTTCAGTTGGTGACAGCCTTGCACTATGCTTACTCAGTAAGTTTAAAGTAAGTTTATTGCTTTATCTTTGAAATGTCAGTCTTATTCTGATGAAATTATGTATGTATTAACCCAGCAAGTGACATATAGATATTAATATCGCTGATCCAAAAATTTCCTAGTAAAGGTAAACCTGACCAAATGTTGGAAGACAGAATTGTAGGTGGTGTGTGTGTGTGTGTGTGTGTGTGTGTGTGTGTGTGTGTGTGTGTGTGTTTTGTGAAATGGGTGGTTTGGTGGCTATCCTGCTTGAATCCCTGAGAGGCTTTCCATTTAATATGATTAATCTAAACCAATATTGTTAATTATTGCTCCAGTGATATGGTATTATTCATAATGACAATTTGATTCAATTATCACAAGTAAGGACGAAGCCCCAGCTGTTGGGAATGATTGAAAATCTCAGGACTGAGTGGGTCACAGGAAGAAACAAGCTTTATGTTTCCACTGGACATTGCCATGTTTGTAACTGTCCTTCATGCCTGCTACCATGCAAATATAAACCTGTTATATTTACCTACTTATGGTGGTTTAAATGAAAATGGACCCCATAGGCTCATGGAGATTGTCAGTGTTTGAAAAGATTAGGATATATGGCCTTGTTGAAGGAAGTGTGTTACATGGGCTTTGGCATTTCAAGTGCTCAAACAAGTTCGAGTCTCCCTCTCTTCCTGCTGCCTGCAGATCCCAAGATAGAACTCTAAACATCCCTCTCCAGCAACATACCCTCCTGTGTGCCACCATACTTTCTGCCGTGATATTCATGGACCACACCTGTTAAATTTTAAGTCAGGTGCAATTAAATGTTTTCCTTTATAAGAGTTGCCTTCATCATGGTGTCTCTTCACAATAAAGCACTAAGATGCAAATGTTAGGAATTTTGATTTGTTTAAGCTGATCATAAACTTAAATGATCATGATTTTCTTTAATGTTTACTTAATATATAAGTAATGCTAATAGTCCATGGAGAGAGAAAAGTCATTTCTTTACCTTCATTAACCTTCATTAACATGTAAAGGATGAAATGTAAAAGCAATAAAACATCCCATTTTATCACTAATTTCAAAACATTAAAGAGAACATTTACTAGCTGTCAGGGAACAAGTTAGAGGCCATTATTTAATATTTTCTAGTAGTGTTGGATGTTTGCAACCAAACAAAATAAAATCTTATTACAAAATTACCCCAAATATTAAAACCACAATTTCTTGTACAAATATGAATTCACTAGTAAGGCATCTAAAGAATAAAACATTCTAACTATTTTTGTCAATCTTACTTGTTGCAGTTTGTGTGTGTGTGTGTGTGTGTGTGTGTGTGTGTGTGTGTGTGTGTGTATCTGTATGTGTGTGTCCAAATATATACTATTATATGTCTCTGGAGGGTCAGAGAATAAATAGAATGATTCTGTAATCACCTTATTCCAAGTGAGATTTGGGGATCAAATGCGGGAATTAATCTCTTTTGACAAATACATTTCCTTTTTCATCTACCCAAATACACCATAAGTAAAAATCTTGACATAAGTAAAGAGCCGGAAAAAATATAATGTGTGGATAAACTTGAATTCATCAAGGAACATAAATATGAAAATTTATGTTCATGTGCCTTTTACTGAGTAGGATACATTAAGATTTACTTTTTATGTCTCAAGTTAGAGTAAACTAATTAGTGATATGAAGAAAAGTCATACTATTTCAGGAGAAAATAATACATACACAGCGAACCTAAAATATTACTCCATTAAATCACATATCACACACTAAAATATATTTCTTTCATATGTTCACATAAAATTGTGTTTACCTCCAAAATGTTAAGTTATCTAATGACAGTAAGATTCAAAATGTTCTCAGATATATATACAATTTTAATTTTTGATATTAAATATTTTATATTAATGAATAATCATTTATAAGCATATAAGGCAAAGTATTTCTTTATTTTTCTTTTGTTAACAACAAAGTCATTAATATTTTATAGCTTTAAATGTTTGGTCAAAAAAATTATATATATTTAGACATATTCATTACATTTTAAGGCTATAAAATTAAATTTATGCATAAGTGTATTGCCTCATAGCTACATAGATGGTAAGAAATTTCTACTAATTATTTGGCAACATTATTTAATGTCCCATGTTGATAAATTGTCCTTTGACTGTCTACTTGAATCTGTTAGAAACTCAAGTAAGTATAGTTTACTAAAACCCATCACAAGTTAAATTCATTTTTTCAAACATAATAATTGAAAAATGCATATAGGAACTAAACAATAGTATGCTGTTAATTTGTTAGTCTTTAACAGTTGTATACTATTTGCTCAAAAAATTATTTATTAGCTTGTTACTTTAAATTTAACTCTTGAGATTTTCTTTCTGTATTGATACTTTATATTTTATTAAATAATGCAGTAATTCAATAGACTTCTACACAGGAACAGGTATCTTGTGACCTTAGCAAATTTCATTCTATTTGCTATCTGTAAGAGTTACTACCATAAATTACTTCATAACTTTTCAGATATAACTGAAATCACACGGTTATTGTTTGTTTGTGAATGTAAGTCTAGGTGTGTGTTTGAAGTGCACAGCTGTTTGCAGCTCTCTCTCTCTCTGTGTGTGTGTGTGTGTGTGTGTGTGTGTGTGTGTGTGTGTGTGTGTGTGTGTGCATGGACATAGCACAGAGGTTAAACACAGGTGCTCTTTTTCAGAAATCACAACCTTGTTTAATGAGAAGGGCTCTCTAATAGGCCTAAGCCAGTGAGTAGTAAGGACTGTTCAGTCAGACATGATAAACCTGTCTTCATATTACAGTGCTGGAATTCTCAGAGCCTGTGCTACTATGTCTGTCATTTGACTGTGGTTTCTGCAGATAGAACTCAGGAGTTTGTGCAGAAACATGTTATAGACCGACTCCTCTATAAAGCTTCTGTATACTTTTAAAAAGAAAACTCCATACATTTTATGCAGTAGTGTATGGCTACTAAATACTTCCCTAGAGAAAAAAAGTGTTCTAATTGTTCTGGATTTATGCTAACACATTTTGTTTTATTAATTTTCAGATTCATGTGTGTTTTATTTTTTTTGAAAACATTTCCTCAAACAGAACAGATGCTATCTGATTATGATTGTGATTTGCGGGTTTTTTTTTTTTTTTAGTGATTAATGATGTTGTTATTCCATGTGTTCCTTGTATGTTTTGTCATAAATCATGAACTTAACAAAACTCTCTCTCTCTCTCTCTCTCTCTCTCTCTCTCTCTCTCTCGTGTGTTTCATTTTATTTGCTCAGCTATTAAAAAAACATGGATATTATGAGTTTTGCAGGCAAATGGATGAAACTAGAAAAGCTCATTCTGAGTGAGGTAACCACTCAGAGGTAACCCCGAAAGACACACATGGTATGTACTCAGTTATAGATGTGTGTATGTGTAAAATGTAGTAGCTTTCCCTATGATTTCTTTAAACATCCTTGTGTCATGCATTTCCTCCCAGTCTCCCCTTCTCTAACTTCTCATTCCTCTACTTATTCAAAAGCAACATTTTATATGCTTCTTAACTATCTGTCTTTCTTCTTTGGGAAACTGTATTGTTCCTAGTGAATATGTTTTACTTTATTTTTTGGGTTATAAGTGTTTTTATTTTTTCATACTTGTTATGTTTCCCTTTGCTTTTTTAATTGAAAGCAATTTTTCATTCATTATATTTTATACATGCCTTTCCCCTCCCCCAACTTCCTCCAGATCCTCACCTTCTGCTCTTAGCCACCACACTTTATGTTCTTGCCTAGCTCTAGAGCAAGCAGAGGATTTCTCTTATAAATAACTATTCAGTTTTTAAATGTTTTTTATTAGATATTTTCTTTATTTACATTTCAAATGTTATCTCCTTTCCTGGTTTCCCCCTCCCAGACACCCCCCATCCTATCCGCCCTGCCCCTGCTTCTATGAGGGTATTAACCCACCCACCCACCCACTCCTGCCTCTCTGCCCTCAATTCCCCTACATTGGGGCACATATCAAGCCTTCATAGGACCAAAGATCTCTCCTCCCATCCTCTGCTATATATGTAGCAGGAGCCATGTGTATTACTTGGTTGGTGGCTTAGTCCCTGGGAGCCCTGGGGGAATCTTGTTGGTTGGTATTGTTGTTCTTCCCATGAGGTTGCAAACCTCTTCAGCTTCTTCAGTCCTTTCTCTAAATCCTCCATTGAGGACCCTGCACTCAGACCTATGGTTGGCTGCAAGCATCCGCCTTTGTATTTGTAGGGCTTAAGATGATCTGGGGCCTGCAACAGAGGCTCTTGCAGGCTGAGATGGACTTACTTTGGAGAATTCATGCATGAATCTGTTTTTCTTTCTGATATAAACCCCTTGTAGATATATAGTTCACCAATATTTTCTTCCACTATATGTATTGTTTTCTCCTTTCAATGTTTTATTTTCTTTGTTTTCAAAAGGTTTGTTGTTTGTTGATGTTTCATTTTTGCTTTATTTACCTCTATGTACTAGTATTATTTCCAATAATCCATTGCCAAATCCAATACTACAAACTTTATATTGTATAGTTTTCTGATATCATAAATATTTAATAAATTTTAGAATAATTTGTATAGTTTGTGGTAAAAAAAGAATTTTGTTATTTTAATATAGATATCCAATTAATAATAACATCTATTGATTAAGCAATTCCCTCATTGTGTATCCTTGTATTCTTTTTGTATAGCATCGCATTACATATGTAGGATAATTTTAATGCTGTTTTTTTATGTGTATGAAAAATGTTCAATATCTATTTCATGAATCTATCAAATGTATTTTCCTTCACCAATTAAAAGAATCACTTCTTGTTTCTGTGATAAAATACAGACTGATACTTGTGCTTAAGTGTATTTTCATTTCAACAATAAATACTCCAGAAACATAGGTCCAATCCCTTATAATATGTAATTGATTCTAGTTCACAAGTATGATGTAGAGGGATCCCGTGTCCACCCCAGGGCTTGGGCCACTGGGGAAGACGAGACACAGGAAGTTTTACTGCTCTCTCCAAAAGGCAAAGCAGGGCAGAGAGAAGCTGTGGGACACCACCCAGGGGTGGGGGAGTGCTGCCTGCAGTCCTGAGAACTTCATGGAGCCAGCTCCATCTGGTCTGGTTCTCAGTCTCTTGGGCATCCTAGGTGCCACTAGTGTGAAGAACGGAGTGGATCTAGCTGGGGCAGAGGGGAAAAAGAGGGGAGGAGCCTGGCTGGGTACCTCTGGGGACTGAGTCCTTGGCTTGTTGGCTGTCTGCTTGGTTTGGTAGAGAGGTGGCTAGGAATGCTGAAAGGGCTTCTGCAGTAGACCAGACTCAGATCTATAGATGAAGGCCTGTTCTACTGTTCCCCACCGCGGATCCCGATGAAAAGAGACAGTCCATGGTTTTAGGGCGTTTATTGTCATGGTGGAGAATGGTGATGAGTAAAGCTGTACCCCACTTTCTCAGGGCGGGTCTGAGGTTAGATATCTTTTGCAGGGAGGAGTGTCTGAGAAGGTGAGTTTATTGGCTAAGTCTCTAGGTCTTGAGGCAATGTGACCACATGTCCTCTACCTGTGGAGGGGTTTGGGGCTTGCTCTTACATGACTGATGGTCACAGACCTTTGGAGAGCTGCAGCCTCATGTCAGGATCCTGCGGCTAGGAGCATGTCAAAAGACCTATAGTCCTTTGCACAGTTATCCCCTGCTGGGGAACCCCTGGTGGGTAGCCAAGGTTTTAAATCTTAGCTCAATCAGAAACCAGGCTGCCTTTCAGGGTCCTACATGATGTTGTGAATTTAAACAAAACATTTGCCAGCGATATTGAGCTACATTTTCTTCCTTAGGAATACTTCTCCTATAATTTTTTCTAAGACTACTGCTTCTTTTAGAACACTGAATTTAGACCAATTCCAGTGCCTTAAAGGATGGTATAGCTTAAAGTTTTTGGACTTCATTCTTGAATTAAGACCAAGATATTCCTTGGGACAGCTAGCTATGTCTGGGGTGCATTTTGTTGGCATGGATTTCACTAATGATACAATATCATTTGTGTTGGGTTTAGATTTGGCATTGTCATTATTCATTCTTGATAAAGTTTACATTTATAAAATATAACCTTTTGTGCTGGTTTATGTAATTTCCTGGCACATAAATCTTCACAGGAATATTTTAAAAAACATTTTTTTATGCTGTCACACTGATTCTCCTAATTTCTGATTTACTCTTTGTATGTTTTTTCGTATAGCAAAGACGTTTTTTTATTTTTGCTATTGTAAATATCAAGCATGAATTTCATTGAGAACTTACTACTGTATAAGTGTGTGATTATACTAATACTTTCCTTCCTTCTTTCCTCTGACTTTAATGTAACTAATTATAGTAATTTTAGTTCCTTGAGAAATAAAGTTGTTTTTAAATTATAAGTTTTGATGTATGATGTTTTCTTTTAATTTGTCTCAAGATAATTTTAAATAACCATTTTTCCTCATTTATTTCACAATTTGAATGTTAAAATCCATATTAGGGGGACCACATTCATTAATTTCCAGCTTGTCTTTGGTTGCTGAGTTGAGTTCCATCTCACTGTCCTAGAAGTTGCTGGAAATAATTCAAATATTTTGACAATTTATTACATCTTGCTTGAAATCTAATATGGCATCTACCCATGAGAAAGTCCATGATGTGATATGTGATTTACTCTGGGGAATTTCCTTATGAGTTTGAGATACTTTAATATTATTTGGGATATTACTATTCATATATTTGTTGTTTCCAATTGTTACCCCAAACAAATTATAGGTAGCATAATCCCAGAATGTGGGAAGGAGAAGACCTTGATCAGAAATTAGTAACAAATAAAAATAAAAACAATATTGATATATTGTTATCTTCAGTACCCATTTTCTTATTGAACAGCCTAGATGTGTTCCTGTTGCTGGAGAAAAGACAAGATATCCTAATATTTTAGTGTTACTATCCATTTTTTCTCTCATTTTTCATTAATGTTTCTTTTAATTATTTGCAAAATTTGATATTTGATAATCTTCATCATAACATGATATCTTTTTAAAATTTATCATACATGCAAATTATATGTTGTTTAATTGTCATGCGGCAATCTATGTTCCCTTTTGATTAAAATATTTATAAAATATTTCTTCTTTTTTTCAATTTCAAATTATATGTGCCTATATATTTAAAACCACTTTCAATTATTAATATCAAACCACCTAAAAGTTAAAATTATTATTGAAAAGTAATAATTTTAAATTGCTATTTTAAATAAAAAAACAATTTGTATATCTTTTGCTTACATTTCTGTAAATGTAACTTTTACTTGCCTGATATAATTGTCAAAGGTTTGCTACTTCTATCTACAAACAAAAGTCTAGTCCAAGAAGCTTCTACCATTTGTACAATCTAATCTACACAACACTGCTTTCAGCCTCTAAGACTTGTGGCTACACAAGATAACCTTTTAAGTTCTTTTTGGTTTTTGACTGGCTAGTTCCACTCAGCTGTTCTTGCTCAAACTACATTCTAGTTGACTGATTCAAACTGGCTTCTGTCAGCTTCTGACTCAATTGCTCTGCTGGTCTTCAAGTTAACACTAGCAATTTCTGCTTTATCTTGTCTCCTAATTCTCTTGCTCATTCTGTCTACACTTGTGTCTACATTATTTTCTCTGCAACCTGTCCTGGAAACAAACAAACAAACAAACAAAGCAAAACAATCCCAACAGCATTGGAGAAGTGTTCCTCCTTCTCTGTATCTCAACAACATCTGCTGTTGCCTGAGTGTTTGATCTTAACCATTTTGATTGTTGTAAGGTGGAATCTCAGGTTCATTTTGGATTGCATTTCCCTGATGACTAAGGATGTTGATTATTTCTTTATGTGCTTCTCAGACATTCGAGATTCCTCAGTTGGCAATTCTCTGTTTAACTCCATACCCCATTTTTTCAATTGGGTTTTTTGGTTTTCAGGAGTCTAAATTCTTGAGTTCTTTGTATATTTTGGATATTAGCCCTCTATGGATTGCAAACTGGTACAACCACTTTGAAAATCAATCTGGCTGTTCTTCAGAAAATTGGAAATAGTTCTACCTGATGACCAAGCTATACAATCCCTGGGTATGTACCCAAAAGATGCCCTACCATACCACAAAGACACATGCTGCACTATGTTAATAGCAGCCTTGTTTATAATAGCCAGAAGCTGGAAAGAACCCAGATGTCCTTCAATGGAAGAATAGATACAGAAAATGTGTACTTACACAATGGAATACTATTCAGCTATTAAAAACTACAATATCATGAATTCTGCAGGCAAATGGATGGAACTAGAAAATATTATCCTGAGTGAGGTAACTCAGACCCAAAAGGACATACATGGTATGTACTCATTGATAAGTTGATACTATCCAAAATGTTCAGAATACCCATTTTACAACTCAGAGGCCATGTGAAGCTTAACAAGAAGGAAGGCTCAAATGTGGATGCTTCAATCACACGTAGAAGGGGGAACAAAATAATCATGGGATGCAGAAGGAGGGAGGGGCCTGGGTGGGAAAGGGGAGGGGTAGGGAAAAGTGTGGCAGGATCAGGTATGGGGGCAGACAGTAAAGAAGCCCAGAGGCCAGGAGAATAAATAGTAATAGGCAGCAGTGTTGGAGAGAGGGACAGAGAGGGTGACCTCTAGAAAGTCACTGACACCAGGGATGTGCAAGGCTCCCAGAACCCTTGGAGATGACATTAGTTGAAACGCTTGATGGGGGAAGATAGAACCTGAAAGGATCGCCTCCAGTAGATAAACATGTTCCCCAGTTAAGGGATGAGGCCTCCCACCCATCTCAAAATTTTTGCCCCCTACTTGTTCTTATCTAAAGAAAATTAAGGAGAAAAAAAAAACAGAGCAGAGATTGAAGGAAAGGCCATCCAGAAAACATCCCAACTTGAGATCCATCCCATGCACAGAAACCAACCCCAATACTATTGCTGATGCCAAGATGGGATTGCAGACATGAGCCTGGCTTGGCTGTCCGCTCAAAAGTTCTACCAGCAGCTGAATCAGACAGATGTTGATACTTACAAGCAATCATTGGACTGAGCCCAGGGACCCCAATGGAAGTGTTAGGGGAAGGACTGAAGGAACTGAAGGGAATTCGATAGAAAGAGCAATTCTATCAAGTAACCCAACTTTTCAGAGCTCCTGAGGCTAAGCTACCAACCAAAAAAGCATACTTGGGTATCTTAGGAGTTCTTCTGTACACAAGGCAAGCAGACAATGGATACCACAGCCTGAAGACCTCACAGGGGCTCCGCAGCACACAGGATAACTGATGCAACAGGCTGAAAGCCTCTCTGGAGTTCTGCTGCACATGGAAACAGAAACCATAGTCTGTAAGGCTCCCTTGAAGAATAGTTTCACAAAGGAAAACAGCATGACTAGTCCGCTGAAGACCCAACAGTCTGAAGGCCTCCCAGGAGGTATGCTGCATCCAGGGCAACAGATCAGCAGCTTCTCTGCCCTTCTGAAGATTCCACAGTCCACAGTTGGAAGGCCCCACAGGACGTCTGCTACAGACAGAGCCACAGGCCTACTGGGAGACCTGAAACAACCCAGGGACAAAAGAGGGAAGCTCCAGACAGAGACACCCAGACCAGCAAAGACCAGGGATAACCAGATGGGGAGAGGCAAGCACAAGATCATAAGCAACAGAAGCCAATATACATGAGGGCATTAGCAAACCAGTTCTCCTACCACAGCAAGTCCTGAATACACCAACACAACTGAAAATGAGGAAGCTGACCTAAATTCCTATGTTGTGGAATTAATAGAGTCCTTTAAGGAGGATATAAATAACTCACTGAGAGAAATACAGGAAAACACAGGGAAACAGACCTAAACTTACCTGGAATTTGCTCTGTACCAGGCTGGCCTTGAACTCTGAGATCTGCTTGCTGATGTCTCCTGGGATTAAAGGCCTATCTGTATTCTAGCCAGAGTAGCCTTATTACTGGCTTAAAGTTCCTCTACATCTTTCTTCCTCTTGTGCTTTATTTCAGCCTCTCAATTTTAAAATCTTAAAAAAAAATACTAAACAGGAAAACATTTGTAAAAATTTTAATTTTATTTATGTGGTTTAATTTATTTATTGACTATTTTTGTGCATAATATAAATGATGATGACTACAGAGAAACATAATGGGGCAAATTGAGAAAAATAAGTCTTGGGTAACTGTTAAATTATATATAGGAAATTCCATTCCAGTTCCATCAGGCTCAGAGAATATTAAGGTAGAAAGGTGTGCATAAAAGATGTAAAGCATCAAGAAAGGGGCAGTGATGTAGATTGTTGATTTTGTGGTACCACATGGTTGATGAATTCATATACTTGTAAAAATTATGATAACCTTCACCAGATCTTACCGAATTGGCATCCTGCTCAGCTCATGAGGCTCAACTCTCCTGAAAGTTTTATGTTCAGAAAATTTTTGATTGGAATGAAAGAGAAATATCTTCAATAGTGTAGTTACTCTTTAAGCGTCTCTGTTCTTGTCATCACCAGCGTCTTACCTCTGCTAACCTCATGAAACTCATAGGGTCATAGGAAGAGATATGGACATAGGAGGGGGATTTGTTGGGAAGAAGGAAGTCAAGAAAAGAGTAGAAAACAATATAAGACAGCTGAATATGGTCCTATCACATTATGTATAGCTAGGAAAACATTATAATGAAACCAATTACATGATTGTTTTACATTGTGATTTCAGAATATAGTGAATACCACATTTAATAGTAAAAAGCAAGGCTTCCCTACAAGCATGCATAGAATTCCATTTTAACATATATTATCATGGTGATGGCCTGACTCAGGCCTAACTTTCAAATCTTTTTGTCAGGATACCTTGTTTACCAAGGGATGACTTCCACCCACATGATCCTTAGTAAAAAACCACTAGAGAACCACTTTCTTTCTAGTCAGGTACATCTTCACGAGGGAGTCTCTTACTAATAATTCAAAAACTTTTGTGACAATTCTGTAAATTAGAATGTGACAATTTCTAAAATTAAGCTCCTAACTTTTGCATGTTCAGGAAGATATGTAGAAATTTGAATATATTCCATAGTTATAATTGTGATCTGCAAATCAGCACAATTTTAGAGTTTCTGCATGACTTTCGCTGCCGTGTCAACCTCACTTTCTGCTTGCTATCTTAGTCTCATGCAAACTGCACAGCATCTTCACAAAGTTATATTTTAGGTATAGCTGTATGTGATCATATATATATATATATATATATATATATATATATATATTTGTGTGTATATTCACATTGACGGTTAGAGGACAGTGAAATGTATTCACTTTTTAACTTTACAGGATTACTATAGAGTCTTTTACAATTATAAAATATCAAAAATAATGATTAAAGGAAAGATTTCTTTTCTATAATTCTACCAACTACCCAGGACATTGATTAATAACTACCCTGACTTGTTTGAAATTGTCTGCTGTTTGATAAAGAGTGAATATTTAAAAATAAGTGGGCATTTGTCTGGATTTTGAGAGAGTCAGGTGGAACTCATTGCTTGATTTACTTCTGCTGTAAAGATTCTACGGATAATAGTGAGACTTGTAGGTGTGAGAGCCTGTGGCTTCTGTGTTTGCTTTTGTGTTTGGCTGTGTTTTGTGGCACTGGAAAGATAAACTATCCAGTTAATTTTAGTTTAGAGAATTTCTTAGCTATAATCCATATCTGTAAGTCAAGTGATGCTAAGTTAGGGATGCAGTTTGGATCAGAATTAATTACCTGTAATTCTTTTAAAAGGACATACTGCAAAGTTAGAAATGTTCTCCAGCTGGTATTGACGTCATAAACTCTTTATGTTAAAAGAGGAAAATTCCATGAAGCATAAAGCAAAGGATAATTCATGAGAATTGATGATAGTTTCAGCTGATACCATCAAGGACGCAGAGGCTTCCATGCAAGGAGCCACATGTGTATGAGCAAACTGAGTGACGTCTCAAGAGCACCTGGAACACTAGATAGAAACCAACTGTAGCTCAAATCTTACATCGATCAAAGCCTGTGAGAATTTTATCAGAGGCTGTCAAACCTGTGAGTCACCAAGTTTGCAATGAATGGTTATGAATATTTTAGCCACAAAATGTTTCTTTTCTTTACTCACTCACTCTTTTTTATGTATGCATGTTCTGCCTCCTGTACATGACCTCTTGATATCTTCTGTTTATTGTACTCGTTGCCTTTTGTCCAACATAATACATTTGCAGTGTTAATCTTTTACTTGTTTTATGTGATGCAGATTGATTTTTCACCTCATTAAATTTAATGATAAAGGGACTTTTACACAAATTTGCGGTCACATTGATGTAACTGAACAATTGATTTCTTATACTATTTTTATATCTCTGCTTAACAGCTTATTTATTAAAATGATAAAAGTTTATATGAAAAAATCACAATCATTTTTTATTGAAAGTAAGATACAGAGCTTTACAAATGGACAGATTCCATGTCCATTAAAAGAAGAGACACTAGTCTGTCTTACAAATAAATACAGATGTCACCTAGGGCAGTGGTTAGATGGGACACAGCACTTAGTACTGTTTTATGACAGTACAACCAACAATTTGACTAATTTTGCTATATCTTTCATCGTGGAAATTGTACCCTAATGATATTTACATTATTGTTTTGGTTTTCTTTCAAGTCTGTCCCTGCCTCTTAATGTGTAATATGTCATTCTATAACCATAAATACCTATATTCTTATATAATTAATTGTTGCTTAATAATTAATTTAAAGAGGTATTAACTTTTGTGATAAATAGTTTTATAGGTCTTTAGTTGTCTGAACATTTTCCTATTTGGCATGCTGATAGTCTACCTGATGCTCAAATGCCATATTTTCTCAGCTTTCACTGATAGTTAAAAAAAGTTTTTCAGTGTAGTAATAAGTACCTGAAACAGTCCTCAAATACTGCCCATTTATTGTCAACATATTTCATTGTGTGTTAAAAAAAGAGAAAGTACACAGCATTACATTACTATGATTTGTTTGTTTAATAGATTTATTGGATTCTTGGTTTTTTAGCTAGTATCTCATACAGCGTATTCTGGACTCTTAGTATGAAATGAAGGCTAACCTTGAATTCCTGATGCCCCTGCTTCTGCATCCAAATTGCACTGATTTTAGTCAGCATTTGTCTTATAAAATA
>CM052712.1:45263616-45293616 GCA_028551405.1 Uromys caudimaculatus
ATATATATATATATATATATATATATATATATATATATATATATATATATATATATATATATATATATAAACACTTCCACTAGAGAAATATTTGGGTTTCTTTTTCTTTCTCTTTATTATGATTTAATTTTAATGCAGACTTTTTCTTCATATTAACATTTATTTTCTATTTTTATTATGTGTTCCATTGTACTCTATATTGAAGGTAATTTTTTTTCTGCTTTTTTGAAGAGTATGGACTTTGAAGCAAGTTTAATACTGTTGGGTTTAAGAGAAAGGATTTAAGAGTGTGTGGTATTATCAGGATTTGAATCTTCTTTTACAATCTGTCCTTTGAATTACTTTAATGAAGTTATTTGAGTCATTCAGTTGCCTCATCAAAAAAAATTAACCATATATATATATATAATATATATATATATAATTTTATGTCAGAAAATATTATGAATAATTCTTCAAATTAGTTGTCAGAAACAAGCCTAGACTTCTGACTTAATTGTAGTAGTCTTAATCACTTTTCAAACTTACTTATTAGAAAAAATGTACAAATGATGATTAAAGAAAATTTAATTAACAAATGCATAAGGTATTTGAGTATGAAAACCAGTAAATTTTAGGTGCAAAACCATTTTCATTGAAAGATCTGGTGGGACTGTGACATTGTTTACATAGTTGATTGATCTGACATACTGAGAAGACAATGGTCCCATGCTGATGGACTTAGTGCTGAGGCAGAGTGGCACATTGCAAGTGGGAGAGGAGGAGCATCTCTTCTGTATCGGTGCTTTAGAGATCCAAGTCCTACAACACAGGCTGCTGATTTTGCATAGGACATCTTAAAGCAGAAGCTGGAAACAACCCAGATGTCCCTCATCAGAGGAATGGATACAGAAAATGTGGTACATCTACACAATGGAGTACTGCTCAGCTATTAAAAACAATGACTTAATGAAATTTGCAGGCAAATGGATGGAACTTGAAAATATCATCCTGAGCGAGGTAACTCAGTCACAAAAGAACGAACATGGTGTGTACTCACTGATAAGCAGATATTAGCCCAAACGTTCAGAATGCCCAAGTTTCACTTTACAGTAACTGCTGGACTGAGAGTGAGGTCCCAGATGGAGGAGTTGGAGAAAGGACTGTAGGAGCTGAGGGAGTTTGCAGCCCCATGGAGGGAGCAACAGTATCAATGGTCCTGAACCCCATCCTGGAGTTTGGACCACCAACCAAAGAATACACATGGAGGGACCCATGGTTCGGACCACATATGTGGCAGAGGAGGACCTTGTTGGCCATCAGGGAGAGGAGAGGCCCTTGGGCCTGAGGGTGTTAGAGGTCCCAGTAAAGGGGAATGTCAAGGTGGGAATATGGGAATGGGAGGGCTTGTGGGTGGGAGGTGGAATTCCCTCAGAGAGGCGGGGAGGGGGAGGAGATAGGGGGTTTCCAAAGAGGAGACCTAGAAAAAGGGAAACATTGGAAATGTAAATAAAGTATCAAAAATAAATAAATTAATTAATTTAAAAAAGCCTCATCTTTGGATCACTAACTTCTAAATATCAGTTAAACCCTCTATCTGGCTCTGCTCATATCTTTCACATAATAAAGATAGCTGCCAAGGCATGCACCAAGGAACTCTCCATGAACTGAGTAACAAAAGATAGTTTCTGCATCAAACCACCTAGATTTTGAAGCTCGGAATGGTCTGAAGCATGTGTGAGGAATTGAAACTCACTAGACTGAATTTAGAAATGGACCATTCAAATGTTGGTCCTTGGAAAAACTGAAGCTATAAGAAAAGTTTGATTGATACATAATTTCTCAATGCCTGCACTCTTTCTTTCAAACAGCAAAAAGTTATTAATATGTTATTTGTCGATACTATTTTATAATGGTGCATAGTAAAGTCAATGAAATCACCATCAAAATTCCAACACAATTCTTCACTGAGGCAGAGGGAGGGAGGGACTTGGGAGGGATAGAGGAGGGGAAGAGAAAAAAAAGGGCAGGATCATGTATTGGAAAGGACAGGAGAGAAGTACAGAAGGACAGGAAATCGAATAGAAATATGTAGCAGTGGGGGATATAGAACTGGAGGTAGCCACTAGAACATCCCAGATTCCAGTTAAGCAAGAGGCTCCCAGGACCCAATAGAGTGACTTTAGCAGAAATATGCAACACAGGGGAGATAGAACCTCCAGGATATAGGCAAAACCCTCAGTTGAGGGATGGGGCCACACACCCATCTCAAAATTGTTAACCCAGAAATGTTCCTGTCTAAAGGAAAGACAGGGGCAAAACTGGAACAGAGACTGAAGGAAAGGCAATCCAGAGCCATTCCCACCTAGGAATCCATCTCATCTGCAGACAACAAACCCAGATGCCAAGAAGTGCTTACAGACAGGAGCCTGGCATGGCTATTCCCTGAGAGGTTCTACCAGCACCTGAACAATACAGATGCAAATACTCACACCCAACCATCTGACTTCAGGCCCCAGAACCCCAATGGAAGACTAGGGGAAGGACTGAAGAAGCTGAAGGAGATTGCTATACTATAGAAAGAACAATATCAACTAGCTGGACCATTTAGATCTCCCAGAGTCTAAACCACCAATGAAAGAGTACACATGGAGGGATCCATGCCTCTAGACACATATGTAGCAGTAGAATGCCTTATCTGAAATCAATGGGAGGGGAGGCCCTTGGTCCTGTGGATGTTTGATGCCCAAGTGTAGGGGGATGCAATGGCTGAGAAGCACTTAGAGAAATGTTTAAAGTCCTTAGTAATCAGGGAAATGCAAATCAAACCGACTCTGAGATTTGACCTGACACCAATCAGAATGGCTATGATTAAAAAAAAAAAAAAAAAAAAATAGTCCTCAGTTGACAGCACATGCTGGCAAGGATGTAGAGAAAAAGGAAAACTTCTCAGTTGCTGGTGGGATTGCAAACTGGTACAACCACTCTGGAAATCAATCTGGAAGTTCTTCAGTAAAATGGAAATAGGTCTACCTGAAGACCCAGCTATTCCATTCCTGGTCATATACCCAAAAGATGTCCCACCATGCCACAAAGGTACATACAGGCTCTACTATGTTCATAGTGGTCGTATTTGTGATAGCCCAAAGCTGGAAACAGTGCAGATGTCACACAATGGAAGAATGGATACTGAAAATGTGGTTCATTTACACAATGCAATACTATTCAGCTATTAAAAACGAGGACATCATGAGTTTTGCAGACAAATGGATGGAACTAAAAATATCCTATATGAGGTATCTCAGACCCAAAAGAACATGCATGGTATGTACTCACTAATAAGTGGAGATATCTAAAAAAGTAAAGAATATCCATGACACAATTCACAGAACTGAAGAGGGTAACAAGCCAAAGGGCCCAAGTGAAGATACTTTAATCCCACTTGGGAGAGAGAAGAAAGCAGAGGGCAGAGGGAGGGAGAGAACTTAGTGGGAGAGGAGAGGGGGTGGGGCAGAGGAAAAGTGGAACATGATGGGGGAGAGGTTTTCAGGGGGAGAGGAGCAGGAGTGAAACTCTGAGGGCCAGCAGAATGAATGGAAATATACAACCTCGGGATGTAAGTGGTAGGGTGACCCTCTAAAATGTACTAGAGACCTGGGAGGTGAGAGACTCTCAGGATTCAAAGGGGAGGACCTTAGATGAAATGTCCAACAGTGGGGAGAGGGAAACTTAAAAGAGTCTACCTCTAGTAGAAAGATAGGGGAGTCTAGATGGCTGCCCTCCGACAGGTCCAACAAGCAGCTTAATGAGACAGAAGCAGATATTTACATCCAGCCAATTGGAATGAAGTCGGGGACCACTGTTGTTAAATTAGGGAAAGGGTGGAAAAAATTGAGGAGGGCTACCCCATAGGAAAACCAGAAGTCTTGACAAATCTCGAACTAGGATATCTCTCAGACAATGAGCCACCAAGAAGGTAGCGTTCACTAGCTGGCAACACATAGACAACAGAGGACTGGCTGGTCTGGCCTCAGTGAAAGAAGATGCGCCTAACACTTGAGAGACTTGAGGCACCAGGGAATGTGGAGGACTGGCGGGGTGTGGGTGGGTGTGGGGTTGTGGGGTCATCTTCTTCCAGATGGGGGCAAAAGGAATGGAATGAGGACCTGTTGGAGGCTGGACTGGGAGGGGAATAACTATTGGAATGTAAAATTAGATTGATAATAATAACAATAATAATAATTGTTTTAAGCAATATTAATGTTTATTTTATCCAGAATACATTGAACTAGAATATTCAAATAATTATGAAAAGGTATACAAATAAATGTTAACTTCTTTTAACCCATCTGATTACTTCCCATACCACCTATCTACATAATCCACAAAACATTTTAGTCAGTATAATTAATAAAAACTTCTGTTATGTACTACAGATTTTCTATTCCAATTTAAGATGCCCCATTATTTTCATTAGAAAATGTAAACAAGATAAACTTGTGGGGATAAAGCTATTCACCAAATTGGCTACAATGTAAGTACTTTTAAGGACCATCTAATCCCACTGATTTCTTTTATGTTTTATTTTCATTTACTATAAAAATAATCACTTTACTCATAATCAGAATAAGGAAAATAATGTAGTAATATTATGATACCAAAAATAGAAGAAAAAATTTAAAAATAGAAGTAATACTTTTTATTCCTAATACCGAAAGTACGACCTTGATGGAAATTTCAAGTCAAATGTTCAGTTCATAGATACATTTTTGTAAGCAGTTGAAGAATTTTCACAATACTTCCAGCATGAATGGTAGGCCACATGAAGTCTGTGAAGACATGAATAAGAATGCAGCTGTAAATAGTGAGGGAAGTAGTTTTAACCTAATATCCACAAATGAGAAAACATTTCTCCTTGTAGTTACTATGGAGGTGAAGTACACCAGCTCAACATGAACTTAGTTCTTAGGAAACTTCATTAACAACTAAGTAGATGCTGCAAGTGTTTGAAATTCTAATAAATTGCTGTATATTATCACTTATTTTGTAACTTTTGGCCAAATAGTTATTATAGAGTATTAGGTTTAGTGTTAATGCTATGTTCAGCATGATGGGAGTCTATTTGTTCAAGTGTGATTTATTTCCTTAGTAAAATGTTCTTTGTTTATTAAGTGTAGTCTTGTTTAACAATAGAGACATACAGAACACTGAACCATGGATATTATGGCTGAAGTACAAGTCCTTATTTCTTTTTTTAGTATTTCAACCAGCCTCTAGACAGACTCCATTAATTCCCAGTTCTTGATATGCATGCTTGTTGGCTTGGTCTTTATAAAGAATATACATTTATATAATATAATAAGATTTTCAGAAAATACACTGCAACTTCAACCTTGAAATACTTGGTGTAGGAGCCAATAAGTTGCTTGATTTGTGCCCACTAAAGTTGTCATCAACAAAGACTGGCAGAGCAAAGATTGGAGGCACCCTCACAATAATCACTAGAAAACTGAGTATAGAAAACCGCTAGTATTCCTATGAGAGAATCACCTTGAAGAAGATCCTCTAATCAGCTGGAAGCCTAGGAAAGCTTCTAGTTGACTATAACAATCAAGGATATCTTTACAGCACACCAGGAGAGTTCCCAACAGAAATATGCAGTTAAATTGCCTCTGAATTCATAAGGTACAAAAAGGTTTTGAAGGAATATATGGAACAATGGGGATTAAGCCTTTAAATATAAAGGGCAATTATACATCAATAAATACTTAATTTGTACAAAAGAAACTATTTTTTAACTCAGTTTCCTCTCCAGATATTACTATGAATTTGAATTTGAATTTGTTTATGCATATGTATTTGCATTTGGCTGTTTGGAGAAGAGAAAAATGTATGCAGTTGCAAAACACACCACTGAGGGAGAACTTGTTAGAAATTCTGTATTATGAGCACATCCAACTTCCCAGCAGAATGCACAGTGCATGATATGGATTTTCAAGAAAAATAGACACAGTCAATTCCTCTCACACAGCCCATCATGCCAAGACTTCCAAACATGGATACTTGCCCACTGATGCTCAGCAGGATTCAAAATTAGAGGCTGTTTAAGCAGGTGTCTCCAGAGCTGTCCACGAGCACTGTCAACGAAGATGCTCCAAACTGCTCCACTCAGACTGTGTGCATTAATGAATAGATGATGTCTAAGACCATATGGGATTCTGCACTTGCCTTAATTAAAATTAATTGTCCCATGAATGATTAATGCTTAGTCTGAGTTTCTCATAGTGCCTATATCACAGAGATACCAAACAAAAGAACTCTACCCTTTATGTTATATCTTTTATCCCTATTAAAAATATAATTAATTACAGCATCTGTGTTTTTCTAAACATGACTAATAGCTCATTTGTAAGCATTAAGTTCGTACTAAAGAAATTTACTTTAAAGAATTTCTTTCACCTTTTGTAATTTAATCTTCAATGTAAATAAGAATAATAATTGCATTTTAAAAATAAAGTCTAGAATAAGTTGGCTTAACTAACTCTAAATAGAAAGATATGTAGAACTATGATAAATTTTCAAAAACATAATTAGTACATATAAATCACATAAACGTGTATAATAATATTTTAAAATATTTTATCAAAAATGATATTTTTAAATGTCTAAAATTATTCTTCTGTTCTATAAAATTTCAGAAAATTATTTTCTTTTAAAAAGCAAATATTTTCTAAAATATTAATTTTAATGTTGAGACTGTCTTCTACTCAATTAATTAGTATAAACATCCCTTCTGAGATATACATGATGACATCATCTTCCTTTAATACATAATGTTCAGCATTATAAAGAAAACTCATGAGGTTTCTTTGGCTTTTTTTTGGTTTGATTTGGTTTGGTTTGGTTTGGTTTGGTTTGGTTTGGTTTGGTTTGGTTTGGTTTGGTTGTTATGAGGCTGAGTTTGTGCAGCTCTGGCTGTTCTGGAACTCACTCTGTAGACCAGGTTGGTTCCACCTGTTTCTGACTTCAGAGTTCTGGGATTCAAAGCATGCTCTAATACTGCCTAGCTAGTTTCAGGAGACTTGTTGCTGTTTTTTTCTATAGAGAAATTCCTTTCTCATCCTGGTTATTTAAAGATGAACATTAACATATAAGACACTAATTTGTTCTAGAACTTGAATCTTTCACTAATCATTGGTAAGAATCTCTTCAAATGTATTTTAACAAAATTATATTATTTAAGTAATATACCTTTTTGAATAATTAATTCAATGTTTCCAAACTCAGTCTACTGTTTTAAATTATAGCCAATCTATGAGAAAGGTAATAGAGCTAAATTGATTTGCTATTTGAAGATATGATTTTGAATTTACATCTGAAAGCTCATAAGCCTCATTCCAGCACTGAAGCCCAAGAACCTTCGTTTGTAAATCCTTTTGGCCAAATAAGTTCCTTATTCCATTTTTCATCTCTCATTATCCTCCCTTTCCCCTGCCTGTGGCCATCTCCATACTTAGAGGTCAAATGTAGACCAGTGGCCTCTCAATCTGCTTTGTTGTAGAGAAATCTGCTGTAGTCCTTCTCAAATCCTCCACTCACAGCCATCTTGGAACCTACCTGCCTAACTGCAGATCATGGTTTGGGAGTCATCTATACCTAGTCTAGGTAACAGTTTGTCTACCTGGCCTATCTTAGGTTTCACATCTCCTGCACTTACATAATCTAAGTAAAGGCACGATATTACACCGAATGTACAAAGAAAAAAACATATCCACATGCACAGGGCAAATTAAAAAAGTAAAACAATATGAATGAACAGAAGTATAGGTTAGCCACTAACACACTAGTCCTATAGAAGTAGGGGCCAATGAGAACTACCTTGATGAATCTCAGAGATAACTATTTAGCATAGGAGTCATGTATCAAAGAATTCAAGTATTTTAAGAAAACCTAAACAAAGCACTTCATTGAATCTCAAAAGACAGAAGAAGATGTTTGAGTGAGATTCATAGATATTCAAACACTCAGTGAAAGAATGGAAGATTATTCAGAATTTGGAAATTGAATCAATTGAGATATAGAAACACTAAAGGGAATGCAAGCAGAAATGAATCAAGGATATAATTAAATAAATAAATTTAGTACCTGTCATTTGTGTTTTTACCATTACATTTCAACATTTATGGATCAAGTAGCTATCAAACAAAGTAACAGTATATCTACTGACTTTAAAGAGAGGCCAATGCTTTAAGTTTTAAGGAGATAAGCAATTAACTCAAGAAAAACATTGCAACATTTTTAAACATATCTTCTAATTTAATTTACTTTGTTGAAGTAAAACAGGTAATTAATTTATCAAAATAAAGTACTATTATGCTATTCATAAGTATTAAAATTTTTCTCTAATCATTAAAATCTCACCATTGTTCCTGTATTTTTAAAGTAACGTATTTTTAACTCATTTGGCTAATTTAAAAATATTTGCTTCATTGTATATAACTCATTTCCCTTTCATGTACTTCAAAGTTAAATCTTGGTCTTTATATGCAAGAGTATTTTATATGTTTTATGTTTTCTTCTTCATGAAAGGAAACTGATAAAAAATTTTGCAAAAACATCTCATTATTGCATTTAAAGACTTCTAGACACAAACTTTAGTCATATCAAGGCTTATCATTGGTATAATTATAATAATTTAACTGTTGTTAATTGTGGTAGGAATAAATGCAACATCCTTACGATTACTGTTCTTTGGTTAGTCAATCCCATGATATTCTAGCCATTAATTCGTGTGGAATTTGCAGAAGAAATTAAAGTACTATGCAATCGACCTTAAAATAGGCATTACACTGAATTATCTTCCTTGCTATAATGTAATTACTTGAGTCATTAAAACCAGAAAAGGGAAAGCAGAAGAACCATTTATCCAGATGTAGCAGAAAATGACGCGAGTGAACTGAAGCAGAACCGGAGGTTAAAGAGATGAGATCTGACATTTTAGAAGGAAACAATTATGCTGATGGCTTTGACCACAAAGACAACCACAAGCAAAGAATCAGGAAACTGACAGCAGACATTGCCAACATCCATCAACGAAATCAACCCCTCATTCCTAAATGATGATGAACTGATTTGTACCCAGAACTGAAGTGAAACTTTAAGTAGATACTTCCTTCTCACAAACTCCAGCTTCAGCCTAAAAGGATAAGACCAGGCTGGCATCATAACTATAGCTGAATAGGAAACATCATTAGGTTATATCTAAGCCTGGCACTCTTGATTGAGAAAATTGTGAATTGTTAACTGTTCCTTGTTTTATGTCCATTTATTTGTGATAATTTGCTATAAAGCACTAGAAAACTATATATTCCTTTAAACATTAAAGAATAAAGCATACTATGAATAGGTTTCATTCACTAGAACATCAAATCTCAAATCATTTTTGTTACAGTTGTTATTTAGTGAGCCCAGAAGGTAGCTGAGTGGAATGTGGAGGGTTCGATGTTATCACCAAAGGCCATGTGGACTTCCCTGGTCTGGGTCAGGTTGATGTCTGAAGGCAGTGCAGAGTTGGACACATTCCTCATCAGCTACAGTACTTCTGAAAGCTGGTCCAATCCCTTGCCTGGGCAGTATGGGTGGGCAGGGCCTGAGAACATGAGAGCGAATGCTTTGAGTTGCCATCCCAACATCTACCCATCTATAAACTGATGGAACTGGGAAAGGGTTTATCCAGAACTAAAGCTCTAAGATTTCTAGGACATAGACAATAAAAGGATATCCAAGAGGAGTCCCAGTGAGGATCCATTATGATAGAGTTGCAGAATACAGAGGCCTGGAACCAGACCAAAGAATCACTGAACTAAAAAAGATATACTGTAGGACACACTGCAGCTTCAAAGCAAGATTCTTTCTCTTTTCTTTCTTTCTTTCTTTCTTTCTTTCTTTCTTTCTTTCTTTCTTTCTTTCTTTCTTTCTTTCTTTCTTTCTCTCTCTCTCTCTCTCTCTCTCTCTCTCTCTCTCTCTCTCTCTTCCTTCCTTTCTTCCTTTCTTTCTTCCTTTCTTTCCTTCGTTTGTTTTTTTGGGGGGAGAGGAAAGTTACCAGGGCAGAGGGCAGATATGGAGGGACAGGAAGATGAGTGAGATTGGGCTACATGATAGGAACTTCACAAAGAACCAATAAACACTTACCATGAAATAAATAAGCATATTTAATTTCAGGGTTTTTTGTATTTATGGCAGACTTCGAGTTATTTTCTATGTATAAATAATTGGATTGCAAGAAACATGTGCACACAGTATCAGTTTTGTTTTCTAAATATTTACTTTATGTTCAGGTTTGTGTGAATATATATGTATATATATGTGTGTGTGTGTATATTTCACATAGTTTGTCTTACAAATAAGAGAGTGTATATGTGTATGTGTATATATATGTATATATGTATGCACACACAAACACACACACACATAGGTAATCAGGTCTTTCTGGATACTAGAAACATTAGGTTCCCTCAATCTACAGTTATAGGCACTTATGAACACTTGTGAACTGCCTAATATGGACTATGGAGACTAAACACAGGTCCATTGCAAGAGCAGCAAGTTATTTTAAATGCTTAGCCATCTTTCTAGCACCAAAATTATTTTTTGTACTATATGTAAGTAGGATTTCTTATAAATGACACTATTAAATGTTAATATGAAAACAATGATATGCAATTGTAATAAATTTTCTACAGCATTGAATATTTCCAGATGCTGGGATGAGTTAAAGTTTGAATTAGATTATAGACAAAAACATAAAAGTCCTCTCCTGTATTGCACACACTTTAATGCCCTATTCTGTTTTAAAACATAAAACTTTTCAATCACCTCATTATCAAAAAATAATGAACATATGATATTAATATTATGTGAAGTGTTTGGATTTTCATTTTGTTTCCGTGTCTAATGAAGTAGTCATTTTGCAAAGAAAATAGTATTGAAGGCAAATATTTCATTTTGAAAAAAATTTGCTAATTTACAATATTTTGGGAACATTTCAGTAGATCCTTTTCAAGGAGTTTTAGGAAACGATGGAAGTATAGGGCTTAACGTGTGCCAACAATCCCTCCATGCCAGAAACTCACAAAGCTTTTGCAGCTTTTGCCTGAATAATTTTTGAGTGTCTATTGAAAACTCTAATGGATCACAGAGTTTCCATCCTTGGGATTCTAGGAAATTTGTCAAGATTAATAAAATAACTTCAATTCAACTTTGTATATGAATATGAAATTGTACCCTACTATAGTTTATATTACTGTCAGTTACTACAGAACACATCTTCTAATAGAAAAAAGCCAGAGGTAAAACTTCCTAAAACTCAAATATCAATTATACTGTCTTATGCTAAAATATTGGTTGTCAAATTAAAGTAAATATATGATTCTTTTCTTTCACTGGCTTTCCTGTGTCTTGCTCCAGCAATATTTTGGTTCTTTTGTCAGAAATCCTCTTCTAGTATCTGCAGCATTGCTTCTTTATCACTGAGGACATTGTTCATTCATGGAAGAGAGAATTCTACTGAATGAA
The DNA here is from genome assembly GCA_028551405.1 of Uromys caudimaculatus. Classification (NCBI taxonomy): domain Eukaryota; kingdom Metazoa; phylum Chordata; class Mammalia; order Rodentia; family Muridae; genus Uromys; species Uromys caudimaculatus. Next base: position 45,275,170 of record CM052712.1, read on the forward strand.
AGCATGGTTTCTTAAAAATTCATCTTAAAGAAATAAAAACAATGATTGGCCACATGACACTATTCACTACCACCTGACATAAAGCGCACTTAGAATATGACTTGTTTCTTTGTTGTTAGAGGAAGTATCTTGAAAAAAATATGTTCGTACAACTCAATACTGACATCAGCCAAGTATGGGGAAAACATGCAGTCGTAGTTCAGTAGAGGTCGACGAGTTTTAAAAATTGATTTCAGCTTAAGCAGATACCTAATACATCAATTACCCATAAGCCACTTTTTGTGCTCTCTAATGGAATTGCTCATTAAGAATGTTTTGTATTGCTTACATATTGTTCACCAGGATCATTATTATAACATTATTGTGTTCTTTAAGATTCTCAAAAGATCATTTGCCTTTATCATTTAAGCACCATTTTTTAAATGTCTTACATATAGATACATAAATAACTTCTACATCATCTTTAACTTGCCCGATATTGTCTCTAGAATCAAATCCCCGATCTATGGACTATTCATCTATCCTCAATGCGATTGAATATACCTGGATATAGAGCCCTTAAGAAGATCTATGGAGTTAAATCAACTCAAAAGGCCACAATCATTGAATCAATGATTGTGTCATTTTTAAAGGGATTAAAAGACCATGTGTGGAAACAGTGCCAAGTGGCTGTCCACAAGTCATGTAAAGCTCTTAAATAAACTAAAACTGTTAGCAAATTCACTTTCAACTTTCAGCTTACAGGTAAGACCCAAAATCTCTCACATTTCTCTATATCAGCTTCGGAAGAATAGGTAGGTTAAGGCCTAGAATTTTGTCAAAGATCATATGTTGCAAATTGAGCACATGTGTTCTCAAGTACTAAGTATTTTATTTTGCCTGGCTGGCACATTATTTTATTAGTTTTAGGAAACTAGAGGGAGAAATAGGAATATTTCAATGAAAAACATCAAAATACTTAAAATTTGAATTAAATTTGAGAAAGGTGTTTTGGCACTCCATTATTTATTTATTTTTTGGTTACTTTATTTATTTACATTTCAAATGTTCCCCCCTTTCTGTTTTCCTTCTGCAAACCCCCTATCCCATACCCACTCCCCCTGCTTCTCTGAGGATTCTCTCCCACCCACTCACCCACTACCTCCCTCCTTACCGCCCTAGCATTCCCCTATGCTGGAGCATTGAGCCTTCACAGGACCAAAGGGCTCCCATTCCAGTGATGCCAGATAAAGTTAACCTCTGCTACAAATGCAGCTGGAGCCATGGTTCCCTCCATGGGTACACTTGTAGGTCTATCATACTTATGTTAAATATTCTTTTATGAAATGTTTTGCATTTAAGAAGACAATGTATATTTTCTATGTACAATGGTATGTGTGCACTTAAAGTCAGTTCTTTATTATAGCACTGTACCATATATATATATATAATATGTATAATATTATATATATATATATACTTTGTCACTTACAAATAGATAAATAAAGGGAAAACCTAAAATACAAATTGAAATTTCCAAATACAGTTGTGTAAGTTGTATGACAAATAATTTTTGGTGAAAGAATTCACATTGATTATTAACTGGATGAGTATCCCTAGGTTCAGACACTGGATAACTATACAAAAGCACATGCATTATTCTGGGACCTTATTTCTTGTCTGATTTTCCTTTTGTCCTTGTAATGAATAAAACAGTTTTGTTTACTTCCTTGAATAAAAAGGATACAAAAATATCAGGACAATAAAAAAGCATACTAACACGTTACTAAAACCCTCTCACTATCTTATAAAACAAAGGACATAAGTTATTATCCATAAGAAAACATGAACAAAAGCATTGTAGGAGATTAAAAGATTTCTGAAACAGCAATGGAATCAACTAAACTCTTATCTATCAAGATCTGCATATCCAGATCACCTACAAATTAACATACTGCAATTCTAACCTCAATGGGATAGGATTAGCAAGTGTTAGGGACTTTTAGGGAGAAAGAATAATTATGGAGCCCTTGTGAATGATATTAATATCCTAAAAATGTGACTCCAGATGACTCTCTAAGTTTTACAATATAATAAATCATGGAAACTTGAGAAGGCTGAAATATAAAAGAAAGAACCACTAAACTCATCTATATTGGATGCTGCTTTCGGAATTGCTTCGTTTTTAAGAAATCCTTTCTTTTTGCTTCACTTGTCCTGGGGAGCAGTGAGCAAAAATATTAACTCCAGATATTGCAGTGACAGAAAAAAAGAAAAACAGAGAAGAAAGAAAGAAAGAAAGAAAGAAAGAAAGAAAGAAAGAAAGAAAGAAAGAAAGAAAGAAAGAAAGAAAGTAGGAAGGAAGGAAGGAAGGAAGGAAGGAAGGAAGGAAGGAAGGAAGGAAGGAAGGAAGGAAAGAAAGAAAAATAATTTTACCAGTTCTAGTTGCATGAATTATTGGGTTTATTGGGCTTATTTATAGGAGAATGAGGGACTGAAATGTGGCATCCTGGCAAAGCCCACACTTACAAAGACTTGATAAAGATGCATAGCTAAAGCTCTCTTCCCAACTTCCAGAAAGCTCATCTCAGTATTGAAAATATATAAAGAACTCAAGAAGCTAACCACGAAAAGATCATACAACACAATCAAATCGTGTAGTATAGAACTAAACCGAGAATTCACAACAGAGGAATCTCGAATGGCTGAGAAGCACCTAAAGAAATGTCAACAGTCCTTAGTGATCAAAGAAATGCAAATCAAAACAACCCTGAGATTCCACTTTACACCAATAAGGCTACAGCACTTGTTGGCAAGGATGTAGAGAAAGAGGAACACTCCTCCATTGCTGGTGGGATTGCAAACTGTTACAACCACTCTGGAAATCAATCTGGTGGTGCCACAGAAAATTGGAAATAGATCTACCTGCAGAGCCAGAAATACTACTCTTGGGAATATACTCAAAAGATGTCCCAACCTGCCACAGAGGCATATGTTCATAGCAGCCATGTTTATAATAGCCAGAAGCTGGAAAAAACCCAGATGTCCCACAACAGAGGAATGGATACAGAAAATGTGATTCATTTACACAATGGAATACTACTCAGCTAACATGAACAAGGACATCCTGAGTTTTGCATGCAAATGGATAGAACTAGAAAATATCATCCTCAGTGAGGTATCACAGACCCAAAAGGACATGCATGGTATGTACTCATTAATAAGTGGATATTAGCCAAAAAAGTAAGTACAGAATAATTAAGATATAGTCCACAGAACTCAAAAGGTCAATAATTTGAAGGGCCCATGTGAGGATACCTCAGTCCCACTTGGAAGGGAGAGGAAAGCAGTCACAATGGAGAAGAGAGGGACATGGGAAGGAAAGTGGACAGGTGAGAGGAGGAAGAGGGGAACCTGATCTGGTATTGGGTGAGGCAAAACTACTGAATCTCTGAGGACCAGTAGAAGGAGAGGAAAGATGAAACCTCTGGCGGTAGCAATTTGGGGGTGACCCTCCAGAATGCACCAGAGACCTGGGAGGTGAGAGACTCTGAGGACTTAAAGGGAGAGACATTAAATGAAATGCCCTACAGTAGGTAGAGGAAGCTTGTAGAGCCCACCTCCAGCAGAAAGACAGGGCATCAAGTGAGGGAAGGCTTGCCATCCCACAGTCAAATCTCTAACCCATAATTGTTCCTGTCTGAAAGAACTGCAGGGATGGAAATGTAGAGGAACCTGAGGAAAGGAAGGTCCAGAGATAGGCCCAAAGTCGAATCCAGCTCAAGTTGAGGTCCAAAGGCCAGACACTATTACTGACTCTATGGAGAGCTCACAAAAAGGGACTAATCCTGACTGCCCTCTGAAAGACCTAATAGGCAGCTGAAAGAGTCAGATGAAGATATTTGCACCCAACCAATGGACAGATGATTCTGACTCCTGTGGTTGAATTAAGACAAAGCTGGAAGAAGCTGAGGAGTAGGGCAGCCCTGTAGGAGGACTAGCAGTCTCAATTAACCTAGACTCCTGAGATCTTTCAAACAGTGGACCACCAACCAGGCAGCATACACCAGCTGATATGAGGCCCCCAACACCTATATAGCAGAGGACTGCCGGGTCTGGGTTCAATCAGAGATGATGCACCTAACCCTCAAGAGCCTGGAGGCCCTAGGGTGTTTAGAGATCTGGTGTGGTGGATTGTGGGTGGTGGGGACATCCTAGTGGAGATGGGGGGGGGGGCGTGGAGGAGGTATGGGATGTGGAAGAGTCAGAGGGTGGACCAGGAGGATAATAAAATTTGAGTGTAAATTAATTAATTAATTAATTTAAAAAACAAGAAAGAAAGGCTTCTGCACATTATTTGTGCTTTCTGTGCATATAGCCTTGGGGAAGGAACTTCCTAAATCCTGGAACTATTTTTCAGGTTCTTCACACCCATAAGTGATTCTGAGTCTTGATGTTTCTTCTTATGTCTTATGAGCCTTCCTCATCTCCCTAGAAAGGAGTATTTCAACTGCAAACAATAGTGACAGTACATGCACGTTTTATTGTTATTTCTGCAGGTTCAAATGAGAGATCATATAAAAATTGCAAGCAGATAGGTCAGTAATTTTCATCTTCTTGGATTGTATTCCCTTGATCTAAGAAAGACCAAATAAGACATACAATTAATGAGATATTGTTTTTTATTTAGATACATTGATTATACAAATATCAACCTTTTCAGCGCCCAGACCCTAAGGAGTGGAGAGTGTTCAACAAGACCTCTCTTATTGCCAGATTTTAAATGCTTTAAACAGAATGAAGTTTGTGCTCAGAGTAATCGTACCCTGGGTTGTTTTTCTTGTATTATCATTTGGGGGGGGGGGGAAGAGGTTTTGTTATGATTTTTCTCTTTCATTGAAATCCACTGCAAATTAGACTTCCCTTAAGCAACAGACTAATTACACTCTTTCCTTCATCCTGCATCTGAAAAGACTAAGAGTTGGAATGTAAGAAATGCCCAGTGTAGACAGCGAAAGTCCCAGAGGCATCAAGGAAGGAGTCTTAAATTTAGTAGAGTATGGAAGAAATAAGTGTGGAGCAAGCGCCACTGTTCTGTTTTCAGGTGAAACTCATTATTTCTGCACACTCATTGTCTCAGTTCTCCGTTTTCTTAGAATTACTTTATTTCAGATGTGAGAGACCAGGGACAATCAAAAATTGCTGCCCTGCATCCATCTCACAATCCCTTTCTCTGATTAAGCTATTTTTAATTTTATAGATTAAAATATCATTTTGAAAAATACATTGCAATTCTAAAAGATGTCAGGAGTGAATTAAAATTTTAACTGAATCACTTAAAATACATTTTAATGAAATTATCTAGTGCCAATTTTCAGCATTCTGTTACCATATTTTCAATTACCATATTTAGAACAAAGTCAAAGAAAGAAAACCACAGGATCTAAAAATATAAAACACTGTCAGAAAAGGATTACCTTTGTGTGAGACTCCAAGAATGAATTTGTCATTAGGGAGGGTGTGTTATGTGCTCTAGTGGAACTAACAAGAAAACTGACTTGAGTGATGACAGAGATTCTATTTATAAGCACAATTTTGAAGGAACTTTCAACTCTAAATTCTTTCCCTAGAATTCCAATGAAAGTCTCATCAACTGTATTTGTTTTGTTGAAACAAGTGCTATATTTCTCACAAATTGAAGACATTTTCTTTCAAAACTTAATGAGTCTATCATTGATTTGATACTTCACATATTTTTTAACCTCAATCCTTAATATCACGTAGGATGTGTTTTCCTCACATTCTTTGGAAAAACTAATTAGTCTTCATTCAACAGAGGAAGAAAACGTACAAAGAGAACACCACTCCCTTTATATTTCATTTCCCTACCGTTTTGCAGAAACTGAGCATTTGTACTCATTTGCTCGCTTTACATTTTTCCTGGAGATTAAACATTGATGCTTTTTATATTTACTTTCTTATGTTCATTGAATATTGTTTGTTTGACTATGTGTGCATCTGTGAATGTTCATGTACATGTGTGCCTGTGTGCTCATGTGTAAGGAGACTATTAACCCCTAAATGTTACACTTTAGCTCTCAATTCTAAAATGTCTCCCTAATTGTTTCTGTTCATTGTGTACAATTGGGATCCAATTGTCATGTGCCTTGTTCAAAATCTGCAATATTTTATGGGAGTGTTAAATAAATATCAAATTCCCTTTGAAAGTTACATTCTGGTTTTGATTATTATAAATCTACACTTTAATTTGTCTAAGACATAATTTATTAAAAATGTCCCAAAAGGAATGCATCTTAAATGAATTTATGCATCATAGTCTCAATTTAAAATTTCAGAAACTATATGTTTCTATTATAGAGCTGACATGAATAATTATATTCTCAGAGATATATTGAAAGAAAAATCTATTTTCAATAATGGAAAATAATTTAAATCATAATAAGCCAATCATCAAACAAAACAATACACATTGTATCATTAAGAGGTATTTGGAAGTTCCCACATCCAAAGAAACATAAAATAGTATGGTAATTAACAAGGATTGAGAGGAAGATAACAAATAAATTTATATCAAAATCTCTAAGTCTTAGCTCTATTATCTGTAAACAGTAGATTATTTGGAAACAGTATCTCTGTAGAGGTACTTGAGAGTTTGGCTTTGTTTGGGAAAAGGTATGAAATAGTCCAGTCTGTACTAGCAATGCTCCTGCATCAGTCTTTCATGCACTAGAATAAGAGGTATGATCTACCACACAAGACTGAGACCATCTTTCCTGTTCGCTGTAAGTGCTTGGTTGGAGCTAGAAAGACTCTGGGAATCGGATTCTGCTTTGGAGTCTTGAGAAAGAATCAAGGACTATTTTGGGATTTTTTGGTTCCCAAACTGTAAGAGAATCATTTTACTTTATTTTTCATTCGATTCTATTCTCTTCTTTTTATGTTTAATGTTGAAATTTTACTGGCAAATATACAAGTCATGTAAGCATTTAAAAATAAGGAAATTGATATGAAGAAATTATATAATATTTGTAGAATAGGTCTTTGAAAACATAGTAGGCTCTGTGAGGACACAAGGAGCCTCTGGAATGTTTCTTCTGAAAATTGTAGGCATTTAATAAACATTTTCCACATAGGTGTGGTGGTACAAATCTGTACTCTCAGAACTTGGGAAGCTGATGCCAGGGTAATGGTTCAGCTTGGACTAAAGAGTCTCATGCCAACCTGAATTATGTAGTAAAATGTTTTGAACAAAAAGAGATAGGCAGAGGAGAGGTCTAATGGAGGGATGATTTATGTTTGTACTTAACTCTCAAAAATGTCTCTGGATTTATAACATTTTCATATTGAATGCAGATAGAATTGCTTTTCTAGTAAGTGAGCATGGCTATACACATGTGTGTATAAGGAAATGGTGTACATTTAGAACTAATCACAAACCCTTATGTTGTACATGTGGTTGCATTTTTTGTGTAGTTAATTATGTTTAAATACCAGTGACTAAAATCATAGTCTCTCTCCATAAATCCTATCATTTCTCAAATGCTTATAAAATTCTCTAAGTAGTATAATTATCTGCTTATAAGATATAAGTTTACTTAACTTAATTAACAATACAAACATTTTATTACTGAGAATTTGACATGTGAGAAAAGCAAAGAAATGCATTTTCTCTATAAGGTGATAACTACATTTGTACTTCTAAAGTCAAATGAAAAGCTAAAATTGCTCATAACTTTTCCCATGAGGTCAATATATTCAGAACATACCATTCTATATACTAACACCAAACCCAGACACTATTGAAGATGCCAAGAAGTGCTTGCTGACAGGAGCTTGATATAGCTGTCTCCTGAGAGGCTTCGCCAGAGCCTGACAAAAACAGAGGAAGATGCTCACAGCCAACCATTGGACCGAGCATGGGGTCCCCAATGGAGAAGTTAGAGAAAGGAATGAAGGAGCTGAAGGGGTTAGCAACCCCATAGGAAGAACAATATCAACCAACCAGACACCCCAGTGCTTCCAGGGACTAAACCAACCATGTAGGGACCCATGGATCCAGCTGCATATATAACAGAGGATGGCCTTGTCTGGCATCAAGAGGAGAGGCCCTTGGTTCTGTGGGGTCTCGATGCCTCAGTGTAGGGGAAGCCAGGGCAGGGAGGTAGGAGTGGGTGGGCAGATGGGGAAGCACCCTCAAAGAAGCAGAGGTAGGAGGGATGGTATAGGGGGTTTCTGGAGGGCAAACCTGGAAACGAGATAACATTTGAAATGTAAATAAATAAGATAACCAATTAAAAAGAACTATAATCAGCAAAAAGTTCTTTTAATCATTTATTAGAGTTGTGATTTTGAAATTTCTATTCTCTTTTGTAAAATCTTTCTGATCAACTAAATATATTGTTATTTGAGGTTTTGTGTTCTTTTTGTTTCTTTTCAGGACTATAATCATTCATATTACTCTCTAACCTGTGGTGAGAAAAGTTTATGCCGGCTTCTCTCTAGCCTTGTTCCGTGTCTTTTGTTTAATAAGACCACACGTGAAGATGCCTCGTTCATCTTCTTCCCCTCAGGTCCTCTGATTCACAGCACTGGAAGTCATCTTGTCTGGTTTTTCATTGGGAGACCTTACCGCACTAATGAGCACTCAGGTGTAATTCACTGGGAGAGGTTTTGCAGTTGGAAATTGTTTGTTACTGATGGTGAAAATGAGCAAATACTGCCAGTACAGAATGATTTATTACAACTTTTTGCGAAACCAGCAAAATGGCTCTTATTGCCAATTTTTGCTTTTTGTGCAAATTATTCCCTTAACATTACTCACTATATTTTTGACATTAATTATGGTATTATTTCCAAACATAGTGAGTTTTGAAAATAGTTTGAGTATTATTTGGCAAACTTCAGTTGAACTAACACATACCTGGTATAAGCATTTGGTTAGAAAGCTTTAACCAAAAAACTTGCACATTAAAATAACATACATAGTAACACAATTTTATATGCTACATATGTGGATTTATTTCAAATTATGTCAATGTACACTAAAACTAATGGTATAAATCTACTTGCAGCACGTTTAAAGCTATAAAAATGTGTTGATGAAACATGAGGTAGACTATAAAACTTTCTATTTTATACACATAATAATTTAAATGAAATTTCCCAGAATTTCACAGAATCTTATTTTTGCTTTCTTACAATTTAGAATGGATTGTGAACATTTTATGTCTAAAGCCTTTATCTTGACAGTTGCAGAGGCCACGCTTATACATGAAGGAATATCTCATTTCCATGTTTCCGTAAAGTATATAATAAATATGTCAGTGGCCAAAAAAAGAATCTCAATCACCATTCCAGGATAGGTCGGCATCCTTCTTTTGTGGACAGCTCACTAGGATGTGATACTTCTCTATTTCTGATGCTGTCATTTGTCAGAAGGATGACTCTAAAAGAACACTTAAAATATTGCGGGACCTTTTTGTAGAGTAAAATTCCACATATTAATAATTTAACTGAGTCCATGGTACATATTCCCCAAATTCTCAGAATTTATAAAACACCTCCAGAAAAAATGTATTTATAGGAAGGTGCTTTACTATCATGAGCTTTTACAGGTCTTTTGTTTTCTCATTATTGGTGATTTTATCTCCTTCTAGGGAAATTTAAAACCTTGGCTTCACTTTCTTAATGAATTATAATCATGACTTTAATCTCAGTCACTAACAGAAGAAAATGGACCCTGTCCAGCGGCTTTCCACCATCAACAGTTTGCAATGCTGTGTCCTCAGTACAGTCTGGGGCTAATTCCTCTGTTGATGTGGACTAGCTTTCAGACATAGACATTTAGTTCTATTTCTTTATACTTCATCTTCTGGCATATATAATTTGGGAAATTAACTAGGTGCTTCCCAGTCTTTTTATAAGATTTTTTTATGACTATTCAGTCTGCTTCAGGAGCGCATGTCATGATATTAAAATTCAATACACATATTTATAGGTTCTAAGGATTTGTTTATTTTCCATGTCTTATTTTCCTTTAATCCAAAGAAACATCATTATTACAATGCTTAGAATGAGTAAACAAATATAATCCTTAAAATGATTAAATATATTTTGTTCACTGAATCATTTCCAGTTAAGAATATATATATTGCGTGTACATTTATTAGTTGATTAATGACCTATCACAGAGTATTTCCTCTCTTTTTTATTAACTTTTTTTCTTTTCTTCTCTTTTCTTTTTTTCTTTTTTTTTACAAATGAAAAGGAGGGTTTATTTTGGCACAACTTTGAAGGTATACAGTCCATCGTAAAATGGATCTCATTGCAGCAGGAGCCTGTGTTTCTTGATCTGCATGAAGAGAGAAACAGAGAAAGATAAAGACAAATGCTCAATTTAATGCTTTTTTTTTTTCAGTCTACAGCGCTGGAACATAAATTTGCATCATCTCAGTTAATGTAAGTTTCTTCTCCTCAGTTAACCAATCCATATAAGCCCTTACAGATATGTACAGAGGTAAACCTATACCCTTGATCCTTTCTCGTAAGTGTTCCCAGGAGCTTGGCCCCTGCATGACCATAGAGCTTGTCCAGTGTAAAACATTTTTTTATTGTGGAAAGAATCTTCTCCAAATAAGGCTGATGGCAGTAGCAGCCAATGGGTACAAACATGTTTAGCAAGCAGTCCACGACACGCCTAATAGCAAATCTTTTGAGTAGTAGGTTTACACATAGGTTCTATGTTCTCCCAAATATGGTCCCTTGACTAGGTACAAAGTTCCAGGCAAGAATGCCCACCTGCAAAGCATGAACATTATCTGATCAGAAAATAAAAAAGGTGTTTACCTCCATTATACCTGTACCCTGTTGTTTAATGCCAGAATTTTGGTACTATAACATTTTCTCCATTATTTTTCTAATATCTTTATATTATTATGTGAAATTCTGTAAGCATTTTAACTATGCCAGTATCTAACATTTTAGTACATTTGAGTGTTGGCACCTTTTTCAAATTTTCCATTTCCTCCTGTTTTGTTTTCATGATATTCTAACAAAGCAAGTTTACTTGTTACCTAACGATAGGAATATGTTTTTTCTACACACATATCCTTCTTGCTCCAAATGATTTAAGTAACATTATAGCCACTATAGACTGCATGCCAATCTTCCCCAAAGTAAGTGAACGCTATCCTGCTCAGATGCAAGCGAATGTTAATAGAGGTGTTTTGTATTTTTTTTCTTTCATGTATGATTTTTCTTTTTAAGTTTTGGCTTTAGATGAGAAAGGAAATATGCAACTCTAAATACTGAAATTATTTGGACAGAGATTCAGAAGTGTCAATTCAAAAGGACTTGAGTGTGAATTTGTGCACTGTTTGAAAGCATCTGACTTACAGATTTTCATTTATTTTGATGATATACAAATATTCTGAAAACAAGATAACTTTAGCATTTTTATGAACAGATAGAAATCTATGATGGGTAAAAGTCAATGAACTCACTGACTATTCTCAAAATGAATAAAATGAACCATTAGAATAACACTTACGGTTTAGTTCTATACACCATTTTTTGATTAGGTTGTTTGGGTTTTTTGGTAGTTAGCTTCTTGAGTTCTTTGTATATTTTGGATATTAGCCCATATCAGATGTGGGGTTAGTGAACATTTTTTCCCAATCTATAGGTTGCCGATTTTTCTTATTGGCTATGTCTTTACAGAAACTTTGCAGCTTCATGAGGTCCCATTTATCAATTTTTGATCTTAAAGTGTGAGTCTAAGAGTTCTGTTTAGGAAATTTCCCACTAGGCCAATGAGTTCAAGACTCTTTCCCACTTTCTCTTCTATTAGATTCAGTGTATCAGGTTTTATGTTGAGGTCCTTGATCCACTTAGACTTGAGCTTTGTGCAAGGTGACAAATATGGGTCTATTTTCATTTTTCTACATGTTGATAGCCCATTAGACTAGCACCATTTGTTGAAAATACTTTCTTTTTTCCATTGTATGTTTGGCTTCTTTGTCAAAGATCAAATACTCATAAGTGTGTGGTTTTATTTCTGGGTCTTCATTTCCATTGACCAACGTGTCTGTCCCTGTACCAGTACCATGCAGTTTTTATCACTATTGCTCTGTAGTAAAGCTTGAGGTCAGGGACGGTGATTCCCCCAGTCATTCTTTTATTGTTAAGTATTGTTTTCACTATTCTGTTTTTTTTTTTTTTTTTTTTGCTTTCCAGATGAATTTGAGAATTGTTTTTTCCATGTCTTTGAAGAATTGTGCTGAGATTTTGATGGGGACTGCATTGAATCTGTAGATTGTCTTTGGTAGGATGGCCATTTTTACTATGTTAATTCTGTCAATCCCTGAGGGCCAGCAGAAAGAAGAGAAACAGGTAACCTCAGGAGGTAGGAGATTGGGGGGACCCTCCAGAATATACCAGAGACCTGGGTAGTAAGAGACGCTCAAGACTCAAAGAGAAGGACCATAGATGAAATGATCTACAGTAGAGAGAGGAAACTTGTAGAGCCCATCTCCAGCAGAGGCAGAGCAACAGATGAGGGATGGGGTTGCCATCTCATAGTCAAAACTCTGACCCATAATTGTTCCTGTCTGAAAGAACTGCAGGGATGGAAATGGAGAGGTACTGGAGTAAAAGAAGGTCCAGCGACAGGCCCAAAGTAGAAACCAGCTCAGGAGGAGGTCGCACGGCCTGACACTATTACTGAGGCTATGGAGTGCTCACAAAAGGGACCTATCAAGACCGCACTCTGGAAGACACAACAAGCAGCTGAAAGAGTCAGATTCAGATATTTGCACCCAACCAATGGACAGAAGCTGCTTACCCCTGTGGTTGAGTTAGGGGAAAGCTAGAAGAGGGTCAGGTAGAGGGCAGTCCTGTGGGAGGACCAGCAGTCTCAATTAACCTGGACCCTGGAGATCTCTCCGATACTGGAATACAGACCAGGCAGCATAGGCCAGCTGATATGAGGCCCCCAACACATATGCAGTGAAGAACTGCCAGATCTCTGTTTAAGTCAGTTAGGATGCATCTAACCCTCAAGAGACTGGAGGCCCCAGGGAGTTTAGAGGTCTGGTGGGGTGGGGGTTGGGGGTGAGGACATCCTCGTGGGTTCAGGGCTTGGGGGAGGTATGGGTTGTGGAGCAGTCGAAGAATGGACCGGCAAGGGAATAAAATCTGGATTTTTAAATAAATAAATAAATAAATAAATAAATAAATAAATAAATAAATAAATAGAGAAACACTACATTTTTCAGGACTGAATGAGATAATAAAATCTCACCTAGAGTCTCCTTTTCTCAAGTGCTTTGCTCTGTCTTAAAACATGGCTACCTGACACTAAAAGCCTAAAGTCATATTCATCAGTCTTATTGCTGTGTTATTAGAGACTTCCTGCTATTACAAGCCAGAGAGCAACTGCTGGGTCTGGCCTGGCTGCTTAAGGGGCTATGAGACACAGTTCCTGCCCCTAGAGCATTGCCAGGCCATTGATTCCCATGTGTGCTGATAACTACTGTTGTCCTGAAACTGATCTGCTGTCTCTTCTATGGGTTTTACATTCAAAGTTTCTTTCTGTGGAATATATTTCCCCCATTACTGAGAGCTAATCACTCTATTATAAATGAAACAGAAAGAGCTTCTCAGGAATGAGAAATGGAGCAGCTAGTGAGGCTGTGGGTTGAGGAACAGATATTCTGCTTGACTTTTAGGTCCATGGGAAAGGATTTAGACAAAGTCACCATAAAACAGTCATAAAAGTCTACATGGTGCTTTGTAGAAGTTGCCCATTGCTAGACTTGATCTTGAACTTGGAATATGAGGAGATATATGAACCCTGTGTTCCAATGACTGTTGCATTAACCAGCCAGGGTGAACTTGGGGACATCAAAGATAGAGAGTTAAAGTCTCAAAAAGAAAAGGCATGGATAGGAAAAGGAGGAATCTACAAAAAAAAATATTTAATGATAGATGGGTTTACCTTATAGGAGGAAGGCTTGTATATGATTTAGAAATAAATAGTTCTAGAAGGAGAGTAGTTGAGGCCTTGAAATTGTTTGGATAAAGAAACAAAGACTAGAGAATTAAAAGATGATGTACAAGCATATAAAAAGTTAGTACTTTGTTCTTCTAGGTACTTGAAGGACTGGAGCATGACAATGCCTAAAGAGATATTAGGGAAAGCTAGCTGCTTGTATACATTTTAAAACTTTGTAAGAAGTTATTTTAACTTTAATAGTCTGTCACCTTTCTGTTCATACATGAAAATAGTTAATAAAGACTGCTGTCTACTGTACTAGGAAACTTGGTGCCCAGCTACCTGTAAAAAGCAGACTGTGTAAAAACTGTAAAGAAGTGTGCTTATGCTTTATGTTCGGTTTCTGTTTAAAGGAAGCAGGGTTGTGATTAATGATCTGGGATTCATAGAGTTTATGTAAATTAAAGAATTTCAAAAAAAAAATAAAAAACAATGGTCAAACATTTGCTGTTGCAGCTTTAGTAAATGAAAGACTAGGTTCAGGCTCTCTTGACAGAATGAAGAAGAAGGAAGAAGGAAGAAGGGAAAGGAGAGGAAGGAAAAATGATGAGAATCCTTGGGCAAAGAGAGAGCACTTGACTGACAGCTTGTGTCTACTACTGACCCTGAGTCATTACTGAATCAGCACTGCTCCCATTTCCCCCTCTCCCAGGACCCTTGTTAAGCTAAGGCAACCCTAAATAATCTCATGTTTTGCTAGTCATTGGAATACAAAACCACAGCTACACTCCACATAATAGTAAATGAATGTATTCTATACTACCAATACTGTTACAAAAAAGGCTCATAGTCTTTCACACTAAAAATATAAGTAAACAAAACATTGTGTGAAATAAGAACACTGCTTATTTCCATTCTTCTGCTTACTCCTTAAGAAATTGTAATTTATTTTTCACATTTCTAACGCCTGAATAAATTTTGAATGACTGTTTTGTCTCTTTCTGGCTTATATGGCTGGCTACTTGCTTTGCTTTTTAGATGGCTTTGCCTTGGTGGACATTATATATATAGAACGTGAGAAAATATAACGTCAAATCATTTTCTTTTTAATTATACAGCCTCAAATCATCTTTGTATCATTGTAGCAAAAGAAATAATTTAAATGGTGAGAGAGTAAAATCCTGTATGAATGCATTCTATGACATGGGTATGGCCATCTGAAAAAATAATGCCCTAGAGTGGTAAAGCCTTCCATGACTAAGGCTCTTGTCTACGTGTGACTTCTGACACTTGTACAAAAGTTGTCCATTGTAGCTTTCTTCTCCTGGTTATTTATGGAATGGAGACCGCTTTCATACACATAATGTTTCAACTCAGATTAACTAAACCTGCCTCCTTGTCTAGTTCTCTACCATAACCCCAACCTCTGTCTTGCTCTATATGCAATAAAACTATTTCCCTGATCAACAGTACATAATAAGCATGCCGAGCTTCTGAGATTCTCTGCCCTCTCCACCTGAGAGCCCACCCCACAGGATCTCAGCTGTGATAGGTCCCTGCATCCACCACTTCATTGGCGGATGTCCTTTTTCTCACTTCTTCATTTACCCTTTCAGGAATCCAGCACCCAAGTCACACAAGGATATAGAAAGTCACGTTTATTTTGGTTCATGGTGTTAGAGGATCCTGTCTATGATTGACTGACTAGCAGCATTGTTTCTGTGCCTGTGATGAGTTAGAACATGGTGACAGAAAAACATGAAAAATGAAGCTATTAATTTTTGATGACTAGGAAGTAGCAATTAGTAATAGGGAGGGGTGTTAAGGCCAACAAATATCTTTGAAATATATGGTACTGTTGATGCCCTTCTTGCGGGAAAGTTACTGCTTCCATAGGTAAATCTACCTGCACTATAGTATTTAGGTTTTGAATGTATCAATGGATTACCACTGATCAAATTGTACCCTTATTGATCTAATGGTCTCTGGAAAGCCCTTCACAGATATACACAGAAGTTTACTTAACTAATCTCCTAGATGTCTCTCAATTCTAATATTACTCTAATATTAATATTGACAAGGAATATTAACCATCATAAATCCTAATACTTAATACATCATCTGAATCTAATTAAGTTACAAAATATTTACATGTATACTTAGTATATTTTGGTCTAGGTTACCAACAATGTTTGTTTTGTTTTTTAGAGCATTTAAAATCAATATATACTATGTTCATTAAAATGTCATATCACTATGTCTAAAAGAGCATATACCATAATTAAAATACTTTATTACTAAAAAAGCTTCAATCTACATAATATTCTTGCACATGGCATCTTTTGCCTCAGCTAAGAACTTCTGACTAATGAAAGTGAGAGTTGGAATGAATGCAAAATAAAGTGCTAAAAGAATAAATTTACCATGATTATAGACTGTTTTAAAAAACAATATTCATGCTCTGTAGGCATGAAGTCTTTCTTCTGTATAAATCTGGAGCCCATTTTTATCTGTACTTTTGGATTTAATTCTTTCAAAGCAGTTCAGTACTATATTAATTAAGTTTATATAGTATTCTAAATCTTCTGATGTTATTTAAGCAAAGGTTCAAGAGTGTTCATCAGGAACAGAGTTAATCTCAATAGCACTGTTCTACTTATGTATAAGAAGCCACTCCTTTTAAACTAAAGTTTGAACATGGACTGGCAACAATCCAGATACACCTGCAGATGCTGTTTCTATACTCCTCTTTCTATTTGTACAACATGTGCAGCTGCTTAGTACACTGAAATCTTGGATTTTGCTACATCATGAATAAGGGTAGGAATCAAGTTCTCCAAAATTGAAACTAATGTATATCTACTTCTCTAGCAAATGAATATTTTAATGTCTTATTGAATGGTGAATAGTTTATTGGAAGTTCAGATTTCCAATTGTCTTGATCCATTAGAGGCATCATTGCTATTGGCAGCTTTAGTCATACAATTTAGCTTTAGGGTTGAGTTATTGTATTTTCGTCAAAATACAAAAATAGGATAATAAGACGTCAAATTAAAATCAACTTCTGATCAATGGGCTGTATAATAGTAGTTGTGCTGGCAGACATGAAAACAACACTAATCTCTTACTAATCTCTATTGGAGTTGCTGAATGGTACATTGTCATTGAGCAATGCTGTTTACAAAGGGGTCGTCATTTTAATGAGCTGCATGTTTCAACAGTGAGATTAACATATTCACCAATCTGTGCTATAAATACATGCTGTCATGTACAGGTTTGTTACTCCATTTACAGTGCAAAGAGAGAGTAAGTTTGATAATTCTTTAAATAAAATGTCATACTTGTTTGATAAATAAGTTTGCTTTCCACTTAAACATACCTGCTTATAATAAGGACTTCTCTTGATATCAGACATTGACTAATCTCTGTTCTATCTAGAGTTATCTTTCAATATTAAGCTATTTAGTTTACACTTAAAATATGCTTTACTGTAGCTAACATTGATCATACCTAGATATGTGGTATAATTTGTTGCAACTTCTAAATTGGTGATTGAATTCATCTTTCATGTATTGGTTACAGGGATGAGCTTTGTGTTTAATCTTCACTAAGTAAATTCTCTTAACTTCAAATTTTTCCTTTCTGCTCACATCTGATTCTGACGAGGTATGAGGGCTGTGCTCAGAATTTCATTTGGGTTAAGGGAATGTTGTAGCTAGAAAAGATATACTAGTCTTTATAACGTTAACAAATATTAATAATTCAATAGAGGAGTTACAAGTATACATATATTTCCTACAATACAAACAATTATACCTTTCAAGTAGACAATAGGCAACTATTCATTCTTACCAGTTGAAGCTCACTGGAGGAACACTAAAAAATTTTCTTTTTCTTTAGAGTAACAACTTGAATGACACAGGCACCAACTTTTCAACCTCTCTCAGCACGGAACTAAACCTCCTTACTAATCTAGCTCATTTCTGGCATCCACATTAAACTGATAGTACTATAATTATCATATGAGTGTTTTGAAGGTGGTGTAGGATCTTCTAGCTTGTTTTTCTATTTCTGTGGTAAAACATTCTGGCCATCAGCTATGTAGATAGGTGTAACTATTTATTCTAGCTAACACTTTCAGGTAACTGTCCATAACTGAAAAAAGTGGGAACAGGAAAAGCGCAAGACAGGAACGTGGAACCAAGAAGCTTTTAGGAGGACCGAAGAACAGACCTGAGTACTGTGTACTGAATCTCATTTCCACCCCTGCCCCTGTTATGCTCGCTGATACTTTCTTATAGACTCCAGTCTATAAGGTCTGCCTAGAGTGGTACCTCCCAACGAGAGCTGAACTAGCCCAAACCTGTCATTGATCAAGACAATTTCTCATAGACATGGCACCAGCAAAACTAATATGGGCAATCCTCAAGTGAGACTTTCTTTTTATAGTTGAT
>CM052712.1:45298342-45473536 GCA_028551405.1 Uromys caudimaculatus
AAACTCAGGTGACAGCAGATGCTGGTGAGGATGTGGAGAAAGAGGAACACTCCTCCATTGTTGGTGGGATTGCAAGCTGGTACAACCACTCTGGAAATCAGTTTGGTAGACCCTCAGAAAAATGGACATAATACTACCTGAGGACCCAGGTATACCTCTCCTGGGCATATACCCAGAAGATGCTCCAACATGTAATAAATACTCATGCTCTACCATGTTCATAGCAGCCATATTTATAATAGACAGAAGGTGGAAACAACCCAGATGTCCCTCATCAGAGGAATGGATACAGAAAATGTGGTACATCTACACAATGGAGTACTACTCAGCTATTAAAAACAATGACTTAATGAAATTTGCAGGCAAATAGATGGAACTTGAAAATATCATCCCGAGCAAGAACATAATTTTTTAGTGAAAGTTTGGATGGGGACTTTGTAAACATCATCTTGAAATGATATAAAAAGTAAACTCTAACTTTTCTTCTGGTGTAAAGTAAGAGACAAGGATTTTCTTGTTTCAAGATTAAGCATTGTAGACATGGTAAATATAGAAACTAAAGCAATTAAATTCAATCAGATTTATTGACCAGTTTTTAATAAGCAAATGATATGACTAATAGCCCAATGACTCCTGCAAGATATTAGTGTTAGCTGGGCAGTGGTGGTGCACTCCTTTAATCCCAGCACTTGGGAGGCAGAGGCAAGTGGATTTCTGAGTTCAAGGTCATCCTGGTCTACAGAGTGACTTCTAGGACAGCCAGGGCTATGCAGAGAAGCCCTGTCTCGAAAAACCGAAAAAAATAAAAAAATCAAATAAAAATAAAAAGATATTGGTGTTAGAGATAGAGGTTTTATTTAAATTTATTCTGTCTGATAAGGTTTAAGAGAAGGTGTTTCTTTGTCAGAAGAATAATACTGTAATACAAACGATGCATGCATCCATTGCAGAGCAAAATGCATGACAACTGACAACAGATGGGATGCAGTAACTTAGATTGCACTTAATTTTGAAAGATTTAAGATTTCAACGGTTTCTTTATAAGTGAAAAAGCTCTGACAAATGAATCAAGAAAAATAATGTTATAGACACTATGATAGGAAGATGGATTTCTATATTCTTTTAAATCTTTAATTGCATTACATAGTTTAACCTATATGTACATGTGTACATTCACATGGGCCACATGTATATGTTGAGGTCAGAGTCAGTTCCCTCTTTCCACTACACATGTTCAAACGATTAACTCAGATTGTCATCTTAACAGCAAGTGCCTTTATATGTTGATCTGTGTTGAAATGTGTAGTAGATCCAGAATAAAGGATTTTGTAATTTGCATCTGCCTCATGATGTCAGGTAAGTGTTATTAGATATTGAATTATCTTGTAGTGTTCTCTTGGTAGTAATTAAAATAAGTCAAATTATGGAGACTACATTTTCTTTTATAATTGTATACCCTGAAGAAGATAACAATTATTTCTTCTGGACTCAAAAATATGTAGCTCACAGTTATTTGACATTTTGGCTACATTTCTCTTTAGGTGATGATATTATGTCACACATTAGTTTAGAATACATTTGTAAATTCTGGTAAATGAAATTACAGTGACCTCATTAACTATTTGGTTCATTAACTATGTGCATCTGAACTAAACTTCACAGGCTTACCACATCTAAATTCTAATTTGGCAACAAATTCTGGAGATTTAATTACCTACTCAAATTTGAAAATTCCTAGAAATATTTTCAAAACTAAGGATGGTATAATCAAAATGAGAAAAGCTTGTTATAGTTTTTGTCATTTTGAAATCATAATTATATTGTTTCCAAATTCTCTTTTATTCTTCCAAATGTATATCCATTCTTCTTACTCTCCTTCAAATTCATGGCCTCTTTTTCATTAATTATGGTTACATATACATATTAAATTCTTAAATATATTAATACAACTGTGTCAGTCCACTCAACATTACATGTATGTGTATGACTTCTGGGCTGACTAGCATAATCCCAAACTATAGTCTAAATATTTATCATTATAACCACAGGTAGTGGTTCCCACTGAGCATCAAAACAACTTCTCTTTATAACAGAGCATAACAGAAAAGCACTATTGACCAAAATATAGAGAACAAAATATTATGTGGTACCCTGTCCCAACTGATATATTTGCAACACAATTCCAGGCCTAAGACTGAAATACAATTGTAAGGGTGGGGCAGAGAAATTATAAAAACCAGAGGGACAGAATGTCTTTTGTGAACAACTAGTAGAAATGTCAGGGAAATTATACTTGTGAAGTCTTAACAACTTGGTTGCATAAAGAACTGCCCAAGAATGACAAAGGGAAGTGGTAACTCTTAGTAAGGCTCAAACCCAAAGAGTTGCAAGCTATTAAAGAACACTGAATGTGGGAGAAATAAACCCTGCGATGAGCCCCATGATTAGTTATGAATAAAATTCATAATAGCAGAAAAAGAGAAATCAGATCCATCCAATGGATAGATGTATTGGGCATGGTCTGTTATTACTTCAAATAGGCAGAATCCTGGTTTTCATTATGTACTAATTTTCTGTCACCTGTTGGGTGACAACTTGACTGATATTCACTTCCAAGGAATTTAACCAGTTTTTAAACTTCTAATTGTTGATTTATAAAGTAATTACTAAATAAATCATTGTTTTGTTGTACTATTGTTTTTGTATAAAGTATAAGTTCCAGTCATAAATCATCACACTATCCAAAAACACCCAATTCATCTCCATGTGTTCTTCTTAGATTAATAAAATACTCTTATCAGTCATAAAATTAAAAGAAGATTGATGTTCTTTCCCAAAAATATCAAGGAAAAAGCCTAAGCAAAAATTTAAGCCCACCTAATTAAATATTTAATTCTCAAGAAATGAAGTAGCAATGACATAAAAAAAATGAGTCACATAGAAATTATAAAATGTGTAGTTTGTCTTACATATCAAATTTAAAGCATTAGTTTGGTATACATATATATATCTCCACATGCTACCAAGCCTAACCTCTTAAGTTTGATTGTCAGAGTCCAAATGCTGGATGGAGACAACCAACTTCCAGAAATTAATCAAGTCTCAATATATGCACATCTTGAACAACATCAAATGAATTTGTGCACTCATCAACCTCTGCCTCTGTCTCCCTATCTTTGTCTTTGTTTCTCTTTCTCCACAAACACATACACAAAAATATTTTTTAAATCCCCCATAAAAGTATTTAATTTAAACAAGAATGCAGTAAATTTGTCCTGATTGTTTTTGTGGTTTTGGATTTCCTTCTTGAATGCTAGGGTTGGAACTCTATCAGGTATGTAGATGGTGGCACATGCCTTTAATCCCAGCACTTGTGAGGCAGAGGCAAGTGGATCTCTGTTAATTCTAGGCCAACCTGGTTTGCAGAGTGAGTTCCAGGTCAGCTAGAGCTACATAACGAGATCTGTCTCAAAATAAGGCTAAGTAAGGAATAGTTTGGTAATAACAGCCTCTTGGCCTCAGTGAGAATATTTTAAATGCCTTTTTTTTTTTTAATCATTAATGGGAATTTCCTGTCAGGTTTTTCATGAATGTCTCTGATCAAGTTAAAGTGGTTCCTGTCTTCAATACTCTATAAAAGGTAAATTATAAATTGGATTTTGTACTTATGAAGGTTTTTGACCAGCTCATCTTAATATTTGTTTCTAAGAGAAAATGTCCAAGAAGAGTTTTTATCCTGAAATTTTTTGTGCAGTTAACTGTTGTTTTAAATAAATCCTCCTCTTGGGCAAATAAAAAAAAAATATCATGAGATGACTTAACAACGGAAACACACAGTAGAAATGGCCTTAAAAATTAATCATTAGTTAAATTCATAATTTTCCAAGAAAGCCTTTTAATGCAATGCCATTATGTAATATATATATATATACATATATATGTGTGTATATATGTGTATGTGTATATATATATATACACATACACACACACACACACACACACACACACACACACACACACACACACACACATATATATATATATATATATTCCACTCTTGTCTAAGGCTACTGGCATGCCACAAAAGCAAATTGACTGATTCTATAAAAGAAAAAAGGAAAAAAAACAAGTTGAACACTGTGATAGAGGGTGAAAGGTTTGAAAACATTAACATATTTCCAGTCTGGCCTCTTAAATTTTCCTTCCTTGCTCTAAAACAATCATAACAAAACAATAAACAAAAACATACAGACAAAATAGAGAATATGTGGCTGAGTTTGTGTTACAGTGTTTATGGTAGTTGAAAGATTCAGCAGCAGAACTCAATTACTCAACTCTTAATTTCTTTCACATGAAAAAGAAACATACATCTTATTTCTTTGTACTACTGCTTTTCTTTTTGTATGTGTATGTGCATACATGATTTTCAATGATTCTAAAACTCTTTAAGCTGGGATGCTTAGAGCGTTAGTAAAACAAATCTCCCAACGTGTCTGTAAGAGATTTTTCAAATGTTTCTAAACAATGAGTACACTGGACTAATCAATTTCAATCAATCAATTATTATATTGAAAATTAAAATAGATGGTGGGGACAGGGAAATGGCTCAAAAGTTTAGACCATTTGCTGCTCTGCAAACCAACCAAACAAACAAACAAAAACAAACAAACAACAACAACAACAAAACCCCACCTAGATTCTCTTCCCAGAATGCACAAAGGGTGGGACTCAAGAGCCCAATAATTCCAGTTCTGAGAAATGTGACACTCTCTTCTGGTCTTCTGGGTCACCTGCGAACACATTGTACACACACACAAGCAGGCACATACAAATCCATATGAATAAGAATACATTTCCTAAAAATTAAATGGACCATTGGCAAGTAGTAGAACTACAGAAGCTCATGTCAGGTGGGTCATTGTCTGTGCTTTTGGAAGATGATTTTGGACCTGGCCTCTTTGGTTACTTCTTTCTCTCACTTAGACTCCTCACTTCTGCGCTAATATCTGCGCTCTCCACAGTTCCAGTAGCAGTGGATCCATTAAACATTTGCTGAAATGGTGAACACTACACATGGTGCTTTGTCACAGAAATATGAAGTAACTGATATATTACATCATTACCTTCAGTTAAGTTCAACTCAGATTTCATATGCAGTGATAAATCTGAGATGTGGATGACTCCATACCTAACATTTTAAATAGATTTTTATACTAAATAAAACACTTAAAATTTTCCTATATTAATGTTTTGCCATATGCCATTTGTTTTACTCTTTGGGAGGTATGAAGAACATTTTCATCTGAAAATTGTGTGTCAAAGTACCCTTTTTTTCCCATCCATTAAAGAAGTGCTAATTAGAAGGAGGTGTTAAAAGATTTTACAACTATTAATATCCGTCCTTTTCCTCTAAGATAATTTTCCTAATTTTTTTGATGAGCCCATATTTTCTATGATCCAAAATTACTCTGAGAATATAATCATAACTGTAAATACCCCACAGCTAGATATAAATTCTACTAATTACCATATGTCAACTTTTTGGTCTCTCTGTTAGGAACAAGATACCATTTCCATTTTGTGGCCTTCTGTTAGAGATATTTTCCTCAAAAAGTTATGATGCCAACATTTAGTGTAATGTTGTTAATAAAATAGTCTGATATTTGTTATATTATTTCTCAAAGAATGCTAATAACCTGGAAGTAATATCACTGGCATGAGGACATTCATTCTATGTGAGGTTTTAGTGCCTTTACAAATAGAGACGATCAAATAAAATCCTAATCTATATCATGGACCTGCTGTGGTTATAAGAATTTATTATGTGTGTCAGCATAGAGCCGTAGTTACACATTTATTTAACCAATTAAGCATAAAAGTGGCATTATTGTCAGAGATATGATATATGACCCAAACACGGTTTGATTAATGAGAAAGGAGAAAGGCCCGATAAGTAGGATAGGCATTCAGTTAGCAGAAGCTACTAACTACTTCTGACATCTGTCGTATCTCACAACCTTATGCAAAAAATTGCAGAGTGGAGAAATCTCATTGAAAAAAATAAATTATTTTTATTCTTAAAATGTGATTAAACATTTAGCTTCAAAAATGCAGACATTTTACATATTCTCTCTGTGCCAATATCAATTTATATTTTCTATAAATAACAACTTCCAATTCAGGCCTCTTTTTGTTACAAAGTTCTCAAGAAAAATTATTACTCCTGGTTTCTAATTATCTTGCTTCCAAATGTTACACAGAGGAGAAGAGCAACCCTTGAATTAAGATGAAGTTATGTCTTAATTCATAAATTCATCTTGATTCTCTTTCATCTTTTTTTCATTCTAGTAAAACAATCAAGCAAAATTTTAACCTAAGATTGTGGAATAATATTGAATGGTACACATTTTTTATGCATTACAAAGGATTTCAATGGAGTATCTTATGACTGGTTGATGAATAATAAATAAGCACATAAGTCCAGGAAACCTGATTTAGGTAATTGAGAATACGAGTTTCTATTATGCTTAAAGTATCGGATTAAAATAATTTCTGAAACAAAGAAGAGTATTTATTTATGAATTATAGAAAAAATATGTTATGACATAGGTTTGTGTCATCAAAAGAGTCAAGTGTGAGTTTTCAGGCTCCATTTGTAGCACTAACCATTTGCATCTGAAACTGCACAGGCCAGAACACTGATGTGCAGTATGAATATGGCACAGTTTTGAAAATGTTCTCTTAAGGCTCCGTTGGATAATGAGATTACAGCGCCATTAACATCACAAGTAATTAAGTGCAGCACTGGACAGCTTAAAATAACGTATTTGTGTGTTGAAATCCTGTTATTAGTACAATAAGGTCATCCATGAAAATGTCACTTTACATTTTCATAGAACATTCCTCTTTGCATTTCTACTTTATGCCTTTCCTTTCCCAACACTATAAAACATACCAATGACATCTACTATACAAATGAGTAATGATATAATAATATAATGAATTTGATGCCTACAAAACAGAAAATGGGCTGAGAAAAATGGCACTATCTAGAAACCTCACAATTTTGTTAAAAGCAAGGTATTTGATTAAAAAAAAAATGTTGTCCTATTTTCCAAGTATCCATATCTGTTTTCAGTTATATATTATAATATATAAGTGTGAATTTAAGGTATGTAGAATTTGAAAATTAATTTAAATTTAAGTATATTATGATTATTATATTTAAATTTTAATTAAAGCATTATAATATCTTGTTTTATACTATTATGATATATGAAGCTATAAAAAGATAAACAAAATAGTTATTTTTATTTATTTTGTATCTCTTAAGGAAAGGGTAGACCTCCGCGGCTGCTGGGATTTCTGGTTGCCAAGCAGGCTGGGGATTAGGGCATGATGGTCGCAGGTGGGAGCAGCCTTGCAGAATGCAGGCACAGCTGTGGGTTATGGAGTACAGCTCCACTATTATAGGTAGGAATGTGGAATGAGAAGATGGAGGTCAGAAAACATGGGGCAAAATTCCTGGCTGCTGGGGTTGTTGAGAACAAGTGTCTTCTTGGGTGTATAAATGCTATTTAATTCCTTCTGCTATGTATAAAGGTGAATATAGCTGATCTTAGCCAGTTCATAATTTCAAGCTGATAATGTATTACAAAACATTTTTAACAAAAATTACTGACTCAAATAGAACAACATCATGACTTAAAGCCAAGCAAATACCTGGTAAAAATGAAAACAAAATCATTAGACATATATTCAGAATATCAAGTTCAAGATTTAATAACCTTACCTAGGCATGAATTCTACAGCTTTCAGAAGCAAGTTGCTAGATTCTCAGTCACTATTACATAGGAATTACAGAGTCTCTATAATATTTCAACTTAAACTTTTCAAAGTTTAACTCAGAAAGAATCATTTCTAGAGTAGAACTCTGGAAATTTCTGGAATAGAACTCTAGAAATTTGTAGAATAGTATAGAACTCTATTTAGAGAATTGTTTGAAAATATATTGTTCCTCAGTTACAATACTGAGACAGTAAACTAATTATTCTTTCAAATGCTAACTAGACACATCAGAAATAAGAATTTCTGATTCTAGTAACTGGAATCTTGTCCAACAGAATATAGCTTTATATTTGGCTCTAATTTACCTAGAACTATGTATTGTTGTTCCAAAATCAGGATTGTTAAATTTGTGGTTGTTTGCTTGTTTTTGTTTCCTGTTTAATGATGATTTTGAATCTAAGTCTTGAGTTTATCAATGCCAAATATTTAATTCTGTACATTTATATAGCAAGATTTTTTTTCTGCAGAGTTTTTTCAAATTTGAAATGATAGCTAAATGTAATAGATTCAGATGGATTTCCTTAATAAATACATTCCATGGGTCATTGTGATGATACCTAATTCTTACCTTCTATCATTTAAATCTGCTTATTTTTTATATCATCTAATCCCATTCTGTCTATAAAAATCTTATTTGAAGATACAATAGAGGGAAGTTTAGGATCTGACTAAAAGTTCTCTGTCCCTGTTATAATAAAAGAAAAACTATGACTAAAATTAATTATAAGAATCAATTAAAGCTAAGCCAATTTTTGTTTTTCACCATATAGGAAATGCCAGAGGTAAAGAGATAAGAAAATTTCATGAAAATAATCAGTTTTCTATTTAAATTACTAAGCAGCATTTCTTTCGTACTGTGCCTGAATGAACTGAATCATATAATACACATTTTAAGTGCAGCATCAACTATTAAAAGACAGTGATGATATTTTGAGGTGTAAAAGGAAGATTAATACTGGATAGAGAGACAGAGGATGCCAAGAAATCTTTAAACTGCATTTTCAGGATTTACAGACAACAACAAAAAGTCTCTTTACTGTTTCCCATTGTGGTTGCCTACTTGAAATGTTACCCATACAGCTTCTGGTTCTTTTAAGAAATGCAGACACATAAGAAGCAACCTTTGAGTGTGAGTACTTGAAGTATTAGGGCAACACTTTTTGAATGCACATGTTTGAAAAGGATAAATTTCAAATAGCCTACAAAAACATTATCAGGAGTTACTTAGCAGGTTTTATTTCTGAAAATGTTACATTTGGGTTGTACTGTAATATTTTGCTCTGTCCCTGAAACTTTCATTTTTAACTTTCCATGCAAAACACTTTTGTCAGCTATTAGTTTTGATACACTACCCAGAATTACATTTCAAAGGAAGCATGACATGCATCTCAGACATAACTATATTCAAAAGGTTATTCAGACAGGAGATGACGGTGTTATTTATTGATGCTTATTCATCCAATGGACACAACTCTGAATGCTCTGTAATTTTATCAACATTTTCAAATCAAGTATACAATCCAGGAAATCCTGATGTGTATGTGTGTGTGTGTGTGTGTGTGTGTGTGTGTGTGTGTGTGTGTGTGTGTGTGAAAGAGAGAGAGAGAGAGAGAGAGAGAGAGAGAGAGAGAGAGAACTGTAAACATGTTTTAATAAATAGTACTTATTGAGGAACACTGAAAGCACAGTTTAAGAAATATTGGGTTTATTTTTTTGTCTCCGAATATGCATTATTAGTTCTTCCTTGTTTGGGCATATGAATACACACAATAGATTCCACACACATCATCATGGAAAAATAACCTGTCCTACATGCAGCTCTGAATAGTTTTCAATGAGGTAACTCCACACTCACACTTAGGCTGCTACTGTTCTATAATATACAACACAGCCTGAAATGATTTTCTTCAGAAATCATCCATTAACTATAAGCTGAAAAATGATGTTGGTTTTATACAACATGACAATTTACAGTATTCACTGAAACTCTCTCCATTTTCGTTTTGGTAATCTGTAGCCACTGCCAGCCAATTTGGATCCACACACTGAGATGTGTTTTGAGAAAGGAAGCAAATGAATAAAACTCAAATTGAGTATGCTCAAAGAGACTGACAACCCCAGGGAGAGAAACAATAAGATGAAAGTATCCCATAGCATGTAAAATAACTTCCTGTAACTTTAACTGACAGAAACCACCGGTTTACTTCCTTCATTTTATTTTATTAATGGGAAGAACTATGTATCTGGTAATGAAACGTTGTGAAACTGATGAAGGGAGCTATTGAAATGGCCATCCCATGATCTCTGCTAGAATCTTTTATTAACCCCAGCTTTGACTCATGAGGTTTATTTGTTCTTTAACATCACCAGGATCACTGTCATCCTTCATTTCAGACAGGTAAACTTTGTCTCTTCTGACTGATGAATAATATCTGAATGGAATAAGTATGTTTCTGCAATTCAACAAAACCTTCAAAAATACATATTTTCTCATATTTGTAATGTGTACTTTTGTAGCATGAAAAACCCTTCTTTCCTACATAAAACTTCACAGTAGTCAACTTCTGCTTCAAAAATTGTATGTGTGCAATAAATTATAAATTCTTTATTTGAAAAACAAAGCATTTAATAGATTACAAACTAACCTTATGGTCTCTTCTGAGGTTGTGAGAAATCCATTATTTTGTAAATTTTTTAAAAGAATAGTCTACTTTTAAAATACAGTTTTGAAGTTATTTGTACTGTTTGAAGCTCTTCTATGCATATATTCAAATTCACTATATATAAGTGCTTTCATGACTGAAGAATCTTAAAATCTTGAATGAATAATCTTAAATTTCAACCCAAAGAAGAGGATATCCCAGTTGTTTTGATTTATATTTGGTAAAACACCTTGCATTTGTCAAAGGAAATTACCTTGGACAATCTCATTGTAATGCTCTGTATTACTAAGAATTCTCAGGAAAAAATAGAATGTGATTTATTATGAATATTGTTTTTCATGTCTATGTCTGTAAGAGACATAGTAGCAGTATGGTTCTCATCCACATTCAAAGGCAAAGGAAGCTGGAGTACCAAAAGTCTAATCCATAATCTAAAGGTGCAGAACTAGAAGTTAGAAGAGCGAGAAGACAGGAGGATGTGGATTTCCTAGATTAATCAAAGCAAACCAATTAAAATAAGTGAAACATATAACCCTCCCGTGACCTTCTAATATGGGAGTCTCTTCTTGGCTTGGATATCTGCTCATCTTGTACAACATGGTGGGATGTTAAGTTTATAGGGAAAAAACCTCAAAAACATACAAATAAACAAACTCAGAAGAAAATCAGTATGTCTGGAAACTCTCAAATATAGTAAAATTGACACATAAAATTAAGCATGATTGTCTATGCTTTCTATGCCTAATAAAATTGAATTTCATATACATCTGTTTCCTCTGTGTGGAGGAAAAGTATGCATACTTTATTTTGTTATTTTATTTGTTTTGCTTATTTTGTATTTTCTAAATTACCCAGCAAGGAAGAAAACAATAATGTTCAATAGATCCTTGAATTTAGAGTTGTTAATCATATAATCGGCATTTAGAAGTAGAAGCACAGAAGCCAATTGTGTGAGCGTGGCCTGCATACCCTCTGCTAGGTGTCTGAACTGCTCAAACCAAGATCATTGAATGTAAGCTCTATATCCAGGAATAATAAAGAGTTCTACATGAAGACCCAGCTATACTACTCCTGGGCATATCCTCAAAAGATGTTCGGACATATAACAAGGACACATGCTCCACTATGTTCCTAGCAGCCTTATTTATAATAGCCAGGAGCTGAAAACAACCCAAATGTACCTCAAAAGAGGAATGGATACAGAAAATGTGATACATTTACACAATGGAGTACTACACATCTATTAAAATCAATGATATCATGAAATTCTTAGGCAAATGGATGGAAATAGGGAATATCATTCTGTGTGAGGTAACCCAGTCACAAAAGAACACACACAGTATATGCTTACTGATAAGTTGATATTAGCCAAAAAGCTCGGAATACTCTTGATTCATCTCACAGGCAATGTGAAGCTAAAGAAGAAGGAAGACCAAAGCATAGATGCTTCAGTCCTACTTATAAGGGGGAACAAAATACTCACAGGAGACAGAGAGAGAGAGAAAGAAAGAGAGAGAGAGAGAGAGAGAGAAAGAGAGAGAGAGAGAGAGAGAGAGAGAGAGAGAGAGAGAGAGAGAGAGAGAGAGGGAACTGGGAGGAAGAGAAGAGAAGGAGGGAAAAGGGGAGCAGGATCAGATGTGAAAAGAGAAAGGGGAGAAGTACAGTGGGCCAGAAAATTGAACGGAAGAGTGTAACAATGGGAGATGTCTACCGGGGGTAGACATTAGAAAGTCCCAGATGCCAGAGAACTAAGATGTTCCCAGGACACAATGGGGATAACATTAGCAGAAATACCCAGCAAAGGGGAGATAGAACCTGTAAAGATCACTTCCAGTAGATAGGCACAGCCCCAGTTGAGGTATGGGGCCACCCACCCATCTCAAAAATTTTAAACCACAATAGTTTCTGTCCAAAGGAAATTCAAGGACTAAAAATGGAACAGAGACTGAAGGAAAGGCCATCCAGAGACTGTCCCACCTAGAGTACCATTCCATCTGCAGACATCAAACCCTGACAAGATTGCTTGTGCCAAGAAGTGCTTTCTGACAGCACCCTGGTCTAGCAAACCCCAGTGGCTTTGCCAGCATCTGACTAATACAGATGCAGATACTCACAGCTAACCATCGGACTGAACCCGGGGACTCCAAATGAAGAGTTAGGGGAAGTACTGAAGGAGCTGAAGGGGATTGCAACTCCCTAGGAAGATCTTCCAGGGACTAAACCACCAACCAAATAGTATACATGGAGGGACCCATGGCTCCTGCTGCATATATAACAGAGGATGGCCTTATGTGGCATCAGTGAGAAGGGAGGCCCTTGGTCCTATGGAGCATCAATGCCCCAGCATGGGGGGATTCTCGAGTAGTGAGGCCAGAGTGGGTTGGTGGGTAGAGGAGCACCCTCCTAGAGGCAAAGTTTGCAGAGGAGAAACCTGGAAGGAGAAACAACATTTAACATGTAAATAAATAAAAATAACCAGTAAAGAAAAAACACCAGTGACAAAAGTTGGCATGCAATATGCTCTAATGACAGACATGTGACTAACCAAACAAATCAGTATCTGAATATCCATCATATGCTATGAAATGACTACCAAAAAGATCCGTGGATCCAGTGGAGTTCCAGGTTATCATTGAGCATGCTAATGACACAGTCTTGAGTGTTAGGCTTAGCAAGAGTACAGAAAAGTCCAAGCATGAATACATTTGAGCTATGTTTGAAAAAGAACAGCGAGATTTGATAAAAGCAAGAAAACTAGAAGCCTGAGACTAATGACGGAAATGCACCAAAATTATTATATTTTATTTTAAGAAATTATTTTGAGAAAGCCATGGTAATACATACCTGTACCTTCAGAATGTGAGAGACTAATTCAAAGATATCTTGATTTCAATAATAGCAAGGACTACACAGTGGGTACACAACTAGTCTTAGCTACATTGAATACTCTGATCCTAAATTTTTTCAAAAAACATTGGCTCAGGAGGAAAGTTAAAGCACAGGGTTGACAAGACCAAACAATCAGATTCTAGTCCTAGATTGGCGATATAAGACACTAATTCAAATATTAAATCATTTACTACCCTTTGAGCATTAAGCTGTAGGAACTGAACAGAGCAATACTGCAACTAACATAAAGATTCTGATTTCCCACTCCTAAAAATGTGACACCATGCATCACGCAATATAGGGCACTCAGCCACCCTAGTGACATTTTATCTAACTTCCTCAGCAAGCAGCTCAGATTATAAACACACACACACACACACACACACACACACACACACACACATATATATATATATTCATTCAACTGTATATACCTGACAATAATAAAACATGAAATCTATGAAGAAAAGTTGTAGCTTCTTTATATCCTTTATTGTATTTCATACAGTCTGACTTTATAACCTGTAATCTGTAAATTCTTGTTTAATTTAGTAGGGAATAATAGCTCAATGGTATGTCATTCATCTACTTATAAGATCAAAGATTCAATTCCTGGTAGTGAAAAAAAAGAAATAAATGACATTTCAAGTTTTGCAAATGACATTTTTTTAAAATAGGAAACTCTGCACAGCAAAGGTAATAAAAGAGTTAAAGATACTACACAATAGGAGAATGTTTTCAAACCATACATCAGATGTGTTAATATCTAGAATATGCAAAAGGAAACAAAAATAAAATGTGAAGAATGAAAAGCAAATGTCTATCAATATATGGACTGATAAAGCTAATAGATATTTAATAATATAAGAAAAAGAAATGAAGCTGGGCTGTGGTGGCACACGTCTTTAACCCCAGCACTTGGGAGGCAGAGGCAGGCGGATTCCTGAGTTCGAGGCCAGCCTGGTCTACAGAGTGAGTTCCAGGACAGTCAGGGTTATACAGAGAAACCCTGTCTTGAAAAGTAAAAAAAAGAAAGAAAGAAAAGAAAAAGAAATGAACAATCAATATTTTAAGTTTTTCAGTATCTTCAGAATTATGGGCAATTTAAATGCTCCAAGATTCTGACTCTCCCCAGTCATATAAGGCTAGCATAAAGAAAACAAATACCAGAAATATACAACAAACAGAAAAAAAACCTTCTTGACTACTGGAAGAAAATAAACTGGTCTAGCATTTATGATCAGTAAAGAGAATTCTCAGACACTAAAAGTAAAACCACCATATAATAACTGGTGAATTGCCAATATTAGTGCTATATAGGGACAAAAAGGATTTCAACTCTCCCAAAAGATTCTGATTCAATAAGATTAACAAGTGGAAACGAAATATGTGCCCATTAGCAGATGGGTGAAGTCCCTCCCAAAAAATGGTTTGCATACACAATGAAAATTTATTCAGTTGTAAAAAACAAAAAACAAAAAAGCCACAACAAAACAAAAACCTGAAATCATGACCTTTGCAAGAAAATGGACAAAATTAGAAACCAATTTATGCAAAGTAAGCCAGACTCAAAAAATTCAATGCTGGTGTTCTCTCGTTTTCAGAACCAAGATTTAATGTGTGAATTTGTATGGTGAATGTCATGTGAGTGCATGTGAGTGTGTGTGTGTGTGTGTGTGTGTGTGTGTGTGTGTGTGTGTGTGTGTGTGTGTGTCTAGAAAGGTAATTAAACTACGAAGGGAGCTAGAAAAATGTAAGGTGATATCTAAAGGATGGGTAAAAGAATGTATGTGATATGAAAGCAGAAAGTCCACGACTTTGAAGCAGAAATTTGCATCAGTAAAATAAAGTAATGAGGAGGGAGAAATTAGAACAGGAAGAGGACAGCAAAACGCGGTGATAAATAATAAACATAATGATTTATATATCTGTCTAAAGTGCCAAATAAAAACAATTACTTAGTATATTAACTTTAAAAATAAACACTTGTTTTATCTACAACAGTTGCACATACACACAACAAAAATACTTAATGGACTATGATTAGAGAAATAATACATACTATGTACATATGAAAAATATATGAGGATATTTAATTAATGAAAATGAGTAATTACAAATGCAAATAGTTAATTTATTATATGATAATTGTGATTTAATATGAAGTGTTTTCTAAAGTGCTCACATACTGAAATTGAACTATTTTTGTAGTTAGGTGAAACTTTAGTAGATATAAAATTGACGGAGGAAAGCGGTCAGTGCTTGTTGTTCTTGTGACTATTGTATCACTGACTCTCCTTCCTCACTACCTATACTATGAGTTATTATATTCCTCTATTTACAGCATGAGGGAATAAACATCAAACCAGGATCAAAATGAGTTCTTCCTTCTATAATATTTCTACCAGCTATCTTTTTCATAAAGATCTAAAAATAAGTATTTATCTATTATATATAAAATCAAATATTTTAGAGTTATTTTAGACATAGGAAAAGGCAGAAAGTTTAAGCTTTTATGTAATTTGAATGGAAGACTAAGTAAACATGGAAGGACTGGAGGAGCAGAAGGGGATTGCAACCCCAAAGGTAGAACAATGTGCGCTGGCCAGACCACCCAGTGCTCCCAGGGACTAGACCACCAACGAATGAGTGTACAGGGAGAGATCCATGGCTCCAGATACATATGTAGCAGAGGATAAGATAGTCTTGTCTGACATCAATGGGAGGAGAGGCCCTTGGTCCTGTGGAGGTTTGATGCCCCAGCACATGCTGGAGCAGTGGGGCAGGAGAGGGTTAGTGGGTGGGGGAGCACCCTCATAGAGGCAAAGAGGAGGGGGGAGAGGGCAGAGGTGGGATGGGCCATTTGTGGAGGGGTAACTGGAAAGTGGGAGATCATTTGAGATGTAAACTCATGGAATGATTAATTTAGAAAAATTGATTAGAACAGAATATGTTAAAATGTGTTATGTCAAAAGAAAACATTGTAGGCTGCAACCCAGTACAGTAACCTGAGATTGGATCCCCATGTAAAAGTCCCGCATGTTGGTATGTACTTAAAATCCCAGTTCCTATGGAACGGATAGCAGAAACTAGTGGATCCCTGAAAATTAGCCAGTGAGCCTGATTAAATTGATTTGTTTCAGATTTAATGAGAGAGCATCCCTCTAAAGATAAATTGACAGTGACTGATGGACAAAAGTCACCTGATTTCAAACTCGGACCTTCATATACACTTGCTCTCATTGGCAGTGACACCAGCATGCAGATGTTAGCTCTGCAATTTAAACCTACTTAGGTTGTATCCTTTGTAGTAAATGAGTATTGTATTTCCCAAGAACATTTCTTGGCATTCTGAGAGTCAGCCAATCAGAAGTATGAGCAGCTGCACCTCCTTTTGTGACTGCCCTTTGAAGTGGTAGCAGACACCTACTTGCTAACTTGGCATGGTGTCAGAATTCAAGTAAATTGCTGAATACCTTCTAGATGCTGGAGAGTACTGGCCATCTAGCCTGGGAAAACAACATGTGTTACATATTTGAGAAAAGAAAAAAGAAAAAAAAAACCTCAGTTTTATCTTAAGAAAATAATGTTAGAACATTTACCCAGCCTCTTCATTAAAATCTAATGATCTTCCAACAAGTTTTATTCTTTGTACAGTGCTTGCTTTTTCCCTGGCTGTTCCTGACTCAAAACAATAATAGAGAATCTATGTGTCATTTAGAAGGGATACTTGAACAATTTAGATTTCTGGGAAAGGTCCTTAGAAATAGTAAATTAGGAAAAAAAGGAATAGCATATTCATTCAAGATGAATAGTATACTCTTGCGTGAGAAAAATTTTAAAAGGTGACCATGATTAGGCAATCTTTGACATAATTAACAAAGAACTGTAAAGATATTGTATCCATGGTTTAAAACATAATGGTGATATCCTACTAGTAGATAGGGAGGACTTTTCTGTTTATATTTAGTTATACAGTGGTTGCAATAAATCACTCAGTTCTAACAGTGAGATAGTGTTGGAAGAAGTTCCAGAAAAGCATGACAACTCATAGGAGAGTGGGCAAGAGTTTCAGTTAAATTTATCACCCTGAGCGTGTCCTGAAATATAAATCCAACTGAAGATTTTTTTTAAAGTTGACACATATACTATAAATTATGTTCTGAGTCAATTATGATATTGATGTTAATTTTTTTTTTCACTGTAGAAGACTTCAGAGCCCTAGTTTCACTTCTTACTAGCTTTGAGTTCCTGGGCATGAACACCCTAATCTACCTATCTCAAATATTTCAATTTACTAACTAGGACACTTAGAAAACTATGCTTTTGACATTTCTAGAAATCCTCCCCTCTTGTGATATCACGGAAAAATATGTTTTGAGTCACAATTAGTTTTAACATTCAAGTCTTTAATTCTTATTATAAGCATTAATTGTTTTTATGTACATAATCAAAGGCAATATGTGATAGGCAAAGCTGAATTCTTAATTGGCAGCTTATACTTCTTTTTCTTTTCCTCTTTTTCTTGAGCCAACTGACTGTGTATTAAACAGGCAAGATATACTTTTACTCCAGTACCATCAATTGGATAGTCTGTACTTACCTTGGGAAAGTAACACTGTCACTAGCTCCTGAAGGTGAAATCTCAGCCAAGGATGTTTCAAAGTTTCTGTTCAAATTTTGCTGTCAAAATCTTAGACTAATTCTAGTGACTGAACTCTAGTGACTAGTGGTAGACTCAATGCTATGGTTGGGTTCAACCCATACTGTCATTTAGACATGACATGCACTGTTTAGCTTACCTGATGAGTCAGTTTGGTAAAATGCTCCTAGTGGTGCTCCCTGGTATTGCATATTAGTCCCAATAAAAAGATTTCCTCCAGAGGATTTTTCTTTCTTATTATGAGCAATGCTCATTATAACAAGTCTAGTTGTTAAACCGAAAAAAGGAGGAGGCGAAAGAAAACAGCCATGAAGGCAGAGACAGAGGAGCCACAGCAGCAGTGACAGCTGAATAGTTTTCCAGGCTGCACAATGACAATGTGGCTTGCTGTTTGATAAGTGAGAAAGGCATGGTATTGTGCTCCTGGAGGCTGGAACACCAACCAAAGAATACACATAGAGGGATCCATGGTTCAGACCACATATGTGGCAGAGGAGGCCCTGTTGGCCATCAGGGGTAGGAGAGGCCCTTGGGCCTGAGGGTGTTAGAGATCCCAGTATAGGGGAATGCCAAGGTGGAAAGATGGGAGTGGGTGAGCAGGTGGGTGGGTGGGGGAATATCCTCATAGAGGCAGGGGGAGGGGGAGGGGATAGGGGGTTTCCAAAGTGGAGACCTGGAAAGGGGTAAGCATTTGAAATGTAAATAAAGTATCAAAAAATTAAAATTTAAAAAAAAAATAAAGAAGCATTCGAGTCTGTACAGAAATAGAACAGAAACTGGAAGGACTGGTTAACAAAAGACATCAGGATGCCTGTTAAGGATTCAGAGCCAAGGGGCTTTACACATGCAGGTCCTTGAGTTTTAACACTGACCATGACAAGAGCAGAGACATATCAGGACCTATGCCTATCTGGAAGCTGCAACATCGTCTGCTGCTGACTTCTGAGAACCATTGACTTCCTTAGACTCCACAAGAGCCATCACATTATACAACTATGAGAACATGTCCTGAGTGGACAGTGCAAGTGATTCTCCTCTCACTTGTCTGCTGCAACTAGTGTGTGATGTAAGAGACAAGCCATACAAAAGCTATTGAAAACCAAGACTCAAGAATTCCTCGTCTACACAATTTCTGAACCAGTAGACAAAGACTCCCAAACAGACGACTCATAATGTCTTCTATGTGTAATTTTCTGATTCCAGAATAATAAAATCCACATTATGTACCAAGGTTATAAATTTCAGATAATTCGATAAATTATTATTTTTAGCAAGTAATTTACAGTCTCTTTGCATCCTCCCCATCCCTCCACACCTCTAAAACCTGTTGTTAGATTTTTAGTCTTAGTTACTGTAAGACTTTGGGGAGTCTTAACTTATCAAAGACCCTCCAAATGGATATACGGAGTCAGGGATTGATGCAAAATGCAAGAGAAATTTATTGATTCATCAGCATGCTGAGGTTGCTCTACATACCAAGGTGGGAGGGCGACCTCACGGAGTCCATTCAGGGACCTTATATAGGATTTTAGAGCAGCCGCCATTAGGTACAATGTGATTGGCAGAACAGTGTGTCTTTTAAACTGATTGGTCTTTAGGGAATGAGGTAGCAGGGGGTTAATCAGCCCCGCCCTTCCAGCCTATGTGCTTTCTAACCTGTTTGTCCCATGTGCTCGGAGGGGGGAGAGGGGACCCTGGTGGAATATCTCAGAGTTCCGGAGCTGACCTCTCATTACAACATAATGAATAATGAAATCCAGCAAATATGTGATCCAGCCATCAAGAAACACCAAGATATACCACTCAGAATCCTCCAACCTTTGAAGAGCAACTGCACATGTCAAATTTATGCAGGAGACAAACTGTTCCTTATGTTTCCATCATTTTCTACATATTGTATAGACTTTAAATTAAAGTTTAAACTATTACATTTAAAAATACTTCACATAGTTTCAGATGTTAAGCTGAAAAATTCAGACTTTGTTCCAGTTTCCATCTGTGGCAGGAGACCTCTACCTGGGCCACCAGGGTTCCATAGCCAAATAGCACTGGGCGAAAGCTCGTATCCCAGAAATGTGGAAAAACCAGTGAGAGGGGGTAAGATAAGCAACACTGCTCAGCGGGACTCACCCAGAATCCTTGGGACACAGAGACTGAGGAACAGCTCTGGGAAGGAGACTTCTGGTTTCCATCTGTGGCTGGAGATCTCTGCCTAGACCACCAGGGCTCCATAGCCAAATAGTGCCGGGGGAAAGCTAGACTCCCAGGAGTGTGGGGAAGACTGTCTGCTCAGAGGGACCCACCTGGAATCCCCAGGACACAGGGACTGAGGTGTGGTCTTCTGGTTTATTTCAGTGGCGGGGAGCAGATCCTGAGACACAGGGCTCCATACTCAAATAGTGCCAGGAGAGAGCTATATCCCAGGAGTGCTGACACACCTTCAAGCACAGGCAAGACCACCACTTCTGCTCAAATTCACTGGATCAAGAGGGACCCTTGCAGAGCCATTCGGAAACAGGTACCAAAGGACAGCTGGGGACTAGACCCTTCTGGTTTCTGTCTGCACCCCAGAGCTGACCCTGTACCACAGCTCTCCAAACCTAAATTCCTCACAGAGAGAACTAGTCTTCAAGGAGTATTGACATGGAAGCTTGCAGGAAGGACAAGCCACAGTCAGAGAGAGTAAGACCAGCTAACATCAGAGACAACCAGATGGCAAAAGGCAAGGGCAAGAACATAAGGAACAGAGACCAAGGCTTCTTGGCATCATCAGAACCCAGCTCTCCCACCACAGCAAGCCCTGGATACCCCAACACACCAGAAAAGCAAGACTCAGATTTAAAGTCACATCTCATGATGATGATAGAAGAAGGAAATAAATTACTCCCTTAAAGAAATACAAAAAAAAAAAAAAAAAAAAAAAATCACAGGTAAACAACTAGAAGCCCTTAAAGAGGAAACAAAAAAATCCCTTAAAGAATTACAGAAAAACCCAATCAAATGGCGGAATTACAGAAAAACACAATCAAATGGCGGAATTACAGGAAAACACAATCAAAAAGACAAAGGAAATGAACAAAACCATCCAGGAACTAAAAATAAAAATAGAAACAATAAAGAGATCACAAAGGGAGACAGTACTGGAGTTAGAAAATCTAGGAAAGAGATCAGATCTTCAAAAAAATTATAGAAGAAAACTTCCCTAACCTAAAGAAAGAGATGAACATAAATATACAAGAAGCCTACGGAACTCCAAACAGATTGGACCAGAAAAGAAATTCCTTCCGTCACATTATAGTCAAAATACCAAATACACAAAATAAGGAAAGAATATTAAAAAGCAGTAAGGGAAAAAGGTCAAGTAACATATAAAGGCAGACCTATCAGAATTACACCTGACTTCTCACCAGAGACTATGAAAGCTAGAAGATCCTGGGCAGATCTCATACAGACCCTAAGAGAACACAAATGCCAAACCAGGCCATTATACCCAGCAAAACTGTCAATTATCATAGATGGTGAAAGCAAAATATTCTATGACAAAACAAAATTTGCACAGTACGTTTCCACAAACCCAGCCCTACAAAGTATAATAGACGGAAAATGCCAACTCAAAGGGGGAAACTACACCATAGAAAAAGCAAGAAAGTAATCTTTCAATAAACTCAAAAGAAGATAGTCACACAAACATAAAAATAACATCAAAAATAACAGGAAGCAACAATCACTATTCCTTAACATCTCTTAACATCAATGGACTCAAGTCCCCAATAAAAAGACATAGACTGACAGACTGGATCCATAAACAGTACCCAGCATTTTACTGCATCCAGGAAACACACCTCCGTGTTGAAGTCAAACACTACCTCAGAGTAAAGGGCTGGAAAACATTTTTCCAGGCAAATGGTCCCAAGGAACAGGCTGGAATAGCCATTCTAATATAGGATAAAATCAACTTTCAACCAAAAGTCAACAAAAAAGATAAGGAAGGACACTTCATACTCATCAAAGGAAAAATCTACCAAGAAGAACTCTCAATTCTGAACATCTATGCACCGAACGCAAGGGCACCCACATTCATCAAAGAAACTTTACTAAAGCTCAAAGCACACATTGTGTCTCACACAATAATAATAGATGACTTCAACACCCCATATCATCAAAGGACAGATCTTGAAAACACAAACTAAACAGAGACACAGTGAAACTAACAGATGTTATGAACCAAAAGGATTTAACAGATATCTATAGAACATTTCATCCTAAATCAAAAGGATATGCCTTCTTCTCAGCACCTCATGGTACCTACTCCAAAACTGACCATGTAATTGGTTACAAAACAAACCTCAACAGATATAAGAAGATTGAAATAATCCCATGCCTCCTATCAGATCACTACGGTTTAAGGCTGGTCTTCAATGGCAACAACAACAACAACAGAAAGCCCACATGCACATGGAAACTGAACAACACTCTAATCAATGATAACTTGGTCAAGGAAGAAATAAAGAAAGAAATTAAAGACTTCCTAGAATTTAATGAAAATGAAAGTACAACATACCCAAACTTATGGGACACAATGAAAGAAGTATTAATAGGAAAACTCATAGCTCTGAATACCTCCAAAAAGAAACTGGAGAGGGCATATACTAGTAGCTTAACAGCACACCTGAAAGCTCTAGAACAAAAAGAAGCTACTCTAAGAGGAGTAGAAGGCAGGAAATAATCAAATTAAGGGCTGAAATCAATCAAGTAGTAACTAAAAGAACTGTACAAAGAATCAACAAAACCAGGGGCTGGTTTTTTGAGAAAATCAAAAAGATAGATAAACCCTTAGCCAGACTAAGCAGAGGGCACAAAAATAGTATCCAAATTAACAAAATTAGAAATGAAGAGAGAGATATAACAACAGATTCTGGGGAAATTCAACAAATAATCAGATCCTACTACAAAAGCCTATACTCAACAAAATTGGAAAATCCGGATGAAATAGACAAGTTTCTAGTCAGAAACCAAATACCAAAGTTAAGTCAGGATCAGATAAACCATTTAAACAGGTGTGATTTTCTGGTCTCAAAAGAATCTTTAACCACATTGTAACTTTCAATTAATATGGTACATAATGGTAACATGAAAATTAACAATTAATAATCTGAATAACAGTAATTTGAAGTTTTCTTTATCTTGTAAGGTACATATCCAATCTCCTCAGTCTTTGTAGAATTCTTGTAAATGTACTTTTTAAAGTACTTCTTGCTTAAGTATTATATATATATATATATATATATATATATATATATATATATATACACACACACACACACACACACACACACACACATATATATATATATATATATATATATAATTATACTTTAATATCTAGAAAGACATAGATTTTGGAACACGTAATTTCTTCATTTCTAAAGTATCTCACATTCCTGGAGATTTAAAGAACAATGCTTAGTGAAAGGAAAAGTAGAAGCTCAGAACCCTCAAGGCCAAGTTTTCAGCACACAAGGCATTTACTGGCCCCAGAGGACCAACGTGCAGTGATTGGTACAGGCAAGACTATAGAGAGAGGGCACAGGAATATCTGTCATGCAGGGAAACAAAGAACTTCCTCTGGATAAAGAGGACATGTAACACATAGGGAAAATATGGCTTATATACCCTGTTAGGATGAGTTGTTTGTTTGTTTGTTTGTTTGTTTTTTTGTTTTTTTAAATTTATTTATTTATTTATTTATTTATTTATTTATTTATTTATTTATTTATTTATTTCTTATATGTAAGTACACTGTAGCTGTCTTCAGACACCCCAGAAGAGGGCATCAAATCTCATTACGGATGGTTGTGAGCCACCATGCGGTTGCTGGGATTTGAACTCATGACC
Source organism: Uromys caudimaculatus (assembly GCA_028551405.1). Lineage (NCBI taxonomy): Eukaryota > Metazoa > Chordata > Mammalia > Rodentia > Muridae > Uromys > Uromys caudimaculatus. Next base: position 45,322,301 of record CM052712.1, read on the forward strand.
TTCGGAAGAGCAGTCGGCGCTCTTAACCGCTGAGCCATCTCTCCAGCCCCGTTTGTTTGTTTTTTTAATTTTAATTGGTCATGTTAATTCAATGAGCTAAAGAAGTCTTTGACTGCTGAACTTCAAAACTTTGATACCTGGTATTTTGTAGTCAGTTTCTGGAGGGACAATTGAACAAATAAGGGAAGAGACTTTGGTGGCTAGCTTTAGGAATGTAATCTAAGTCTTTAGGAAGGGATAAAGAATCAGGGAGAAGGTAAAGGCTTGCCACAGCCATGTCAGTCCTGTGCAGACTAGACTCGATTCATGCAATATCGGATCTTGTTATCACTTCGGCTGTCTTTGAGAAATAAGCTATATGGCATTGAGGGAGAGTGCCAATTAAATATTAAATTAAACAACCTCCTGCTCTTGCACATTTTCCTTAAACACTTAAAAGACAATGTGCAAGTCTTCAACACCGGGAGAAACTAATGCCATAGAAATCCTTACACTGTACTTTCAGGATCTGACGAGTAAATAATGTTTTGAGTACGCGAATCTATAGCACATTGCTCAGCAGCTAAACAGTTCCAAGAGTATCCTTTCCAACACACTCAGTAGATCTAAATCACTTCCAGGCAGCTCTGCTGCTTTCTGTTTCTTTCAGACTGCTGGATTAGTCTCAGGGTCTTCTTCGCAGTTTGATTTGCCTCAGAGTAACTCTCAGCCATCTTTGTTGCGTACTCTAGGGACACGAGGGGGACCTAGGGAATCTAGTCATTTTTAAGGACTTCCTAAAGCTATTTTGAGTTGTTTACCTTCTCCCTTAAGGAGCTTCACTGCAGGATGGAATGTTTCTATCTGGGAGGAAACTGCTACAAAACAGGGTCTTCAACCCTAAACAAATAACTCAAGCTGAAAGCAGGAAAGGTTAAGTCTTCCTCAAGGAAGAGAATACCCATTGATTATAGGAAACCAAATGGTCAGCCCTCAAATATGCAAACAAATAATATTGAATAGACTAATGAGGTCGTACTTGTGTATTTAGGAATAAGGGGTGTGTGTGTGTGTGTGTGTGTGTGTGTGTGTGTGTGTGTGTGTGTGTGTGTGTGTAACAAGAATTAGTGGAAAAGAGGGCATGAGGACATGAATTTGAAAGAGAGCAAGGGGAGGTGTATAAGAGGATTTGGAGGGAGGAATAGAGGGTTAGATAATGTGGTTATATTTAATCTCAAAAAGAAAAAAATAGTAAAAAATACTTCAGTGACATGAAAGTCAATGTTAATTTCTGAAATACACATGTCACCAGGGATGGGTGACCTAATTCAGAGGAATTGTGGTTCAAGTATTCATCCTGAATTCAAGACTGACCTAAATCCTGTGTGGAGACTCAGGTAGCCTGGCTTTCCTCGCCACGTCTTTGTTCTTATGTGTATCTTTTTATTTGTGATCTGGTGTTAAACTTTCAAATCATTGACCATTTTAGAACAGTCACTTGAAAGAAAATTCTGGCGGACAACGAACTGAAAATGTACAATCAGGAAACGCATTAACTTTGTTTTTGTGTTCTGTGGAAGTGCTGGGAATACACTCAGTACACACAGCTGCAATACCACTGAGCTACAGGCTATTCAAGCGTTTATTTTTCCACTAGGACAGGAATTTCATTACTGATTTTCCTCTATATCAAATTGTTATCCCAGGATTCTTATGAGCAAAGTTCAATTGTTATATTAAATTTGTTATTGTGCTTTTCTTTCCTAAAATATTTAGAAACTCATTCTTGGTTCAGGATAGATTGATTTTGTCTTAAAATATTTATTTCCTAACTGGCAATTTGATTTTGGACTGATTCAATGCAAGTCTCTGATAAATAAAAGGTACCCCGCCCTCATGACAGGTGTCCAGTCGCATCAATAGAATGTTGAATTGTTCTTTTGATTATATGAAGTACCTGCAGCCATTATCCAACTCTTTTTCTGTGTTTTGCTTAGTTTCCTTTGTTCTGCTTCAGAGTAAAGTGCTGCTTGTGTTTTGTTTGCTCATTTGTTTTGCTTTGTTTTGTTTCTCCCTCTTGTTCTAAACTGCAGGACTTTGAAAGGGTTTGTGTTTATATTATTTTTTATTCCTTTTTGTTTATACTAAGTGTAATCTAACATTTAAGGAGAAATTAATAAAATTAACTAAATATTCTTTCATTTTCTAAAATAATATACATGCTTATATATTTTCCAACAATACAATTGTTTTAAATATCAACATTAAATTTACATTCTACATATGATCACAACACATTATGTGAATGTATAAAATCCTCATATAAAAATAGAACCCTCAAATACAATAATTAAATTTATAAAAGAATGTCATCTTCCTTGCAGTGATAAAAACCAAATACACAAAATATTTTGTATAAAATAATTAATAATGTAGAAAAATTGCCCACTTAAAGACAAAATTATGTTTGAAAATTGAATCTCAAGGGTTTTCCACCCACCCATCTCTCTCTTATTATCTTTTACTGTAAAAGATGACTTTTTTCTACCCATACTTGTTCAGCATTCTTTATTTTATCTACCTATCAATGTACTTTCTATTATGTATAATTTATCATTCTCTTGGAGAAAGAAGTGTAAGACTTGACACAAACATACATTTGAAAATACTAAGTATTAAAATCAATAGTACTTCCCACAATTTTTCACATTCCATACAAAAATTCAATATTCATTGAAGTAAGAAAAGACAAGTTTTTTTCATATAGATAGATAGAGCGGGAAGGGGAGAGGAGGCACCTATGTTACTGAACAAAATAAAATAAACTATCTGCTCTACATGAGACATCTTAGTAGAACCATTATAGCACAACATAAACATATGCCATGTTGAGTGAGTAAGAAATGCTGTTACTTTGATGTGCATAGGTTATCTCTGAAGTCATATCATTGTACCTAAGTGTTTTTGTGTCAGGTGTACACACTGTTTTCCATTGACAGTCTTCAATGAATCCAATATACCTGAAGTATATTAAAATTTACTCAACTAATTAAGAGATCATATTTTGACTTTTCTATTACTCTCAAAAGCCCCTCTTTAACATATACATGAAGATTAATTTTAAAGGGAGGAATATATTGCTTCTAATACGTGTTAAAGACATGCAGAAGATGGAAGAAGACAAGCAGAATATGTTTGCCAAATACATTACAATCTGAAGACACTGCAAATAAATTGGGGAAAGGATGACAGAACACCAAATGGCAGTTCAAAGGGAATTTTAATCAGATAGGCAAAGAACTCAGGGCATCCACCATCATAGAAGAATTACACAATGTGGAGAAAAAAATTGACCAACATCCTAGGTCACCATTTGTTTCTGGCTACTTGCAAAGGCAATAACCATAGTTTCCATGTTGCAGAATATTTAAGTGTTTAGTATTTGAAGGCCATTTGCTGTTCACTACACATATCTTGTAGTTAACTGTGAAGTTCTTTTTCACAGGAATATTGTTATGTACAACCTAAGTAAAGCACACTTCTGCTACATTTACTTATGTGTCTCAGGCTTCTTGGACTTGTATTTTTAAATGGGTTTCTGGAACTAAAGCTGTTTGTCATTTTTATAAGTAATTAGTGCTCCCACCCAATTCACCTCATTCTATATGGAGTAGAAAAACATAAATTCAAAAAGTCATTGACAAAATAATTTTTTTTTTTATTTTTTACCCTTATTCTCAAAATTTATCTTTATTTGTATGAAACGTTGTAGGTGTATATGTGTGTGTATGTGAGTATGTATGTGTTCATCCATGCAGCTACATAGGTTCCTGCTGTTACCCTCAGAGGATGTTAGATTTCATGGAGAGAGAGTTACAGACAGTTATGGGTAGTCAGCTACATATGGGCACTGAGAATCTACTCTGGTTTTCTGTCAGAGCAGCAAGTACCCTTTGAACTGTTCCACTAATCCAGCCTGGTTTTTTCATTAATTCAAGTATTTTAACCTTGTTATGTTATCTCCACACCATCATATGTTCATTCAAGTTATCATCAGTTGTAATATTTGCCCTATAATAAAGTATGAAGTAATTAATTTTCTCAGCTATAAACTAAACATTTATTTACATAGTGACTAATGTTGCAATGGATGTTGACAATTTTAATTATGAACTATAGCACCTTTTTATTACTGACAAAGCTATGTATGACGGTCTAAGCTAGAATGATCCTTCTAGGCTCATATATTTGAATACATGGTTGGTTCCCATTTGATGGGACTTTTGTGGAGGATTAAGTGGCACTGATGGAGAAGGTATATCAATGGGGATAAGCTGTGAAGTTTCAAAAGCCAATGCTCTTTCTTCTTACCTCTCTGATCAGCTTCTGCTCCTGCTCTGAGCCTACCTGACTACTGCCATCCTCTCAGCCAGGATGGTCCTAGATTCATCCTTTGAAACTGGAAGTCCATATTAAACACCTGCTTTTATAAGTTACTTTGGTCATGGTATTTTGTCACAGCAATAGAAAAGTAACTAATATCCAGTATCATTTCAGTCAGAACTACATTCTCATTTAGGTTTTTTTGTTTTTTGTTTTTTGTTTTTAACAAGGCACACATAGAAGGGAAGACTCAGTTATAAAATGTAATACCTTATTTTCTTCTCTATCCAACATGGTATGAAGAAGAAAAAAACATATTCAGAGGATGTAAAACCTAGGCATAATAATTAAAATTTTTCCATTATTGAGTATGCTGAAATCAAATTTAGGCTTCTATGCAATCCTGTCAAAGATATACCAAATACATGTCAAACTTTATGATTCCCACACAGTCACGCAAGTATCATTACCCTTTATGAAAAATATCTGAGATCCATATAACTGTTTGATGTTAAAGAATTGAGCTGTCAACATTTTACAGATAAATACAAATGTTGTACATTTATCTTATTTTATTTCAGACATGAGTTGAATCTACTTTCTAAATAAACCCATCAGATTAATAGCACATATTCTTGCCCAGTAAACCCATCAATACTTCCTGAATAACTTTTTTGTTACAGATTTTGTTGTGAAATAGATACATTTTTTTCCCTAGGGAGTAATGTCTGTACTAACATTGAAGCCCTGCCTCAATATTTTTTGTAAACTAATGATTCTCAAGATTTCAAATACTTAACTACTTCGTGTGTTGTATCTTACAACAAAAACATATTGATTTTAACTGGAGGGTAAACTCTCACTGGTGAATGATGACTGCCAGGATAGTTGAAAGAGGCATAAGATATTTATCAATTGTCCTTCAAATATAATTTTTCTTCTATAAAATTTTCACAATTATTGTGCATTAAAGTGAATAGCAAATGGATCATATTCTTATGAAGACATTGTTGTTAGAATATTTTTGTAGCCTATAGTGTTAAAGGTGACATTATTACAAAATTAAACATAAATAAATTTCTAAAATCACAGGACTACTATCATAAATACATAACCAAATGCACATATAAAGGAGTGCTGATATTTTTTTAATGTAAACCTTCTTTAGTGATCTTTTGTAGTTTCAAAAAATGATTAAAGTACTTCCATGACAGGTTCTCTGTAGTCACTACTATTATAGTATAAACTTAATTAATATTCTTCTGTTAAAAATTCTTTCTGATTTATTTTGTTTGTACCACTGTGTTTGGTACTGAGACTCTAAAGTTAAATTATTATAAGCCCATTTATTCAATCATACACAGACAACTTCAGGAAGACATATCAGTAAGAGAATACTTTTCTAAAGAATTTGATAATTAGAAAAATCAATAATGCTTGAAATAAATAGGTAGTTAAAAGCACTTTGTTTGAATATTTCTGCTTCTTAATTGAATTCTTGACATTTAAGATTAATATGATTTCTAATTAGAAAAAGATCATCATGTGGGAAATTGTTTTCCAGTGGATGTTTATAAATCACAGCTGTTGTAATATTCTGGATCATGTATTCTTATTGTATGAAAACAATTCTAAACATCAATTTAAATAACACTAATTTATGGACATTGCAATAGTTATTAAACTGTAAAAAACATGGAGTGTTTATTTCAGGTTTGGCAAATAGTTACTACATTTCCTAGAATAAAAATTTGGTTTGAGTATTTATACTTTTTTCATTCAAGAAAGGAATTGCTAATATTAAATGGAAATGAATATCCCTTGATTTTAGTCCAGAATGTAAGGACATTTTCAGGAAAATGTGCAATTGGAGAGAAGTTTGTGTGCTTTTAGTGACATTTTTTCTTTGTAAAATAACAGCATAATTTCTTAATGTATTTATTTGGTTGTGTGTATTTATGTGTGTGCATAAAACATGGACAGTAATATCTTAATTATGAACCCCATAATTATAAACATTTTTATAAAATACATCTATTGTATAACACTGAAAACTTTATGTATAAAAATTTCTTCTCCCTCCTCATATTCTTTCTTGTTCTTGTTTTTTTCTTTTACTGTAAACAATATTACCCAGCATGGGTGCAAACATCCTGACTTCCTAACAAATGTTGTGATTCTAAATCTGTTAAAACAGAGTCACCATCATACATACAACTGTTTTAATTCCTATTGACTTTCAAGCATTTCCTGTGACCCAAACATTTATGGTATTTTTCAATAAAATAGAAACACATAGTAATATAATTGTTTTAATAAGTATGGTCCCATAGATTCATGTGTTTGAGTGCCACAAGGAATGGCACTATTAAAAGTTTTTGCCTTTTTGGAGTAGGTGTGGTCTCACTGGCAGAATATTTCACTATGGAGGCAGACTTTTAGGTCATATATTCTCAAGCTATGCTCAGCGTGGTACACAGTCTCCTTCTGCTGCCTTGCAGATCAAGATGTAGAACTACCAACACCTTTCTCAGCATCACATCTGCCTGAAGGTGCCATGTTTCCCGCCATGGTGATAATGGACTAAACCTTTAAAACTGTAAGACAGCTCTAATTAAGTATGTTCCTTTGTAAGAGTTGTCTTGTTTAGGGTGACTCTTCACAACAATAAAACCCTACTAAGACAGAGATGGGTACCCAGATTAGGGTATTGCTACAATAAAGCCTGACCATGTTTTTGTTTGAAGGAATGTGCATTTTGGAGCATTGGATTAGGAAAGCAGTGAAATGCATTAAACGCTGCTAAAAATGGAGCATACTAATAGAAACGTGGAAGACAGTAGTGCTGAGGGAGATTTGAACAGGGGGGTGAGGGGGGGTGAGGCATGGCTCAGAGATTTCTGAGAAGACTTTCCTTATGTTGCCTAGAGATTATTCTTGTGATATTTTAGTGAAAAATGCGGTTGCTTTTTGCCCTTGTCCTAAGTGTCTGCCTGAGGTTAACATGAAGAGACTTAGATTAATTAGACTGGCGAAGGGAATCTCACAGTAGCCTAACAGAAACTCTGTTATGTAGTTTCCAATGTTTACTCTTATAAAGGACATTTTGATGAAAAGGTGCAAGCTTAGCAAGGAAAAATAGAAATTGTGTGATTCATAAATAGATTTATGATAAGAAACAGGACGAAGGGAGAGGTGACCTCAGGGTAAATTTCTACCAGGCTAAGCTTTTTGTGTTTTGAAAGAATTATAGAATAGTTTAGGCCCAGGTTTGAGGAACCACAATTTTAATCCCTGTTCTCAAGAGACAGAGCCTTGCAGATCTTTGAGTTCATGGTCAGCCTGGTCTACAGAGCAAGTTCCAGGACAGTCAAACTTGGCAGTGCAGGAAACAACTGGACACAGAAAGCTGGTAAAGATGTAATTGAAAGAGGGAGTCATGTTCCAGCTCCAGAAAGCAGCAGAACTTAGCAACTTTTGTCAAGTTTTTCTTGCTTTAGAAGATAGAAAGACCAAAGAAAGGGGTTATAGAATCTCCATCCAAGATTAAGGAAAGCCACTGAGACCAGTAGTATGGCAGTGCTGTCCTTACATGCAGGCTCAGAGAGGCAGTTGTATGAAGCTCTAAAGGTGAAGTCTGAGTTGCCTTGGAGACCCCAAGGTTTTGGAGATGTTGGAGATGCCAGTACCCTGGGATACGTGATAAGGAAAGCTGATAACAGTAGAACCAGTCTTAGCAAAAGAAATGTGTTTCAGTCAACAAAGCAGAAAGGAGGTGGAGATCTGGAGCATATTGACATTAGATATAGAGATGCAAAGCTTGGAGCTTGTCCAGGCGGTTTTCCATCCTACTTTAGTCAAGTACGTCCAAAATGTGCTCCCTTTTCTCCCTATCCTATGTCACCATATGTTGAAAATATATGATCTGCTGTTTCATTTAACAGAGGATTACAGTGAGGAGATTGGATGAATTCCAGAAGAGACTTTGAACTTTGAACTTTTAATGATGTTGGAGACTGTGATAGATTATGGAGACTTTTTAAGTTGGACTATATGATGACTATAAGCCACTGGGGCCAGGGAGTGGAATATTGTGGTTTTAATAGGTATTACCACCATAAATTCATTTATTTGAATGTTAGGAACTCTTAGGAGGTGTAGGCTTGTTGGAGGCAGTACATCACACCGGAACAGGTTTTAAGGTCATACATCCTCAAGCTATGCCCAGTATGATACATATTCCATTCTGCTACCTGTACATCAAACTGTAGAACTCCCAGCTTCTTCTCCAGAACCATGTCTTCTTGGATACTATAATTCTTGTCAGCATGATAATAATGGACTAAAACTCTGGAACTGTAAGCCACACCTATTAACTGTTTTCATTTATAAAAGTTGCCTTGTTTATGGTATCTCTTCACAGCAATAAAACCTTAATTAAAACAAATAGTCCCATTACTCAATACTTTAAAAATGACAAGTAGAAATAGCAAGTCATTTAAAGTATTTATTTTATTATTTAAAGACATTTTTAAATATTCTTTAATTTTAGAAAATACTCTGCATGTATAGAATAAAATATGATTATAGCCTCCTCCCATTACCTACTCTAAATCCTCTAATCTCTATCACACGTGCCTTCCTTTGAATTTTATGTTTTGTTTTGCTTTGATACCGTACTCAACGCAGTTAGTGTTGCCTCTGTTTATGGCTGTGGGACCATACACAGGATTGCATCCTCATTTATTTTTTCTTTTCTGAGAAACGCCATTTTCAATCCAAGAACTCCTCAGTATGGGATACGGACTGGAGGTTACCTGGAGCATCTATCCAGAGATTTTGGGCTAGCTTGATCTTTTTGTTGTTGTTGTTTTTGTTTTTTTGTTTTTTGTTTTTTTGTTTTTTGTTTTTTTCCAAGACAGAGTTTCTCTGTGTAGCCCTGGCTGTCCTGAAACTCACTCTGTAGACCAGGCTGGCCTCGAACTCAGAAATCCGCCTGCCTTTCCTCCCAAGTGCTGGGATTAAAGGCATGCCCCACCACTGTCCGGCTTAGCTTGATCTTATCCAGTTAAGGAGTTGCTGTGAGTTCATGTATGTGATTGCTATACTCACATCCAGAGGACATTTTACAGCACTCCTCTCTTTCTACTATATCGTACATTTTTAATATTAGTTTTATTTAAATTATCTATAACCATAACATTAAAGACTTAATTTTCTCTTATGTTCATCAGTAGTCACCACTCTTGAGTCCCGAGTAGCATCTGGCTTTCCTGTCACAACTTGTTCCTTTATAAGAGCATTCAATTTTTTATAAACCAAGAAAGCAATGATTTATACAACAAACCTCCACAACCTATGTCTGTTCTGAGTGATAGATGCCAACTGAATACTCACGTGTTTAAATATTTTGTAATTTTGCTGCCAAGTTTATAATATACCTCTATGACAAATCATAACATATAAGAGAATTTGAAAATATTCTCTGAAATTTTATTCTAGTTTTATGCCAGACATTTCCAAAACCTTATTCTTGACTTATAACAATGGTTTATTTTATTTATCATTCATATTATCAGATAAAAATGTCATTAAATATACAAAAGAATCTATAAAGGTGAACTTTATAAATAAAAGTCAAGTTCATCAGACATTAAGTTTCTATTAATTTTTATTTTTAGGTGAATCTTGATAAACCTTTAGAAATGGCTAGTTAAAGTATGTTTGAGTAATATATCTATTCTCCTAGCACTTAGTTATTTATATTGAAGTCCAGGTGTAAAATATTGATTCTACAAGAAAATAAAACAAACTGATTAAAGATGTGGAGTTATTTCAATCTCAGAAAACGTATAGCTTCATGAGAGGCATAGGTCAAACATTAATTTAATTTATAGCATAGTAGAATTGACCCTCTGTGCCTTCAGTCTGCTTTTGTGGATTCAGCTACCTACTGAATGCTGCTATATCACTGTCAACCTGGAGGACACATGCAGGCCAGCATACAGATGGTTACAGATGGGCCGTATAGGTCCTATAGATTGCTTTGTCGTTATTTCCAAACAATTACTTGCATGCTGTTTTCTTTGTAGTAGATACTGCAGGTAACATACACACAATTTAAACTACCCCAGAGGGTTGTTAGAGGTTATTAAAAAAAACCATTGCTTCATTTTAATGCATAGAATGTGAGCATCTATAGATTTTGATATCCCTGGGGAGTCCTGGATTCAGTTGCCTTCAGATACCATAGAATAATTTTATTGTTGGTTAAAATTGCTAAGGCGATCCTGACATGTTCAAATTACACAGTTTTCGCACAATACAGATCATGTGTACATTTAAATTTATATTATTTCAAAATATTTCCAATACTTCAAACATAAAATTTACTGTTTGAGAATGGCATTTTTAATATATTTATTTTACTAAAACAATAAAGTAAAATGAATAGAGAATAATGCCATAATAAAATCTTGCCCAAAGGGTACTCTAACAAGTAGAATCCACAGAATACAGATCAAAAAGGACATGTGGGGTAATTTCATTGAGATAATTAGAGAGTTAATGATTTTGATATGTGTCTTGGGAAACTTTAAAATAATGAAGCTCATCCTTATTGACTTTAGTTCTTTGACTCACCCAGTGCCTTTAAGTCCATTTGATTAGCCTGAATGCTTAGATTCATGCCGTAATGAATGTCTGTTTGACTTTTGCCCTGTTCATGTCCCATGAGGATAACATTATGTATGGTATCTTCCCTTAAGAGCTTTGTAACGCAGAGTTACGATGAGGCTTTCTTGGAGCATGGAACCCACTTCAAGAAAGACCACACTGCTTTTGAGTTGTGCGGAAGAAATCGAGTTTTATTATTTTCACTACGGAAGTCATGGATGCAATTGTAGATATATGGATGACCAGTAATATAATTTTGCTATAGAAATGCACATTGTTATTTCTCCAACCACACACTAACACATAAATACATATAGTATGTGTGTACATTTTAGTGTTAACAATGTACTTTTAGTATATATGCCTATTTATATGCCTAACACCTTAGTCCATGTTCTGTTTTTAAAATATAATATAATAGACCAGGTAAAGTTAAATTGGACTGCCTCCTGTTTTTTGAAATGAAAAAGACAAGGATAACAAGATTTAGCATTTGCATGTGTGCAATTTCCAACTAGTTGGAAAGTTGCATATGGTAGGATGTACCATGGGAGCCAAAAGGTGTTGAATTCTTCTTGTGACACTAATGCTTTGAAATAATCCAGTCCAGTTTGACCTTGATCCACCAATCAAGAGAAACATCTCCCATCAGGCACATGAACAAGCACAATAGGGAAGCACTCTATTCAGCTTCCTGCTGTTGGACTCTGCATTAGTATCATTTGGCTCTATGTCTGGGTGGTGCTCTTGCCTGTAGGGTCCTTACAAAGACCTGCATTGCAAACTTCAAGCTAAGCACAAGTGGCAGGGTGGAGACTTTCATGATAATGTAGTAAAGATTTATTAATGAAACAAATTTTACTGTTTGCATATTTAATTAGGAAACATGATACAATAAAATATTTTAGTAAAAAGTTTATATATTGCTGTGTTCAAGTATTTTATAGAATGTGAAAATTATCTAAAATTATGAAATATATTCAGCTTTAAATAGAAGCAAGTAAATAAAAGTTTTAAAAGACAACAGCAATCAAAGTTATATCTTTGTTACATTGACAATATCTTTTTTTTTATTGCCCTAGGGACTATTGCCTACTGAAGTATAGATTTGATTTCTATCTGTTATCCGAAGAAAGTTTAAGAATGTCACAAATAAATTTAGCACACAGACTCACAAACATTGATTATTTATTGAGCCATAATAATATCTAAAAGCTATCAGCAGGATGGATTCTAAGAGGAATGCTTTTAAATCAATAGGAGGTCAACTTGTCAAATTCATCTTTATTAGAATAAGGTTAATAGTTTCTGTTTTTTTCAAAGCCATTTATTTTGATGCAACCAACAGGGCTACAAATAGAATAGATGTATTTACATAATTATTAATCTAGGCCAGTCAGGGGTGCATTTAACACACATAAGTAAAAAGCTGACAGATTATTTGAGAACGTAACAGTTTCTACCAAAGGCTTTTGCTTTGAATGAAATATCTTCTTTTATTTTTATTTTATTTTTTATTTTTTATTCTTTATTTTTTTTTATTTTTTTCTTCAAAGAGTAGCTTTATTGAGTTCAGGTGAAAACTATCCATTAGATTTAGCAAAAACAAAACAAAAAGAAAAACAAAAAGAACAACCAACCAAAAAACCCAGAGCAACAACAAAAAACCTCTCAGTGCTCTTTGAACTAGATCTCAGCTTACTGTGAAAGTTTTTTCTTCATCTAGTTGTCTGAGGTTAGAATATAATCTGTTAAACTTAAAATACTTAAAAATTTTCCTTAATGCATTCTCATGGTAATTACAACCCTGTTGACAAATTGATAACTTTTTACTGATTGATATTCTTTAGCCAAAGGCTGATAAACTCTCATCAGTTGCCTTTGTGAGTACAGAGTATCAATGAGAAGAGTTGAAGTTATGAATAAATTTTGTAAGCTTACCTATTTTTTTAAATTGTGCATAAAATTTTATCTAGTAAACTTATTTCTAGGAATTTATGTTGACAGAAATATGTATGTACTGTGGGATATCTATCACATTATTATGTACAATGGTGAATTAGGAGAAACATGTCAAAATTAAATACAGAAGTAATAAACTATGAAATTACTTGTAGACCTTTATATAATAATAAAATGCTATTCTCTAGGCTAAAACTTTAGAAGCCAATATTATCATCATCTTATAATTTCACACTATAAATATAATTAAAATAAATTAACTCACTTTATAAAAACATTATGCAATTGGAAATTATTTCTGACATCAACTCTTACAGTTTTATAGGTCATTCATTTTTTCTACTTTGAAACGACAAAGGAAAGTTGACTACATTCAAAATAGCATACAACCTAATCTCATAAATCACATGTTTAATGTTACTTGTTTTCAGTAGGTTTTGAAAACCTTACTATTGTCACATTCAACCAGAAATAAGTTGACAACTTATGACTAAATTCAGAGAAAATAAATATTAGTCTTCTAAAATATACAGGACTCACTTCCCTAATGTGGCCATAAAATTCAAATACCTCCAATTTTCTCCCTTGAAGATATGTTAGCTTCACTCTGAGCCAAGAGCAACATTCCTTTGCATTTCCCAAGGCCATTACATTGAGATCCATCAGATACCTATAACACTTGCTGAAGTTACCCCTTAAATATTTCTATTTGACCAAAACAAAGTGTCCTTACTAATCTATTTTGATAACATTTTGCTGAAAGTTGAATTATTCAATATTAGAATGGCTATTCCAGCTTCTTTCTTGGGACCATTTGCTTGGAAAATTGTTTTACAAACTTTTACTCAGAAGTGGTATCTGTCTTTGTAACTGAAGTGCATTTCCTTTATGCAGCAAAATGCTGGGTCCAGTTTACATATCCAGTCTCTTAGTCTATGGCTTTTTATTGGGGAATTAAGTCCATTGATGTTAAGAGATATTAAGGAAAAAGCAAGATTCAGATCTAAAATCACTTCTCATGATGAAGATAGAGGACTTTAAAAAAGTCATAAATAACTTCCTTAAGGAAATACAGGAGAACACAGGTAAACAGCTAGAAGCCCTTAAAGAGGCAACGCAAAAACCCCTTAAAGAATTACAAGAAAACACAATCAAACAGGTGAAGAAATTAAACAAAACCATCTAGGCTCCAAAAATGGAAACAGAAACAATAAAGAAATCACAAAGGGAGACAACCCGAGGGATTGAAAACCTGGGAAAAAGATTAGTAGGAGTCATAGATGCAAGCATCACCAACAGAATAAAAGAGATAGAAGAGAGAATCTCAGGTAGAGAAGATACCATAAAAAACATTGACACAACAGTCAAAGAAGATGCAAAATGTTCGTAACACAAAATATCCAGGAAATCCAGGACACAATGAGAAGACTGAACCTAAGGATAATAGATATAGAAGAGAGGGAAGATTCCCAACTTAAAGAGCCAGTAAATATCTTCAACAAAATTGTAGTAGAAAAGTTTCCTAACCTAAAGAAGGAAATGCCCATGAACATATAGGAAGCCTACAGAACTCCAAATAGACTGGACCAGAAAAGAAATTCATCTTGTCACATAATAATCAAAACATCAAATGCACTGGACAAAGAAATAATATTAAAAGCAGTAAAGGAAATAGGCCAAGTAACATATAAAGGCAGACCTATCAGAATTACACCACACTTCTCACCAGAGACTATGAAAGCTAGAAGATCCTGGGCAGATGTCATATAGATGCTAAGAGAACACAAATGCCAGCCCAGGCTACTATATTCAGCAAAACTCTCAATTACCATAGATGGAGAAAACAAGATATTCCATGACAGAACCAAATTTACATACTATCTGTCCAAAAATCCAGCCCTACAAAGGGTAGTAAATGGAAAACACCAACACAAGGAAGGAAACTACACCCTAGAAAAAGCAAGAAAGTAATCTTTCAACAAACCCAAAAGAAGATAGCCATACAAACATAAAAATAACATCAAAAATAACAGGGAGCAACAATCACTATTCCTTATTATCTCTTAACATGAATGAAATATCTTCTAACCAAAACATTCTAGCTATATTTGAGTGAAATTGTCAAAGCTTTTATATGTGTCCCATTTAAGTATGGATATTATAGGTGTTCAATGAATTTAAGTTTTATCAACAATAGAAATATATATTACTCATTTTGAAAAAAATATAATTAATTTCTTTAGTTTGTTGCATCTAAAATTGAATGTTTAAACCGAATAGGTGAAATTGATTACATTTATTTTCTAATGAGAAAATATTAAATAACATAAAGATAAGAATTAGATTTTGTGTGCTTTATATTTCATTTTCAAAATTATATTTCTACTAATTCTAAGAGAATCATGCATATTGTACTTTTTTAGATTTATTTATTTTATTTATATGATTACACTGTAACTGTCTTCAGATACACTGGAAGAGGGCATCAGATCCCATTACAGATGGTTGTGAGCCACCATGTGGTTGCTGGGAACTGAACTCAGGACCTCTGGAGGAGCAGTCAGTGCTCTTAACTGCTGAGCGATCTCTCCAACCCATACAATGTATTTTTATTTTATTCATCTTATCCCAGAACTTCTTTCAGAACTAACATCCATTCCATATAGGGAATGAACTTTGTGTCTTTCTTTTAGTTATATTTCAAAAACAAATCCAGTGAAATAGCTCAAGTCTAATTCATTGGAGTGTACTCAACTTAGCAAGGGATACATCATAAAAGAAAACTATCTCTCCCCCTCACAGAATCAGTCACCAATAGCTCTTGAATTAGTGTTCAGATTTCATAATTATCTTCTAGGATTATCTGTCTTAAGCTTGTGAAGGTCTTGCACATGTTATCCCAACCACTGAGATCTCATGCATGTAATTGTCCTGTTGTTATTATTTTTTAATACACTGGATGTAGCCACCCACTGCTTCATTCTCTTTACTTGACCAGTAGTTCTCTATATTCATTGTCACATAATGTGGAAAGAAGCTTCCTGGATGAGTATTAATATATCCACTCAACTATTTGCATAGTGATTAAGCTGTGGGAGTTATTTTAATTCTTTGGCTGTTTAATAGAGTAATAATAGTGGATTCTGTCCCAGGGCCTATCACCTACAAAGCTTCAGATTAGTTGTCCTAATAATGGCACCTAGTATGGATCCCAGCTTGTGGAATAGTCTCCATTTTTAAAATAATTTAATTTTCAAACCAAAATTAAAATTTTAATTTTATATCATGAGATATATTTTAATACACAAATTTCTTTGTAGCTGAATTCACATATCATTGCATTATTTTACTCTACCACTTTCCAAAACTCCTAACTGTGGTCATCCAAGGTCTATTTCAGTCTGGAATAGTTATTCTTTAAATTATGTAATATATTGTAAAGTTAGTTTTTTTCTCGAGAATTTTCTTTGTGTAACCCCTGAGATCTCTCAGACAATGAGACACCAACCAGACAGCATAAACGAGCTGATATGAGGCCCCAACACATATACAGCAGAGAACTGCCTGGTCTGGCTTCAGTGAGAGAAGACACACCTAACCCTCATGAGACTTGAAGTCCAAGAGAGTGGGGAGGTTTGATGGGCTAGGGGGCATCCTTTTGAAGAAGGGGGAGGAGGAATGGGATGAGGAACTGTCAAAGGGCCTACCCGGAGGGGGATAACAACTGGACTGTAAAAAAGGCTAAAGAATAGTAATAATAAAATAAATTAAAAATATCTTTTATTCACCTGATGTAATTGTCTTCTCACAGGATTACTGCTTCTATCTGAATCTTGGACTAGTTCAGGAAGCTTCTAGCCTCTGTACAATCAAATGTAGGCTTATGATGTTTTCAGCCCCTCAGATTTATTGATGAATAAGCTTACCCTTTCTACCTCTGGCTGGATGGTTCACCTCAGCTGTTGCATCTCAAATTCCTCTCCAAGATGACTGGTTCAAATTGGCTACTCTCAGCTTCTGGCTGAACTGCTCTGCTTAGAAACACTGTGTCTGAACTAGATGTACTGAACTGCCCCAACTGTACTGTTTGTGCTAACTGAATAGAAAACACAATCTGCCAAAGTAAGTAATTCCAGTGCAATCCTCCTGCACTGAATGACTGATGATCTACTAGAATACAGAAATCTGTGTGCCTCTGTCTCTTGAGTGCTAGGACTAAAGGCATGGAACACCATGTCTGAACATAAGATTTGATTTATCTGAAAATTGTACTATTTAGGCTAGCCTCCAACTCAGAGTTCTGCTCGCTAATGTCTCCTGGGATTGAAGGCATGTCTGCATTCCAGGTTGATCACACAGACCTAACAGTTCTTTGAATGTGATCCTTTGACAGAGAAGCCATGTTTCTGGATTAAAATTTCTCTACAGCTTTGTATATGGTTTACCTTTAAATAAATCAAAATGAAACACAAAGATTTTTAAATTGGACAATTACTTGAAGGGGTGTAAATTTTGTAATGTTGTAAGAAAAATAAGCATTTGACAATGTGGGAAATGGTTCAGTGTGTCCTCCTGAAACTTATTTTAACTGTGTATTATGAAAATAGGTAATTGGCATCCTTGATCTGGAGTTGTATAAAAAGTGAATACATACCATAATTTTTCTAGGAAAACTTTTCCTTGTATGTTCGCTTACTTTGGTCCATTGCAACACCATCTGGTCAAATAAATTTGGGATAATATCTATAGAATACTTTCATCTTAAAGACCTAGTTGCAGTACTTAAGTTTGTTTTCTGAAGTAGAGTCTTTATTAATATACTTTTCTACACACTGAAATAGAGGAGATGGAGAAATCACATTTCAATGTAAAATTCTACAATTTTTAATGACAAAATCAAGTTTTGACATGATTATTTTAAAATACTAAATTTAAAGGGAAGGAAAATAGTGGCATTAATGATTCATAAATTTAATAATTCATAATATAATAGTAAAGAATAATAGGAAAGACACTTGCTAAAGGAGAATCTTAGGGGATATCAACATAAGAGAAGTCTATTGATTTATTAAGTTTGTACAGAATTTCCTACTTGATTATAGATAGTTTGTGAGTGAACCTATAAGGAAATATTACATTTCTTTCTTCTGAATTTGCATTATATCTTTAGCCATTTTCATTTGAAACAGTTGGACATACACATATATTCACAAATATACATACACTTGGACAAACACACACACTCGTGCATATACATAAGTACATGCATACTCACAGGTATCCATATACATAATTATACATGTGGATGTGCTGGCAGATATGCATTCACTCTTCCACACACAGAAACATATGCACACACGCTTATCATTTTCTAGTGATCTGTATTGGGTTTATTTTGGCTTATTACTAAAAATTTAAAAGATAGCATTTTTTTAAAATGTTAAACAACAAATAATAGCAGGGAAAAACTGCATACATATCCAAGACGATCAAGAGATGAACATGTAATAAAGACACATGCTCCACTATGTTCATAGCAGCCATATTTATAATAGCCAGAAGCTGGAAACAACCCAGATATCCCTCATCAGAGGAATGGATACAGAAAATGTGATACATCTACACACTGGAGTACCCTCAGCTATCAAAAACAATGACTTAATGAAATTTGCAGGCAAATGGATGGAACTTGAAAATATCATCTTGAGCGAGGTAACTCAGTCACAAAAGAATGAACATGGTATGTACTCACTGATAAGTGGATATTAGCCGAAAAATTCAGAATACCCAAGTTTCACTTGACAGTAACTTCTGGACTGAGAGTGAGGTCCCAGATGGAGGAGTTGGAGAAAGGTCTGAAGGAGCTGAGGGAATTTGCAGCCTCATGGAGGGAGCAAGAGCGTGAATGAGTCTGACACCCCCCCCCCCCCGGTCATCCTGGAGTTTGGACCACCAACCAAAGAATACACATCTATGGACCCATGGTTCAGAGAACATATGTGGCAGAGGATGACCTCGATAGCCATCAGGGAGAGAGGAGAGGCCCATGGGCCTAAGGGTGTTAGAAGCCCCAGTAAAGGGGAATGTCAAGGTGGGAATATGGGGATGGGTAGGGGGGTGGGTGGGAGGTGGAATTCCCTCATAGAGGCAGGGATGGGGAGGGGATAGGGGGTTTCCAAAGAGGAGACCCAGAAAAGGAAAAACATTGGAAATGTAAATAAAGTATAAAAAAAAAAAAAAAAAAAAAAAAAAAAAGAGGTGAAAAGTACTTTTATTAAAGGCGAGGAACCACATACAGAGAAAAGACACTCCAGAATACCAGACTTGGACTCTGGAAGCCCAGTTCTATACTCTTCTGGAGAATATGAGACTTTAAGCGACTTTCGTGGGCCGACATTGCATCTACCTTTGCTAATTCAGTTTAGTAAAATTTGACATATTAAGGGAACTTGGCAGGCACAGAGATTTGCGTAACCAGGTCTAGGTCTTTCCTTGAGTTTATTAGACCAGTTGAACAGGTCAGAAGGCAGGAGGAGAAAATGGTTCAACTAGAGAGAGAAAAAGCAGGACAGATATTTTTCTATGGTTGCTATGCCATTGTTTTAGCACTGAAAAGGGGATATTTATCCATGTCCCCTATCTTAATCAATCTGCCTTTCTAGGATCTGTCTAACTCCTGGTCCTTCTCACTTACAAATACATAAACACAAGTACATATATGCATGAGTGTATGGCACATCTCCACTGTTCTGGCAAGCTCAATCATAGTTATAGTTTGTCCCACACTATGAATGAAATGCCCACACCTAAATTTTGTTGACAATCCTTCGTTTCTCAATTTTAAGATGATTCTTTTTTCTATTGATTTTTAGAAGAGAGAGAATTTATTACAATCAACATTATCTATGATTCCGAGAATGCTATGGCTTTGAAAAGGTCAAAAAAGCTAACGCTCATTTATTAGGACAAATAAGTCCAACATCCTCATTTTTTTCTTAAATAATATCATTGATTCTTAAACTCTGTGTGCTATGTGTCCACAAGGGTAAATATGCCTTTAAGAGGCTGTATGACAACCTGTATTTTGCACCATGCTCCAGAGAAGTCCAGAATCACACACAAATGACTTTGGTTTAAGAGCATTAGCACTTATCAACTTTAGTCCCCAGGTGCTACAGTACCTGCAATACAATTTCATTCTGTCAATGCCTTTAGCTTTCACTTCTTTTTAAGTGAAATTAGAAGATTTGTTTGTCTACTCTGTCAGATTATGACTGTCCAGAAGAAAAAGCGTTCTTTCCATTTTTTCTTCTTTCTTTCCTTCCTTCCTTCCTTTCTGTCTTCTTTCCTTCCTTCCTTCCTTCCTTCCTTCCTTCCTTCCTTCCTTCCTTCCTTCCTTCCTTCCTTCCTTCTTTTTGTCCTTCCTTTCTCTTTCTTTCTACTTTCTTTCTTTCTTTCCTCTTCCTCCTCCTCTTCTTCTTCTTAATAATAATAATGATAATAGTAATAATAATATCATTATTAGAAGACTGCTAAGGATCAAGTAACACAGATTGGGAGCTGATTACTAAATTAATATAGAATACAATGTGATATTTGTGCATATTATATGATATCTACATCATATGATAAATGTCATAACTTGAAACATTTGAAATGCAATATAATGTAAACTGTATTGTTGTATTAATCAAGAAGCAAAATAATAGATAAATATTAATATAATTATTAAAATTTGTATTTGTTTTCCTATGTACTCATTATACTTAATGTATAATATAATGTATATAATTAATTACAATTAAAGAAGAGTTGTGAGCCAATGAGCGCCAGGAGAAAGCTACCCTCCCAGGAGCGTGGAAAAGCCATGAGTGGGGTTAAGGGGAGCAATACTGATCACCAAGACCCGCCCGGAACCAGCGGTATACAGGGCCTGAGGAGAACTCGGGGGCAGGAACCTCTGAACCTTCCGGTTTCCATCTGTGGATGGAGACCTCTGCCTGGGCCACCAGGGGTCTGTGCCTGGGGACCTCAGCATGGGTCACAGGGCTCCAGGAGAGACTGGGTATCCCAGGAGTGCTCACACTTTTGAGCACAGGGAAAAACCACCATTTCTGTTCAAACTTACTGGATCAAGAGGGACCCTTGCAGAGCCATCAGGACATAGGAACCAAGGGACAGCTGGGGACAAGATCCTTCTGGTTTCTGTCTGCACCCCAGAGCTGACCCTGTGCCACAGCTCTCCAAACCCAAATACCTCTCAGAGAGAGCTGGTCTTCAAGGAGTTTTGACACAGAGGCCTGCAAGAGGGGCAAGTCACAGCCATACAGAATAAGACCAGCTAACATCAGAGTTAACAAGATGGCAAAAGGCAAGGGTAAGAACATAAGGAACAGAAAACAAGGCTACTTGGCATCATCAGACTAGCTCTCCCACCACAACAAGCCCTGGATTCCCCAACACACCAGAAAAGCAAGACTCAGATTTAAAATCATTTCTCATGTTGATGATAGAAGACTTTAAGAAACAAATTAATACGCTTAAAGAAGCACAAGAGAACAGAGACAAACAAATAGAAGCCCTTAAAGAGGAAACACAAAAATCCCTTAAAGAATTACAGGAAACCTCAATCAAACAGGCAGAATTACAGGAAAACACAATCAAACAGACAAAGGAAATGCACAAAACTATCCAGGAGCTAAAAATAGAAATAGAAACAATAAAGAAATCACAAAGGGAGACAACCCTGGAGTTAGAAAACCTAGGGAAGAGAGAAGGAGTCATTGATGTAAGCATCACCAACAGAATACAAGAGATAGACGAGAGAATCTCAGGAGCAGAAGACACCATAGATAACATCGACACAACAGCAAAAGAAAATGCAAAATGCAAAAAGTTTTTAACCCAAAACATCCATGAAATCCAGGACACTATGAGAAGACAGAACCTAAGGACAATAGAGTGAAGATTCCCAACATAAAGGACCAGTAAATATCTTCAACAAAATTATAGAAGAAAACTTCCCTAATCTAAAGAAAGAGATGGATATAAAAATGCAAGAAGCTTACAAAACTACAAACAGATTGGACCAGAAAATTCATCTTGTCACATTATAGTGAAAACACCGAATACACAAAACAAAGAAAGTATATTAAGAACAGTAAGGGAAAAATGTCAAGTAACATATAAAGTCAGACCTATTAGAATTACACCTGACTTCTCATTAGAGACTATAAAAGCTAGAATCATGGGCAGAACTCATATAGACCCTAAGAGAACACAACTGCCAACCCAGGCTGCTATACCCAGCAAAACTCTCAATTACCATAGATGGTGAAACCAAAATATTCCATGACAAAACCAAATTTACACAATATGTTTCCACAAACCCAGCACTACAAAGGATAATGGATGGTAAACATCAACTCAAAGAGGGAAACTGCATCCTAGAAAAAGCAAGAAAGTAATCTTTCAACAAACTCAAAAGAAGATAGCCACAAAAGTAAAAATAACATTGAAAATAACAGGAACCAACAATCACTATTCCTTGATATCTCTTAACATCAATGGACTCAATTCCCCAATAAAAAGACATAGACTAACAGACTGGATCCATAAAGAGGACCCAGCATTTTGCTGCATTCAAGAAACACATCTCCATGATAAAGACAAAAACTACCTCAGAGTAGAGGGCTGGAAAACAATTTTCCAGGCAAATGGTCCCAAGAAACAAGCTGGAGTAGCCATTCTAATATCGGATAAAATCGACTTTCACCCAAAAGTCATCAAAAAAGATAAGGAAAGACACTTCATACTCATCAAAGGAAAAATCTACCAAGAAGAATTCTCAATTCTGAACATTTATGCTCCAAATGCAAGGGCACCCACATTCATAAAAGAAACTTTACTAAAGCTCAAAGCACACATTTCACCTCACACAACAATAGTAGGTGACTTCAACACCCCATTATCATCAATGGAGAGACCTTGGAAACACAAACTAAATAGAGATACAGTGAAACTAACAGATGTTATGGACCAAATGGATTTAACAAATATCTATAGAACATTTCATCCTAAATCTAAAGGATATACCTTCTTCTCAGCACCTCATGGTACCTTCTCCAAAACTCACCATATAATTGGTCACAAAACAAACCTTCACAGATACAAGAAGATTGAAATAATCCTATGCCCACTATCAGATCACTACGGATTAAGGCTGGTCTTCAATGACAACAATAACAACAGAAAGCCCACATAAACATGGAAACTGAACATTGCTCTACTCTATGATAACTTGGTCAAGGAAGAAATAAAGAAAGAAATTAAAGACTACCTAGAATTTAATGAAAATGAAAGTACAATATACCCAAACTTTTGGGACACAATGAAAGCAGTGTTAAGAGGAAAACTCATAGCTTTGAGGGCCTCCAAAAATAAATTGGAGAGAGCATACACTAGCAACTTAACATCACACCTGAATGGCTCTAGAACAAAAAAAAGCAAATTCACCCAAGAGGAGTAGAAGGCAGGAAATAATAAAACTCAGGGCAGAAATCAACCAAGTAGAAAGAAAAAGAACTATACAAAGAATCAACAAAACCAAGAATTGGTTCTTTGAGAAAATCAAGAAGATAGATGAAACCTTAGCCAGACTAACCAGAGGGCACAGAGACAGGATCCAAAATAACAAAATTAGAAATGAGAAGGGAGATATAACAACAGATTCTGAGGAAATTCAAAAAATCATCAAACCATACTACAAAAGCCTATACTCAACAAAATTGGAAAATCTGGATGAAATAGACAATTTTCTAGACAGATACCAAATACCAAAGTTAAGTCAGGATCAGATAAACCATATAAACAGTCCCATAATGCCTAAAGAAATTGAAGCACTCATTAAAAGTCTCCAAACCAAAAAAAGCCCAAGACCAGATGAATTCACTGCAGAATTCTATCAGACCTTCAAAGAAGAACTAATACCAATACTCTTCAATCTATTCCACAAAATAGAAACAGAAGGAACACTACACAATTCCGTCTATGAGGCCACAGTTACACTGATACTAAAACACCAGAAAGACCCAATAAAGAAAGAAAACTTCAGACCCATTTCCCTTATGAATATCGATGCAAAAATACTCAAAAAAATTCTCACAAACCGAATCCAAGAACACATCAAAATGATCATTCATCATGATCAAGTAGGCTTCATCCCAGGGATGCAGGATAGTTCAATACCCAGAAATCCATCAATGTAATCCACTACATAAACAAACTCAAAGAAAAAAACCACATGGTCATTTCATTAGATGCTGAGAAAGCATTTGACAAAATTCAACATCCCTTCATGATAAAAGAAAGATCAGGAATTCAAGGCCCATACCTAAACATAGTAAAAGCAATATATAGCAAACCAGTAGCCAACATAAAACTAAACGGAGAGCAACTCGAAGCAATACCACTAAAATCAGGGACTAGGCAAGGCTGCCCTCTCTCTCCCTATCTATTCAATAGAGTAATTGAAGTTCTAGCTAGAGCAGTTAGACAAAAAAAGGAGGTCAATGGAATACAAATTTGAAAGGAAGAAATCAATATATCACTCTTTGCAGATAATATGATCGTATACTTAAGTGAACCGAAAAACTCCACCAGGCTTTGATAAACAACTGATAAACAAACAGAGCTGATAAACAACTTCAGCAAAGTGGCTGGATATAAAATTAACTTAAACAAATCAGTAGCCTTCCTATACTTGAAGGATAAACAGGCTAAGAAAGAAATTAGGGAAATGACACCCTTCACAATTGTCACAAACAATATAAAGTATCTTGGTGTGACTCTAACCAAAAAAGTGATAGATCTGTATGACAATAACTTCAAGTCTCTGAAGAAAGAAATCGAAGAAGACCTCAGAAGATGGAAAACTCTCCTGTACTCATGAATTGGCAGGGTTAATATAGCAAAAATGGCCAGCCTGCCAAAAGCAACCTACAGATTCAATGGAAACCCCATCAAAATTCCAACTCAATTCTTCATAGACTTAGAAAGAGAAATTCTCAAATTCATTTGGAACAACAAAAAACCCAGGATAGCAAAAGCTATTCTCAACAACAAAAGACAATCTAGAGGAATCAGCATCCCTGACCTCAAGCTGTAAGACAGAGCAGGAGTGATAAAAACTGCATGGTATTGGTACAGCGACAGGCAGGTAGATCAATGGAATAGAATTGAAGACCCAGAAATGAACCCACACACCTACGGTCACTTGATTTTCGACAAAGGAGCCAAAACCATCCAGTGGAAAAAAGACAGCATTTTCAACAAATGGTGCTGGTTCAACTGGCAGTCTACATGTAGAAGAATGCCAATTGATCCTTTCCTATCTCCCTGTACAAAGCTCAAGTCCAAGTGAGTCAAGGATCTCCACATAAAACCAGATACACTGAATCTAATAGAAGAGAAAGTTGGGAAAAGCCTTGAACACATGGTTACAGGGTAAAAGTTCCTGTACAGAACACCAATGGCATATGCTCTAAGATCAAGAATGGACAAATGTGACTTCATGAAATTGCAAAGGACACTATCAATAGGACAAAAGGCAACCAACAGATTGGGAAAAGATCTTTACCAATCCTACATCAGATACAGGGCTAATATACAACATATACAAAGAACTCAAGAAGTTAGACTCCAGAAAACCAAATAACCCCATCAAAAATTGGGGAACGGAGCTAAACAGAGAATTCTCAACTGAGGAAATTCACAGGGCTGAGAAGCGCCTAAAGAAATGCTCAACATCCTTAGTCATCAGGGAAATGCAAATCAAAACAAGTCTGAGATTCCACCTCACACCAGTCAGAATGGCTAAGATCAAAAACTCAGGTGATAGCAGATGCTGGTGAGGATGTGGAGAAAGAGGAACACTCCTTCATTGTTGGTGGGATTGCAAGTTCGTACAACCACTCTGGAAATCAGTTTGGTGGACCCTCAGAAAAATAGACATAATACTACCTGAGGACCCAGCTATACTACTCCTGGGCATATACCCAGAAGATGCTCCAACATGTAATAAAGACTCATGCTCCACTATGTTCATTGCAGCCATATTTATAATAGCCAGAAGCTGGAAACAACCCAGATATCCCTCATCAGAGGAATGCATACAGAAAATGTGGTACGTTTACACAATGGAGTACCCTCAGCTATTAAAAACAATGACTTCATGAAATTTGCAGGCAAATGGATGGAACTTGAAAATATCATCTTGAGCGAGGTGACTCAGTCACAAAAGAATGAACATGGTATGTACTCACTGATAACTGGATATTAGCCGAAAAGTTCAGATTACTCAAGTTTCACTTGAGAGTAACTGCTGGACTGGGAGTGAGGTCCCAGATGGAGGAGTTGGAGAAGGGACTGAAGGAGTTGAGGGAGTGTGTAGCCCCATGGATGAAGCAACAGTGTCAACTGACCTCACCCCCCCCCCCCAGTCCTCATGGAGACTGGACCACCAACTATAGATACACATGGAGGGACCCATGGTTCGGACCACATATGTGGCAGAGGAGGGCCTCGTTGGCCATCAGGGGGAGGAGAGGCCCCAGTAAAGGGGACTGCCAAGGTGGGAATATGGGAGTGGGTGGACGAGTGGGTGGGAGGTGGAATTCCCCCATAGACTTGGGGGAGTGGGAGGGGATAGCTGGTTTCCAAAGAGGAGACCTAGAAAGGGGGAAACATTGGAAATGTAAATAAAGTATCAAAAAATAAAAATTAAAAAAAATAAAAAAAAATAATGAAGAGTTGTAATGTAACTCAACACAACATTTCAGTACTTATCATTATCAAAATAAATCATCATTTATCTAGATAGTGTTGCAAGTCACATAGAATTTCTAAGTTATTTGCAATATATATCATCGTAAATCACAGTTTCAGTGTACGATGTGATACAAAATAAGAAACTACCAGAAATTCTATGAAATGTTTTCTGATTTAAAATGGTGGACAACTTATTGCTATCTAAGTAATGTCTTTAGAGATCACATAAGTTTAATTCTATGAATTACAACAAAGAGATGAGTAACAAACATGCATGTGCTTGTAATATTCTCAAAATTTGCTTCATAAAATGTCCCCATATTCTGATTATAGTTACCATGGAATCATGAAAAATTGAGAATAGACAATACAGTGATGGGAGAATATTTTTTTAATTAGATGTCAAAGTTTTATTTTAACCCCCTCAATTTGTATTTAATCATGTCCACAATTTTATTCCATTTCAATTTCAGGTAACTTGAAAATGTTCTTAAATAGGTCCCAATACCTAGGTTTATAATTATTTTGATAAGCACACAAAATCAATATGGCTCATTAATTGCCAGTTTGGTGCAAATACTTGTTTGAAGAATGCAACAAATAGGATTGTCAAGAGGAAGATTTTCAAAAAATAAAGGTACAAGATCCACCAAATTAACTTTCTACTATATGGTTTGCTGATAACAATACTGAAATGTGCATTTCTTAGTTTATTTCTGAACTCCCTTAATAAGCATAAACTATTTATATCTCTCTACATTTATCTGTAACCGTATATATCCATCTATCTCTCTATCTATATTCCTTTAGTTAGCATATTCATTATCTAGTGCTAGGTTTCATGTAGATTACTTCCATGTCAATCATGCATATTTACCGTATTCAGGCCTTGTTCTTTTTACTTTCTCCCTCCTATCTGTTACCCTCTTAACTCTTTGATTTTCCTTTTCTTGTCTCCCTTCTGCATTCTTGTCAACGAAGATGTGAGTCGGGCAGAATAAACCGTCAGCATTTCCCTTTGCATAACACATTTTCTCATCGTTGAATCTTTTCCCCTCGATATTCTATGTTTTCATGCAATTTTAGTATTGGAGAGGAACGGGAACCTGAGTATCCTTAATTTATAGATGTTATGTAGTTATCTGATGTTCATAGTTCATTGTTTTTCCTATGGATTTTTTTTTTTTTCTTTCTTACTGAGCAATGGGCAGAGAAGCAATAGGAGAATAAACAGCTAGTTTTCTAAAATAGAAAAGTCCTTCCTATTTTTGCAGTAAGGTAATGAATGTGGCTCTGGGTTACATTTAATGCATGATTATGTTTTCTCCTAGGAACTACCTTTGTTGATAGAGTATTCAACAAGCATCACTTTGTATCCACATCTTTGTGTTTGGTTTATGTCCCTGTCACTTATCAATGAACTCAGTTAATTCAGACATATAGATACTTCACTAAACTTACTTTTGTATCTGCCTAGCTGAGTTTGCTCTTGCATACAGGAAGAAAATAATGAGAACCCGTAATTCTATATTGTTTTTACAATATTACATTTAAGATGTCTAAAATCATAGAATTTTATGTACACCATGACAATGATCTTGTTCACACTAATAGCTTACGTAATATCTTTGCCCAATTCTGATGTTCTCTGCCATCCAAAGCCCCTGTGCTTGTCTGTGGGCTTCAATGAAATACATGAGAGAAGCAAATTAAGGAAGGAAGGAAGGGTTCCCCTGTCTTACAATTTCAAAGATAGATTAGATCATAGAGAAGATTGTTTGATCCCAGAAGGAGGTAACCTTTCACAATGTGCCCACAGTCAGGAAGTAGAGAGGGGTCAATGCTCATACTTAGCTTGCTTTTTAGTTTTATTCAGCTGCTCATAGCTAATGTATGTCTTCTTGACCACACGCAGACATAGCTGTTGCTTGTCTCCTTCATAATTCTGACAAGATGACACAATTAAAATATCACCTACAAGCTTTCTAGCATTGAATTGAATGGGAGGATTATAACAAGGATTTTAAACTTCAGTCAGTAAACTTAGAAGAAAATTAATATGAATATGCTTCGAGTCTACACGTTGATCTTGGAAAAACGTATCTTTGTCACTCCAGAAAGACCTCTCTTTTCTACATGGTGTGCAGGGATAAAGGTGGAGCACTGACTGAGGGACCAAGCCACCGATGACTTCCCTAACTTGAGACTCATCCCATTAGATAGCGCCAACCCTTGCCACGATTAATGATACTCTGCTATGGTTGCAGACAAGAAACTAGAGCGTCTCCTGAGAGACTTCAACAAGCAGCAGATGGAGGCAAATGCAGAGACCCATCACCAACCATCAGGTGGAGCCAGGGAATCTTGTGGAAGAGTGAGGAAGAGGTGGAGTGGGAGTCAGGTTAGAATTGAGGAAGTTGAAAAGTTCAAAGTCACCACAAGAAGACCTTCAAAATCAACTAACCTGGGATCACTGGAGCTCACAGAGCCAGGGTAACCAACTAAGGAGTATGCAGGAACAGCATGTAGACCCGCACATCTGTAGCGTATGTGAAGTTTAAGTTCATGTGGTTCCTTTAACAAGTGGAATAGAGGCCATCTTGGTCCCTATTCCTTGCCATTGAATCCCACCCTCTACCTGGACTGCCTTGTTGGGCCTCAGTGGGAGAGCATGTGCCTAGTCCTGTGAGGACTAGGTGTCCCACGGTAGGGTGTTACCCAGGGAGGGCTCTCCTTCTCTGAGAAGGGGTAGGCACGATTGAAGGAGAGATATTTAAAGGTGGGACTTGGAAGAGAAGAGGGAGTAGGACTGTGATCTTGATTTAAAGTGAGTAAAAGAAATAAAATTTAAAAAAAAGAATTAATGCAGTTTGGTCAAGAGTATACCACTTTCCAGACTGTGATTCACGTGTGAACATGTAAAAGTACATGAGGAATAAATAATATGTCAGCTGACAAGATTAATAATATCCCAGCCTTCTTAAAGTCTAGTGAAGTTCTCCATATGCTCCCTTGGAGTTCATCTTAATTTTTAACAACAAATTTTGTTGAATCCAAAATGGAAATTTATGTTCATGTTAGCAATGAGCATCAACATTGCCAAGCCAAAGCCACTCACTATTAGCATAATATTGGAGCAAAGTGATGAAAAGATAGGAAATACGGAGGAAAATGTGCAGGTTTAGAAACATCAATTTATTATATCACAATTCTTCATTGCATCTTCCTATTTCTACAGGTATTGTGGCTTGCTGCCCTGGGACTACAATAAAAGTTTTCCAGATTATCTTCAAAAAATGGTTCCTTAAGTGAGGATGTGCTAATATGTGGATAAAGAGACCAAACTATATCTTTCATTTACATTAGGTTACAAACAGCAATTTAGGTGTTTACTGTTCTTAGCAAAATCAAGCTGCATGGACTCAAACACCCTACATCAACTGGTTATCCAAAACCAAATAGCCAGCCTTGACAACATATATATATATTACACTATACAGATTGAGGAGTTTAAATTTATGAACTTATGAATGTTATATATGAACATGTACATATATATTAATGTATGAACATATATGTGTATATATATATATATATTAATAACAAAGAAGCAACTCAATGATATACATGGCAGAGAACACAAAGTGAAGCATGGGAGTGTTTAGAGGAAAGAAAATGAAGATGGCAATAATTTAATTAATTTAATTATATTAAAATCTTCAAAGGTAACAGAAATAACATTTAAAAATAAAAACAAAATAGTTAATTTGTTTTTTGTTCTCAGAAACTTGAATATTCTTGACACCTGCAATATTCCCATCAAATGGCCAAGACAGGAGATAATAATGTTTGATCATAAAGCATTGAGTTATTTTGAGACAAAGTGAATCCACATGGTGATGAATGAAATCTCATCTCTCTACGAATGACATGAGAAATCATGTTAGTGACAGTGCAACTCCCCACATACACACTTGAGATTAAAAACTAGATAAGTTATCACTTGTCACTGCTGGCAGCTCCAATTCCTCACCTCTTCACCCCCGAACTGAACACGACAAAGTTGATAAAGAGTTTCCTCATCTCTATAGGCTTTATATTGGAATGCTGTGTCAGTTACAGTCTTTCCAGAAGTCAGTGCTCTGTTTTGAGTTGGGCTGCACATTTCTGAGTGTCAATTATCCCTATAGCAATTTCAAACCATGTGTGCAGACCATCACCAGCCAGCTTCTACAATCGCCATCTTATATTTTATGTTGAAAAGAGAACTGTCAAAATCTTAGAATAAGTGTCAGTAAAATGAGAATTATCAATCACACAGGCCTGTTTTCTACAAGGTAAGGAAGTGAATGATACCTGCTCACCTAGAATGCCAGAGTGAATGTGGTCTAACCACCTGGTGATCCTCTCCTATTCTTAGAAGCCTCCATCTAAATCTCCACAATATCCCGCACATTGTTTAGGCCCAAATCCTGAGCTTTCTTTCTCAGTGAATTGAACGTATCCTTATGAAAGATGTCCCAGGTACTTTGCATCCTCCACAAATAGAATCTATCCTTATGCTTATTACATATCTTTCCTCTAGGCCCTAGTCCTGAGTTTTGTTTATCAGCAAATAGAGTACATTCTTATTGTAAAGATCATGGTTCCTTTGCATTTTGCTAGGGAGTTTCTATGTAGCTATGCCTAAAGCTTTGTTCTGATAATTGCCTCGTGAAAACTTTCACTCAAAATTTTGCTATATGCTTATGCTTGTAAGAAGAATAAACATCCAGGTCAGATTTGGGGATTTTTGACCCAGTACCTGCAAAGGACTGATTCAAGTTTCATTCTTTACCCCACATGATCATCTTTTGCTGTCAGTGAAGTTTTGCAGGGTCTCTGACAGAATGAGACGCACATCTGTTTGTCAAGGAATGCTCCAGGTTTCAAAACAATATCCTTGTTCACTTTTCCTATAGGAAGTCTCCTTGCTATCTACCTACCTACCTACCTACCTACCTACTTATCTATCTATCTATCTATCTATCTATCTATCTATCTATCTATCTATCCATCCATCTATCTATCTAGGTGTGCCCAACTTGTCACAAGGAAAAAGAAAACTAGAGTTCTATATACTCAGTACAGAATTATTCTAGGGAAGCTAGGGATGGGAGAGTAAGTGGAGAATGTGCTGTGTAACCATGAGGATTTAAATTTCAAAACCTAGCACCCACATAAAATTCAGGCATCGATATGTATCCACAAACTTAGTACTGGAGGCTTGGGGTGGGGAACAGAAGAATTTCCTGTGCTTCTTGGCTGCCTCTAGGTTTTGTGAGAGACCCTGACTTCAATAAAGAACATTAATAAAATAGGACTCTATACATCATTCTCTGGATTTAAAAAGACAACCAGCACATGTACATATATGTATAAACACACGTAAACACAAAAATATTCTAGCTACTTTTCTTGTTAGAACATCTCACTAACTAGTCCAAGCTGATTTAGAGATCACTATGTACGTCAGGCTGTCTTTGAACTCATAGAGATGAGCCTATGTCTGCTTCCCAAGTGTACCAGTATGCACAGCATTCTAATGTTATCATATTTCAAAATTTCTTTTAGATGCGATAAAGGCAATATTTCTCTATTTTTGTTGTTGGTGATATTGATCATTCTTGTAACTGAATTTGGTCCTCAGTAAAAAGAGGACCTGTAATCTATAAAACTCATTTTTTTTATTCTAGAGAAGGAGGCTATATCTGAATTACTACTATGTCTTCTAGAATTTATATTTAGTCTCACAGTGCTTTTCGTCTTTGGTATGCATGTTTAAATTACATGTGGTTGATAATTTTATACTTACAACTATATATTATTTTTTTCTACAGCAACATGCCCCGTTTCCAATTGTGTGGTTAGAATGATAAATGCACCTAATATTTTTTAAACCTCAGTGAATTTACTCAGAGGCTGTCCTCTCCAGCTCCATTCACAGTAACAGCTACAAGCTCCTTCTGTGGAGCACATCTACAAGGCTTAGAAAGTAGATAGTTACTCCTATAACTAGCAAGCCGTAATTGCACCAATAGGCACATCTTCTCTAGTAGGTGTCATATACTTTTTATTAAATTAATTAATTAATTAATTTACACTCCAGATTTTATTCCTTCCCCCCCCCCGTCCACCCTCCAACCGTCCCACATCCCAAACCTCCTCCCTTCCCCCTCTCTCCACAACGATGTTCCCACCCCTCATCCTCCACTCCACCTGACCTCTAAACCCCCTGAGTCCTCCAGTCTCTTGAGGGTTAGGTGCAGCATTTCTGATTGAACACAGGCACAGTAGTCCTCTGATGCATATACGTTGGGGGCCTCATATCAGCTGGTGTATGTTGCCTGTTTGGTGGTCCAGTGTTTGAGAGATCTTGGGGGTCCAGTTTAATTGAGACTGCTTGTCCTCCTACAGGGTCGCCCTCGTTCTCAGCTTCCTTCAGCCTTTCCCTAATTCACGCACAGGGGTCAGCAGCTTCTGTCCATTGTTTGGGTGCAAATATCTGCATCTGACTCATTTAGCTGCTTGTCCAGACCTGATCAGGTATTGGGTGAGGGAAAAGGACTGAAGCCCCTAGGAACAGAAGAAAGAATGGAAATTGGCAACCTCCTGAGGTAGGAGGTTGTGGACACCCTCCAGAATGCACCAGAGATTTGAGATGTGAGAGACTCTCAGGACTCAAAGGGAGGGACCTTAGATGAAATGCCGGACAGTAGGGAGAAGGAACAGAGCTCACCTCCAGCAGGAAGACGGCATAAAATGAGGGAAGCATCGCCATTCCACAGTCAAAGCTCTAATCCCATAATTGTTCCCGTGTGAAAGAATTACAGGGATGGAAACTGGGAGAAGCCTGAGGAAAAAAAGAAGGTCCAGTGACTGGCCCAACGTGGGATCCAGCTCAAGGAGAGGTCCCTAGGCCTGACACTGTTACTGAGGCCATGGAGAGCTCCCAAAAGTGACTTATCATGACTGCACCTCATTTTAATACGGCTAAAACCCCAATGCAGAGTAGAAAGTAATATTTTTCAAGTACCGAATTTCTCCTACTACTTTGATTTTTTAAATAAAATTAACGAGTTAAATTTATAGATATTGCATAAAACATTTTGGTAGAAGCTCCTAATCTTCGACTGGAAGTTGGGAGAGTTTTACAAAAATAATGTTCTTCCTTCTTGAGCTTCATGTGGTCTGGGAAATGTACTTGAGTATTTTGAGCTTTTGGGCTAATATCCACTTATCAGTGAGTGCATACCATGTGTGTTCTTTTGTTATTGAGTTACCTCACTCAGGATATTTTCTATTTCCGTTCATTTGCCTAAGAATTTCATGAAGTCATTGTTTTTAATAGCTGAGTAGTATTCCATTGTGTAAAGGTACCACATTTCTGTATCCAGTCCTCTGTTGAAGGACATCTGGGTTCTTTCTTGCTTCTGGCTTTTGTAAATAAGGCTGCTATGAACATAGTGGAGCATGTGCCCTTGTTATATGTTGGAACATCTTCTGGGTATATGCCCAGGAGTA
This sequence comes from Uromys caudimaculatus, assembly GCA_028551405.1. NCBI lineage: Eukaryota > Metazoa > Chordata > Mammalia > Rodentia > Muridae > Uromys > Uromys caudimaculatus. The sequence continues at coordinate 45,356,690 of CM052712.1, forward strand.
GTATAGCTGGGTCCTTGGGTAGTGTTATGTCTAATTTTCTGAAGAACTGTCAGACTGATTTCCAGAGTAATTAATACCAGCTTGCAATCCTTGGTCCTGCGAAGGCTCCATGACCCAGTGTAGGGGAATGCCAGTGGCAGTGGCGGGAGTGGGTAGTGAGGAGCACCCTCACAGAAGCAGGCTGATGGGGGATTAGAATGGAGCTTTGCATAGGGGAAACCAGGAAAGGGGATAAACATTTGAAATGTAAATAAATAAAATATGCAACAAAAACATTAAGCAAAAAAAAAAAAAAAAAAAAAAGATGGTGATGATAGTAACATTTTTATGGAAAACTTCAAAGGAAGTAAATGCTATTTATCAATCATCCTGAATTTGTTAAAACATTGTTAACTAACATGACATTTTGATTGTAAAATGTTTTATTCTTCTTAGATAAAAATTGTGTTGCCTTCTCACTGACAAAAACATCTGTATTTATCTTAATATAATATATATTATATATACAATAGGATATAACATAAAACAATACACTTATATTCTTTTATGCTATATCTTCATTGAATTACTACCTGGTTCTTAAACATGTGAATGTCAATGCATGATTATGTATTTATTACATCTCAAAGAAAGGCATTTCAATGCTTGTCCAACACAGAAGAATGAAATTGTAATTTTGTCTCAAATAAACTCAAAATTAAAGAAAGACTTAAAATTGTGATCTGGAGATCGTACAATTTTTAAAAGAAATGAACATTTCTTGACATTGTTTTTTGACATGATTTTTTTCTTGATAAAGATAAGCACTATAATAGAAATATTTTCCTTTTTTTCTGTAGGAAGCAGATTTGGAATAACATCCAATCAAAAGTCTTCTGCATAATAGCAAAACAAAATCAACAGGGTAAAAGGTAAACTGCTGGACTGTGAAGAGGAAGTTTGTCTGTCTGTCTGTCTGTACCATCTAAGCAATTCAACAATCCAAAAAGCAAACAAACAAACAAAAAAAACAAAAACAAAAAACCAAAACAGAACAATACAAAACATAGGGAAATTGTTTTACAAACAGTAAGGATCTAAATACGCATTTATCCAAGCAAAAATAATGAAACTTGCCAAAAGATCATGAAAAGGTGTTCAGTAAAATTGAATCTCTAGAAAAAGCAAATAATAGCTACAATGAGACATCACTAAGTGTTTTTACAACACTTATTATTTTATTATTTTTTAAAATAATTTTATCATTTACATTTCAAATGAAATCCCCCTTCCAGGTTACCCCTCTACCAACTTCCCATCCCATATCCCCTTCCCCCTACCCTTTGTCTCTATGTGGGTGCTCCTCCACCCATTCACCCACTCCCACCTCACCCCTCTAGCATCCCCCTACACTGGGGCAAAATGATAGCAAATGCTGAAGACATTGAGAAAAGCAGATTCATATATTGTTGGTATAAGCATAAATGGTACACTGAGCAAAGCAGTATGATATCGCTGGAAAAGGTACAAGCAGAACTAATATAAGATACTGAAATCTCATTTCTGGAACACTGTGCAAATGGAATTAAATATGTATATTAAACAGGGAAAATCATATATAAATCTAATCATTATTCACAATAGTCAAGATTTGAAAACTATAAATGATCATTACCAGATTATCAGATAAAAACATACAGTACAGAGAACAATCAATTTATGGTCTCAATTGGAGGTAGAACCTATAAGAGCCACAATCCAAGAAACATGGAACTAAATGGTGCTTGTCAAACAGTGGGTTATGTGTGGTGAGTAGTTTTAAAACTAGTTTTAAAGGTTAACACTTTATCACTGAAGTCTGCTGAGAGAATTGAGCTTAAGTGTCTACACACCAAACAAGCTTTAACATTATGCGAAGCACTCAGGTACTGTATCATGACAATACTTTCACAGTGTATGTACCTATAAGAACATTAAGGTATAGGCACAATGTTTATACAAATCTTATATGTCCTCATATAAAAGTAAAGTTCAGGGAGGAGGCAAAGCAACATAATTCCATGATAAATTTCTTTTAATGTGTGTTGGCTTAGAAAGGAAAAAATAATAAATGAAGAAAATTGCAATGTATAAAGTTTCATAAAATGAAAATAAAATAGGTATACTATCTTGAATCTCCCATAGAATATGAAAATTTTTCATGTTATGTACAGATTTTTATTACTCAAAGAGTTTGGTGCCCTTGTGTGACTCAGTATTTGAGGGTACAGAAAAACAAACTTGCTGTGAAGGGTTTGAGAATCAATTCTTTTCATAGTAAGTAGAGAAAAGCTATGACCTGGTTCCAACAGATTTAAAAACTGTTTTTGGTTTTGTTTTGTTTTGTTTTGTTTTTTGTGATTTATTTTTGTTGTTGTTTTTTAACTTCCCTGCTTCAGGTTGAGTGAGAGGGGTAGAATGTTTTCTGGATATTCATGGGCAGCTGGTTCTTGAAACCTTGTACCTGTTTACAGCCATGGTATTAAGGTGGGGGATTGTCTTCATACCAGATCATTTACATGTAAAAGATAAGGGTATTTCAATAAGAAAATCTAACTGAAATATAAGATGCAGTACATTTGTTAATAATGCTTGATGATTCCAATATTTATTTAAACAAATAGTATTTGGGTTTTTCCTTTATTCACAATAAAAATGAAATATTGGAGATTATTATAACCTGGAAGTTAAAACATACTTGAAGTAGAAATACGAATCTATTATTATTTTTATTTAGAAGTATGGTGATTCACAGAAGGTGGAGTGACCCACAACTAGAATACATGGAAAACTTGAAGTGTATTTGAGTAAGGCTTAACAAGAAGCAACAATTTGTATTTTAGAAACACAACCAAGAAAGTTATGTGTAGAAAAAAGCAACATAGTCATCATAGATAAAAGATGATGCTTATTTGGATGTATGTATACACACACACACACACACACACACACACATCTATATATTTACTAAGAGAAAGATGAACTCATATATGGCTTTGTAAAGAGTTCATTATACATACTAGGTATATGACTTTGGGATTATCATGAAGCAAGACCCAGGCTACGAAGTTGGAAGTTGGCCAAGTGACCAGCCTGGTTTTGCAGATTAACAGTATGTCATTGATAATTTGGAAGTCAGGGATGTGAGTCAACCCCGAAGGAGGAGATATCAAGAAGCAGCAAGAAGCAAAAAGAACATATAATTAATAGTATCTGTTGATTTGTGAGTAGTATTTTGAGAGAGAGAGAGAGAGAGAGAGAGAGAGAGAGAGAGAGAGAGAGAGAAGCTTAGCCACAAAACCTTTAATATATAATGGTGTCCTGTCTGCAAGATCTGCTAAGGCAATGGTGTCACAAAGCTTATGGAAGTAAAATTCTGGTATCTGGGAACAAATTCAGAGACCCATAGCCAGAGATCTCTGTGAAGAGGGTGATAGACCATGTAACTGTAAATGAGGTATCTACATCAAATTACTCTCTACAGGCCTCTAGAAACCCTGAAAAAAACCAGAAGAATAAAGAGTCAATGGGAACAGAAAACATGCACACTCAACAAACAAACAAACAAATAAAACAAGGACCTCTACATGAATATGAAGAAAAGTCATATGATCTCACACACACTGAGGAGGAAGGCATCGGGCCTGCCTTGGTCTGCACCAGGTTCATTACCTGTATTTTATAGCTTCCAGTTTACATTTTATGTGATTTCTGAGTATGTGAACACATGGATCTGTTCCTCAGGCTTTCTTTTGGGCTCTTTTTCTTCTGTTTTGTTGTTGTTGTTGTTGTTGATTTGTTCGATTCCCATGTCCTAGTTTTTATTTTCTCTTATTGTATTTTGTTTTATTTTTGTATCCTTAGAAGTCTGTTCTGTTTTTAAGGGAAGAAAGGAAGGGAAAGATAGAGGATCTGTACATATAGGAGAAAAATAATCAAGATATATTATATGAGAATAAAATCTATTTTCAATAAAAGGAATTTAAAAAAGAAATATGAATAAACATGGATTAAACAGTATGACCCATTACAAATATGCTACAGTATTCATCTCAGATGATTTCCTGGTAATGTCCCATTGAAGATGTAGCAAATAGCCACAAGTTAAATGGGTTAAAACACTTGAAAATTACGTTTTAAAGATCTGTGATTAAAAGTACAAAATGTGTCTCAATGAGCAAAAACACGGTCGGTAAATTTGTATTTATTCTTGATGCTCCAGAAGGCATATTCAACTTCAAGGGTCTGTTTCCGTTCCTCAGCACATGCCTTTGACTCTGAATGAGAATTTTAAGCAACACCCTGGTATGATCTGCTATACCATTTTATGCTGAATAACAAATAAAATCATTTAGAATTGGAAACAATCATGTAGAGGACCCAGGTTAATCTTGAGTTTCTGATCTCCAGTTATCAATTACCACTGGTAAGGTTCATATACAGACATCTTGAAACATCACCTAGTTCAGTATTGTCTCCATGAACCAGAAAAATGAATTTTTACTAACTTGAATCTTCAAGTAACTGTATCCAGAAGATAAGATGTACTCATTATTTTTATTCTTTTAAACCTGTAATTTCAGTCATACTTTGAATTAAGAATATATATTGGCCACATTCAGCAGGAGTTCAAAAGCAATATTTCTATTATGGAAGGGGTGTAAATATAAAGCATATTTACTTTATTATATGTAGAGCCTTACATACCCAATTGGCATGAAACCGTTTTGCAGTTTCTGGGAGGATCATGTGCTTACAGATAGCCAATAGGTTGTCAGTTTTATTGTCTTACCTGTCTTTGACAATGTTGCATTGACCATGAAGGGAAGCAAACCCAAAAGTACTAAAATTAATGTTCTATTTACACTGCTGTCACAAGTGAATGGGTTTTCAAGCAGATTTATACAAGGAAAATTGCTTTCAGAACAAGACAATATTTTGTGAGAAAAAAAAAATGTCATGCCACTATTTACTTGTCTGACCAATGCATAGGTGTCTTGGAAATAGAGTTTATTACAAAGAAGCAAGATGGTCTGTGGCAGACACTGTAGTAAGAATACTACTGAGAAATGTTGCTTGGTCAACACAGAGCAATTACTTGTCAGAGAGACCATAGAAGGAGAGACATTCCTTTCTAATACTCTATTACAAACCTAAATTTCAAAGCATTTGAGTCTTTATTACTAGCAATCATATGCAAATCACATTGTTAAATTATATTAATTGTGGATGTCAGAATCCACAGGTACCTCCTAATGTGCATTCCTCTAAAAACATAGACAACATGTTTATTTCCTCATATATAACATCTTGTAATCAGTATTATTCAGAAATGACAATTATTAGAGTTTCTTTTATCAGGAAGAATTTTCTAATTCACTATATTTCTATTCTCAGTGATTAAGCAGATAAACTTGTTTTGGGCTCTACTCCAAGCTGACAGCGACTGGTGGGTTTTAGAAAAGTTCACCAGATGTGGAGAGCAAAGTTCAAATGAAAGAATGATGCAGATTCTGCAAATGCCATGTTTAAAGTGTTAAAGAAGTTCCAACTTCACAAAGCCCCAAGATGACAAGCAGGTGGACCTCAGTTTACAGTGGGTTACATCCCTGCCACCGCAAACCCAAAATATTAAGTGGTTTGTTTATTGGAAATATATTAAACCCAACCAAATCTTCAGAGCATCACAGCTCACTGCATAGCAGGCTCTAATGTTTCCTGCCACTCATAATCAGGTTCTCTTGGGACCTATGATTCTTGTAACCATCATGGACTGCAAATGGCATCTGTACTGGCTAGTTTTGTGTGTCAACTTGACACAAGCTGAAGTTATCACAGAGAAGGAGTTTCAGTTGAGAAAATGCCTCCATGAGATCCAGCGGTAAGACATTTTCTCAATTAGTGATCAAGGGGGGGGAGGGCCTGTTGTGAGTGGTACCATCCATGGGCTGATAGTCTTGGGTTCTAAAAGACAGCCAGGGCTACATAGAGAAACCCTGTCTTGAAAAACAAACAAACAAACAAAAAAAAAAAAAAGAAAGAAAGAAAAAGAAAAAGAAGAAAGCAGGCTGAGCAAGCCAGGGAAGCAAGCAAGCCAGTAAGTTACATCCCTCCATAACCTCTGCATCAGCTCCTGCTTCCTGACCTGCTTGAGTTCCAGTCCTGACTTCCTTTGGTGATGAGAAGCATCATGGAATTGTAAGCTCAATAAACCCTTTCCTCCTCAACTTGCATCTTGGTCTTGAGGTTTATGCAGAAATAGAAATCCTGACTAAGAAAAATTGGTACCAGGAGTGGGGTATTCCTGTGACAACCTGACCATGTTTTTGGGAGGACTGTGGAAAGACTTTGGAACTTTGGGCTAGAAGATCCATTCAGTGTTAAGAACTTTGTGGGATGTTGTGTAGGAGCTTGGAAGATAATGCTGAGAACAGTGCAGAAGATGGAAGCCTGGTTTGTGAAATTTCTGAAGGAAGATTAAAGATTCTTATCAGGGCCTTTGCTATTTTGACTGAAGATCCTGTGGTTTTGGTTAGCTGGGGCTAAAGGATCAGCTTTGATTAACAAGATACCAGAACTACTAAAACAAAACCATTGCATTACTGGGACTATTGATGCTGGTTAGCTGGAGCTGGGAAATTGGCGGTGATTAGGAAGAGATGAGCATCAATGAGGTGAAATCTTCTGAGAAGTGTTTTCTGAGAGCACAAAGACTGTGTTCCAGAGATAGCCAGAGTTGTGCCTTGTGCTGAGGTTGGACTTGAAAATGTGTAAGAGTCATCCAGGTGGTACTGGTTTTGAAGGCATGAAGGAGTCATGAAGAGCAGCTGAGGCCTGGGCATTGTGAGAGGCCATGGAAGGCCATTGGTGAAGGTGCAGCCTCAGTTGCAATTGACGGCCCAAGAATGAAGGGGTCATACAAAGGAGGTGAGGCTTGGCACCATGGTAAAGTCGAGTTGCAGTGGAAGACAGCAGTGTTTTGGAGATACCAGTTCCATGAGATGACCACCAAGAACAGTGGTGTACAGGCATCTGGAGCTTAGAAGACAAGGTGTGTGTGACAAAGGGCAGAGCTGGAGAAGTGACTCAAGCCCTTGGAGGAATCCAGAATATCATGAGTGGACCCCAGACATTGGACTGTTGGAGTCTGATTTTGCTTTTGATTGTGACTGTGCCCTGATATTTTTCCCTTATGAAGAAAGAAGGTATTTTAGTGGAGCCCACAGTTAGAGACTTTGAATTTTTCAAAGACTTTGAATTTTAAGAGATTGGATGTTTAAAAGGGACTGAAATGTTAATATGTAAGAATTTGTAAAGACTGTGGGACTTGTAAAGTTACTTATATCTTGGGAATGAATAAGGAAGTAAGGGTTGAGGCTTATTGGTGATGTGTTTGTGTGTCAAGTTGACAAGGGGTCAATTGTACTGGCTAGTTTTGTGTGTCAACTTGACACAAGCTGAAGTTATCACAAAGAAAGGAGTTTCAGTTGAGAAAATGCCTCTATGAGATCCAGTGGTAAGGCATTTTCTCAATTAGTGATCAAGGGGGGAGGTCCCCTTGTGAGTGGTACCATCTGTGGGCTGGTAGTCCTGGGTTCTATAAAAAAGCAGGCTAAGCAAGCCAGGAGAAGCAAGCAAGCCAGTAAGTTACATCCCTCCATGACCTCTGCATCAGCTCCTGCCTCTTAACCTGCTTGAGTTCCAGTCCTGACTTCTTTTGGTGATGAACAGCAGCATGGAATTGTAAGCTCAATAAACCTTTTCCTCCCCAACTTGCATCTTGGTCATGATGTTTGTGCAGGAATAGAAACCCTGACTAAGACACCATCTAATCTCAAGACATGACCCCTGAATGGAATAAATATTGATGACCAAGTCTCTAAAAAATGTGCCCATCAATTTCATATCTTTATAATTTTGGAAAATTTTAAGTTGAACCACCATAAGTTGGGTATCTTCTATATTTGCTTAAAGGTCAATTTAGTTAATCCAAATTCTTCAAGAACATTTTTGTTAGCCTCTCCTGTACCATATTTCTGATATTTCCAACATTTAGTAAATCTTTATAAGTTATAGTTATTTGACCAAACCCTGCAGATATTTTTCTATCTTTACCAACTACTGAGAGGAATATATATATATATATATATATATATATATATATATATATATTAAGATTTTGAGAAATCAAATAATCTGCTTAAGATTTCACAGTTTTCAACTGCCATGGTAGTCCTCATTAAACTTCTCTGTTCTATAACCTGTGATCAATGATCAATTGCCTGCATTCAATTTCTTCTATTAACAAAGCTCTTTTAGCTTGCTATCATCTCTCAACCTAATCCAATCTTTAATTCAATCACTCCTATCCATTTCACTTTATTGGGGAAAAATTTTCTTTAAGAAAAAAACAAAGAACAAACAACAAAAAAAAAGGCAAAATAAGAAAATTCTGATCGCTAATGCTCAAGTAAACTCTTCAGATTCTTGAATGATTCTCTAACTCAGCATGGTGTTCAAACTAATAAATTCAGACTAGCTTTCCCTTTAATCTAATGGAGGAATCACGTCTTGAATGATATTCCACTAATGAAACTGTATCATGGCTTTCTTGGACATCTATTCTTCCTTCATGTCAGCACTCTCCCTGTTGATTTCTCTACATACAAAGTCTGTGATAGAAATTTAGATTTCGTATTCAAATGACATGCTCAGGTGTTACTTAAAAGAGATAAAAATTAAAACATAAAATGAAGCTATGCATTCTAAAATAGTTCATACCGAATTCCATAAAGAGAAGATGTGCTCCAAAATCTCAGGGACTACTCTCAGGTATAACTGATCTTTGGGTTTGTTTCAAACTATGGTAAATGTGTTTGACAAATGATTTAGTATGTGTGCCTTAAAGATAGTTTATAATGTCCAGAAATACCTCATAAATATATCTAGTAGTGAAAACAGGGTTATTAAAATAAGCTTAAAGGCATATTTTAAATAAAAATGTAGACTTTTAGAGGGAAGAATAGGATTTAAAAAGTGATGCAGTCACATTTACTGTAGGACATGCCTATAACGCTAAGATTTACGAGGCAGAGACAAGAAATCCAGGGATTTAAGACCATTTTTTAGCTACATAGCAACTGTGATGACAGTAAAGGCTACAAATAAACTCTCAAAAATAAAGATATAAACTGGGGAGAAGACTTAGTGGGAAAAGTACTTGTTACACACAAATGAGACCTTAGTTTGGGTACCAGTCTGCACATAAAAATAGGGAAGGGCAGAGTAGTTGACTCTGTTCCCCAGTCACTGAGGAGGGAACAGGAGATGTGGACCAGAGAGAAAACATCATGGCTACAGAAGGATCCCTAAGACTCATTTGCCTGTCACCTACTCCTTAAATGTGTACGAAGTTTACTGAGTTCAGTCTCAAAAAAAGAGGTGTTGTATAATCTAGAGGCATTCTTTCAGGGCTCACTTATATGTTAGTGTGTTACTAGTACCAGTTGCATACAATTAACTGGATATGGTGATGGATATCTATAGCATGTAATCTTGCCTTTCTGGAGGCTGAGACTGTCGGGTTGATTATTCTATGCTTTAATCTTGAAACTAACCTTTTCACTCATTATTATGGAAAAGTGCTGCAATTATTACACATTTTCTGTGATTTGTATACTGATTTATTAAAATAAATTTTGTAATCTTGATTTTAATGAAATAGTGTTTCAACCATGATTATTCTTTGCAGATATTCTTTATAATTTATAGTTTATAAGATAACCTGTAAATAGCATTAGTATGATATATATTTTTCATATATTTGTCTTTATTGGTTATTTTATAGAGATACTATCTTTAACAGAACTAAGGTATTAATTTTATTATTAAAGAAGGTGAAAATTGCATGAGTTTTCATTGAAAGTACTCACTCCCTTTCAACCTACATTATTAATTATTAGAACTTATCTTTACTTAAAAAAAGGCTTGGTGAGCAGAATGGGTGTTCAACTTGAAGCATTACAACCAATTATTTCTGGGTTAGATTCACACTTCCTGTCCTTGAACTTAACCTTGTGAACCACACATCCTATATGTAAACATTCAACTCTCTAGTTAATTACTATTTTTTCATAGCAGCATTGAAAACATAATGCTAGGAAGGACTAAGAAGAAAGAAAGAGGTGAGGGAGGAGGAAGAGAGGGGAGAAACACACAGAGACAAACTCATAGTTATTTGTAGCATTCTGTGGAGTAGTGATTCTTTTTATATATATATTCTGTGAAAATGCTAGACATAAACACTTGAGGTTGTTTCAATACAAAGCATGAATTGCTCAGGTCAAGTAGGGCTCTCAGAGAATGAATAACATCTCCAAATGCATTATAGAGTCTCCTTATTCTTCCTCTCTTACTTATTTGCTTGGATCTAAACTCATATTATCATTTTTTCTATAATATTATGTATAAATCACATTTAAGTACAAAATGATAGATCAGTGATTTAATGAATCTCAACATCATTCAGGTAATTAGAATGACTGATTAATTAACCCATTTCATATTTAAGGCTGATTATTTCTTGGAATATAAAATACACTTTTCTTTATAGGAGCTCTGAGCAGAAATAAATAAATAGATAGATAGATAAATAAATAAATAAATAATAGGTCGACTGGTGTTCTGGTAATTTTTTGAAAGGATACCCCCTTAAGCCAGAATCTATGAAAATAAAAATATTAGGAAATGATTGATTTACACAAATTTGCTTAAAGAGAATGTGTCTATTATTATGGGCTAGTAAGTAAGATGTGACCATTGATGGAAATGTAGAACTATATGCAATTTTCAGTAAAACAATTAGTGGAGTCTGAGTACAGAAATATTAGTGATACAGTATATGTCATAAAAGTACATCTGAGGTCAGAATGAAATACCACCAATCTTAATTAGTTCACCTGTCACTAAGATGAGAAATGCAAACATCTTTCCACTTTCAGAGAATTATTATTTAATATTAAAATATACAGATGAAATAGTAGTGATTGTGAAAAGAAAAATTAGAAGCTGTTTTATTAATCCACATATGGGACTCATGAAATCTAAATGAAAGGTTTTTCAGTGTTTTGGAGATAATTGCAGAGGCTAACAAAATATTTAGAAGCTCTACTTGGTGGTTTTTTTTATATTGAGAATTTTATACATGCATATGATATGCTTGGATAAAATCCATGTTGCATTTTCTGCCCTTCTATTTCTTCTTTATCCCTTTCCATTTCACTCCCAAATCAATCGTGCCATCTCCTGTTCTCTCTGCTTTTAACTAAGTCTGGTTAGAGTTGCCTGTAAGTACATGGATGTAAGTGCATGGATGTCGGTCCATCTACGGAGGTATGGGTAGCCTTTCAGTCCCACATCCCAGAAGAAAACTTACTCTCTCCTTTTCATCAACCATCACCTCTCTAGTGGTTGGATATTATGAGCCCATAGCTGACCCATGATGAATTATTTGATTGGATTGATCTTGTACAGCTCTTGGTCATAAACTCACTGCTATTGTGTGCAATTGGCCTCTCATGTCCAAAAATAATGCTTAATCAAATGTTCCTTATTGCTGGCTCTTAAAATCTTGCTTCCCTTTCTTATGCAATGATATCTGAAGGGGTGGTATGAGGTGGAAGTTCCATTTAGAGATGAGTCCTCAACTGCCTCTTATTCTTTACAAGAAGACAAGTTATGGGTCTTTGTGATAACTGCTATCAAGAAAAGAAAAAAGCTCTCTTAAATAATATGTTTATTTAGCAGAATAAGTTCTTCTGTAAAGTCTGTGTCATAGCCCATAATGGCATTTGGGCCCAGGTTACACTGCCAGTCATGAGTTGTTTCTTGTTTAGAGAGGATTGAACATGTTTAGAAAGGAATTGGTTACCCTCTCTATTAACTAGTAGTTCTTTTTGTTACTATGGAAAATCAGCATGGTCAAAACCAGCATATGGAAGAGAGTATACTTTGACTAGGCAAAGTCCATAATGGTGGGGAAATCATGTTACTAGGCAGCAAGAAGACAAAGTTGAGATACATTTTCATGCACATTCAAGACGCAGAAAGAGTGAACAGTGAGGAGGGCAAAACTATAAATACCCAAAACCCATGCCACGTGACATCGTTCCTCTAACAAAATGCATTTAGTACAATATCTAAAGTCTATATAGTGACTAACAGTCTTAAAACTTATTTTTCAAAAAGCCTAAATATTTTTTCGAGATTCAAGATAATCTCTTAGATTTACCTCCATTTGTGTTTTCTTTATTGTTTTATATACAATGGAAAAAAGAAAGCATCTTCAACAAAGCTCCTGGTCAAACTGGCTGTCAATATGTAGAAAAATGAAAATAGACCCATATTTGTCACCTTGCACAAAGCTCAAGTGGTTCAAGAATCTCAACATACTACCTGATACACTGAATCTAATAGAAGAGAAAGTGGGAAAGAGCCATGATCTCATTGGCACAGGGGGAAATTTCCTAAACAGAACTGCAACGGCTCACACTCTAAAATCAACAATTGATAAATGGGACCTCATGAAACTGGAAAACTTCTGTAAGGCAAAAGAATAACCAATAAGACAAATCTGTAACATACAGTTTGGGAAAACAGTCTTCACTAACCCCACATCCAATAGAGAGCTAATATGCAAAATATATAAACAACACAAGAAGCTAACCAACAAAAACCCAAACAACTCAATCAAAACATGGGGTATAGAACTAAACATAGAAGTCACAACAGAGGAATCTCAAATGGCTGAGAAATACCTCAAAAAATGTTCAAAGTTCTTAGTGATCAGAGAAATGCAAATCAAAACATCCCTGAGATTCCACCTTACAACAATCAGAATGGCTAAGATCAAAACCTCAGGCTACAACACATGTTGGTGAGGATGTGGAGATAGAGTAACACTCCTCCATTGCTGGTGGGATTGCAAACTGGTACAACTACTCTGGAAATCAATCTGGAGGTTCCTCAGAAAATTGGAAATAAATCTACCTGAAGACCCAGCAATACCACTCTTGGAAATATACCCAAAAGATGCCCCACCATGCCACAGGGGCATGTCTTCCACTATGTTCATAGCAGCCTTGTTTATGATAGCCAGAAGCTGGAAACAACCCAGATGTCCCACTACAGAAGAATGGATACAGAAAATGTGTCTCATTTCCACAACGAATACTACTCAGCTATTAAGAATGGGGACATCCTGAGTTTGCAGGCAAATGGATGGAACTAGAAAATATCATCCTGAGTGAGGTAACTCCTACACAAAAGGAAATGCTTGGTATGTACTCAGTAATAAGTGGATATTAGCCCTATTAGCCCCCCAATAGTACCAAATACACAAGATATATCCCACGGATCTTAAAAAGGTCAACAAGCTAAAGGGCCCAAGCGAGGATACCTCAGTCCCAGTAGGGAGGGAGAAGAAACGAACCACAAAGGGGGAGGGATGGACCTGGGAAGGAAAGCAGATGGGGGGGGGGGGAGTGAGGAGAACATGTTCAGATATTGGGTGGGGGAAAAGGACTGAAATCCCTGAGGGCCATCAGAAGAAGGGGAACCATGAAACCTCGGGAGGTAAGATGTTGGGGATCCCTCCAGAATATACTAGAGACCTGGGAGGTGAGAGACTCTCAGGACTCAAAGAGAGAGACCTTAGATGAAATGCCCTATATTGGGGAGAGGGAACTTGTAGAGCCCACCTCCAGCAGAAAGATGGGGCATCAAGTGAGTAATGGGGTTGCCATCTTACAGTCAGAACTCTGACCCATAGTTGTTTCTGTCCCAAAGAACTGCAGGGATGGAAATGGAGAGGAGCCTGAGGAAAAGAAGGTCCAGAGACAGGCCCAAAGTGGGATCTAGCTCAATGAGAGACCCCAAGACCTGACACTATTACTGAGGCTATGCAGTGATCTCAAAAATGAACCTATCATGACTGCCCTCCAAAAGACCAAAAAGCAGCTGAAAGAATCAGATGCAGATATTTGCACCCAATCAATGAACTGCTGACCCCTGTGTTTCAATTAGGGGAAAGCTGGAAGAGGCTGGGAAGGAGGGTGGTCCTGTGTGAGGATCAGCAGTCTCAATTAAACTGGACCCTGGAGAAACTGTCGGAAGCCAAACCCTGGAAACTACCCGCTGTTCTGTGAAGCATAGTCAGTTAAGGTGCAAAGTTAGAAAGGACAGGGTGTTTATGGTCTCGGGTCCCAGAGATTGAAAGAATGTCTGGTGTTTCCTGTAAACTGGTTACAGTAGTGATTTAGCCTTGGGCCACGTGTAACTTTCCTGCTGCCCTGTACTCTTAAGCCGCTGATCTGAAGTAAACATTGGAGCTTGAACGGAGGAGAGACTCTGTCTTGCTCCCAGGTACCCCGTTTCTCTTGTCTTGTTCTTTCATCTGTCAGTCCCCTTTCCCTAGGACCACCCTGAATTCCCGCAAGCCGGGACAAGAAACCATCAAATATATATGCAATTAGATTCTATGGTATCAGATACTGCAGTATAGCTGCTTAATACCGTGTTAACACTGAGTATCTGATTGACTCTAGCTGAATATCCTAGCAGTGGGGGAATTTAGAGAAAGAATGAAAAAATATGTATATGAAATAGAATTACAACACTTCCCTTTTCTTCCAGCCTTCCAGTCTACCTTGGTTATCCGCCCTTGAACTCCTCCCACACTTTCCAATTCTCAAGTTAATAGTCTCCTTTTTATTTGATTATGTTTCTTGTACAGATCAATATTTTGATTCTCCAATAATAGTTAAGGTTAGACTTTAAATGTGAACAAAGCAATCAGAGACTATAAATTGACAATGATAATTTTAATGAAATAGAAATCTAGACATATCTGTTAAATACCCAAACAAACAAACAACAACCTAAAAATAGAAATAATTTTGCAATGGATGAAATACATGGATAAGTTCATAGGTTGAACAGCAGATTCATATAAATGAAATTAGGTATCTGGAAATAAGTTACGAAAATTATCCATAAGGCATGTCAAAAACTAAAATAAGTGATTGTTGTACTTGAAAACAAAAAAAAAATATAGAAAGAACAGAGAGAAATTGATGATTCTGAAGGTGATAATAAAGGATGAGGATGTAATTATAGTACTTAAAGAGAGGTCAAAGAAAATTCCAGAATTATTGTTAAACCAATCAATCATCAGGTAATGAAAATTCAAATGCACACTGAAAATGATGCAAAGCAAAATTTCAACAAAACCAAACTTTATGGAACTAACAGCAATCAAAATAAGCAATGGAAATTTAAACAAATGATACAAAGAGAAAGTATGTATTTGCTAATGAGCCTTACAGACATATTATCACATTCAATAAAGTAAGCAATATACAAAAAAAAAAAAATACTGAAAATGGTAAGGATAAACAAATGGTCATTCTAGAATTTAATATATAAAACTTATATTTTATGGAATATTAACATATTGATTTTTTAAAAATGTAAGATTTTATTTTTATGGCCAAAATTTTGAAATTAAAAAAATTCTGACAAAAATAATTCCAGATGGGAATTTGACATACAAACTGGAACAGTGAACATGATGAACATAACAGTAGCATAATTCAAATACTAACATCAAATCATGGTGGTAATAAAAATATTTCTTTTTTATTATTATTTATTTATTAGTTTACATTCCAGATTTTTCCCCTCCCAGTATATCCTCCAACTGTTCCATATCCAATACCTCTTCCCCATCCCCATGTCTCCAAGAGAATTTTCCCACCCCAGCCCCACCTCATCAGACCTCTAAACTCCCTGGGGCCTCCAGTCCCTTGAGGGTTGGATGCATCTTCCCTGACTGAACCCAGACCTGGAAGTCCTCTGCTGTATATGTATTGGGGGCTTCATATCAGCTGTGTATGCTGCCTGGTTGGTGGTCCAGTGTCTGAGAGATCTGGGGTTCCAGGTTAATTGATACTGCTGGTCCTCCTACAAGGCCACCCTCCTCCTCAGCTTCTTCCTTAAATCAATTACTGGGGTCAGCAACTTCTGTCGACTGGGTGGGTACAAATATCTGCATCTGACTCTTTTAGCTGCTTGTTGGGTCTTTTGAAGAGAAATCATGATAGATCGCTTTTTGTGAGCACTCCATAGCCTCAATAATAGTGTTCAGACTTGGGACCTCCCCTTGATCTGGATCCCACTTTGGGTCTGTTGCTTGATCTTCTTTTCCTCAGGTTCTTCTCCATTTCCATCTCTGCAGTTCTTTCGGACAAGAACAATTATGGGTCAGAGTTTTGACTGTAGGATAGCAATCCCATCCCTCACTTTCACCTGGAGGAATGCTCTACAAGTTCCTTATCCCCACTGCTGGGCATTTATGTAGGGTCCTACCTTTTGAGTCCTATGGGCCTATCACATTCCAGGTCTCTGGAACATTCTGGAGGATCACCCCAACCTCTTACCTCCTGAGATTGCCTGTTTCCATTCTTTCTGCTGTGCTGGCCCTCAGGGCTTTAGTCATTTCCCCCCCAACAAATACAAGATCATGTTCCCCTCTTCCTCCATCCTTATTCTCTCCCACGTTCCTCTTTCCTCCCTGCCTTGTGGTTGCTTTCTTCTTTCTCCCAAATGGAACTGAGGTGTCCTCACTTGAGTCCTTCAGTTTGTTGATCTTTTTGAGTTCTGTGGACTGTATCTTGGGTATTCTGTAATTTCTTTTGGCTAATATCCACTTATTAGTGAGCACATACCATGTATGTCCTTTTGAGTCTGAGTTACCTCACTCAGGATTATATTTTCTTGTTCCATTCATTTGCCTGTACAACATGGGATGTCCTCATTTTTAATAACTGAGTAGTATTCCATTGTGTAAATAAACCACATTTTCTTTATCTATTCTTCTATCTTAAGACTTCTGGGTTTTTTCCAGCTTCTGGCTATCACAAATAAGGCCACTATGAACATAATAGAACACATGCCCCTGTGGCATAGTGGGGTATCTTTGGGTATTATCCCAAGAGTGGTAGTGCTGGGTCGTCAGGTATGTCTGTTTCCAATTTTCTGAGGAACCTCCAGATTGATATCCAGAGTGTTTGTACCAGTTTGAAATCCCACCAGCAATGGAGGAGTGTTCTTCTTTCTCCACATTCTCACCAACATGTGTTGTCATCTGAGGTTTTAATCTTAGCCTTTCTGATTGGTGTAAGATGGAATCTCAGGGTAATTTTGATTTGTATTTCTCTGATCACTAAGGACTTTAAATTTTTCTTAAGTTGTTTTTCAGTCATTCAAGATTCCTCTGTTGTGAATTCTAGGTTTAGTTGTATACCTCATTTTTTGATTGTGTTGTTTGGGGATTTTTTGGTGGTTAGCTTCTTCAGTTCCTTATATATTTTAAATATTAGCCCTCTATCAGATGCGGGGTTAGTGAAGATTTTTTTTCCCATTCAGTAGGTTCCTGATTTGTCTTATTGACTAAAACTTTTGCCTTACAAAAGCTTTCCAGTTTCATGAGGTCCCATTTATCAATTCTTAATTTTAGAGTGTGAGAAGCCAAAAATATACAATGAAAAAGAAAAGGCATCTTCAATAAATGGTGCTGGTCTAACTGTAGAAAAATGAAAATAGACCTATGTCACCTGCACAAAACTCAAGTCTAAGTGGATCAAGGACTTCAACATAAAACCAGATACACTCAATCTAATAGAATAAAAAGTGGGAAAGAGCCTTAAACTCATTGGCACAGGGGTAAATTTTCTAAAAATATTTCTGATGATTGTTAAGAATATGTAACCAAGATTAGGCAACAATGGAAAAGAAGCTTTCAAAGTGTGACAAAATAATATTGTTACTAGTACTTATTTACATAGGCAAAGAATGTAAGATGTTTGATACATCTTGCTTGATACATGATGCTTGAGATAGTGCTTATGGACATTTTAGTAAACATCATATGTCAGATGCTACAGTATATATTATTCTAATAACATCCTATTTGTATCACCCATGTTTCAAACAGAAAGCACATAGAATGACATTCTAAGAGAAATTCTGGGGGGAAAAATGACTATAAAATGGTGATTCACAAAATTCTACCCTGTTCGACCATGGTAGAGAGGGCTTGAAAGCAACATGGTATAATCACCTGCCATTTTAATATTTGATGTAATCATGATCTCCACAAACTGAGATTCCCCTACCGGACCATGTTAATTTGATGCAAGCAATAAATAATGTGAAAACTTTTTTTTTTTTTTTTTAGTTCTTTTCACAGTGGCTGGGACAAAAGAAGTAATAGAAGGACCAATAGATATACCCCTTATTAGTTAAAAAGTAGACAAGGGTGGGGGAATCAAAAAGTTGTTACATCATTGTTTTGAATGTAAAATTTTGATTAGATTTCTAGAACATTTAATTATATCCTGTCAAAAATGAAGCATAGATATTTAAATAAGGTTATCACTGCATATTGAAACATAATAGTAAAATAATTTTACAGAAACCATCAAATATATATGTAATTAGTTTCCATGGTATCAGATACTGCAGTATAACTGCATAATATCATGTTAATACTGAGTATCTGGTTGACACAAGCTGAATATCCTAGCAGTGGGGGATATGGATCCTTAACTGGCCACCTCTGTAACCAGGCAGGATTCCCGGTGGAGAGATAAGAACAGCAACCCACCCAGAAAACCTTCTACCTAAAATGTGTACTGCTTATGAGATGTGCAGGGACAAATAGCAAAGACAGGGAAGGGCCAACCAATGACTGGCCTATTTTGAGACCCATCCCATGGGCAAAATCCAATCCCTGACACTATTAATGATACTCTGTTATGCTTGCAGACAGGATCGTAGCATAACTGTCCTCTGAGAGGCTCCAAACAACAGCTGACCAAAACAGATGCAGACATCCAGAGCTAAACATTAAGTGGAGCTTTGGCAGTGGTGGGCAAAGGATTGGGGAACCCAAAGAGGATAGGGACTCCACTTGAAGAACAAAAGAGTTTATTAACTTCCCAGAGGCTGAACCAGCAACCAAAGAGCAAGCATGGATTGGACCAACGGCCCTGTACATATTTAGTATATGTACATCCTGGGGTGGGGGAATGGGAGGAGAAGCTGCAATTGTGGGGGCACTAGAAGGAGAGGGGCCTGATATTTGGATGTAAGTGAATTAATGAATAAATTAATTAACAAGTATTAACAAATGAAAATGATTAAAATTTCAATAAATCTCAAAGTAATTGCTAATATAAAGTTGTGATGTATTGAAGGACCCCCGAGCTGGGGAGACCCTCACTCAAGTCTCGGGACGGCACGACCCCCCAAGAACTCATGAAAGACCATCCTTGCTGCAATCACACAAGGTTTATTCAGGGGACCAGTGCACTGGGGTTGAGCTCGTGCCCTACGCAGATGCAGAGAAGTTCAACCCCGAGCAGCTGAAGTCAGGGGTATTTAAAGGAAAAAACCACAAAGCAGGGGGTGGGGAACAGAAAGAATTTGCGTTATGGGGAAGTACAGAATGTTCTAAGTTAGTCACAAGGCAGTTGCACAAACTTTTTTGTTGTTAGTTAGTTCCTGGAACATTGTGCATCTGGCCCTGGGGCCAGGCCAAGGTCAACTGTTTTTTAGGGGAAAGAATGCAGCCAGGTGGAGTTTGGCCAAGCATGCAATTTCAGTCCTATTTCTGTTTCTGGCTCCAAGTGTGCTAGGAGTCTAACTTTCCTCATAAGGGGGTCAGGTCTTTCAGTATCAGTGGTCCTATATTAAGTATCTTCTTTTTTTTTTTTTTTTTTTTTTTTTTTTTTTTTTTTTTAAGTGAAGAAGCTGGAGTGATGGACTCAGTGGTTAAGAGCACTTGTAGGGCTTGTACAGTACAGGGTTAGATGCCCACCTCCCACATGGTAGTGCATAAACATACCTACCTCCATTTCCAGGGAATTCAATGACCTCTTCTGGCTTTCCCATCATCACATGCATGTGTTATGCAGACATATATGTGGGCAAAACAATCATGCAACATTAAAATGAAATAAGCTTTAAAATAATTTAAATGTATTTTTTACATGTGAGTATTTTAATTGTGTGTGTGTGTGTGTGTGTGTGTGTGTGTACCATGTGCATGCATGCCTGGTCACTGTAAGGGTCAGAAGAAGGCTTTAGATCCACTAGAACAAAAGTTGTGAATTTATATAAGTCATCATATGAGCAGTTGCTATCAAACCCAAGCCTTTTGCAAAAGACCCTCTTCACCTTTAAGACATCTCTCCGGTTTCCTAACATTGAGCATCTTTAGCTAACATTCAAAGTCCATCAAATGATTTTTAATCCAATAAGATGGTTCCACAAATATTACTTCTGTGATCTGTAGTCACTTACTCTTCCCTTAAGCAAGATTAGTAAGATTAAGTAAGACTAAGAGTAAGATTCTTACTCTTAATACTGGATAAACCAACATAAGAAATGTTCATGTGAGGGGACATAACATTTGTTCTTTAGGGAACAGTAAATCTCTTCAAAAGCATATAAAATTGTCTCCCAACATCAACATGAGTAAAGGAAATGAAATCACAATCACCAATCATAACAAGCTTAAAAAATTATTGATATTACTGAACCATGTTTTGTTTGTGTTCAGTAACTACTAGTAATTCCAGAATAGAATGGAAGGTGATTAGGAGCCACATCACAATTCCCTCAAAATATATGGACAAACAAA
Organism: Uromys caudimaculatus; assembly: GCA_028551405.1. NCBI lineage: Eukaryota > Metazoa > Chordata > Mammalia > Rodentia > Muridae > Uromys > Uromys caudimaculatus. Next base: position 45,377,472 of record CM052712.1, read on the forward strand.
ACATTTTTAGTTACATTCTTCTATGTATGCAAAGTAATGTTATTATTATAGTTATTATTTTCCTTTACTAAGAGGATCTCCATGATAAAAGCTTTCTAGAGTACTGTGGTTACGGTGGCAGCATCTGTGCACAGCTTCAATCTCTGAACTCAGGAGGCAGGGGCAGACAAATATCTGAAGTTGAGGTCAGCCTTGTATGCAAAGTGATTTCTAGGATAGCAAGGACTACATGGAAAATCCCTGTTTTGTAAAAACAAAAAGTAAAAAAGGAAAAAAGAAAGATAAAAGGAAAGCTTTCTATTAGATCTATTAGACCAATGACATGCATTGCTTCCTTCCACTCTTACTGACTGAGCACACTGTACTGACAATTTAGATTTTTGTAGTTGACAACCCCTGGGTACACTCAGTATTGGTTTTAGTTCCAACTAACATCATGAACCATGTTACTGTGGGCCAGTGAGATGGACCAGTTGGTAAGGTGCTTGCTGTCAAATCCTGAGTATCTAAACGTGATCTGTTTATGTGAACAGAGAAGGAGAAAACTGACTCTACCAGATTCTCCTCTGATTTTCACATTTGTGTTGTCCCAGGTCTATGTTTGCATCCTCAACACATGCGTGCAATAGGAATGTTAAGACAAAATAAAAATAGAAGTGCCTCTTGCAATTTTTTCTCAGCAACATCAGAAAAGAAATAAGAAATCTCCACAATGAACCAATATAATATTAAATGTGATGATGTGATTTCAGTTAAGGTTCATATTAATTTGTTGCCAAAAAAGCAATATGAATATTTACATGACAGCAATGTGTAGTTTCATTTCTGTACAGATAGGTTAAGGAGGTCACTAGACTGGCTTTGTATGTTGTTTTACTTGTTTTGTTTCTGTGTGTGTCTGTGTATGTGTGTGTTGTTTTGTTTTTCTTCTCAGTTTGCTTTTTTCTTCTTGCAAGGACACCAGGTTTTCTAGAGTAGGGAGTCACCCTCATGTCCTCATGTGGCCCTTATTATCTCCTCGAAAGTATTTATCTCCTTGAGAATTTGAGAGAATTTACTCGAGAAATGTTTCCCATAACTTCATTTTTAGTATCACTAGTGAAGTCTAAAGTGTGCTACCTCAGAAGATTTAAAGACTTTCTAGAAAATGAGCATCTGTTTTAGCATAAATGAAGCTAACTTAAGGAACGCTGTACAGACTAAGGAGATCCAGATACTCTCAAGCATTAAATAAAGCTGCACAACTTGGAAAAAGATGTTTTAGAATTGCTTGTGAACTTAATTGTGGGAGTAATTATCTTCTTGAGGTCAGTTCGTCCTTGTAAGTATATGTCAGAGTCTTTGAAATCTGGAATAACTATCTGCCTAACTGGTAGCCATCAACTATAAATAAGAGGAAATGAAGAAAAAAAATACAGAAAGTTCTTCCATTGAAATAAAGGAGTATTGCTTTGAGTTAAACTGAAGGACTTACGGACAACAGGCATCCAATCATTTCACCCTCCCATGAGGAAAACTAGGTGAAGCAACCTCAGCAGCTCCCAGTTCATCTTTTATGTGGAAATTTCACAGAACTAACTAAATACAGGAATAGTATAGTAGGATTAAATGTTAAAAGTAAAAAATTCTTGGCAGTCAATTCAACTTTTCTCATTTTATCCTGAACACACAATTTTATAAAAGCAGAATATTCATCTGCGTATCTGGTTAAAGTTATTTTATGTTTCACCTAAAAATGTCTAATAATATTTACATCTCTAAAATGTAAAACTCAGAAGATGAATTATTAATCATAAACACTATAAATTACCAGTTTGTCATCAATCTATCTATCTATCTATCTATCTATCTATCTATCTATCTATCTATCAATATCCATCTATCTTTATATAGCTCTCTATCATTATCTCTACCTACCCCCCATTTCTCTAGCTATGTCTATATTTCATGGAGCATAGTTCAGAGAACAGTTTCAGGTTTTGGTACTCACTGTCTACACTTTTGATTCTGGGTAACTCTTCTTTTTACTAATACAGGAATTATGTTCCTTGCCCTAGCAATTAGGCATGATGGGACTACAGATATGTACTAATGCACTCTACATCAGTTCTACATGCATTCTGCATATCCAGATGCAGGTTATGGAGCTTCCACTAGAAGCATTTTTTGAACACGAAGTCATTTTCCAACCCCATAGGAGCATTTTATAGAAAGAAAATACTATTTTTACAGAATATTAATTAAACATGCAGGTCAAAACCAATAAATATACACACAATTGAACAGAATAGTAGTGTAAATAAATGTGTATTTAATAGTAATAAAAATAATAGTTATCAAACAAATGTATACACAAACACTAGAATATTAGTAATGGCATTGCAAAAGTTATCTTCAGCATATTGTATTTAATTAGTTAAGTTTTCCTTTAGATTTACTCATTTTATGTGTATGAGTGTTTTGGCTTTATGTAACTATGTGTATGGTATAGTTTGTTCCTGGTGTCTATAGAGGTCAGAAGATGGTGTCATTTTCCTGGAACAAGAGTTGTGGATTGCTGTGAGATGCTGTATGGGTGCTAGGAAGCAGTGGGTTCACTATAAGAGAATCAAGTGTTCTTAACCACTGACCCATCTTCTCAGCATTTCAATATTACATTGTAAAATACCAAGTTTGAATTTCCTAGAACTAAATGAAAATGTAATCAAAGTATGAGAAACCTTCTGGAACACATTGGTTTTTTTGTTTGTTTGTTTGCTTGTTTGTTTTTGTTTTGTTTGCTTGTTTGGTTTTTCGGAATACATTGTTTTAAAAATTAAATGTGTAGTTCAATGTGCCTACAATAAAACATCAGAAAGAGTAAAATAATAAATAACATAATGATGTCACTTAAAATTTAGAAAAACAAGAACAAACCAAATCCAATCCCACTTGGCAAGAAATAATAAAATTGAGAGCATAAATTGATAAAGAAAATAATATTAGGACTCTTCAAATTCAAGAACTAGGTCTTTTTGGGAATAAAAACAATATTGACAGGCACTTGCCATACTTAACTGAAATAAAGAAGGGTCCAACGTTGGGAGGATCAGAAATGAATAGAGAAGAATTAAAACAGATTCTCAAGGTTTCCAGAATATCAAGGATTACTTTTAAAATCTTATACCACATAAAGTTCAAAAACTTAAAAGAACTGTATGAATTTATATATTCAGATAAATAACTTTTTAAAAAAGGAAGTCAACAACATAAACAGACTCATAATAATGAAAATTGAATATTAATAAAAAACATTGTACAGGGCTTGATTAATTCAAAATTCTACCAGACTTTCATAGAAGATTGATAGCTATTCCTTCTTAAATTACTCAGAAACAGTATAAGCAGAGGGAACATTCTAAGACTGTTTCTACAAAGCCAGTTTTACTCTAGTACCCAACCCAAGTAAAAGTACAAAAACATAAATATAAAGACCAACACTCGTCCAAAGTGTAGACTCAAAATTGTTCAATAAAATATGTGTAAACAGAATATACACATACATCAAAAGATTATTTACCAATTTTGTGCTTAAATTGCTACTTTTAGCAACAAGGAAAGAAAATGATTATGAATAGATACAAATGGAACAAATAAAGTAACATTAAGCTGATTTGCAAATAGCATATACAATGGACATCCAAATAATTATATCAGAAAAATTAGAGAAATGCTAAGTTCAGCAATGTGGCATGGTGCAGAATTCACTTGAGTTTTCTTCATTTAATTTGGTCCTTTAAGACCACAGCGAATCAGTAGATTGCCTTGAGAGACTAGAAATAAGAAAATATTTCTTTTGTTGCATTGGTCTTATTCAAATCTACTGTCGACCATTATTTAATTAACCCACATGCACATTCTGTTAAGAAAAGCACATGGACAATTAAATAACTTATCAGAAGGATCAATGTTCATAGGAAAAACATCTAAACTGCAGGAATTTGTGGAAGACGTTAATTCCAGGCAAAGTTTTCACAAGGAAACTTCACAGCTGACATTATACATGCTCCACATCGGTGCCCAGAATTGTTTTTATATTCCACTCGTGCAGAGTTGAAATCATCGGCTAACTTCCCATATTGAGTTACAAGATCAATACTGTAGACCTTCAGTTCCTACTTGTAACAATTTCTCCTTTTGCCGATGGTTCATTTTTGAAAGTCATCTTCCATCACCTCATAAGCATTTAACCCTGGCAAAGCAGTACATACTGACGTCAAAATAATCTGAGTTTTTTTTTTTTTTGGATGCAGAATAACCAAGTTTTTCTTTTATCTATTCTTAGATGGATGATCTAGAATAAATATTTGAGTCAAAATAATATTGCCTGTGACTCATGACCCACTGAATCATTGTTATTTCTCTATATTTCAGATGTTTCCTTTCTGAGGTTGATAATATTATGTTACCTTTTCATGATACTAAATATTGTATGAATACACCTACTGAAACAATCTGTAGATTTAATCACTATACTGGATGCTTGCTCACTTACTTTCTGAAAATTATTTTAAATATATTTCAAAATCTCTATGATAAATAAATTGACTTCAAGAAATCAAAAGTCTTTGAATGGAGATGGAAGTCCTTCTTAGTTGCTAACTCCTGAACACGAACTGAGAGTTACTGTACTTCATGCTTTCCATCCACCATCTACCAAAGGACTTCTAGGAACAATTCTGTGAGCATCTCCATGCTAGAGCTGAAAACCTATGAATGAAAATAAATATTTGCTGAATTTCATCAAGTTACTAAGTTTTGGATTGAAATTCATACCCAGAACATTTACTACCACATCAAAATTTCTCAACTATGTGATTTACTGCTTCTAGTTAAAAAAAAAAAAAAAAAAAGAACCTAAAGAATAGAATGCCTGAAATTAAAAGATATTTACAGATTTGTTTCAATTTTAACATAAAATTTTCTTTATTTTTAATATTAATTTAAATAAGATGATTTCCTATCTGAGTATTTTATTAATATCACTTCTACTGATCTTTACCTTCCAACTCTCCTTACGCCTTGCCACTGATCCTCACATTTATGACCTCTGCAATTATATATGATATATAAATACATTCATACATATATATAATTAATAGTATATATAACATTTAAAATATATTTAAAATATTACATATATAATATAAATATTATAATTTATATATGCATGTTTGTGTGTGCATATGTCTGTCTCTGTATTTATTGAGTCCATTTAGTTATGCTCGTATGCACATTTGTTTATGAATGAGTAATTGGGATTGCATAACCTGTCCTGGTACTTCCTAAAGAGAATTAATTCTCTCTTTCTCAGCAGCCATTGAGCCAGTAGCTCTTCATCCAGGGTTGGACATTGTAGGATTTTCCTCAATTTATCTTGTCATATTTACTTGTATGGTCACTATACAAGTCTTGTTTATGCAATCATATCTTGAGAATTTATAACATTAGCTGTATTATGCCAAATTTAATATACAATAAATACAATAAAGGTCTAATATTCTCATTAAATTGTTCTAAAATTAAACATATTATTAATATAAATTTAATATCAATAAATGATAAAATTGTAGAGCATATAAAGGCATGGGGAGTAAAAGAATGAAGAACAGAATTGTGCCAACTAAAGCAATATTTTAATTTGAATTATTTCCTATACTCACTATTTTTGAGGTCTAATTAAGAATGATTATTAAAGTTCTCCATTTTCTTATACTTTTAAATGAATACTAATGCTTACAAAATTCTTCCTAGGATGCTGTCTCAAAAGGCAATCACCATGGTAATCTACCAAATCTTAAAATCCTTTTCTTCTGTTAGAATTCTTGCATCTTTTTATTCTTAAAATACTTCTCAGGGTCATTCTCTACCACCTGAAAGAAGAGGTGCATCTCAGAACAATCGACTCTTTCTTTCCAAAAAGTCCTTTTTTTATCAATTTCTTAAGATGAGAGGAAGGTGGCTTCCAGGTGATCATCTTATGTATTTTGAATAAGTTTTTAAATGAAAAGCATCAGATTTAGAAATTTTTATAAAAGGATGAACTTTAAAATGTTAAGGGAGCTAATGATATAGGAACAAGTTCACCTTTTTTAAAAAATAACACATATTATGTAACCTATAGGATATATGGCTTTTAAATATTGCTAACATATTATTACAATTTATCAAAAAATTATTTTAATAACACTATCATTATGTGACAGTTCAACAAGTACGATAGTAAATGAGTGGCTGATTTACTTTTTATGCATCTTATCTGAATTTGATTCTTTGTTAAGGGTGCACACTGTTTTGTGGCCTTTGAGAAATACTTTGTCTCTCTGCCTGGGCCACCAGGGGTCCATAGCCAATGAGCATGAGGAGAAAGCTACCCTCCCAGGAGCATGGAAAAGCCCTAAGTGGGGTTAAGGAGAGCACCACTGCTCACTGGGACCTGCCCGGAACCCTCGGGACACAGGACTGAGGTAAAGTCATGGACAGGAACTTTCTGGTTTCCATCTGTGCTTGGGGACCTCAGCCTGGGCCACAGGGCTCTGGGGAGAGCTGTTATCCCAGGAGTGCTGATACACCTTTGAGCACAGGCAAAACCACTACTTCTGTTCAAACTCACTGGATCAAGAGGGACCCTTGTAGAGCCATCAGGACATAGGAACCAAGGGATAGCTGGGGACAAGATACTTCTGGTTTCTGTCTGCACCCCAGAGCTGACCCTGTGCCACAGCTTTCCAAACCCAAATACCTCTCAGAGAGAGCTGGTCTTCAAGGAGTATTGACACAGAGGCCTGAAGGAGGGGCAAGCCACAACCAGACAGAATAAGACCAGCTAACATCAGAGTTAACAAGATGGCAAAAGGCAAGGGTAAGAACATAAGGAAGAGAAAGCAAGGCTACTTGGCAGCATCAGAACCCAGCTCTCCCACCACAGCAAGCCCTGGATGCCCCAACACACCAGAAAAGCAAGACTCAGATTTAAAATCATTTCTCAAGTTGATGATAGAAGAGTTTAAGAAAGAAATGAATAACACCCTTAAAGAAATACAAGAGAACGGAGATAAACAACTAGAAGCCTTTAAAGAGGAAACACAAAAATCCATTAAAGAATTACAGGAGAACACAATCAAACAGGCAGAATTACAGGAAAAACAATCAAACAGACAAAGGAAATGCACAAAACTATCCAGGAGCTAAAAATAGAAATAGAAACAATTAAAAAATCACAAAAGGAGACAACCCTGGAGTTAGAAAACCTAGGAAAGAGAGCAAGAGTCATTGATATAAACATCACCAACAGAATACAAGAGATAGAACAGAGAATCTCAGGAGCAGAAGATGCCATAGATAACATTGACACAACAGTAAAAGAAAATGCAAAATGTAAAAAGATTCTAACCCAAAACAACCATGAAATCCAGGACACAATGAGAAGACAGAACTTAAGGATAATAGGTATAGAAGAGAGTGAAGATTCCTCCCAACTTAAAGGACCAGTAAATATTTTCAACAAAATTATAGAAGAAAACTTCCCTAACCTAAAGAAAGAGATGAACATAAATATACAAGAAGCTTACAGAACTACAAACAGATTGGACCAGAAAATAAATTCGTCCTGTCACATTATAGTGAAAACACCAAATACACAAAACAAGGAAAGAATATTAAAAGCAGTAACGGAAAAAGGTCAAGTAACATATAAAGGCAGACCTATCAGAATTACACCTGACTTCTCACCAGAGACTATGAAAGCTAGAAGATCCTGGGCAGAACTCATACAGACCCTAAGACAACACAACTGCCAACCCAGGCTGCTATACCCAGCAAAACTCTCAATTAACATAGATGGTGAAACCAAAATATTCTATGACAAAACCAAATTTACACAATATGTTTCCACAAACCCAGCCCTACAAAGGATAATGGATGGTAAACGTCAACTCAAAGAGGGAAACTATACCCTAGAAAAAGCAAGAAAATGATCTTTCAACAAACTCAAAAGAAGATAGCCACATTAAAGAACAATAACATCGAAAATAACAGGAACCAACAATCACTATTCCTTGATACCTCTTAACATCAATGGACTCAATTCCCCAATAAAAAGACATAGACTGACAGACTGGATCCATAAAGAGGACCCAGCATTTTGCTGCATTCAAGAAACACATCTCCGCGATAAGGACAAACACTACCTCAAAGTGAAGGGCTGGAAATTAATTTTCCAGGCAAATGGTCCCAAGAAACAGGCTGGAGTACCCATTCTAATATCAGATAAAATCGACTTTCACCAAAAAGTCATCAAAAAAGATAAGGAAAGACACTCCATACTCATCAAAGGAAAAATCTATCAAGAAAAACTCTAAATTCTGAACATCTATGCTCCAAATGCAAGGGCACCCACATTCATAAAAGAAACTTTGCTAAAGATCAAAGCACACATTGCGCCTCAGACAATAATAGTAGGCGATTTCAACACCCCATTATCATCAATGGACAGATCTTGGAAACACAAACTAAACAGAGACACAGTGAAACTAATAGATGTTATGAACCAAATGGATTTAACAGATATCTATAGAACATTTCTTCCTAAATCAAAAGAATATACCTTCTTCTCAGCACCTCATGGTACCTTTTCCAAAATTGACCATATAATCAGTCACAAAACAAACCTCAAAAGATACAAGAAGATTGAAATAATCCCATGCATTTTATCAGATCACTACGGATTAAGGCTGGTCTTCAATGGCAACAATAACAACAGAAAGCCCACATACACATGGAAACTCAATAATGCTCTACTCTATGATAACTTGGTCAAGGAAGAAATAAAGAAAGAAATTAAAGACTTCCTAGAATTTAATGAAAATGAAAGTACAACATACACAAACTTATGGGACACAATGAAAGCAGTGTTAAGAGGAAAACTCATAGCTTTGAGGGACTCCAAAAAAGAAACTGGAGAGAGCATACACTAACAGCTTAACACACACCTGAATGCTCTAGAACAAAAAAAAAAGCTAATGCACCCAAGAGGAGTAGAAGGCAGGGAATAATCAAATTCAGGGCAGAAATCAACCAAGTAAAAACAAAAAGAACTATACAAAGAATCAACAAAACCAGGAGTTGGTTCTTTTAGAAAATCAACAAGATAGATAAACCCTTAGCCAGACTAACCAGAGGGCACAGAGAGAGAATCCAAAATAACAAAATTAGAAATGAAAAGGGAGACATAACAACAGCTTCTGAGGAAATTCAAAAAATCATCAGATCCTACTACAAAAGACTATAGTCAACAAAACTGCAAAATCGGAATGAAATGGACAATTTTCTAGACAGGTATCAAATACCAAAGTTAAGTCAGGATCAGATAAACCAGGTAAAGAGTCCCATAATGCCTAAAGAAATAGAAGCAGTCATTCAAGGTCTCCCAACCAAAAAAACCCAAGGACCAGATGGGTTCACTGCAGAATTCTATCAGACCTTCAAAGAAGACCTAATACCAATACTCTTCAATCTATTCCACAAAATAGAAACAGAAGGAACACTACCCAATGCCTTCTAAGAGAACACAGTTACACTGATACCAAAACCTCACAAAGACCGAACAAAGAAAGAAAACTTCAGACCAATTTCCCTTATGAATATCGATGCAAAAATACTCAATAAAATTCTTGCAAACCAAATCCAAGAACAGATCAAAATGATAATTCATCATGTTCACGTAGGCTCCATCCCAGGGATGCAGGGATGGTTCAATACCCGGAAATCCACCAATGTAATCCACTACATAAACAAACTCAAGGATAAAACCACAGGGTCATTTCATTAGATGCTGAAAAAGCATTTGACAAAATTCAACATCCGTTCGTGATAAAAGGCCTGGAAAGATCAAGAATTCAAGGCCCATACCTAAACATAGTAAAAGCAATATACAGCAAGCCACTAGCCAACATCAAATAAATGGAGAGAAACTCGAAGCAATCCCACTAAAATGAGGGACTAGACAAGGTTGCCCACTCTCTCCCTATCTACTGAATATAGTACTTGAAGTTCTAGCTAGAGCAATTAGACAACAAAAGGAGGTCAATGGGATACAAATTGGAAAGGAAGAAATCAAAATATCACTCTCTATTTGCAGGTGATATGATTGTATACTTAAGTGACCCGAAAACCACCACCAGAGAACTGATACAGCTGATAAACAACTTCAGCTAAGTGGCCAGATATAAAATTAACTCAAACAAATCAGAAGCCTTCCTATACTCGAAGGATAAACAGGCTGAGAAAGAAATTAGGGAAATGACACCCTTCACAATTGTCACAAACAATATAAAGTACCTTGGTGTGACTCTAACCAAACAAGTGAAAGATCTGTATGACAAGAACTTCAAGTCTCTGAAGAAATAAATCAAAGACGACCTCAGAAAATGGAAAGCTCTCCTGTGCTCATGGATTGGCAGGATTAATATAGTAAAAATGGTCATCCTGCCAAAAGCAATCTACAGATTCAATGAAATCCCCATCAATATTCCAACTCAATTCTTCATAGACTTAGAAAGAGCAATTCTCAAATTCATTTGGAACAACAAAAAACCCAGGATAGCAAAAGCTATCCTTAACAACAAAAGAACATCTGGGGGAATCAGCATTCCTGACCTCAAGCTGTACTACAGAGCAGTAGTGATAAAAACTGCATGGTATTGGTACAGTGACAGGCAGGTAGATCAATGGAATAGAATTGAAGACCCAGAAATGCACCCACACACCTATGGTCACTTGATTTTTGACAAAAGAGATAAAACCACTCAGTGGAGAAAAGACAGCATTTTCAACATATGGTGCTGGTTTAACTGGCTGTCTAAGTGCAGAAGAATGGGAATTGATCCATTCCTCTCTCCCTGTACAAAGCTCAAGTCCAAGGGGATCAAGGACCTCCACATAAAACCAGATACACTGACTCTAATAGAAGAGAAAGTGGGAAAAGCCTCGAATACATGGGTACAGGGGAAAAGTTCCTGAACAGAACACCAATGGCTTATGTTCTAAGATCAAGAATGGACTAATGGGACCTCAGGAAATTGCAAAGCTTCTGTAAGGCAAAGGACACTGCCAATAATACAAAACGGCAACCAACAGATTGGGAAAAGATCTTTACCAATCCTACATCAGATAGAGGGCTAATATCCAACATATATAAAGAACTCAAGAAGTTAGACTCCAGAAAACCAAATAACCCCATCAAAAATTGGGGAACAGAGCTAAACAGAGAATTCTCACCTGAGGAAATTCGCAGGGCTCATCAGCACCTAAAGAAATGTTCAACATCCTTAGTCATCAGTTAAATGCAAATCAAAACAAGTCTGAGATTCCACCTCATACCAGTCAGAATGGCTAAGATCAAAAACTCAGGTGACAGCAGATGCTGGTGAGGATGCAGAGAAAGAGGAACAGTCCTCCATTGTTGATGGGATTGCAAGCTGGTAAAACCACTCTGGAAATCAGTTTGGGGACCCTCAGAAAAATAGACATAATACTACCTGAGGACCCAGCTATACCATTCCTGGGCATATACTCAGTAGATGGGACCTCATGAAATTGCTCCAACATGTAATAAAGACACATGCTCCTCTATGTTCATAGGAGCCATATTTATAATAGCCAGAAGCTGGAAACAACCCAGATGTTCCTCAGCAGAGGAATGGATACAAAAAATGTGGTACATTTACACAGTGGAGTACTACTCAGCTATTAAAAACAATGACTGAATGAAATTTGCAGGCAAATGGATGCAAATTGAAAATATCATCCTGAGAGAGATAACTCAGTCACAAAAGAACGAACTTGATATATACTCACTGATAAGTGGATATTAGCCCAAACGTTCGGAATACCCAAGTTTCACTTCACAGTAACCGCTGGACTAAGAATGAGGTCCCAGATGGAGGAGGTGGAGAAGGAACTGAAGGAGCTGTGGGAGTCTGTAGCCCCATGGAGGGAGCAACAGTGTCAACTGACCTGACCCCCCCCCCCCGGTCCTCCTTGAGGCTGGACCACCAACCAAAGAATACACATGGAGGGACCCATGGTTCAGACCACATATGTGGCAGAGGAGGGCCTTGTTGGCCATCAGGGCGAGGAAAGGCCCCAGTAAAGGGGAATGTGAAGGTGGGAATATGGGAGTGGGTTGTTGGCTTGGTGGGAGGTGGAATTCCCTCATAGAGGTAGGTGAGGGGGAGGTGATAGGGGGTTTCCAAATAGGACACCTAGTAGGGGGGAAACATTGGAACTGTATAAAGTATCAAAACAATTAAGAAAATAAATACAGAAATAAAAAAAAAAAAAAAAGAGAAATACTTTGTAATTTGTGTGTCTGGTTAACAAAGCATTTTGCCAATAAATATGTCCCTCAGTCATTGGTCACAAGTATATTTTATATTTCATTTTTTTATAAAAACATGAAATAGTCAAAATACAAGCAAATCTTTTTTCAGTTATAAATCCTATAGTATTTCTTGTATTTTAATTATTAATGGGCTATTTCATTAATAGAACTTGAACATATAGTCTTACCCAAATTTTAAACAAAGTTTTGAAATTTTATTTAATAAGTTTGCAATATATCAATTCTTTGTTCTTCATTAATAAGTACATATATTACTGACCTGTGTACACAGAAAGATATAATATAATGTCACGATGAATAAGTAGACCTTAAACATAAATATCCAGCTTCAAGCTCTCATATACATTGGGTAACATGACCATACAGGAAAAAGCATTAGATAATATTACTATGAATCTTCTGTCACATGGATTGGATTGCATCTGGAAATGCAAAATATCACTATTGTGCAATACAAAATGTCACAGTATTTGGAGGCATCATAAATATGTACTTTCTTGTACTGTTATGTGAAGCAGTCTAGCCAGAAGTTCTCAAGTAACACGAGCAACTCCTCATGTAGATGTTCTGTTAACATCTGAAAAATAGTTTAGTTATCACTGCAGGATATAAAACTGCAGGTATTACCTATATCTATAAACGGCACAGTTTTAAGACAATAAGAAGTTATTAAAAATAACAAACTCCAAGGTCATTAAAACATGTCTTACCATATTCTATTAATCATACTAAACAAGGAAATTATCGTTGCCAGTCTCACTCACCTTATCTTCCAAGTGGAAAGAAGATGGCTTTGCTTTGCTGCCTTTTAATTTGTCTCAAGAATTTCTATTTAAAATGTATTACATTATAGCCAATTTTTTTCAAAAATACACATATCTTGATATGAATATTATTTATATTTTAAAATGCTTCTCTATATTCAACCATTCTAAATTTACTATTATATTCAAATGAGATTTAAAATACTCCTTAGTGTTTTCAACATAGTATATATACATAAACATTGTCTTTATTCCTTCCAATGGCATACCATCTAATTCTTTATTCACAGAATATTAACTAAAATCTTTAAAACACTCAGAGATAAGCCAAACCTTAAAAACACAATTAACTTAGTTTAATTAACTCTTTTCTCTTCTTCTGGTATATTGTACTATTAGGTTTGCTAATATGTAAATATTTGCATCTGTTCCACTGGATGCATCTGTGTTTATGAATCTATATATAATTTTCTCATTTGATGTTTATACATTAGTGAAGATTAACTACAGAATAACATTGCTGTATAAAATGAGTTGGAAAACATTGTTTTTCCAACAATGTTGGAAATATTAAAAAGAATAATATGTTAAAAAATATAATATTTTAAAATATTAAAATATGTTAATATTTTAAAATATTATGTTAAAAAATATAATATTCTCTTTGATTGTTATCTTCACTTCCTCATCCCATTCCTCCTTCCCTGTCTCCAAGAGGACGTTCCCACACCCCCACAGCTTTCATCACCCTGCCAGGCCTCCTCATTCCATGAGGCATCAAGTCTCTCAATGGTTAGGTGCATCTTGTCTCATTGAGGTCTGACCAAGCAGTGCTCTGCTGTATATGTATTGGGGACCTTGGACTTGCTAGTGTATGCTGCCTCGTTGGTGGCTCAGTGTCTGACAGATCTCGGGGGTCCAGGTGAGTTGAGACTACTGGTCTTCCTATGGGGTCACTTTCCTCCTCAGCTTCTTCCAGCCTTTCCCTAATTCAATCACAGGGGTCTCCGACTTCTGTCCATTGGTTGGGTGTAAATCTTTGTTTCTGTCTCAGTTAGCTACTTGTTGGGCCTCTTGGAGGGCAGTCATGCTAGACTCCTGTCCGTAAGTACAGCATAGCATCAGTAATACTGTCAGACCTTGGAGCCTCTCCTTGAGCTGGATCCCAATTTGGTCCAATCACTGGACCTCCTTTCCCTCAGTCTCTTCTCCATTTTTGTCCCTGCAGTTCTTTTAGACAGGGACAATACTGGGTCAGAGTTTTTGACTGTAAGATGGCAACCCCATCCCTCCACTTGATGCCCTGTCTTTCTACTGGAGGTGGACTCCACAAATCCCGTCTTCCCACTGTTGGGCATTTCATCTAAGATCCCTCCATTTGAGTCTTAGGAGTGTCTCCCTCTTCCCAGGCTTCTTATTTTGCCATATATGGCAAAATAAGATACACACACACACACACACACACACACACACACACACACACACACACACACACATTTATCCTTTGAAAGTAAAATCTTATTTAATAAAGTGATTTTTCTTTTATGTTTTCTTTCTTAATTAATATATTTATTCATTTTACATCCTAATCTCACTGCCCATGCCTCCTCTCCTCTCAACCACATCACCGATTCTCTCTTCCTCTTGTTGACCCTTCCCATTTCCTCAGGGAAGGGGGAGTCCCCCTATGTACCTCATAGCAGCCCTGGCACATCATATCCCATCAGGATTAAATGCACTCTCCCACACTAAGGTCAGACAAGGCAGTCCAGCTCTGTGAAAGGGATCCAAAGGCCAGTAATATAGTCCAAGACAAGTAAAGCTCCAACTCCAGTTGTTAGGGAACCCACATGAAGACCAAGCTTCACATCTGCCTAGGTTCAGTTCATGTATGTTCTCTGGTTGGTGATTCAGTCTCTATAGGCCTCTGTGGGCCCAGGTCAGTTGACTCTGTAGGTCTTCTTGTGGTATACTTGATCCTCCAGCTATCTCAATCCTTCCTCTGACTCTTCCACAAAACTCCCTTAGCTTCACCTAAATGGCTCTGAGATTCCATGTTACACCCATCAGAATGGCTAAATTCAAAAACTCAAACAACAGCACATGCTGGCGAAGGTGTGAAGCATAGGGAACACACCTACATTGCTGGTGGGAGTGAAAATTTGCACCACCACTTTGGTAATCAATCTGATGGTTTCTCAGAAACTTGGGAATAATTCTCCCTCATGGCGCAGCCATACACTCCTTGGGGTGTACCAGACATATGCTCTATCATGCCACAAGGACACTTGTTCAACATGTTCATAGCACCTTGTATGTTACCAAGAAACTGAATATGACCCCAATGACCCTGAACTGAATAATGGATAAGGAAAATGTGGTACATGTAGACAATGGAATACTACTCAAACATTAAAAACAAGGAAATCTGGAAATTTGCCGGTAAATGGATGGATCTTGAGAATATCATCCTGAGGGAGGTAACCCTGACCCAAAAGGACATGCATGCTATATACTTATAAGCGGATTTTAGTCATAAAATACAGGATACCCAACCTACATTCCACAGACCCAAAGAAGTTAAACAAAAATGAAGGCACAAGCAAAGATGCTTGAATCTCACCGAGAAGTCTGAATAAAATAGTCCTAAGAGGCAGACAGAGGAAGGGACCTCGGTGGGAGAGGGAATGGAGGTGTAAAGGACCTGGTGTTGGGAAGGACAGGAGGGATGGCCATATGGTCATGCAAATGAGTGGAAATCTGCCACTGACTGGAGTGTGTAGGTAGGGGGCATCTACAGGTAAAACCTGAGACCTGTGATGAGGGAGGCAAGCAAGAATCAATGGGGTTGTTCTTAGCTGTGTCTCACAACATTTCAGATGTGGAACCTGAAGAGTCCACCTCCTGTAGCCAGACAGGAACCCCAGTGGAGTAACAAGAATATCAACCCACCCATAAATTTTTCAACCCAAAATTTATCCTGTCTACAAGAAATGCAGGCACGGGGATGTGTGGAACAGAGACTGAAGGGATAGCCAACCAATGACAGAGCCAATTTGAGACCCAATCCATGGGCAAGCACCAATCCCTGACACTATTAATGATTCTGTTATGCTTTCAGACAGGAGTCTAGCATGGAGGTCATCTGAGAGGCTCTACCCAGCAGCTGACTCAGACAGATGCAGGTACCCACAGCCAAACAATGGATTGAGTTTGGGGACTCCTATGGAAGTATAGGAATAAAGGATTGTGGGCCCCTAAGGGGATATAGGAACTCCACAGGAAGACCAACAGAGTCAACTAACCTGAACCCTTAGGGCTCTCAAAGATGGAACCACCAATCAAAAAATGTACTAGGGCTTGACCTAGGCTTCCCCACACATATATAGCAGATGTGCAGCTTGGTCTTCATCTGTGTCCTGAACAACTGGAGCAAGGGCTATCCCAGTGGCTATGTCCTATACTTGGGATATGTTCTTCTCTTTGGGATGCCTTTTCTGGCTTCAGTGGGAGATGTGCCTAGCCTCACAGAGACTTAATGTGCCAAGATAGGGAGAAACAAAGGGAGCCCCACCTACAGAGGAGAAGGAGAGGGTCAGAGGGTAATGATTTTGGGGGGGGATTGACTGACAGGGAGGGGGTCAGCGAGCATGATGTAAAGTAAATAAGTAAAATAATAACATAATAATAATAATAATAAATTTAAAAATCAGAAATATTCTAATGTTCCTGTAAATTATCTGTTATACTACATGATATAAAAAGATTTCTTACATATCTGAAGCTTCCTTATGTATCCTGTAGAAAGAGGGGAAGAAATATACATGTCCAAATCTTGCTTTAAGGATTATAAGGGTATCTTATTTTGAATGACTGCAGTGACTGCAGTGGTTTGAAAGACAGGCAAATAATACTAAGTTGTAAATTTCTATCTCTGAAATATAGAATCTCTAATATTGAAACTAGAATTATAATTTAAAAATTAAAAATGTATGATTGACTGATAGACAGAGTGCCTGTCTTCAAACCATCAAGACCAATGCAACTAGAGAGGACAAAACATATGTTTTGTATTGCTACACACCAATTTTTATATATTATCAAATCAGAAGGGAATATATTTAGCTATCAGAGGGAGAGGGGAGATTCAATTTTTCATGGCATCTTACCTTGTCAAGGGACAAAAATACATGCTATTCATGTAGCAAATGTAGATACCAGTTGAGCACAGCAGTCCCTAGGAAAACTATTTTATTTGTGAACCACATGCTGTCGGGAACACTAGGTAAAAACCTCAACTTTGTTACTTACCCCCTGGGTGTTTAACATGAAATGAGTTATATTACCAATTCAGATAAGCATAAAATATATGAAACGTGTTAGCTCTCTGGGGGTGTTTTTATCACTCAGTACTCCATAAACATGATAATGATGACTAAGAAGTGACAGAAACATTTGAAATATTTTTATTCTAAATATATGTGTGGGTTTCCACTGTATTTTTGAAGAATATATTACATCATCTCTGAAAGTACCCAAGACATGTAGGCATTGCTGATTTTAACTTTACTCATCAAATACTGCTTTTGTTTTCTTTTATTTATTTAATGCCCTTGTATCTATCCTTATTACCTTTCCTATATGCTACATCTTTAATTATTCAGTTACCACAGTTATTCTCAACACATCTGTCTTCTTTAGAAGGATGTTTTTAGTTTTACAGAGGAAAATGAGATTATAAATTTATACACAGTAAAAAGAGAGAAGAAAAAAGAATCTCCCAATTACTGTGCTCATTTATTTTTATCACTTAAATCATCATTGTTATTTCAGTAGGAAGTAAGTTATTTGGCTGCATCGAGGAACCGCAAAAATTGACTGGTTGTTTTGCAGTGCCCTTTGTGCTTTAAAATCTGTCAATAAGTGACCGTTTTAGACAGTGAGGTGAGAAAACAGAAGGGTCTATCGTTTGCTTTGTCTAGCTAGTTCCTGCCTGTGTAGCCAGAGTTGGGTATCTTTTAGTGATTTCTATTTTCTATGATAATATTAACAGAGCAATCTCAATTTCTGACCCTGATTTAAATAATGATTATTTAGTTTTTTAAAGGTTAATCATTTGGTCACATTAATTATAGAACAAATAGTGCCTTATTGTTACATATATAAATACAATTAATCAGTTTCACATTTTTTATATGTCATTTATATTGGTATGTAGTATGTACCATTTTATTATTGATTCATACAGAAAATTTTGGAATTTTAGCATAAGTATTATAATGTAACATTATTTAATGTAACAAATATAGAGTCTATTATTTTTTCTCTTTTAAAACAGACTCTTTAGATTTTATCTCCATCAAAATAAGTGCTTTCATCCCATGTCTTGTGCTTAGCATAATGAGCTCTGAGTAAGGTTCCCTGGTCAAATGACATCATTTCAAGTGGATGAAATGAGATTCTAATTTTAGGAATAGTAGAACGGGTATAGTGACCTTGAAACCACAATGCACTTCCCATTGACTTATTTTACCACCTGAAAATTGGATGCAGTAAGTTCCTTCTCGCTCTTGCTGGAACCAAAATGTAGTTACCATGCTAGTTTCACATGCCAACATTCATAAGGATCTATGCTCCAAAACGAGCGTGTAAGGAATCATACCCTAGACCAAACTTGCCACCCTTAACATCATTCGTGTACAACTTTTCATCAAGTCGTTGCATCTCAGACGATCTTCAGTCTACCTGAAATTTAAAAGCCTCTTTTAATAGATTCTTGCTTCATTTTAAATTTCCTAAAATGAAACATGCCTTCAAGATGAGATTGGCAAGCCCTAGAGAAATTAGATTTTTATTAAATATTATAATTATAGATACCTTTTAAAGACTTAGCAATGAGTTAAAATTACTTTATTCAAACTGAAAGCACTTAATTTTAGAGAAAAGTGTGGTATAAATAAGTTACAAAATGTATTGTGGAAAACTTTTACCTTTAAACATGTTAACCAGTAGTAAACATATTCTTATTAGCTCCTTTGAAATAAAGGCTTTGCTCTTTTTTACTCCTAGTATATTCTTAAATGTAACATATTTTATATATTCTATACACATCATATAATTTACTCTCTGATTTCTACAATTGTCCTTTTGTTTTCTAGGTAAAAATCTGAGCACAGGTCAGGCAGCAAAATTTACAGATGATTGGTATATTTGTTTTGTCTCTTGTCTGCATATATACTTCTCTCTGACATTATGTTATCAAGTTCATTGCATACAATGAACAGTTTAATCAGAGATCCTTTTGTCCCTCTTCTTTGTCCACATTCTCTATATTTAGAATGAAAGTATACAGATTTGATGAGGTTATATCTTATTAATAACTTTGCACATGTGAATCATTAGAAAAGCATTTTAAGATATTGCCATCACATACAAGCACATGTTTAGTCACACGTAGGACAACTGAATGACTTTGTTTAACTCTTGCACCTTAGATATTACAAAGACTATGTTTTACTTTAGTTAATTTTACCTATAAACCATAATCAAATACAACTTAAATATCCTCCGGCTTGATAATATTCTAAGCATCCTGAAAACAAATTTTAAAGAAAGAAAGAATGATTGTGAATTATTTCTTAAATAATTATAGTACATAACATAATTTTGACATTTAATTTCAAAATAGAAGTGCTAGGGAATTTGGTTATATGGGACACATGATAAAGCCATAGAAAAACAGGGTAATTCAAATTCAAGTCTACTTCTGTCTGTTCTGTTCTAGAATTTGTGTTCTCATCACTGCGAATCATTACTTTTTACCAATATTTCTGTACAGAAACCCATGTACACAATAGAAGTCCATTTTGGGTTTCTATAGCAAATATAGATATCTAGGACGCTCATAAGTCATCCGTCACCCATGGCATACACCACCAGAAAATATCTTCAACTTAGAGCATTGGACATTTACATGAAGTAGTAAATTAGAACATGGTAGTTTTATAGTTACAGGTAGAATTAATGAACCGTTATTCTGAAATCACAGATAGGGTCTTCTGTATGTAACATAAAAATATCTTGTTTGCAGAAGCGATGAACACAATAAGTATATGCAGTATTTATGAATCAGACAATACATGATTATCCGGCAGGTTGTCAATTCAGAAAGCTTAGTCATGGTCTTGAATATAAATGTATTCAGCAACAATATTTTCCCTCTACATTCTATGTTGTATTATTAACTTTTACCTCAATTTAGACAAAGAACCAGAGAAATACGTCATTGTGGGCTAATCAGAATTTTTGAGTTCTGTGGTTTAAAGGAGATAATTTATGTGGCTCTCTTCTTTTGGGTTTTGTTGAAAAAGATAATTTTCTTGCTTTTTTTTCGGGTGTAGTCTCCCTCCTTGTGTTGGAATTTTCTATCTATTATCCTTTGTAGGACTGGATTTATGGAAAGATGGTGTATAAATTTGGTGAGATAATTTTATGGCAAATTCTAAATGCAAAAATGAGAGCTTTCAAGACAACATTATTTAAAATCCAAGGAATTTAGAAGTACTGTATCAGTATACACAACTAGCTGAACTGCATGAATTCCCCTAAAGGGAGTTGTAGAGTCTTGAGAATTCATTTTAAAGGTAGGTTACTTTTAAACTGACATTTAAAAGTAGGACATCATAACAATACTACCTGTAGTCACTGAGAGCCACCTTCGCTTACAGATACGCGATGCCTTAGGAGGTTCCATTGGTGTTTGTAGAAACTGAGCTCAAATGTTTTACATTTGTACCACACAAAATCAATAAATATATTTGATAAGAGTTACATATAATGGCCAATGATAGGTACCATCAAATGACATCAAATGCTACAATATTGACTTTTACCCATTTGTCTTGTCACTCTTATGTATACCTGATGGATACATGAGAAGTCCACTATATCTAAAGGTTTAAGAAGATTACAAAGTCATATGCATGTGTATTTATAATCTCTCTACAAATTATGTATATGTATACATATATATGGATATATATAAAAGTTATATACATATAATTTCATACTAATGCTTCAAATGTTACATTCCATTTAATGAAAATGGATTTTTCCTCACATATATGTGTTGATTACAATTTCTTTTCCCTTTTGTTCCTCTTAGATCTCCATACCTCCTCTCACAACAGGATTTAGACCCTTTCAGTTGATCTTTAGAAAACAAACAGGCTCTCAAAGGATAATAAAAAAAAGATTAATAAAAGAAAACAAAGCTAACACATTTATGTGGACAAAAAAAGGGGGAGCCCAAGAAAAATACAAGAAGCAGAGGCACATGTGTTCTGCCCCTCCGAGATCCAATAAAAATGCTGTACTCAAAAACATTAAAAACAGAAAGGACCTGTAGGGTAAAAAGAAATACACACACACACACACACATACACACACACACACACACACACACCCACACACACACATACACATACACACACACATACACACAGACACACACATACACACACATACACACACACACACACACACACACACACACACACACACACACACATACACACACTGGACATCTAATAATTTGTGCCCTCCCCAGCCTTGAGCAGGTTGACTAGACCTTGAGTGTTTGCCACAGTTAGATCTTAACACCCAGGTGAAGTCTTAAGCCTTGCTCCACATGTAACTTCCTACAGGGACTTAGAAGTCTAGACTGCACCCTGGGCTTGTTTTGCTACATTATCCAGCTGAAACAAAGGATACGTTTTGTAGTTTTCCCTTTATAAAGCTGGAGCTGCAGAATTAAACTTTGAGCCTTTATCAGAACCTTGTCTTGGCTTCATCCTTCTCTCACACCCTGTCCTTTTCATTTCCAGACCCCCTTTCAGGTAAACCCAGTTCTCCATGGCCACAAAATTTATTTCACATCATTTATGTTGGCTATTTGTTATTTATATGTAGTAAAGCTACTGATTTTTTTTAATACATAAAATATTTAATCATGTAAGGTGAACATGCTGTTTTTTACTTGTACTTATTTTTTTTTTTGATACTTTATTTACATTTCCAGAGTTTCCCCCTTTCTAGGTCTCCTCTTTGGAGACTACCTATCCCTTCCCCCTCCCCCATCTCTATGAGGTAACTCCACCTCCCACCCACCCACCCGCCCACTCCCATATTCCCACCTTGATACTTCCTTTTACTGGGGCCTCTCTTCCCCCTGATGGCCAACAAGGCCCTCCTCTGCCACATATGTGGTCTGAACCATGGGTCTCTCCATGTGTATTTTTTGGTTGGTGGTCCAGCCTCCAGAAAGACCGGGGGGGGGGGGGTCAGGCCAGTTGACACTGTTGCTCCCTCCATAGAGCTGCAGACTACCTCAGCTCCTTCAGTACCTTCTCCAACTCCTCTATCTGGGACCTCACTCTCAGTCCAGCAGTTACTGTAAAGTGAAACTTGGGTATTCCAAACGTTTCGGCTACTATCCACTTATCAGTGAGTACATACCATGTTCGTTCTTTTGTGACTGAGTTACCTCGCTTAGGATGATATTTTCAAGTTCCATCCATTTGCCTGCAAATTTCATTAAATCATTGTTTTTAATAGCTGAGTAGTACTCCATTAAAGCTACTGATTTTTGTGACTTTTGTATCCAGCTCCTTTGCTGAAAATGTTTTCAGTTGTAGGAGTTCTTCTGTATAGAGTCACCTATTTATTATATCATGTCCTTCGCAAATAAATACAAGTTAACACCAACTGTTCCAATTTGTATTTCCTTGTTCCTTGATCTACTTTAGCTGTTTTATTGTTCTAGCTAAGGCTTCCAGCAGTGTATTGAAAGGGTGTGGAAGGAGTAGACAACCTTGTCTTATTCTGGATTTGTTGGAGGAGGAGTGTTGGGAGACTTCTAATGGCTATCACTATTTCACTAAGAGTTATTCAACTGTTTAATTGCTTGTCTGATCTTGATTTAATATTTATATATGATTTATATCCAGGAGATTATCCATTTCTTCTAGGTTTTTCAATGTGATGGAGTATGGGTTTTTAAAGTGAGTCCTTATGAATCTGAATTTCACCAGTATCTGTTTTTAGGTCACATGTATCATTTCTAATTTTGTTAATTTGGATATATTCTCTTTGTCTTTTGTTTAATATGAATAACAGTTGTCAATCTTATTGCTTTTCTTAATGAACCAACTCTCTTTGTATGTTTTTGTTTGCTTGTTTCTATTATATTGGTTTCAGCACTGAGTTTATTTGAGCTATCTTCTCTACTTATGGGTGTGATTTCTTCTTTTTGGTGTAGGACTTTCAAATGTGCTGTTATGTTACTAGTATGAGATCTCAACTTTTTTATGAAGATGCTTAGTGCTAAGACCTTGACTCTTTGAACTTCTTTCATTGTGTCCCATACATTTAGGTATTTTGTATATTTATTTTCATTCACTTCTAGAAAGTTTTAATTTTTCTCTTGGTTTCTGTCTTGACCTATTTTTTTTTTCCAATTTAGGAGTGAATTGCTCAGTTTGTGTGAATTTGTAAGATTTCTGTTGTTTCTTTTGTAACTGATCCAGCTTTAATACATAGTGGTCAGATGGGATTCAGGATGCTATATCAAGTTACTTTTTTCAGTGTCTGATGAGACTTTCAAGCTTTTTATAGTTTCTGATGAGACTTGCTTTGTTTCACAGTATGTGGTCAACTGGTGAAAGTTCCATGAGGTAGTAAGAAGAAGGAATATTCTTTTGTGTTTGTAGGTTCAGCATTTCTGTTTTGATTTTTTTCTGCATAAACTATTTATTGGCAAAACTGGGATATTGAAGTCTCCCACTATTAGTATGTGAGGGTCAATACATGATTTAAACTGTAGTAGTGTTTCTGCTTCTTGTTTGTTTTATTAACTTGGTTGCCCTTGTATTTGGTGTATAGATATTAAGAATGTCAGTGTCCTCTTTGTGTTTTTTCCTTTGATGAGTATTTAGTATCCTTTCTCTATCTCTTCTAATTGATTGTAATTTTGAGATTATTTTGTCAGATATTGAAATGACTACATTACCTTGCTTCTTAGGATCATTTGCTTGGAATATCTTTTTACTTCCTTTATCCATAAGGTGATTTCTATCCTTGATATTACTGTGTTTTTTGGAATCAGCTAGAGGTGGCAGAAGAATCAGTTCTGTATTCAAATCGATTCTATTAGTCTCTCTATTTTGGGGAAAATTAAAAGCATCAATATTGAGAGATATCAAAAATTTCTGCTTGGGTGCCCATGTTATTTTGGTTCTGCATTTATTGTTGTGGTGGTGGTAGTGTATGGGGATGGGTAGGGGTTATGGGAGTTTCTCCTCTTTTGATTTGCTGTGCTCGTAATAATTATTCTTTATGTTTTCCTTTGTGTATTTAGAAAACTTTTTTTTTTGTTTTTTAAATCTACTAACTGTATACTATTGGATTTCAGAAAGATCTTATGATAAGATATTCTTTAATGTATAAATTTCTAATTCAAATGAGACAAGAAACATTTGCAAGTAAAGACATAAAAAATAGTTAATATTTTACATATTTTAAAAAATTCATTCTAAAATAAATCCAATATATAAAGTCATGGTATTTTTATAATAACTAGAGTATATGAATGACAAATTTTAAGATTTTAAGACAAAGGATCAGGAAAATAAAGAAAAATAAGAAATATAAAAAAAATTTTGTTTGAATTTTTACTTATGGAGTACAAACTTTCATTTGAAACTTACAAAAAATATAGAGGTTCATGCCTATATTTTCTATACTCAGTGGACTGAGGAAGGCCATATTTGAGTACTAGGTCATTTGAATTGTTAAATAACAATGGTATTGCTTTTGCTTACACAGGATGATCTTCTTTCAAAAAAAAGAAAAAATATGAATAACACTGTAAAATATTTATTAACATTTGTCTATAGTCATCAGTATGAAAAAGTAACTTTTAATTGCCTGATGTAATTGTAATCTTGGAAGCTTACTAACTCTTTTTGCTAACTTAGGTCTAGTCCTAGAAGCTTCTAGCCTCCATACAATCCAATCAAGGCCTAGAATATTTTCAGCATCTGTTAAATGAGCTCACCATTTCTACTTCCTTCTGAGTTCTGACTGGATGGTTCAATTCAGCTCTTCCGTCTCAAACTGCTGTCTAAGCTGACTTATTGAATCTGACTTCTCACAGTTTTTTATTGAATTGCTCTGCTTTTCCTCAAACTAACTCTCACAAATTGTTCTAATGTTCTGGTTTCTTCTTTTTCTCTGGCTTCAGCTGAACTACATAAAATCATGACTGAAGTTAACGCAACTGTATTGCACCCATTGCAGTGGCTCTCAACTCTGACTTAACTGCCCCTGCCCCACATGGACTGAACTCAATTGACTGCTCTCTCTCGCTCTCTCTCTCTCTCTCTCTCTCTCTCTCAATTCGTGCACCCTGCATTGCTCATACATAACCTCCATTTCCTGTCTGTTCTCCTGAGAGTTGGGCACCTTCCATCTCTGACTCATTCTGTCAAATATTTCTTAGATTCTTCAATATATCTGCCCCTCAATTAAACTTTCAAACATGGATACTTCCTTCACTAAAGTAATCTTAACTGCATCATTTAGGATTGATGGTGTGTAGTAAAGGCATATCTATATTCCAACCAGATTAACCATGTTGCTGGATTAAAAATCCTCTATATTAGTACTCTAGTACTAATATTAGTTTTTGAAGTATTATCACAATAAATGTCCATGACCCTAAGTTCTAGGTTAATTCTCAGCAAGTCCTCACTGTTATATAATATTCTTTTAATAACCAATTAACCGCATAATGTAAAGTATTTGATTGCCATAGTTCTGTAAAGCTAATTAGCTTACATAGGGTAGGTTTAGTTAAAATAGACTTGGGCATTTGTTTAGATTGACTTTCTTTGAAATTGACACAGTATGAGAAAGAGTCGTGAATTATTAAATACAGATTTGATTTTACCACATGTTTGCTATAAGACATGAGAAAAAAAAAAAGACTGAGAGTCCTAGTTACTCTTTTTTTCCAGTAGCTTAATTAAAGTACAGAAAACAACATAAGCTATGGAGTAAATGACAGAAAGCTTAATTATTCTACATTTATCTTTAGCAGACAAATGGTAAATGTGATAAAATCTTAGGAGACTTATAGCATAGGCATGGTTAGCTTCTTAATAAGCAAATAGTTCTGAAAAATATTATTGGCTAAATTCAGAAGCATTAAGTTGACACCTTAGTGATTTTGACAGTTGTTAAATAGTCATTGTGGCATCAACATTACAACACTTACATGATGAGCAATAACATGTTTTAATGTGTGTGTACATAAAATCCCATTTTCAGTCATCAATAATTCATCTCTGGAGTGGAACACAGGTATCCTGTATGACAGTACAAATATTCTCAGTTTTGTCTCATCGATTCTTGCCTAAATTCTTGAAATTAATGAGCAGCACAAAACCTCCAAGAGTTCTGTTGCAAAGATTTGTACTTACATTTGTTAAAAGCTAAAGTTTATTTATTATCTTAAACTTTTCATTTGTGAATATATAACCCATGTATATTTCATTTTTTTCTGGGTATTTAACCTCTTCTTGTTTTATATAGACTTAATTTATACAACCAAAAGAGGGCACTGCTTCATCAGCTATTCTTTTACCATCATACTTAATATTTATTTTCAAGACACTAAAAATCTATTGGGTACAAATTTTGATTTCAAGAGTAAAATTGTATTCAATATTAACAACTCTCAAATAAATATTTTAATTTTTGAGCTCTTAATCATGATAGTGTTCTGTTTAAAACTGAATATAAATAGTGACACAGAAATTTCAAATTGGGTTATGTTCTGAGTAGATATCATAAGAATTCTCCAGCATGTTACCAACTTGGATTTGATTCTCTATGTATCTGTCCGAGAAGGAATGTTTACACCTGTGAAGATATCTTGCTATTAACAAAAGATCATCACTTAATTTCAAAGAACTTGAGCCCTGTGTCTGTGATTTTATATATGTCAAGAGAAGGCTTAGTTGTAAAACTGCTTATTAATTTATTGTTTTTTGTTATGATCATAACAAAAATAGGATGCATGACTCTAATTACTATTCTATTAATGTAAGGAAATATGTTTTGTCTTTAAAGCTAGCAGTACTGACATCATTTTTTTTTTTTTTTTTTTTTGGTCGAGGTATAACCACACATTTTTTCTTTTGGAATATTCCACACGTCATTTTTTCTGTAACAGAAATTATATCTTCTACTTCTTGTCAATTCCTATACCCAAAGTCCATAATAATCTATTTTATCAATATAGTACATCTATTTTATACTTTATAGATCACAAGTAACTTCAGTGTTACTATTTTCAATTTATTTTCTAATATTTACTTCTTCTATGATAACATCCTAGTCTTTTAGATTATCACTCCTTGGATGGCAAATCCACAATTATTGTACACATTTCAAGTAACCTTTTATTTTATATTCAAGAATCTTCTTAGCTTGTATGAACTTTTAAACTGCTTCATTCCTGAGGCCTTTGAGTTATCTGATCATAGCATGTTTTATGATTAATTTTAAGTTATTATTTGTTATTTGTGATTCTTTGAGACTTTCTCCTCTCACATTCTTATTTTTGAAACTCATAGATTTCCTCCCCAAACCTCTTCATGTTATCTTTTGGAATTTTTACTATCAAGAAAGAAAGGATTCTTCCTAGTGTTAGAGTCTTCATTGGAGCCTAACAAAAACTCAATGATCAAACACAGATGCTCTGAAAAATGTAGAGAAGCTTCTCCCTTGGCACACTGTAGGATCTTTGTACCACCTTTATGCTATATTACTAATTCTCTCACGTCTTTTACATTTGAGTACAATCACTCCTCCCATTACAGAAAATCTTGGTTCTATTGTAAAAGTTTTGAGTTTGTGTTGTATCTTACCTCTATGCTTTCTGTTGTTGTTTGCCATAACTTTCCCTCTTTGAAATGGCTGACAGAAAACATGCCATGAATAAAGGGAGATGACTCTTTTATGTGCAAATGGTAGAGATGGAAGTCACCAGCATCTACCTCTTTTTGTTGCTGATCTTTACTTTTACAAAATCAGAGTCCCTTATGCTAACAATAAGCAATTTGGAAAGAAAATTAAAGCAGAGTCTAAGAGCCCCTTGCTAATAGTGTCTATTTCTAGACTTCATTTCCTAAGTCCATCCATAATTTCAGAGTCATTTTAATCACAAAGTTATGGTGAAGACTACCAAACCATGCTGGATAAAACTGTACTTCATAACAAAATATATCCTAAAGATAGGCTAGTGACAGTCACAATCGGATTTTATAGAGACATTCAACTAGCCTTGTGAACTGAGTAACTACAGGACTTTTGGACTTCCCATTCACAGCTGCCCAGTGTTAGGTTAGTTGGAATACAGACTGCAAGTCATTATAAAAAATATCCCTTAATATATAGAGACATTCCATAAGTTCTGTGACTCTAGAGAGCCCTAACTAATACATGGGCTTCTATATTGCTCAAAACAGAGGCTAAAGAAGTAGCCCGCATGGCTTCCTAGAATCCAAGCCTAGAAAAATACTAACAGAAATACACAAAAGTTTGTATAGTGTAGTGGAAAGAATTCACAGAAGGATGAGATGATAGTAACACTTTAGAAACCATGAAATAATGATATCTTTTCTTTTAGAAAGAGTCATGTCCTCAAGTCTTATCATTTTTGGGTAAAATGTGTTCATTTATAGTGTGGCAGAATATGCAGCTTCTCTCCTGAGCCTCTCAATTCACTGTAGTTCTTCAGCAGTCTCTTCTGATCTTTTCTGCTTCTCTGTCTTTGTCCTAAATTGCTAGAGCCTGCAAGATTCCAAAGGAAGAATCTCATTCAGATTTACATTTGGATTCCGACTCCAGTCTCAATTCTCCAGGAAGCCTTCCCATAATCTAGGTTTATTTTCCTTTGTCTTTAAATCTCAAGGAGGAGGGTGTCTATGGATGAGAACTTGGCAGCTAATATTTAGTCAGCGCTGACTATATGTCAGGCACTTATTAGCTCTTTTAATCATTACAACAGGCTCGTGAGGTGGATCTTACCATATTATTATCACCACACTAAAACAAAGTGTTAGACTCTGATAGTAGTATCTTGTCCAAGATGACAAGGCTAGTAGGTGGCAGGTTACTTCCTCATTGTATTATATTGTTAGTAATTCTTTATGTCTGTGAAAACAGTGGTAGACACTGATCTTGCTGTTCTTTGTGTTTAGAACGAGGCCTGGTGAAGTACACATGAAGTATATATTTAATTGATGTGTGTATTCTGTAATGTTACATATGGAGATAATATAAATGCCATACTATTGTACATTTGTGTTACAAAACAGATAAAGTCTTGTTTTGTGTCTGAGTTTGTGGTCAGTTTTCGAGAGAAGTTCCCTGACATGATGAGAACGAAGTTATGTTCCTTTGTATTTGAGTGTAATGTTATTTAAGTATCTGCTAGGTTCATTTGGTTGATAACACTAGTTAGATCCAGCATTTTTCTAAGCTTTTGTTGCCTGAATGATGTGTCTATTGGCAAGAATAGGTTGTTGAAGCACCCCGCTATCAGTATGTGAGGATCAATGTGGTTTAAGTTGTTATTATGTTTTTTTTTTTTTTTTTTTTTTTTTTTTTACAAAATTTGATGTCTTTGAATTTGGGGCATAGATCTTAAAAATACCTGGGACCATGGGGTTAATAGCGCCTAGTCCACCAACCCATGAGAGTGCAGAAGTTGGACCTTGATCCTTACACATGTGTGGCAATTGTGCAGCTTGGTCTTCATGTGGGTCCCTTAATAAATGGAATGTGGGCTATCTTGGTCCCTATTCCCTGTCATTGGATCTCCTTTCACCAATTGGTTGGGTCTCAGTGGGAAAGGATGTGCCTACTCCTGCTGGGACTAGATATTCCAGGGTGGCATAGTAACTGGAGGGGAGGGCTTCACCTTCTCTGAGGAGAAGGGAGGAGGAAATGTGGGGAGGGATTTCTAAATGTGGGACTGGAAAGGAGGGGGCTATGATAGGGTTGTAAAGTGAGAAAAAAGTAAAAAAATAATTGGAAGAAAAAAGATACATAGTTATAGATACAGATATAATTACATACTGAATTCATAGCAACTATTCAGTAATTTTTCCTTATATGTGATCCAAAGATATTGCTTTAAAATGAACTTGTGTTTTAAGCTGGGAAGAATAAAATTTCTAATGAGTTTAAGCATTCAAATAATCAGTGCTATGTGTGTAATTTAGGAAATATTTTCCACAAAATGTTCTTAAAACTAGGCAGATCTGGATATAGACCTTAATCATTAACTAGGCTTGAACCTCTAAACACAAGTTTTGTATCTTAAAAATAGAGTAGTATTGATTTATACATACAGCACCATTATTACTATGATGTCAAATGCATTTAAAATGCCTATTGTACTGTTTACCTTCAGTTAAAAAAAATGGCCTCTAGGTAGATTTTTCTTTTGATGAGTATGTAGTGTACTTCACTATTTCTTATGATGAATTTTGGTTTAAAGACTATTTGTCAGATGCAGTAAGGGCTATAGAAGCTTATTGATTAAGTCCAGTTATTTGGAATATCTTTTCTAATCCTTTACCCAGAGGTGATATCCATTCCTGGCATTAAGGTGTGTTTACTGGATTCTGAGGAAGGAGCGATCCACCCATTCTCTTAGGCTGGCTTTTAATTATGGAAATGAAAACATTTATTAGGAGTTACTAATAAGCAATGATTATTGATTGCTGTTATTTTGTTTTCATTGCTCTGTGTGTGTGTGTGTGTGTGTGTGTGTGTGTGTGTGTGTGTGTGAGAGAGAGAGAGAGAGAGAGAGAGAGAGAGAGAGAGAGAGAGAGAGAGTAGGTAGACTTCTCTTCTTTTGACTTTGCTGGTCTGGCATTATTTCTTTCTGTGTAGTGTATCTTCCAGCACCTTCTATGGGATTGGGTTTGTAGATAGATGTTGCTCAAATTTGGTTTTATTATAGAGTATCTTAATTAAATAGTAAGATATATAATAAAAAGAATATGAAAGTATATTAGACACATTTCTGGATGACAGTTCCAAAAGTGATGCTTAGCTACAATTAAGTTAAATAAAAGTCATTCAGTTACTTATTGTGGAGATGTTATTTCAGGCTTAACATCATGGAATAATAGGCAAATGTGTTATTTAAAAATTATGTATATGTAGGAAACCAGAAGAACATGACCCACTGAATCAACTAAGTAGGGCTCACGTAGGGTCACAAAGACTGAAGTGGCAAACATGGGGCTTTCAAGAGTCTGCCCTGGGTCTTCTGTGTGTATGCTATTGGTGTTAGGTTGGTGTTTTTGTGGCACTACAAACAGTAAGAGCAGGTAGGTCTCAGACCCTTTTGCCTGATTTGGCGACTCTTTTCCGTCTTTCAGGTTTCTTTGTCCAGACTTAAATGTGTGCTGTTGCCTTACCTTATGGTGTTCTGTATTGTCTTGTTCAGTTGCTCTCTCTTTGTGGCCGGCTTTTATTCAGAAGGAAAATCAAGGGCAGTGGATCTGGTTGAGAGAAGATGAGGTTGGATGGGACTAGCAGAAGGAAGAATGATAACATGTGTTGTATGAGATATGAATCTATATTTGCCTTCCGGTTTGCACCTGCGCCTGGAATGTTCATGTCTAAAGGAAAGATAGGAACAAAAACCGAACAGGGACTGTAGAAAAGGTCATTTCGAGACCACCTCACATAGGGATCCATCCCTTCTGCAGACAACAAACCCAGACACTATTGCTGATGCCAAGAAGTGCTTACTGACAGGAGCCTGGTATGACTGTTCTCTGCAAGGTTCTACCAGCACATGACCATTACAGATGCACATACTCACTGGCAACCAACGTTCTGAGCACAGGGAACCCCAATGGAAGAGCTAAGGGAAGGACTGAAGGAGCTAAAGGGGATTGCAACTCCATAGAAAGAACAGCATCAATCAACCAGACCACCCAGAGCTCCCAGAGACTAAACCACCAACTAAAGAGTTTGCATAGAAGGATCAATGGCTCCAGATACATATGTAGCAGAGGATGCCTTATTTCACATCAATGGGAGGCAAGGCCCTTGGTCCTGTGGAGGTTTGTTGCCCTAGCGTAGGGGGAAGCTTAGAGCAGTGAGGCAGGAGTGGGTAAGTGAGTGGAAGAGCACTCTCATATAGTCAAAGGGGAGAGGGGAACAGGGGAACATGGGGGGTTATGGAGGGGTAACTGGATGGGTGATATCATTTGAAATGTAAATGTATAAAATGATTATTAAAAAAGAATTTATTTTCAATTAAAGGAAGAAAAGTGAACTTCAAATGTAGTGAAATAGAACATGATCAGCATCCAGAGTGAATCACAGTCCTGCTTTTATTATTGTTTCCTTTAATTAAGGAATTAATTAAGTTAGTTATTTTATTTTCCCTCCCCGCCTCTCCTTCCAGTCCCTCCTACCCTCTCCTCATCAACTCCTCTTCCTTTTCTCTTCAGCCTTGGCATATGAAGTTGCAGTAAGAATTGGGTGCATCTTCTCCTTCCTATTGAAGCAAGGGACCCCAGGAGGGAGAACATGTCCCAAATGCAGGCAATTCAGCCACTAGTCCTGCGGTTAGGAGTCCCACACGAGGACCAAGCTGAGCAACTGTTAAATATGAGCAGAAGGCCTAGGTCAGCCTCTTATATCCTCACTCCTTAGTTGGTGGTTCAGGCTTCATGGCCTCCTATAGGACCAGGTTATTGATGAAATTTGTAGTAGTAACTTATCTACTGTTTTATAAACATAATGAAGTATGTTAAAATAAATGGCAACTCAGCCTGTTTGTGTAACTGAACAACGTGAAATCTATTCAAAACTGTTAGCGTGGAGGGTCAGTTTCCCAAAGTTCAGATGTGTAGACAATTTTAGGAGATATATTAAAATAATAATAATTATATTAAAATAATAATAATTAATATAATTAAAATAATAGATTTTTTTAGTGTAGATGTTAGGTCAACTGATTTCTTGTGTATTCCAGACTTGATTTTGTGCTTAGCTAGGGGTTACAAGGAGTGAGTGGGAAACACTGTTGTACTGTACCATTTTCTAAGAAATGTTAACTTATGATGCTTATGTTGTTCCCCGGATTACCAAGGGAAATTTAGCAATTAGACTCTAAGACATAGATAAACATAGATATTACAAGTCTAACTCCATATGTAGGTACTAATACATGAATATATGCGATGACAGTAAATAAAAAATGAAGACAATCCATTCAATTACACCTGATGCATGCACATGATTTACCAGAATAGTATTTCAGTTTTGTGCTTAAATATTGCAACTGTTGATTCATGAACTTGCAATGTCTTTTTTCCCAAACCTATCTGAAATTATAGTGTAACTATATCATCTATCATTTTTCTTTCCTCCTTCTAAGACTTGCTGTATACACTTCAACACTCTTATTTAAATTCATGACCTATTTTTCAAATATATATGTATATGCCTAGACTTCTTTAGCTCTGACAATTAGCAGTCAGATATTTCTCTAACATATAGCAGCAAAGGCTATCCTGAAGGATGTTAAGAAAACAACATGTATAATGTACTTGACCCGACAGCTTTCTGGACAGAAATACCCTACAGCTAGGATGTGGGCTAAATACTCTGTAACTATATCTATCTATCTATCTAACTATCTATCTATCTATTCTAAATATAACCTGCTTTGTCTATATAAGGTTGTTAGTATGTATGTTTCAGGTGACCATTGAGTATTGGAGAACCATTTTATATGTTTTCTTTGGTGAGAATAACGTTTATGTTCTCAGTAGTTTTTATTTGCCTCTGTTTCTTTGTGTAAGTTTGGGCCTTATGAGCTTTCCCTCATTTAATTTTGCATATCTATTATTGTTCTGATTCAGCCAGGTTTCGAGAGTTATGTTGGTGGAATTTTATAGATTTTGTTTCTGAAAGTATTATGATAATCTCACAAAATCTCCCTAATCCAAACTAAGTTTTAAATTGATTTTAAGATGAAAGATTTATTTTCATGAAGTAGTTAATTTCATTATATATGAGTTACTCTTTGCCTATTTCGAAGAATGGTCAATAAGTCTAGACTTCTTTAGCTCTGCCAATTAGCAGTCAGATATTTCCTAACACATAGCAACAAAGGCTATCCTGGAATACGTCTAGAAAGCAACATTGATAATGTACTTGATGGAACAGCTTTCTATACAGAAATACCCTATAGCAAGGATGTGGACTAAATATCCTTTGTAATCTAAACTAGTATTCCAATATCTTCTTACAGAATCACATATTGCTACTATGGAGTCTAAAATATAGTTTTTCAACATTTAATTCACAAGCAATAAAAATTTGCTTAAATCCCAAGTTTTACTAACTAAACACTGAAGACATGCATACATATTATATATATATATATTCATACACACACACACACACACACACACACACACACACACACATACACATATATATATATGGACATGAATAAAATGAAAGTTGGTAGGAACAGTAACATATTACCAATTTTCTAAAGGAATTATAATGTTATATTACTGAAGTATTAATATACTTAATATATGATGAAATTAAATTCTATTTAATCTCTATAGATATAGTATAATTAACAACTGAATACATTTTTCTGTTGTGACTAATGTATCACCTTACTCACATGTTTATAATATGACATTTATTTATGAGCTAAACTCAGATACATTATATGTACATATAATATTCCCACACCTAAATTATATATTATAAAATAATATGTGTTATATAAAATACACATTACACATACATATATATCAAAGAATTCATAACCATGATTTTAAATGTTATAATATATATATATGTTTATATATGTGTGTGTATGTGTACATATATCTTACAGTTACTATAAGAAATAAAAATGGGATGGACAGAGCATTTAATGAAGTGTTTGTCTTGCACACACAGGAAGATTATTTCTCCCACCCCCACAGAGAATCTCATCTTGGCTGGCTGATGAACAAAAGATGTCAAAGTATTCAGATATGAGAAACAGGGAGAAATATATCTTTTGTCTTTTGAATATTATTATTGGCCAGTAAGTTTAGATTGCCTGGCTTGTTTTCAAATAGAAGATATTGTTTAAGGAGAGAGGAAGCAAGAAAGACTGATAAGGAGAAAGGCAGAGTGAGCCAGAGAGTGAGAAAGAGTGAGAGAGCAAGAGAGCAAGAGAATGAGAGAGAGAAAGAGAGAGAGAGAAAGAGAGAGAGAGAGAGAGAGAGCCAGCCTGAGGAATAAAAGTCAGTGTTGTACTTTGCCTTACACACACACACACACACACACACACACACACACACACCCAAAGAATTTGTGAGGAAAAACATTGGACAAAGGAAGACTATTCTGCAATAGCTTTTTAGGATAGGCTAGTGTAGTTAACACATGAATTGAAGAGGCAAATGAGAAAAACCTTAATATGAAAGATTAACAAGCCAGGTACATAAAACTCTGCATAGCATGTATCTTATAAAAAAGATATCAGGAAAATCCAGTGAGATGCAATGAATTTTGACAATGATAAAACATGGAAACGAGAAAAAATAGAGGAGTCATCACAGTGAAGGCAAGAAAGCTGCTTATTTGTAATGCTCTCAACTTGCTGAGGACTGAAAGTACAACTTAGATTGGAGCAGAAGAATCAGATTATCTGATTCTCATTCCAAAATTAAATTTAATTTATAAATGTATGGTGTTGAGTTAGGAAAACAAGCAAGGGAGTATAAAACCAAGTTGTCTAGGTATATAATTCTATACCTCTCACTATAACTTAGGTTAGCTCAAATCTGGAAATATCAAATAAATAAAAGTTCATTGAAAATAAATAAGGGAATAGAACATCCAAAATGGAACTTTTAGGAAGAAAGAGGAGTCTGGTCTGCCCCAAAGAAATATTTGTGAATTTGACTTCATGTAATAAGGAGCGGAGGTCCAGGAGTCAGGAAATTAATTTTTTCCTAAATATTTCCTTGAAAATGTTCGTCAAAGTTTTTTATTTCTTCTCCTCTGTCTCTCTGTCTCTCTCTGCCTCTCTGTCTCTCTCTGTGTGTGTGTGTGTGTGTGTGTGTGTGTGTGTGTGTGTGTGTGTGTGTGTGTGCGCGCGCGCGTGCATGCGCACGTGTGAGCTCTGCAAACACTCTTTTTTTGTTTGTTTTGGTTTTTCAAAACAGGGCTTCTCTATAGCCCTAGTTGTACTGGAACTCACTCTGTGGACCAGACTAACCTCAAACTCAGAAATCTGCCTTCCTCTGCCTCCCAAGTGCTGGGATTAAAGGTGTGCGTCACCACAGCCCGGCTCAAATTTCTTCCTTCACCTAGAATCTTACACACAGTTACTCAGACTCTCTGACAGAGAGTTGATGACACAGTTGCCCACTTACTGTAGATGATGCTAAGGCCTTCCTGTCATTGAAGTACTGAAGCTCTCACTCTATAACTTTCCTCATAGTCTTTATAACAATGAGCATTATGAAACTCAGTCTTACATAAAGCCTAAGTTCTCTGATCAAGGACATTACCTATTAAGGGAGTTATGTCTTTCACTAAGGCATCAATTAAACTTTTCAATTATTTAAATAGATTGGCTTTTTTATTCATTCATATTAAATTGTATTAACTATTATAAACACACAAGAGAAGACAGTCAATTCTCAAATAAAAATTTTTGTTTTTTAAATTGCTATTCTTATATCTCAAAATTGATCCATATTGAATTTTGGAATATTTTATAAACAAATAATTCTTAATTCCTGTGAAGAGTCTCTTTATGTATGTTACTACAATTGCTTCAGAACACATCAACTATAGAGTTGGTATTATACTGATTACTTGATTGGCAATGCGATATTTTATGGAAAAATATTTTCTTCTTTAAAAAGAATGGAAAAGAACATGTATGTATGGTAACTTTTCCTACATTGTTGGATACTAAGCACATAGGATAACAAGGGAGGGGGTTTGCCACGTGTTCTAGGTCAGGCTGAGCTACATTATCACCAACAACAGCAGCATAAGAAATAAAGCAATAAAAGAAGACTAAATGTAGAAGTAAAATGTAGTGTAAGTGGAGACACAATTCTTCCTTGCTAAACCCATTGGTGTGCATTGTATATTGAAAGGCTCTCATATTGTATAGTGTTCAGCACATTCCCTTCTCTCTAATAAACTCCTACACACATTTTTTCTGCTCAGAGGATATTCATTTTAACATTATGTTATTTACTTTTTCTATAATAGATATTCAAATATCTCTATGCCACTTTAAGAATAAAAGATTTTTAATGAGGATTTATTATATTGCAAAATTATATATTGTTATGACATTTTTATACATAAATATATCTTGTATTTTACTCATATTAAAGAATTAGAACCTGTATGATTGTATACTGCTGACCCCTTTATCTTTCCACATATTCTCTGTTCTGGTTCATATCACTTTTTACCACTTATGTATTTAGTTAACTTATTTACTTACTTATTTGAAATGCTCTTGTATCTTCTTTGACAATTCTGTACAATAAATATTTTCTTAATATTTTTCCCACTCTAACTCTTCCTCTGTCTCTCTAACCTCTCTACCTACCAACTTCATGATGCTTCTCTTTAAAAAGAAAAAAAGACATGGATGCTGACAAATATTTGCAAACTCCATTTGAGCGCGTGTTCTTAAATGGAGTGTTGATGATTTTACATCTTTTGAAAATACTTTTTATGAACATCTCACTCGTACTCAGTGAAATTAATATGTGACTCAGTCTTGAAATATATATGAAAAGGAATGGAGTAAAGTAAAAATTTCATGTTTGAGTTTACCTATAGGCCATGTAGTAAAGATTTTCTAAGAATTTATTGTTGTTTTCATGGCAGTTGTCAAATATTTTTATTCCTAATATCACTTGTTATTTGTTCTGGTGAAGTTATTTTGTGATAATATGATTACATGGAATGTGTTACATATTTTCACATTTAATATTGCATCAAATTGTTGTTAATGTCTATTGGTAGGAAGCTTTTCATTCGTTATTCTCTGATGATTAATCTTAAGAGACAACTGTGAAATCTAGTACTTAATTCCAGTAGAAGCTAATCTTTTCACTTTAACATTAGTGTATTGTAGATGACTATATAGCATATCTCACAGATAAGGAACATTAAACATTTTGATATAAAAGGAATTAGCTGAGTGCATTTTTGTTGAATATAATAATGAGATGATTTTAAACATTTATATGTTTTTATTTTATATTAAGCATAAGGACAAATTTTACGTAGAAAATATCAAGAATATAGTTATTTTATTGATATATTTCTATATAATGAGATAATCTAACTTGACAAAAGTCTTCTCATGTTTTTAAGTTGCAATTTCTTTCTATCTACATTTAAAGATGGAAACTCAATTTCCAGTCAGGAAGCAGTACTGCAAGATTGCTTAATTTTTCGACTCTAATCTAATAGAATAAGTTAATTTTAAAAACCAACATAAGTGAGTATATTATTAGCTACCTACAATTTCTAAGTCCTCTTGAATAATGACTACACATTAAAATTAATATGTTTAAAGTCAAGACATATTTAGCTAATTCAATAATGGAGTTTTAATTATATTTATATAAAATAAGTTTATTCCTTTCTTCAAATTCCAAACAAATCAATGATTAAGAAAAGCAAAACTTGTAATTAAAGAGACTGACATCTTGCAATCCAACCAGCAATGGAGGAGTGTTCCTTTTTCTCCACATCCTCACCAATATCTGCTGTCACCTGAGTTTTTGATCTTAGTCATTCTGACTGGTGTGAGGTGGAATCTCACTGTTGTTTTGATTTGTATTTCCCTGATGCATAAGGATGTTGAACATTTCTTTAGGTGCTTCTCAGCCTTATGAGTTTCGTCAGTTGAGAATTCTGTTTAGCTCTGTTTCCCATTTTTTGATAGGGTTATTTGGTTCTCTGGAGTCTAACTTCTTGAGTTCTTTGTATATATTGGATATTAGCACTCTATTAGATGTAGAATTGGTAAAGATCTTTTCCCAATCTGTTGGTTGCTGTTTTGTCCTATTGACAGTGTCCTTTGCCTTACAGAAGCTTTGCAATCTCCTGAGGTCCCATATGTCCATTCTTGATCTTAGAGCATAAGCCCCTGGTGTTCTGTTCAGAAATTTTTCCCCTGTGTCCATGTGTTCAAGACTTTTCCCCACTTTCTCTTCTATTAGATTCAGTGTATCTGGTTTTACATGGAGGTCCTTGATCCACTTGGACTTGAGCTTTGTACAGGGAGATAGGAATGGATCAATTTGCATTCTTCTACATGTTAATCTCCAGTTGAACCAGCACCATTTGTTGAAAATGCTGTCTTTTTTCCATTGGATGGTTTTAGCTCCCTTGTAAAAGATCAAGTGACCGTAGGTGTGCAGGTCCATTTCTGGGTCTTCAATTCTATTTCATTGATCTACCTTCCTGTCACTGTACCAATACCATGCAGTTTTTATCACTACTGCTCTGTAGTACAGCTTGAAGTCACAGAGGCTGATTCTCCCAGGAGTTCTTTTTTTGTTGAGAATAGTTTTTGCTATCGTGGGTTTTTGTTATTCCAAATGAATTGAGAATTGCTCTTTCTAAGTCTATGAAGAATTGAGTTGGAATTTTGATGGGGATTGCATTGAATCTGTAGATTGCTTTTGGCAGGATAGCCATTTTTACTATATTAATACTTCCAATCCATGAGCATGGCAGATCTTTCCATCTTCTGTGGTCTTTCTTCAGAGACTTGAAGTTCTTGTCATACAGATCTTTCACTTGTTTGGGTAGAGTCATACCAAGATACTTTATATTGTTTGTGACTATTGAGAAGGGTGTGATTTCCCTGGTATAACCACTCTGGAAATCAGTTTGGCAGACCCTCAGAAAAACAGACATAATACTACCTGAGGACCCAGCTATACCACCCCTGGGCATATACCCAGAAGATGCTCCAACATGTAATAAGGACACATGCTCCACTATGTTCATCACAGCCATATTATTAATAGCCAGAAGCTGGAAACAACACAGATGTCCCTCAACAGAGGAACAGATGCAGAAAATGTGGTACATTTACACAATGGAATACTACTCAGCTATTAAAAACAATTACTTCATGAAATTCGCAGGCAAATTGATGGAAATTGAAAATATCATCCTGGGTGAGATAACTCAGTCACAAAAGAACAAACACAGTATCTTCTTACTGATAAGTGGATATTAGCCCAAAAGTTCGGAATACCCAAGATTCAATTCACAGCAACTGTTGGACTGAGTGTTGGGTCCCAGATGGAGAAGTTGGAGAAGAATACACATGGAGGGACCCATGATGGGTTTGGAACAAAAAATAGACAAAATAATTTTGAAGCATTTCCATTTCTCATTTTCAGGGACAAGAAAGGATAATGCATATATGGGTTTATGAATCAGAAATTATCAATATTGATTATCAATTATCATTTTTTAAATTCACATACAAATGCTGCTTCTACTTTGAGTACAATAATTTCAACGCTCATCTAAATCTTATGAAAGGCTGCTCTTTTAGAATGTATAAATGTAGAAGATTATTTTTCACTTTCAAATACTATTTTTTCTACTTTTTATAATTAATGTTAATAGACACCTAATATCCAATTAAATTAAAAGTTTTACCCTTCTTGCCCTCTTCTCCTCCTTGGCCTTCTTACTCCCATCTAGGACCATCAGTTTCATTTCTATGCAGCTTTGAATTTTAACTCAGGAAGCATCTTTTATTCTGTTTTTTTTTTTTTTCTTCTGCTCTGTAGTGGTATTTTTAAACTTGGTACATTTATATTCATAACTTCATACTTAAATTTCTGAAATAACTCCCTAATTGATCTCTTTCCCTGTTGTCATTATCCTGCCAAAGTTTCATTTCTAACTCAGAACATAGACACTAAAATAAATACTTGTTTGTGCCATATCCTATGATATTCTATTCTTTAAGTTTCTACCCCTTAGCAAGATGAATGTCTATGGACTGACAAATATTTCTACACAATGTATCAGGTAGATTTCAAAGAGATAAATGTTGATTTAAGAATTATTTTATGTCTTCCTCCTATTCACTGGCATA
The DNA here is from genome assembly GCA_028551405.1 of Uromys caudimaculatus. Lineage (NCBI taxonomy): Eukaryota > Metazoa > Chordata > Mammalia > Rodentia > Muridae > Uromys > Uromys caudimaculatus. The sequence continues at coordinate 45,418,984 of CM052712.1, forward strand.
TGCTAACACATTTAGTGTATTGAGTCAAGGACATAAATAATTCTTTGTTCACAGAAGGATATCCCAAGTTAACTCTCAGTTCTTAAATTAAACAAAAATTATAAGATAAATAAAATAACAATGAACATTAAAACAGACACAAATACAATATATCACTTGTAATTCACTGTACCTAAATTCTAATATTTCAGATAAGCGTTAAGTATTTTAGAATTTTATATGCTCTTTAATTTATTTGACAAATTAATATTGTTAAAAAGTTGTACTTTATCTATATTAAACTAAAAACAGTTGTTACTGCTCTTTTAAGAAACAGTAAAGTGGAGCTGAGATATAATTTTGAGGCCTCTAAGACACTTTAAAGTATACTACTTTCCTCAGACACACTGTTTTAAGTGTTATATTTTTGAATCAAAACATCAGTTGCAAGATAGTGTCTTCATACATGATATGGATATTACATCCATAAAATCTCAAAATCATATTTTCATAAGCAAAGTTTATATAATGACCTTCCCATTCAACATGCCAGTATGGATGGCGGTATTTCATAATGACTAACCAGGAGACAGAGAGCTAGAGTCAGCAACAGGAGAGATTACTTGGTGGGTAAGAGAACTGAGCATTCTTCCAGAGGACCAAATTTCAACTCTCAGAATCTACCTGGAGGTGACAACTCTAGAATTCCAGGTTGAGGGGCTCTGACACTATAGTGTCACCTTTGCAGTCAGTGCATTCACATGATGCAGACACATATATGAAGGGGAAACACTCATATTTGTAAAAACAGATGGAAGCAACCAATGATTGCAGAAATGTGGAGACTTAGCATGGAACAATCTCTCTGATAAACTATTCAAACTCAAGTGATCAATCTTGAACTCATATACATACTAACAACACTGAATGGGTTTAATATGATATGTATGCACTTTTTAATCCATGTCATTTTTATATTAATTATAGATTGATACATGTTATACTAAATATAATACATTAAGTACAAATGAGTTTCAACAGGGCTCACTGAATGAGTTCAGACGGGGAGAGTGAAAGATAGAATGATATAAAATATTGAACTCGATAGAAACCCTCTGGATCCCAACAGCGGCGACTAAGGCAGGAGACGTCGGCCTGGGCCACCAGGGTTCCATAGTCGAGCAGCGCCTGCCGGGAGAAAGTTACTCTCCCAGGAGTGTGGAAAAGCCCCGAGTAGGGGCAAAACGAGCCCCAGTGCTCACCGATTCCGCCCGGTTTCCGCGGGCCACAGAGACTGAGGGACAGGAACTTCCGGCCTCCACTGGCAGCCGAGAACCTCAGCTTGGGCCACAGGGCCCCATAGCCGATTAGCGCCGGGAGAGGGATACCCTCTGGGAGCTTGGAAAAGCCGGGAGTGGGCCCAAGACAAGCTCCACAGCTCACCAGGAACTGCCCCGAACCCGCGAGACATAGGGACTGAGGTAGGCAGGCATAGAAACCCCCTGAATCCCAACAGCAGCGGGTGAGGCAGGAGACGTCTGCCTGGGCCACCAGGGTTCCATAGTCAAGCAGCGCCGGGAGAAAGTTACTCTCCCAGGAGCTTGGAAAAAACACCTCTCAGAGAGAGCTGGTCTTCAAGGAGTATTGATACAGAGGCCTGCAGGCGTGAAAAGCCACAGCCAGAAAATAAGATCAGCTAACATCAGAGTTAACAAGATGGCAAAAGGCAAGGGCAAGAACCTAAGGAACAGAAACCAAGGTCACTTGGCACCATCAGAACCCAGCTCTCCCACCACAGCAAGCCCTGGAGTCCCCAATATACCAGAAAAGCAAGACTCAGATTTAAAATCATTTCTCAAGATGATGATAGAAGACTTTAAGAAAGAAATGAATAACATCCTTAAAGAAACACAAGAGAACAGAGGTAAAGAACTAGAATCCCTTAAAGAGGAAACACAGAAATCCATTAAAGAATTACAGGAAAACACAATCAAACAGACAAAGGAAATAAACAAAACCATCCAGGAGCTAAAAATAGAAATAGAAACAATAAAGAAATCACAAAAAAGAAATCACAAAAAGAGACAACCCTGGAGTTAGAAAACCTAGGAAAGAGATCAGGAGTCATAGATGCAAGCATCACCAACAGAATACAAGAGATAGAAGAGAGAATCTCAGGAGAAGAGGATACCATAGATAACATCAACACAACAGTAAAAGAAAATGCAAAATGAAAAAAGCTCCTGGATTGGCAGGATTAATATAGTAAAAATGGCCATCCTGCCAAAAGCAATCTACAAATTCAACGCAATCCCCATCAAAATTCCAGCTCAATTCTTCATAGACTTAGAAAGAGCAATTCTTAAATTCATTTGGAACAACAAAAAACACAGGATAACAAAAGCTATCCTTAACAACAAAAGAACTTCTGGGGGAATCAGCATCCCCAATCTCAAGCTGTACTACAGAGCAGTAGTGATAAAACCTGCATGGTATTGGTACAGTGACAGGCAGGTAGATCAATGGAATAGAATTGAGGACCCAGAAATGAACCCACACACATATGGTCACTTGATTTTCGACAAAGGAGCTAAAACCACCCACTGGAAAAAAGACAGCATTTTCAACAAATGGTGCTGGTTCAACTGACAGTCTACATGTAGAAGAATGCAAATTGATGCATCCTTATGTACTTGTACAAAGCTCAAGTCTAAGTGGATCAAGGACCTCCACCTAAAACCAGTTACACTGAATCTAATAGAAGAGAAAGTGGGGAAAACTCTCGAACACCTGGGTACGAGGGAAAAGTTCCTGAACAGAACACGGGGGCTTATGCTCTAAGTTCAAGAATAGACAAATGGGACCTCATGAAACTACAAAGCTTCTGTAAGGCAAAGGACACTGTCATTAGGACAAAATGGCAACTAACAGATTGGGAAAAGATCTTAACCATCCTATGTCTGATAGAGGGCTAATATCCAATATATACAAAGAACTCAAGAAGTTAGACTCCAAAAAACCAAATAACCCCATCAAAAAATGGGGAACAGAACTAAACAGAATTCTCAACTGAGGAAATTCGCAGGACTGAGAAGCACCTAAAGAATTGCTCAACATCCTTAGTCATCAGGGAAATGCAAATCTAAACAAGTCTGAGATTCCACCTCACACCAGTCAGAATGGCTAAGATCAAAAACTCAGGTGACAGCAGATGCTGGTGAGGATGTGGAGATAGAGGAACACTCCTCCTCTGTTGCTGGGACTGCAAGTTGGTACAACCACTCTGGAAATCAGTGTGGCGGACACTCAGAAAAATGGACATAATACTACCTGAGGACCCAGCTATACCTCTCCTGGGCATATACATGTTCCAACATGTAATAAAGACACATGCTCCACTATGCTCATAGCAGCCATATTTATAATAGCCAGAAGCTGGAAACAACCCAGATGTCCCTCATCAGAGGAATGGATACAGAAAATATGGTACATTTACACAATAGAGTACTACTCAGCTATTAAAAACAATGACTTCATGAAATTTGCAGGCAAATGGATGGAACTTGAAAATATCATCCTGAGCGTGGTAACTCAGTCACAAAAGAAGGAACATGGTATGTACTCACTGATAAGCGGATATTAGCCCAGAAGTTCAGAATGCCCAAGTTTCACTTAACAGTAACCGCTGGACTGAGCGTGAGTTCCCAGATGGAGGAGTTGGAGAAAGGACTGAAGGAGTTGAGGGAGTTCGCAGCCCCATGGAGGGTGCAACAGTGCCAATGGGCCTGATTCCCCCCCCCCCGGTCATCCTGAAGTTTGGACCACCAACCAAAGAATACACATCTATGGACCCATGGTTCGGACCACATATGAGTTAGAGGACGACCTCGATGGCCATCAGGGAGAGAGGAGAGGCCCTTGGTCCTGAGGGTGTTAGAGGCCCCAGTAAAGGGGAATGTCAAGGTGGGAATAGGGAGATGGGTGGGCGGGTGGGTGGGAGGTGGAATTCCCTCATAGAGGTAGGGATGGGGAGGGGATGGGGGTTTCCAAAGAGGAGACCCAGAAAAGGGGAAACATTGGAAATGTAAATAAAGTATCAAAAATAAAAAAATAAATAAAACGGGAAAAAAAATAAAAAGATTCTAGGACCCAATAATGTAGGGTACTCAGTAAAGAGATTTCACACACACACACACACACACAATAAAATAAAAAATTAAAAAAAAAATAAAATATTGAACTCATATATAAAATTCTAAAATTAGGAAAGGCTTAATTAAAATGATTTATTGTTATTTTTAATTATGTGTGTGTTCCTGTGTGTCTATTATGTATGTTTGGGGTGCTGCAGAATATAGATGATGAAATCAGATAATCTGCAGTTAAAGTTACCTAGATTCCTTGATCTGGTAAGCCATGGAAATTTGCTTGGGTTTGCAGGATTAGGTATGGTTTCATTAGAATGGAGGGGATATTAAATTTAATAAAACAGTTATTAGCTCCAATATAGGTGGCACTATTACAACCTAAATTATTTGTAAATGTTGGTGATTTCTATACTTTGTAGGATTTCTATCTGGGTGGGAATATTAATTGTTTGGTATCTCTTGGTAGCATGCACAGGAATTTTAATAACTGTGAAAAAAATCTCCAGATAGTAGTCTTTCAATTCAGTTCAAGGTCAGTTTCTTCTACATGTTTCTCTATTGTGTATAATATCTTCAGCAATAGGAACTTGCTTTTAAGTATGGGGAGGCAACCAAGGTAAGAAAATTAAAGTGTTGCACAGTACAAAAGAAGAAATAAAAATTCATTCTATTCACAGATTACATAATATTCTAATACAGAGATCCAAAACGTCCACCAAGAAATCTTTTAGAAATGATCAATATTATAATTGAAATGGCAGGATATAAAATCAACTAAGAAAATTAGCTGTCTTCTTATATACAAATACTTTTCTGAGAAAGAGAACATAGAAACATCTTCATTCATAATTGTTTAGACAAATGAAGTATCTAAAATTTAATTTAACCAAAGAAATGAAAGACTTCAGCAATGAAAACATAATTCTTTGATTGGTGAGACTGAGTAAAAACAACAGAAGATAGAAAGGCTTACAATTCTTATGAATTATCAGAATTAATATTTTGAAAATGACCATTATGATAGAATCAATCTTAATCCCCAAACCATGATATTGATACAATACAAAACAAATATTCTAAAACATGTGTAAAGGAAAAAAAAAAAAAAAGAACCAGGCACCAGGAACCAGGCTAGCCCACGACATGTTAAGCAAAAAGACCAGAGATGGAGGGATTATCTCATCAGGTGTCAAAGTTTATTACAGAGATGTAGTATTATAAAGAAAATGACACTGTCAAAAAATATTAAAAATACAAATAGACTTTTAGAACAATTGCACAAAAGAGAAGACTCAGATATGTATTCACATAACTGTGGACATTTGAAATTAGACAAGGATGAAAAAAACATAACCTGGAGAAAGCACAGCATCTATAACAAGCGGGACTATGAAAATTGGATGTCCACATGTATAGAATAAAATTAGATTAGTGTCTATCATTCTGAACAAAACTCATCCCTCAAAGGATCAAGGACCTTAATAAAATGATGAAATAGCTATATGAAAACTTAGGTAATACCACAGAAGATGCAGGGGTGGGAAAGGAGACTCACTGAAAGGGATTCCATTTCCCCAGAATTTGAGACTGAAAAATGACAATTAGCAACTCTAAATATTATACAACTCTAAATATTATGGAGGGAAAGAAAACAATCGATGGATAATAGGAAAAGCCAACAGATTGGGAGAGGATCTTTTATAGTATACATCTGAAAGAATATAATATCTAGATACTACAAAGAACTTAAAAACAAAGCAGGAACAATAAAACACCCATTCAAATGTGAGAGTTCTCAAAATAAGAAATAAAAATAGTTTAAAAAACTAAAAAAAAAAAAAAGTTCATCACTCCAAGTAAATAAGAAAATACAAATCAAAGAACATTGAGATTTAATCTAACAGCAGTCAGAATAGCAAATATCTACAAACAAACAAACAAACAAACAAACAAACAAAAAACCACCTGAGGACAAGTGCTGGAGAAAATATGGAGATAAGGGAACCCTTAGACACTCCTGTTGTGATTGTAAACTGATACCGCCACTCTGGAAATCAGTGTGGAGAATTTCCATAAAACTAGATTAGATCTTCCATATCACCGAGCTGTAGTCTCTTCACCATGTGTTTCGAAGAATCAACATCCTCCTCTCCAGATCAGGCATGACCATTAATACTCTATTCACAATAGCTAATAGTAGAAACGAATTAAATGTCCTTCAGCCAATGAATGGATAATGTAAATGTTGTATATACTCATATAATACTGAAAAAGAAATCATGAAATTTGCAGGTAATGGATAGAAGTAGAACATGGATTAAGTGCTGTAAACCAGATGAAGAAACACAAACTTTGCATGTTCTCTCATGGTTGGCTCCAAGCTCTAAATGTTGAGACCTGTGCACATAAACTGGAGTAACTGCAATAATAAGTAAAGTCAAAGGGGACTATTATTGCAGGGCGAGTGGGAGAAGGAACCACAGGGAGGCGAATAGCAGAGTGTAAGTGCTCTGAAAGGGGAAACTGGATAAGTGGGTCACTCCTGAGGGAGGGGTATACAAAGACAAAAGAAACGGGTGAAATCATACTATGGATGTCTGAAAAAATCACATAAGAAATCATAGTACTAACTATGTGTCTAAAATATCTAAAATATATGTAATTTATTGTATTCATGCACATTTGTACTTTAAATTAAATATCCCCTTCTTGGTTGTCAATGTTTCCCCAAGAAAAATACATTATATCACAAAATCTCAACATTAGGCATGACAAGTCCTCTTTTGAGTTATTGGTCAGGGTTGTCCAGGAGATTCCCAAAATATCAATGATACCTTTTATTGCCACCTGCCATTCCTCCCTAACCTACCACCACACCAGCAAGTAATGATAGAGGCAAAGGCCATATGGTTGATAATACTATGCACTTAAGGTCCAGAGGAGTGAAGCTAAATGTGACCTGGAAGTGACCTTTCTGAGGACTAGTTCTGGTGGTATGAGAAACTGTCATGGAAACATTTCAAAAGAGGGGAGCACTGAATATCCCCTACCCATCTCTAATGGGTATAAACTGCCCAGTGGCAATGCTGTGGTAACCTTACATGTGCAAGATTGAACTGACAGCCCACGATAGAATGGTTTTCAATTATGATTCCCACATCCTATACCTAATAGAATAAATGTCGCCAAAACTAAATTTGTATAAGTACTGGAAATTCAAACAATGCTTCCCAACATCAATAAAGGGGGTATATTTAAAGACTATTCTGAAGAGGAAAAACAGCTAGGCAAACCATAGTGATGGCGAATTTCCTGCCTGCTTCTTCAATGTAGAGAGAAGGATAGCTTGTACAGGGAAACAGGAAGAGACAAAGTCAAAGTTTGAGGTAATAGTTTGTTAAATAGAATGGATGCTCAGATTAACCTCAACACAGAAAGATGTCCAGAAAAAAACTGCATGATATTCTCTCTCTCTCTCTCTCTCTCTCTCTCTCTCTCTCTCTCTCTCTCTCTCTCTCTCTCTCTCTCTTCTGGGTAGTTTTCAGTATGGAGATCTTCCAGGCAGAGGATATGAACTAAACTGAGTGTGTCACTGAATCCAAAATTATAATAAATTCAAAATAAAATCAGCAAAACCCAGGAAGTTCTCATCACAAAACTTCCTACAAAATATGCAATAGCCATAAAGTATATGGAATTGAAACAAATGGTTAGAATTCTCTATCAGTATTGGTTATATGGCTAAGATAATTATAACTACCTTCAAAATACTTCACTTTTTGTCTTTGTTGTTATTTATGTTTGTTTGCTTCCACTCGATGTAGAAGTTTAATGTCAACCTGCTTGCTCCATCATTATTCTGCAATGGAAGAGTCTTATTTCCCAGTGGAACTTGGAGTTCCAATGTAAGCTTCAGTTTATGACTTAGCAAATGCCATTCTAAACTCCTTTGATTTATCTGGTATATTTCACAGTGGTCCCCACGTTTTTACTTTTTTTCCCAGTACAAAGCCACTTGGCTGCTCACTCCTGAGTATGTCTTTTATTACTCTGTGCTATACTTCACACTCATTTATCTCATCTTGTCACACTGAGCTGGTTCATACATTTTATTTATGATCACAAAGAGCACTTTTCTCTCACTCTATTTTTCATCTGCAACCTTTCCCTGAGCTTCCTTTGGCCATTGTTTCTATTTGGTAAGTGATAATACAGTGGGAGAATTGGTCCAGGAGGAAAGCTATACAAGTTAGGATTCTGAGAATCAGGTTGCTGGTGCATTTGGACGTACTGACAAAGGAACAAGTCTAATTTCATTTTAAATCACAGTGTCTCTGGTAAAGTATCTATTTTATGAAAGAAGTGGCTGCTTTGCTTATAATATCCATGTTCTCCAAGACATTATGAGCTTATTCTTCACTATACTTCACATTAGATACCTAAAATCATCAGATTCAAAAGAAGGTACAAGATAATGCATTAAAGATTGAAAGATAAACCTATCTGCATCTGGCAAATTCAAATTCTTTATTGGCTAAAACTAAAATTAAATTATTCAATTGCATGATGTTTTATTTTGATGCAGTTCCACTATGACCCTTCAACTTGTTTATTATTACTGATGAGTTTTTCTACTGAGAACTTTATATTCATAATTCAAAAATAGTAACTTTCTACATCTCCTGTGCAGCCATGTACAAACCACTGATGGATTAGAACCTAAACAAAGAATATTAGCAGACTCCAGAAGAATTCCTTTGGGATCTGGCCTTCCTGCTATTTCACTAGATATATTTATAGATTCAGACTATCACACTCAATTATCATATTGTATATAATGGTGTTTAGTAATACTCATTAACTTACCATGCATGTTACCTATGCAGCTTTGAATTTATGCATGCCCATGCAACTTTCCATTTCAAATACATTAGAAATTTGACTGGCAACATGTACATTTAACAAGGGGGGCATAATTTACTTTTAGAATAACAAACTTGTTTTAAGCATATATCTTACTATTTTTTTATGTAAGGTTGCAACTGCTTATACTGTTCTCAATTCAACAGCTAAAACTGAAAAGTCAGTAAAACTATGTTTGTCTTTTGTTACTAACATAATGATGGGGAAAAGTCATACTACACACCACAAAATGATGTAATCAGTTCATACTAAGCTCCGTTCAAATTTGTGGATCGTGTGTCAGGAGGCACAGTAATGCATCACTGTTCTTCAGGCTCCGAGGCTCATCCTCCAGTCACCGTTCTGGTGCACTGGCTCCTTCGGTACTGGACAGTTTCACCCCTTGTTCTGCTTTTAATGAGTATACACAGATTTCTTCCTTCACTAACTCCCGATAGGCCAGCATTAGTTATATCTTTCAGCTACAATAATTCAGTATTTACTTGAGTTTGGTGCTGCACAGACCTACTTTATTTTCTTCTTCTTACCTTCCTTCAGATGAACTGTCAGAAGCACTGATAGTGTGCACCGAATCCCTGAGGTATGCAAGCAAGCTTCTTCTCCCTTTCCTCTCCCTTCGTTTCCTGCCTTCGAAGACTAAAAGTCATACATTTTTTTCTCTGTCATAGAAGGTCTTCTCAAAGTACTTTTTCAAACACCAAAAGAGAAAATTGAAGGAACAATCGACATTCTTCATGTTTCTTAATGTAATGGTTTCATGAAGATTCCATTCTGTTTATTTTATTAAGCTTTCAGCAAGATTTGAAGTTTGGTGCCAAGGTAGTGATGTCTAGTGTCTAAAATCCTTAAAGATAGTCACACTATATAAAAGGAATGACACTTCTTTATTTGATCTCTGGAATGAAACTGCTTTACTTTTACTAATTCATGCAAAAAAGACATTCTCACTTGTCCTTGTATTTCAGGTTAATTTATTTCATGAACTATGATATACAGTCTTAAAATTTCCTTGTTTGTCACAAATGTGTCACCTCTGTTTCTAACTAACTGTGACATAATGTATTGCCAAGTCTGTTTTCTGCTGTCCTGCCAAAACTGTAATTAGTGAAATGAAGAGCTATCTTGAAATCGAATGGAGAAATCTATAAATAAATATTTTGTAAGAATGTAAATTAACACAAATCTACCAAGATCTATGAACTTGCTGTTTTTCATTGTGAATCACATTAATTCAAGCAAATTCCGGTTTTTATTTTGGAGATTAAGATTTAGTTCCTTTATCAAGAGTCATTTGTGTTGAAAAATAGTCCTATCAATCAAGACAGGAGATTAATTTTATAGCACATGATAGAATCAATGCTTAGTACAAAATAAAGTCAGGTGAGTGTACAAATAGAGAGAAATGAGATGGTTGAGTGAAATATAAAATAAATATAAAAGGTGCAGACCTCCACAGATCAGACCTTCACACATCCACATTTCATAGAAAGAAGACAAGTAAATATTTAGATTTAGTTGTTTTTATGCTGGGGAAATGTATGAATAGAGAAATTAAGTTTAATGGGGTCAAAATTATAAGCATTAATATCTGGAATTATTGTTATAAAAATCTCTTACCATTTTACCTCAAAAGAAATTACCACAAGTGGATACCAGCAAAGAAAGTGTGCACTCATAGATTCCATCCTCACTTTTTGTCCTGTGAAGTACAACGAAGGTCATAAATGTGGATTTTAATAAAATATGCACGAATGCTGAGCTTTGGTTTACACGAGCCTCCTATTATCGCTTCATGTTTTCCTCTGACAGAAATAGAATGTTATACATACCATAAGCTGCCTATGTAAACTCACAATTTATGGCAGATTTTTATAGCACAACCTTATTGCAAAGGGAAACTAATGAATTAACTTTACCTGCTTAAAATAATAAGCTAGAGGTGCTAGAAAAACTATGAAATATTAAAGATATTCCATTTTAAAACTCCCTATTATACCCTTAGAAAAAAAGAAAAAGAAAAGAAACGAAATTCTTAACTCACAAATCTCTCAGCAACTGCATCAACCAATAAAAATGATTTTTATATTTCTTATCATTAATCTTTCAACCCACTGTTCAACCCCAAAATTATTCTTCCATCTTGTCATGAATCTGTCAAAGGTACTGCTTCCAACAAAATTGACTCATTTAATTTATTTTTCTTTCCTTGAATCTTGCCAGCTTGTGTTCTCAATTTAAGAAATAAAACAAAATCTGTACTCTCTACTTTTGAGGTCTTTGGGTCACAATAAAATTGCATTTTTCTTTTTGGTTAAAATTATGTGTAATATAAATGTATCTACCTAAATAATATTTACATGGACTGAGAATAATTTCACAGAAAAATATCTTTAAAACATTACATGATGTCATGATTACTTTTAAACTTTAACAATTATACTTGAAATACATTACTATGCATAAAATCATTAAATCAGCTATTTTTCTAAGTTATTTTATTTCCATTTAATGACGTATCTATATGACACAAACTTTGTAAAATGTCTTCATTTCTCAATTTTCTTTTTTGAAGAGTTAGGCAGAAAATCTAGGGATGCATCTGGAAGGGTTATATAAAATTTTTCTGAATTCTGAATAAATATGACAAAGCATATTCATATAACAAATGCTTCTTTGTTGGATTATAACACATGGATCTAAAATCATATTTACATATATGATTAATAATACAAAATATTATATATTATATTTCTTATAATATGTGTTATATATATTACATGTATCATATATACATATATATAGCATATATATTTTTTAACAAAATATATATTATTCTAATAGTCTTTTGATTAACATTGTATATCAAAATGTTGATCTTTGGTTGACATGAGCTATGTGCATATACATATATATCAAAACTTGGAGCTATGTTTTTTATGTAAGTATGTAATCATTAAAATATGCTGACAACTATTTAGTTATTATCCTTGGAAATTGTCAAGAACTACTCAAAATAGAAATCCAAATAAAATCAATTATGAGATAGCACGATTTGTGCATTGTCACTTTTCAGTACCTGGATGCAAAGCTCATATATTAGATATTTTTGTATTCTTGGAAGGTAATAATTGTATTGATGCTGGTCTTTTCTGCTTATTTTCTCTTTTCTTTCCCAGTTATGTGCTGTTTTGAGCCAAGCTAATATTTATGTTACAATTCATTTGACTATATCATATTACCTCTTATCCAAATTGTAGAAGTTACATGAGCCATGCGTAAATATTAGAGAGCACCAATGTGAAGAAATTCATACCTATGTGAATCAGCACGATTTAAGTGGTTTCATATACATGAATATTTTCTACTTATAAATAGTTTCATACTTAAATCATTTTGAACCATGTGAACATGAATTTCTTCTTTCCATTAACTACTAGCTACAGAAATTCAAACAGACCAACATTGCTATATCTGAATATGAGAACAATAGCCTTTACATAAAAGTTTTTAGAACATTAAATGAGAAAAGATTTTATAACTCTTAGACCAAGACACCGTACAAAGGACCATATTCAGCTTCACATTGTCCTTATCATTCTTCTCTCTTTAGCAAGTCTCTGTCGTGCACATTGTGTACAATGTTTAGAATTTCAGAGTTAAACTAGTTATCTATGCCTATCTTGAATAAATAAAAATCTCAGACACAGGTATGTGATTTCTCTTGAGATTTGAATTTCTAAAGAAAATCATGCGTGAAAGCCATTTAGATGAAATTTGCATCTACTACGGGCCCCAAGCCCAGACACTTGCCCACTTTTATAAGACACTCACCTGTCTGTAATCACTCATCCTTCCTGTGAAAAGACGTGCCAGTTCTGAATGTACATCCCTAACCTATATAAATCCCTCCAGAATTTTCATTCCAGGAATATGGGACTTTAGGAAAGAGTGTTGAATCTTTTTTTATTTTCTTTTGGCCCAGATTGGCAAAAATTTAGTCCTCCATGCCTCAACCCTTTCTTTCCTCTAACGGACCCTATCCCGTGGTGAGCAGGGGAGCTATGTCTTGTGACATTTTGAATCTTCAAAAATGCACAGACACATAGCTGCTCATGTACCCCTAATCCAGGTTTCTCTTCAAATTGAATAAATCTTTCAACATTTTGTATTCATATATTTCTGTGAATGCAAACACACACATACACACACAAACACACACACACACACACATACATGCGTGCCTTTGTGTGTGTGTGTAATATGAATTGAACATCCTAAACATACTTTTAAATGTATATTATGTGCACTCTCAGAAATATATATATATATATATATATATATATATATATATATATATATGCTATACATATACACACACATATGTGTGTGTGTCTGTATATTTGTAAATATATAGCATATAAATTGTGTCTTAAAGATATGTGAATAGAAACAAAATTATGGGAAAAAGAGATGTTATATGGGAATTTTTAGAAATATACTATAATTATTAAAGATATAAGTAGAAGAAAGATGTTTTAATATTTTTAACTAAAAGGGTAATATTTTTACCTGCCTAAAATGTTATTTTGTTACTTCTTTTCCTCAAGTCTACATTTCAATCCAAGAATGTATATTTGGCAATTTAAAATGCTGCATTTGTCTGCACCTCCTCAAAAATAACGTAAATATGTACAATATTTTTATATTTCCCATTGATACACATTTATATCTGAACTTGAATATAAAATATATAGGAAATGGGATCAAATATTATCCTGTATCTCGATATCTGCATGATGTAGAAGTTAAATTCTTAAAGCAAAGAGTGTTGAATTTTGATTTACATAAATATTTTCCATGAATTTGAAAAAATTAAGGAGGGGTGTGATATATGGGCGGATTTGAAAGTAGCAAATGGAAGGGCAAATGCCGTTTTTTATTTTCATCCAAAAAAAAGTAAAATAAATAGCAAAGTATTAAAATGCATTTTGCACCTTCTATAGGCATTTCCTAAATTGAAACTTCCACCTTTCTGGTGTCTCTAGCTTGGGTCATGTTGAGATCAAACTATTCAGCACACAGATATATCAGGGTTTTACAAAAACAGAAAGAGTGGAAATTGAACATGAACAGTTAAACTAAAAAAAAGGGGGGGACATGTAGATAAATGAAAATGCCACATGTGCATTAATTTATTGCAGACAAATAGCTACACAAGCCAAACAGCATGTGATATTCTTTCCTCCATGACATTAAATGTTGCATTTTGTCATAGATTCAAAGATAGAAAGAGAGAGTGCTAGTTATGAAAATAGCTGAATCTTGATCACATATTAAAAATAATAATACATGCTAAGAGTTAAACATGAAAATGGCATTTTGATGGTATAACTTAGAAACTTGCATTTCAAATGAATAAATGAAAGGAAGAAACTAAGAAAAGAAAATTCATACGGTATACCTAGAGAGCTAGCATCGTGGCAAGGGTAAGGATGGCCTGTGAACCTTTGGATTGATACTTGAACTATAATGACAAATGTGGCTGTATTTGATGGACATGCAATCAATGTTGCGTGGGTTATGACTGGAAATGCTCATATTATTATTTAATTAACACTCACTTAACAACCTTTATGCTGTTTTTCTGTATGGCTAGTCTTATGAATCATATATTCAGGTACTAACATCATATTGAATAGCATAAAGTTCCTGAGCCAAAAATATTTCTCTTTAATTCCACAGCATACAAAAAATAATTATGAATGCTTCACAAACATCATTTTGCTACTTTTTCATAGCTTCCTACGGAGAAAAGTGTGAAAACTTTTAAAGGTCATTATATAAATATTCTTCAATTACTTCTTTAAATTATACCATTACTGATAAATACATTTCTCAAGCATTATATAATGGAGAATTTCATCCTGTAATTGCTAATTAGTTCAATATTCAAAAGCAGGTAGCTTTTATTTAAGTCATGATTCTCTAATTGGCTATGACACATAGTATATGTCTATATTCTCACATTCCTACTTTAGTATCTTTATTTTCTATACTATACATTTATATTCTTCATTTCTCTCATATTTCTTTGAAGGAATATGTCTTTTAGAAAAGTTTGGAAAAAGACATATTGGAAAGTCAATTTTATATGTTTTATAATGTATAATAATGTTTATTTCACTTTTGAACTCTAGGTGTTGATATAGCAATAAGAATACATTTCCTTTAGTGGTAATCAAAGTTTATGAATTTTTACATCACTTCTCTGTGTCCTTTTAGCTCTGCTTTTTTTTTTAATCTTAAAAAGATAGATTTTATTTTATTAGTTCGAAAACAATTTTAATCTCCTACAATACTTCCCAAACACAGTTTCCCCTCCCTCCAGTCCTCTCACCACCCTCCCACTTCTCTCTCCTTCATATTTACTACCTGTCTGTTTCCCTTCAGAAAAGATCAGAACTCTATGAAACAACAACAAAACAAAACAAAAGAATATATAATAAGATGAGGCAAAACCCCAACTACAATCACAATTAGGCTAACACATCACAATTAGGAGGTAAAATCTCTCCTGAGCAGGTTAAAAAGTCAAAGACACACCTGATCCTACAAAAAATTCAGACTAACATCCATAAAATATGCAAAGGACCTGGTGTAGAAACTTGTAGTCCCCATGCTGGCCACCTGAGTCTCTGTGAGGCCAGGAGGCCTGCTTAGTTGATTCAATGGCTCTTGTTCTTAGGGTTTCCTCCATCCCTTCTGACTCCTACTGTATTTCCTCCACATTTCCCTGGGGTTCTCCAGTCTCCAGGGCAAGGGACCCAAAAGAGACTTTTGGCTTAGACTCTCCCATAGCTGTGGGTCTCATTAGCTGTTCCCATCTGATGTTGTAGGAAATTTCTCTGAGGACAGCTACAGGGGAGATGGTTTAGTGGTTAAGATCGCAGGCTGCTCTATCTTTAGGACTCTGGTTCAACTCTCAGTACCTGGATTGCAACTCACAGCTGACTCTAAGTCCATTTCCAGGGGATCAGACAACTGTACATAGGCATATATGCAGTCAAAAGACCAATGCAAAATAAAATAAAAGTAAATAGATTATAGCTCTGTGTTTTAATGAGATTCCTTATGCCATTTGTTTTTGGAAGTCTCTTCACCCAGATTCTTGAGTACTGCAGCAATTTGATTGAGAAATGTTTGCCATCATCTTGGGCATTTGAAAACTTACGCCTCACATGGTTTGGAGAGGTTTAGGTGGTGCACAAATGTAGGAAGGGGACCTCCACAGGGTACTTTTTATTTTGTGCTCTTCACTTTGTGCTCCTGATCTAGCTACCATACCAGCGGCTTTCAGCCATGCATATTGACAGTGATGGACTGCTATCCTTCTGAAACCATAAGACATATACACTCTTCCATCTATAAGTTGCTTTGATCATTGTCTTGTATCATAACAATAGAAATGTAATTTGCCTTGTTCAAATAAAAAAACTTTCCCTTATAGTAATACCTGAATGTATACATTTTCCAGTAATTTTTTCTCATCAAAATGTTCTCATAATTTATATTTAATTTTTATTTTAGTTTGTATACATTTATTTATTTAATGCGCATGGGTGCACGCATGCGCGCGCACACACATACACACACACACACACACACACACACACACACTTGGAAGATGCCTGTTTTGCATTTTTTGCAGAGACTTCTAGTAAGATATATATATAGTGACATATATATATATATATATATATATATATAGTTGTATGCTTATACAAATATGTGTATGCTAATTTTCCTTTACTTGATCTTCTTTTCATTTTTAATCTTTATTTTCATCTAGCAATTCTATCTTCTCTTACTTACTTTCCACTTTTCTTAGCACTTATAATCACATTCCCAACCTTGAGCTGAGCCCTCCTAAAACAAGTATCACTCAAGAAAATGTACCACAGCCTTGCCCACAGACTGATCTAGTGGGTGCAATTTCTTAATTTAGGTTCTCAGTTCCGAAGTGTCTTTAGCTTGTGCCATGTTGAAATAAAAGTAGCCAGTATATCATCTTTCTATTATTTTAACAAAATCCCTAAGGAAATCATCATATAAATATGAAATTCTTTTAATTTAATTTCAAGAGTTAGCCACATTGGCCAATCATCTGCTAGCTCTCTTTCTTTTGAGCAGGTAGTGAGAGATCCTGTGATGAATTGAAACATCATGAAGAAATCGCGTTTACCTGATGCAGAACAATTTCAATCCAGCAGCATAGCTTCTCTGACAAAGGATCACATCAGGAGATAGAGGCATGCAGATCTCTGAGTTTGAGTCAGTTCTGTTCAGTCATTTGAGTTCAGTCAGTCAGCCCAGGAGGTAGTGCCATAGAGTTAAGTTCAATTTTGTTCAGTTCATGCAGTGGAGGCAGTTGAAGCCAAATAATATGAAGGATTCAGAGCATCAGAACAAATTGCCATAGTTAGTTTGAAATCAATTCAGTGAGAAGCTGAGAGAAGCCACTTTGAATCAGTCAGTTTGGAGAGGAGTTTGAGCCCAAAGCTCTGAGTTGAATCAGCTAGCTAGAGTTCAGAAAGAAATAGAAATGGTGAGCTTATTCAGCATTAAGCCTCTGAGAGAAAAATTATATCAGGTGACTAAAAGTTACATTTATAACCTGATGCTAGCAATATAGAAGAAAAAGGGAAGGTACTAGGCCTATTATATCTCCCTTGAGCACATGTTCTTATTGTCCTTAATTACTTCCTCCAGGGTGTAGCTCTTAAAAGAGTCTACTGACTCTGAATAATTTCAACAAAATAGAATTTCTATTGTCTCTCTTATATTCAATACAAGTGCCTCTATTTCTCTTGGCATAGATTAATTTTTTCAAAATATGCATAATTTGTGATCTGGCAGTAAGTCTTGATTAGATTGGAGATGTGAACACTACTGACATTTTATGCAGTTTTTCAACAACCTTCTTAATTTCAACCATGGTCCTCATGTTAGGCTTCAGAAAGCTTCATTAACACTTCTAAGTTTTCCCTGAGGACTTTGGTAAATATACATACACTTCTTGATTTTCATGAACATTTTTCCTGATTACAGTGAACAATTCAAGTTTCAAATGCTCTCTCTTAGGACAAGTCAAAATTTGTCCTTCTAGCTATTTTTCATAAATTATTAGAGATCTAGTGTTTGATTTTTATGTTTCTGTTTTTGAATGATTTTCGAAGTTATGTATCTAGGAGTTCTGTGGAGAAACCCATAATATCAGGACAAACGTGTATCAAGTTAGTCAGATGTGATTTTGTTTATATTTTCTAATATAAAGAAAAACTGATTCTGTTAAAGAAACATCTGTCCTTTTGATAAATAACATATAAAGTAAGAGTTGAGCAATCTACTATTATCTTTATTATACTTTTATTAATTTTACATAGTATTTTGATAATATTTTTTCCTCCACCAATGTTCTCCCACAACTTCACCTCCATCCATTTTATTTTTGTAAAGCAAGAAATTCTGAAAACTACCTAATGCTTCTGGATTTTCTATTCTCATTGATACTGTTGTTGAAGAGCCACCGAAAAAAGAAGTATAAGGAAATGGCAGTGGGATTCATTTACACAGGTGAGTATCTGCTTTAAGCTTGTAGTAGAAAAGTTATAATTTATATTGTCCTCAGATCTTCCTGTTTTTCTTCCTCTTAAAATAAAAAAAAAATGTATTTATGTTACCTCAGAGTTTAGTTTAGATGTACCATGTTATATTTAAAATTTAGATTTTATTCTTTCAGAAAATTGTCAAATAAAAAAGACACTTCTCACAGTGCAACATTAGCAGTTCTGTGATGGGTAAGCTTATGCACCTCACAATGGCATCTCTAAAAAGGCTTTTACCAAGAGCTATTGTGTCCATTACTCTTCAATTCAGAAGTCCTCACCATTGTACAGCTTTCACTATGCATTTCCCTCTTGATGCTGCAAAATCGAGCACATCATAGTGTTACTAGCTTTTGATGCTTTGCTTGAAAGTATTTATTCTTCCTGTCACACAGAAGTAGGTGCATGCCTTAGGTACTGAAGTACTAATGAAGTAATAACAAATACATGATGTAAATAATTAGTTTAATAAATACAGATTTTCCTCCATACATTGCTGGATTCGTTAGTTAGAAAGTCACATTTGTATTTGAAAATAAGCACTAATGTGTTCAAACATTTCCTCTCTTTGTCATTTAGGATGTAAAAGTAGAGTATTCTGCTCCCTATAAATTTTAATTTTGCAATGAACTTTCCTGTCTCCACATGACCATTCATCTCTGACCTCAAGCTGTATTACAGAGCAATAGTAATAAAAACTACATGATATTGATAAAGAGACAAACAAGTAGATTAGTGAAGTAGAATTGAAGACCAAGAAATGAATCCACAAACCTATGGTCATTCGATATTTGACAAAGGAACTAAAACCATCCAATGAAAAAAAAGACATCATTTTTAACATGTTAAATGGTGCTGGTTTAACTGGAGGTCAGCATGTAGAAAAATGCAAATTGATTCATTCTTATCTACTTGTAGAAAGCTCAAGTCCAAGTGGATCAAGGACCTCCACATAAAAACAGATACATTAAAACTAATAGAAGAGAAAGTTGGGTAGAACCTCGAACACATGGACACAGGGGAAATTTTCCTGAACAGAACACCAATGGCTTATGCTCTAAGATAAGAATCGACAAATGGGACCTCAAAAAATTGCCAAGCTTCTGTAATGCAAAGGATAGTGTCAAAAGGACAAAACGGCAACCAAAAGATTAGGAAAAGATCTTTACCAATCCTACATCCAATAGAGGACTAATATCTAATATATACAAAGAACTCAAAAAGTTAGACTCCGGAGAATCAAATAACCCTATTAAAAATGGGGTACAGAGCTAAACAAAGAATTTTCAACTGAAGAATATCAAATGTCCAAGAAGCACCTAAGGAAATGTTCAACACCCTTAGTCATCAGGGAAATGCAAATCAAAACAACCCTGAGATTTCACCTCACACCAGTCAGAATGGCTAAGATCAAAAACCAGGTGATAGCAGATGCTGTTGAGGATGTGGAGAAAGAGGAACATTCCTCCATTGTTGGTAGGATTACAATCTGGTACAACCATTCTGGAAATAAGTCTGGCAGTTTCTCAGAAATTGGACCTACTACTACCTGAGGATCCAGCTATACCACTCCTGTGCACATACCCACAATATGATCCAACATATAACAAGGACACATGCTCTACTATGTTCATAGCAGCCTTATTTATAATAGCCAGAAGCTGGAAAGAACCCAGATGTACTTTAACAGAGGAATGGATACAGAAAATATGGTACATTTACACAAACGAGTGCCAGTCAGCTATCAAAAACAATGACTTCATGAAATGAGTAGAATTAGAAAATATTATCCTGAGTGAGGTAGCCCAGTCACAAAATAACTTACAAGGTATGCACTCACTGAAAAGTGGATATTAGCCTCAAAGCTGGGAATACCCAAGATACAATTCACAGACCATATGAAGCTCAAGAAGGAAGACCAAAGTGTGGATGCTTCAGTCCTTCTTAGAAGGGGGATCAAATTACTCAGGGGAGAAAATAAGGAGGCAAATTGTGGAGCAGAGACTGATAGAAAGGCCATCCAGAGACTGCCTCAACTGGGAATCCATCCCACATATAGACACAAACCCCAGACACTATTGTAGATGCCAATAAGTGCTTGCTGACAGGAGCCTGATACAGCTGTCTCCTGAAAGGCTCTTCCAGAGGCAGATGCTTACAGTCAACCATTCGACTGAGGGAGGAGTTAGAGAAAGAACTGAAGGAGCTTAAGGGGTTTGCAATCCCATAGGAAGAACAACAATATCAACCAACCAGACCCCCTAGAGCTCCCAGGGCCTAAACCACCAACCAAAGAATACACATGGAGGGACCCATGGCCCCAGCCCCTATGTAGCCGAGGTTAGCCTTATAGGGCATCAATGGGAGGATAAGCCCTTGGACATGTGAAGTCTCAATGCCCCAGAGTAGGGGAAATCCAGGGCTGGGAGGTGGGAGTAGATGGGTGGTTGGGGGAGCATTGTCATAGAAGCAGGGAGAGGGAAGATGGGATGGGGGTTTCTAGTGGGGAAACTGGGAAAGGGTATAACATTTGAAAGTTAAATAAAGAAAATATCCACAAAAAGGGGGGGGGGTTTGGATGTGCCAAATTATATAGGCTATTTAGTAACATAAGCTGTTATGGGGAAGAGCCTACAGGGGAAGAAAAAAATCACTAATTCTGTAGACATGATAACTAATCCCAATTGTCTACTTGCTTTCATCTGAAATCAAGCAAACTTCAAGCTGTCAAGAACTAATGGAAGCTATCATCTTGATTGGATTGTTTGTAGCAGGAAGAGTCAACCTAAATCTGGGTCATACTTTTTGGGTGGCAGCCCTCCTCCAAAAAAAGGTTATAGAATAAGGAAAAAGGTTTTGATTGCTTTCCTTAACACTCAGTATCAATATTTTAATTCTATTATTAAGAGTTTTGTTGTTGTTTGATTTGCTTTTGGCTTTTTGTTTCTTTGTTTTTGTTTGTTTTCCTGATTGAGATCCAACTTCTTCAGTATTTCAATGAGGTTTCTAAGAAGACTGAACATCAGGAGTATTTCAGGGATCTTCAAGACTCCACACCCAGGATGAAACTACTGAGAAGTAGCCTTTTTGACTGAATAACTAATGTGTTCATTCTAGACTTTCTGTTCCATAAGAAAACCCTGACTAATTATACAGTGGGCTTATACTGTTTTAAAGAATTTAAATTAATTATTTATGTGAATTTATAATTACCACTAAACAGAAATTAACTGTGGAAAGCATTGGCAGCAAAGCATGAATATTATTACCTAAAGATTCTCAAATAATTATTGGGGTACCCAATATTTAATAACAATTAATGTTTGACATAATATTTTAAGATATATTATTGTATATATTTGTGTGTGTGTATTTTGAAAAAAGAAGAATTATGTACTTTATAAGAATGTGAAATTTGCTTCATATTACAAACACTATTTTATTAGATACAATTATGATAATTAAATTTTATTTAAAATATATTTCAAAGTATTATAAAGACAGTACTTAATTATTCTAGTAGTTGGATGGCTCTAATGTAAATCATTTATGTTAATGCATATCTAATGTAAATTCATTTTTTTGATTATAACATTACTGTGAAAATATGAATGGAAGAATCATATTCAAATATAGATTTTATAGTCTAAGTCCATCAAAATTAAAATAAATTCATGTCACAAATTGGAATATTTGTTCATGTATCTACAATAAACATAAGTGTGCATGATTTCTCTGATACCCAGATGTCATTTGAGGGAAAGCAAACAAATTCTGAAATAAAAAATAATTTATTTAATTCAGGGAAAATGAAATCAATTTTAATGCTATATTAAAGATATTTTTCCAAAATTATATTCAAAATTCTTTGTTCTTTAGTTTAATATTATAATTATACTGAACCATATTTTACTTAGTCAATTGCATTAACCTTACTGGTAGATCTACAAAACATAATTATTTTTAAATATTTTAATTATAACTTATTCATTCATACAATATGTTTTGTTCTTACCAAGCCTTCAGTTCCTCACCTTTTCTCTGCATGCTGACTTTTCTGTCTTCATGAGCTTTCTCTCTTTTTATTTAATATAAAATGCACAGAGCCTAATGCATTCATGCATATTTATAATAGAGTAGAGCCATCTATTGAGCATTGGTCGTATCTTAGGGCCTGCATCTCTGAAGAGAATTGTCTCTACCTCTTTAAACAGCCAGTAACTCTGCAGATAAGTGTGACATTTCATGAATCCATCTTCTTTGCAAGCTAGGGTTTTGTTTGACTTAATCGTGGGCAAAACTTACGCTTGAAATCTCATTCGTGGTGAGATGAAAAGTGCAGTGTCATTGTTGTGTCTGGTAAACTCTTTGTTTGGAGATATTCACTTCTTCTGTCTCTTATGGTCACTCTGCTCCTTCTTTTGTTATAATCCTTGAGCCTTAAAGTGAATTGTATTTTATGAAGGTCACATTTAGCTAATACTACATGGACACCTTTTCTTTGTATATTGACTAATAGGTTCTCATCTAAGCCCTATGACCTAGTCATTTGCAGATATGGAGCAGAGTTAATGGTATTAAGCATGTGTTCTATTTTGTAGAGCAGGGTCTAAATCATATCAAAAGTTTGTGGTTACTTTTGAAACATTCATTCTACTATTCGCCAGAGGTTATATTTTACCTAAGTAGTAATTATTTTAGCTTGCAGGTTTCACATATTCTGAATAATTTTCACCTCTGGTAATATGCTTAGCAATTTTTATCACTATGAAATCTAGCTAGAAGACATGAAGCTTCCAGATCAAGTCCGATGACTCAGGTATGTGTTGTTTATAAAGGGTCTTGCCATCAAATTATAGAGGATGAGCAAGTACAATACTCTGTGAAGTAGGTGTAGGTATAAACCTGCAGTGACAAACAATTTAAACATAGGTGATCCATACTGACACAGATTATTTTTAAAATTTTATAGCTGAAGCTTTGTAGTGATTTAAAAAATGCAGTTAACTATAAATTCCAAGCTCCTCTTGGTACAAAGAATGCTTCAAATTTATAAACAGCCACTCTTTTCTTGCTATCTATCTATGTATCTATGTATCTATGCATCTATGTATCTATGTATCTATGTATCTATCTATCTATCTATCTATCTATCTATCTATCTATCTATCTATCATCTATCTATACATCTATACCTATATATATAAACTTAATTATCTATATATCTACATATCTATATATCCATACACACACATATATCTATATACATATACTTACATCTATATGTCTATATCAAATCTATCTATCTAATCTATGTATATCTATATTTATATAGATAGATAGATATATCAATCTGTCTACATATCATCTATCTATATATCATCTTTATATCTATATACCTTTATAGATATGTCTATATCTATCTATCCATATATACATCTATTTATCTATATCATCAATATCTGTATCTACATTGACATATACATCTATAAATATTAACATATCTATACATATATCTATATATCTATACATATGCATACACATATCAATATCCATATTATATATGGATATGGGTATGGATAGATATATATATAGATATATATATATAGATATAGATACAGATACAAATATATGTTCATATATAAATTATATAAATGAGAACTCTCAACAACAGTTAAAGGAGAAAGGCAACATAAGTCAGATCTCCAATATCAGGGCTTGCTGTACACAAATATAATGTGGTTTACTCTTTTTCATATTTGCAATGAATCTGTTTATATACATAATTTTATATCAAATGATTTTATATGACTGAATAATTTAAATAATTAGGGATGTGATATGCATAGTTTAAACTTGATTTTATATAACAAAATCCCAATTAAATTATGAATATACTTTGATAATTAGATTTCTTATTCCACAATATTCTTGTCAATCTTTTTCATTGTTAAAGTTTTAAATTCAGGACAGGGTTTAACATTATGAAACTGCTGATTATTATTCAGGACAATTTTATTAATTTCTAATCACTAACATGAAGTGTTAATGACTTTCAACTCTTCCTCTAAGTGCTTTCTGGCCACTGAGATGAATCTGCTTTTTATTAATGTAGCCTTTTTGTAAGTAACATTTTCTATCTTTTTTTCTTTTTCTTCCTTTTTTTCTTTTTCTTCCTTTTTATCTTTTTTTCTTTCTTTCTTTCTTTCTTTCTTTCTTTCTTTCTTTCTTTCTTTCTTTCTTTCTTTCTTTCTTTCTTTCTTTCTTTCTTTTTATTTATTCACTTTATATTCGAGTCCCACCCCTAACCTCTTCTCCTCCAGGCCCGCACATAAAAAATCCCTCCTCCCATTACCCCCTCTCCTCCTCAGAGAAAGGGAAAACCCCCTTGGGTACCACCCCAGGCTGCACATCCTCTACAACTGTTAGGGCACCCACATAAAGTAAAAGACATCTGATACAAATGTGTAGGGGGCCTACAACCAGCTCCTGCATAATCTTTGGTTGGTGGTTCAGTCTGTAAATCCCCATGAGTTCATGTTAGTTAACTGTACAGTCATCTTGTGGTGTCCTTAACCCCTCTGGCTGGCTCAATTCTATCCCCCACTCTTTTGCAATATCCCCCAAGCTGCATATGATATTTGGATGTGCTCTCTGCATCTGTTTCTTTCAGCTCCTGGATGAAGCATCTGAGGAGACATGCTATACTCTGGTCTATGGGTATAGGAGAATAGTTTTAATAGTGACAAGATTTGGCTCTATTCCAATGTGTGGGACTCAAATTGGGCCAGTCATTTGGTGGCCATTCCCTCAATCTCTGCGCCATCTTTTGCCCCGCACATCTTGTAGGCAGGGTAAATTTTGTTTTGAAGGTTTTGTGTGTATGCTGGCATCCCCCTCCTTCCATTGGAAGTTCTACCTGATATCTAGTTGTTACTTAAGTCTCCGTATCATCTGCTGCTAAGACTCTCAGCTAGGGTCATCCTCATAGGCGCCTGCAAGGCTCCCCTGTCCGAGTCTGCTTGGCCTAGAGATGTTCCCCACCAATTTTTGTTATTTCTCCCAGCCCCCTCACCTGTCCCCTGCCCACATTTGATCCCCACTCCCCTTCTTCTTACACTCATGCCTGTCCCCATTTCCTCCCTCCCTCCACCTCCAATGTCTATTTCACTTCCACTTCTGAGTGAGATTCACACCTCCTTCCTTGGGCACTCCTCATTATTTACTTTCTTTGGGTTTGTGGACTGTAGCATAGTTATCTTGTTCTTTATGGCTAATGTCACTTATAAGTGAATACATACCATGCTTGTCTTTCTGGGTCTTACTCAGGATGACACTTTCTAGTTCCATCCATTTGTCTGCCTATTTCATGATGTCTTTATTTTAATAGCTGACTAGAGTTATATAGATGCACCACATTTTTTTAAAATAAAAAAACCAATAAATCCATTCTCTAGTTCAGGGAAATCTAGGTTGTTCTGAGTTTCAGGCTACTGTGAATAATGCTGCTTTGAACACAGTTGAGCATGTGTCCTTATGCTCTAGTGGGGAAATTTTTGGGTATTTGCCTCGGAGTGATATAGCTAGATCTTGGGGTAGAACTATTCTTAATTTATTTCCAATTTGGTTGTTCAAGTTTGCACACCCACCAGCAATGGAAGAGTGTCCCCTTAGCTCTACATCCCCACCAGCATGTGCTGTCACCTTAGTTTCTGATCCTCATCATTTTGATGGGTGTAAGAAAGAATCTCAGAGTTGTTTTGATTTTCATTTTCCTGATGACTAAGGGCATTGAATATTTCCTTAAGTGCTTCTTGGCCATTAGATATTCCTCTGTTAAGAATTCTCTATTTAGTCCTGTACTCCACTTTTTAGTTGGGTTATTTGGTTTATTGGTGTCTAATTTTTTGAGTTCTTTATGTATTTGGGTATTAGTCTTCTGTTGGATGTATGGATGATGAAGATTTTTCCCATTCTATAGCCAACTTATTTGTCCTATTGATGTTGTTCTTAGCCTTGAAGAGATTTTTCAGTTTTATGAAGTCCCACTTATTACTACTGATCTTAGTGACTGAGCTATTGGCACTTTGTTCAGGAATTTACGTCTTGTGGCAGTGTGTTCAAAGAAGTTCCCTACTTTCTCTTTATTAGATTTAGAATGTTCCATTTTATGTTGTGGTTTTTGATCCACTAGTACTTGACTTTTATGCACAGTTATAAATATGGTTATATTTCCATTTTTCTACATGCATACATCCAGTTATACCATCACCATTTGGTGAAGATGATTTGTTTTATTCATTGTATGATTTTGGGATCTTTGTCAAATAATCAAGAGCACAAAAACTTTGTGGATTTACTTTGGGTCTTCAATTTGATTCCATTAATCAATCTGTCTTTTTATGCCAATAACATGTGGTATTTATTACGGTTGCCCTGTCATACAGCTTGAAATCAAGAATAGTGATATCAGGCATATTTTTTTTTTTAACCTTTGAATGTTACTTAAGTCCAGTTAGACACTGTTAGTTGCCACCAACATATGAGTGATACTTATTGCATTTATATGAATATCTTTGTACACTGGAAATGGACAAGATTCAGTTATTGCAGCTGGATAAGATTGTGTAACTGCTTTCTTCCTTGATTACCTTTTATAGTATTTTCTAGTACTAATCGTGGCTAAACTGAAGAAATGGCCTGGTCCAAAAATGATTGTATTGCAACAGAATTGTTACTGTGAAGAAAAAGATATAAAATACTGAGTGAATTCCAGATATGCCAAATTCATTTTTTTCCTACATACTATGCATGATTGGTGTTGGTTAAATATTTCTTGGGCACTTCTATCCTTTTCTTTCTTGGGACCTTGCAAAGTTTCTGTTATAAAATTTCTTTACCATACAACTATCTGTAACTTTCTGTTAGTTAAGAGGTTTTAGAAACATTTGCCACAGATAAAAAAATGTGCTGTAGGCACAGTTTCCCCTTACAGCAGCTTGAAGCTACTTCAGATTATCTTATGATTCCGTGAAATGCGAGCCTGCCAGCAATGCACATTCCTTGATCTGTGAGACTCCCATTTAGCTCAGTTATGTAGGATTCAGGCAGCTGTCAGTTTATGAGAGCTTCTCAGAGTGTTGTAGATATCACAGTATTGAGAAAAGAGAGCAAGACGAGTGCCCTACAATGTATCTTTAGTAAGTATAATAGATTGATCCATCACATAGCTTATTTTTCCTATTATTGATAATTTTAGAAGAAAGTAGACATAAATTAAAAGTATTTAATGTATATCTCTGACTCTCATCAGCAGTAGGATTTTATAAACAAAACAAAGATAATCCTAGCAAATGATGCCCACGATCTCAACTAATACAATTTCTATATTTTAAATTATTTCTCAGATACAGTATTTTTATGACTGGCATACAAGTTACATGATATAGTTTAAGAAAGGCAGATGACTTGTTTTGATGTAGAGTTATATTAAAATGGGATATAGAATCATCTAATTTTATCAGATGTGTCTCCTTGCATTCTTCAAAAAATTAACTATGGAGAATATTATTTTACATTACTTCTCTTATGGTAAAAGTTAACATTTTTCTATTTACTGCAAGTATGGCATTCTATTCAGGCTACAGTATGTAAATTTTGCTTAATACAGTAAGTACCCCCAGAAAACCAAAACATTAAAGAACAAATTGAGATAATATCTTCTGAAATGTTTAACATATGGTACAATAAGAGACAGATTGAATTTTAGATTATATTTACTATGCATTGAATCAATATAAGTATGTATCATTCTGTTCTAAAGAATTCAATTTAAAATAATTTGAATTTAGTATCAGTCTGATTTCTTTTTCTATTCACTTGGGGTATTTGAATGTTACATCAGTGCCAGGATTTTAATAGTGTAGAAAACCTTGTAAATCCAACGAAATAAAAATTCCAATGAAAATAATCCAAAGAAAATATGTGAGTCATGTTGAAACTTAGAATGAAGTAAAAATTCTCAAAGACCTTATTAACTTGACTATATGATTCAAGAATAATCAATATTTTAATCAATAAATGTAAAATTAAAGTGCATTATGATGGAAGTATATGACTCGCAGGAAATCATTATCTGATTGCTCTTCTCTCCAACATATATTATGAAAATTCTTCTTGTAAAGGCATGAGAATAAGGTCCAATGTTATTTCTATTCTACTAATTTATGGTTGATTAAACTCACAGCCAGAAATTTGAACAATATCTTCTTTTTGCAAAACTAATGTTGACAATATAAATCTTCAATTCGTCTAGAACATTGGTTCCTAAGTTTCCTAATTCTGCAACCCTTTAATGCCAGTTCTTATGTTGTGGTGACCCCTAGCCGTAAAATTATTTTGTTGCAACTTCATAATTATAATTTTGCTACTATTATGGATAGTAATATAAGTATCTGATAGCAGAAAATCTGATATGTGACTCTTGTAGAATTGTCATTCAACCCCAAAGGAGTCATGACTCATAGGTTGAGAACATCTGTTTTAGAATTTAGTGACTTGTTTATAAACTGGATGCCCTTCAGGGCAATCTATTTATCTATCTATCTATTTATCATCTATCATTTATTTGTTACCAAGGAGAGAAATAACTTTACTCATATCCTGTTTTGCAATTTACCCTTGGATTTTTTAAAGCATGACCATCATTAGTAAACATACACTAGGCTCTACAAAACTGAATGCAACTATTTGTGACACTTACTTGAAATGATGCACTTGATCAGGAAACCAAATTGAGGCAAATTATCTTTTAAAGTGCAATTAAATTGAATTATAGTTCACTTATTGAGTTATGTTTACATATATATCTGCTGGCTGGGAGCATTAGGAAATATATGAGATATAGGAGTGCCTAAGAAATGACTTTTTTCTTTCTAATAAAATACTAAACAGTAATATATTACAAGATTAGAGACTTAAAGTCCATTTACATAATGGTTCATGAAAGTGCATTTGAGCATGTATTTAAATATCATAAACAGAGTAAGTAATTTGTTTGATTAGCTCAATTGAGCCAATCATTTGTTTGAGAAAAAAATTAAAGTTTAGATAATTTAGGAGGCTTCTTCAGAGAAACTGAATCAATAAATATAAGTTGTGTGGCACTAACATATACAAATTTTATGTGCTTGAATCTAACAAATAAGTTCACCACACTTTGCTAGCTGCTCAGCTAGCTATTAAAGAGACACGAACTGCCAGGTGTCAGCCTAGCAAGTTAAAGCACTAAGCTCAAAATGAAAGAGTTAACCTCTTCATTGTTTTCAGAAATAATCTAAGCCAGAAACTATAATAAGAACTAGTTTGGCCTCTATTCCCATCACTAAGATGTGAGTTCTTTACAGAGAAGTCAGGTATATCACAGCAGAGAGATTTTAAGGAAATGGTTTTCTAATAATATGAGCATAAATACATGTGTAGACAAATTATTTTAATCAGAGGACCACCATCAAATGGACTAGACTGATGTATGATACAGATTTAATTGTATTTTCTTCAAATTCTGCTGATTAAAGGAAATAAAATTTGAATAATGCCTTCAAATCAGCATGTAGATAGTATTCGACAAAATGTCTGGGTGTGGTAACCTAGGCTATAATACACACAAAATTTCAAGTAGTCAATTTTGACTTGTGTTGATGAAGTCTTGGCTAAATGGAAGATCTCATGTTGAGTGTGACGATCAAATGTGGGGCATAACTCACTGTCTCTCAAGCAGTCACCTACATGTTGTGATTAACAATAGCAATAAAATAGAAAGCTTAGAGAAAGAGTTATCTTCTCTTGTAAATGTGTTTATTTATGAAAGCTATTTAAAACGAGCAACATGTAAGATAGTGTAAGAGAAGAGACGGGGAAACAGCTCACTAGCCAGGAGGACTTACCATCGTCCAGAGGACAGAACACGCACATCAGGAAGCCTGAAAGCACTTGGGACACCTCATCCATAGCATCTCACCTCCTCTTCTGCCCCACACAGACATCCACATAAATATGTGAATATATGTGCAAGCATGCAGTGGCTCACACATACATATGATATTCCTGGATCTGAAATTTATAGTTTTTATATTTCATTAAGAACTCAATTCAGTTTTACTGTACTCACTCACTGATTGGTTTTTGTAATGTCCCTAGGTTCTCCTTTGTACTGATTATGAGTTTTGGAGATATCAGATACCACTTCACTGACACGTAAACATCTCCTTGTAATATTTGCTAAATTGTGGTAAAATGATAAAATCCTACACAAATTATCCCAGTATATTTTTCATTTGATCAATATGCTGATGTCTTCATTTTGGTAAGAACTTTAACAGATTTTTTGATTCAGTAGCTCTGCCTCTCTCAAAAGTACCCTTTAGATTTTAGTTAGCTAGAGATTTATAAACTATGTTATGGTACAAATGCATATCATTTAAAAATTAATGAAATGTTGAATCGATTTTAAGAATTATTAACTTTATGCTAATATTTTGCTACATTTTATTTTATATTAATTATATTCACTTGTCACTGTTTAAACTAGATTTCTTTTCAAAGTAGGGAGTGTGGGTCTAGGTCCATTGCTGTAAAAAGACACCATGGACAAAGCAACTCTTATAAAGTACAATATTTAATTGAGTCTGGCTTATAGGTTCAAAGGTTCAGTCCATTGTCATCATCATAGCAAAGAGCATGTCAGCATCCTGGCAAACAAGGTGCTAGAGAAGGAGCCAAATGGTCTACATCTTGATTCAAAGTCAGTCAGTAGACTCAGTATCCTCTGGCAGCTAGGAAGAACATCTCAAAGCCTACCCCTACTGTGACACACTTCCTTCAAGAAGGCACAACTCCTACTACTGCCACTCCCTAGGCCAAGCATATTCAAAACACCACAGCCTGTATTGTTTTAGAATCTTTGGGTACACATTGGCCAATATGAAGAGATAGATTTTTATTTACTATCATGTGGTTTCCAGTAGGGAATGTCTATCCTTAAATGGCTACCTCAGAAGATGGTCAACACAAAAGAGAACTCAATTGCATTTTTGTAGACAAGTTTATCTGATGTGTCTTTGGATTTTTGTTTTTTTGTCTTATTGACTTTCTAGTTATATATTTTGCATATTACAATTTCCCATGTTCTGCTTTTATAAATTTTGTTTGTATGTGTCTTTCCTGTGTTTTTCTTTATTTTTTACATTTAAAAAAAAATCTGGTCTGTTTGATATTATTGTTTGCCTGTTTGATTTTTAACAATGAAAGAAAGGAAGGGAATAATATTGGGTCGGTAAGGAGATATGAAGAATCTTAGAAGTGTTGCTTGAAGGAAACCATTATAACAATATATAAGGTAAAATAAAATTTATTTTCTATAAAAATATTTATAGCATTCCTTTATATATATATATATATATATATATATATTAATAAACTACTTCAGTAGCAAATATTAATAGAAAATTTAAAAATATTTTTAGTGTTAGTTCTTTATTCCATGATCCCTACTCTTGATTCACCCATTCTCACAATATATTTAAGCCTTTTTGTTTCATTATTTCCTTTTGCTTTTTTATATTACTCTGTTCTATTTCCCCTCTACCAAAAGATTTACCACATTCCCAAACTAACTGTTTTTTTTAAATTGTGTATACAACAAATGAAATATGCATGTTCAAAGATGCAAAGACACCAAGTTAACATCCACCTATAAGCAAAAAAAAAAAAAAAAAAAAAAAATGTGTTGTTTTCTCTATCTCATTTAGGATGGTTATTTCCAGAAATACTGATTTACCTTTAAATATCTTAATTTCTACATTGTAGTAGATACTCACCCTTTTATTATATATTCAGTAGTTTGTAAACATTTGGGTTGTTTCTATAACCTGGTTATTGTGAATGGAGCAGCAATGAAATTAAAACTGTATTTTAAATTATTACATTTATTTCATGTATGGGTGGATGTGCATGTCATGGCTTTTGTATGGCTGTCAGGGCACAACTTTCAGATGTCAGTTTCCTTCTTTTGCTATATGTATCCTGAGGATCTAACACAGACTTCAGTTTTGAGCAAGTTTCTTTTACCTGCTGAACCATCTCACCAGATATATGTATATTTTCTTATTTAAGTCAAAGTATTTTGATTATCCATTCTGATGACTGGATCACAATATTCTATTGACTATTTTTAAATAGAATTCAAATGTTAAACTTAAATGTTAAATGCTAAAACAAAAGAGGAATGTCAGAAAGTAAATTCAATTACACACACACACATATATGTATATGTATATATATATACATATATGAATTTACCAATATAATAAACCACAGTTATTTTAGGTTTTTTCATTCTTTATTTATTGTTAATATTTATACATATTTAAGAAACATGTTTATATTTTTCATATAATAGTCCTTTAAGATAGCTCTATTTCATTTTTTCAAACTCTTATTTTGTGATTATAATATAGTTAGTTCATTAGTCTTTCCTTTACACTCTGGAAATCATCCCAAACATTTTCCTTTTTCAAAGTTATAATCTCTTTTATTTTAAACTGTTGTTACAAGTGTTTGTGTGTGTGTGTGTGTGTGTGTGTGTGTGTATGTGTGTGTGTATGTGTGTGTGTATGTGTGTGTGTGTGTGTGTATGTGTGTGTGTATGTGTGTGTGTGTGTGTGTGTGTGTGTGTGTGTGTGTGTGTGTGTATCTTTCCAGGTATGACAACTTAGTATTAACAACCAATTCATTTGAGAATTTCATATATGTACTCTGATCATATTCAACCACCTCTTTTCTTTAAGTCCATCGTATCTGAATTCCCTACCTTACCTCAACAACTTCATGTCCTTCTCTTGCTTGATATTCTACCAATCCCAACTTGTGCTGTCATACTTCAGAGGGTGGAGCATGGTTGACTTGCCAGTAGTCACAGTCTACAAAAGAGTGTGAGTACCCCTCTTCTGTGTCCCCTCTACAAAAGAGTGTGAGTATCCCTCTTCAACTGTCTATGTCCTTAGTGAGTATTAGCAGGTTAACAAGTTTCTAACAACTCCATCATGATTTTTGACCCAGATTTCTCTCTTTAAGCCTGAAGAACTAGCCTTGCAGCTAGAAGGAGACCAAAAGAAATAAGATATTTTTATCCCCCTGCTCCTTGAACTAGGTCTCACAGTCTCACTGGGCACCATAGGAGCTGCTGGAGCAGACATCTTCAAAACACACCATCTGGTTAGTGACTTCCATGACGAGCTTGACCACTATGGAGAGCCTTCAGTCCTTTCACCAAGAGATGAACTCCTTAGCAGGTCTTTCTCTCTAAAACTAAAGTTCTGTAATTGATAACTGTCAAATAGGGAGGAACTTGCATTATGTTGGAGGAGAAATACTGTTTCTTTGTTAGCAAATCTAGGATGGTGGAACAAAACATGAATAATCAAAGAACTCCTCTGGAATATGCAAGCATGCCATATGCTGGACACCCCAACCACATGGTACACAAACTCCCTTATGGTTTGGCATCTTCCGTTCCTTGGCCCTACCTTGCCCAATTTTTAAAACGACAGATAAGTAGCATTATAAAAATCACTGCCAATTGGGTTTTGACTCAGTATCAAATTGTTTCCAATGTAGAGAATGAGGGCTACTATGACACCTCTCTATTATAAATAAAATAGGAGATGTTTGGAAACCCTGCTACTTAAGGTCATTCCAGTCTACCATGTTCAGATAGCTCCTCTGAGCTCAGTGCAAATTGGAGGATTACCTTATCCAAGAGGGTTTTCCCTTCTCTGACCTTACTGGGAAGCCCGGGCCTCATATCCACTACCTAAGGAAGGTCAAATAGTCCTCAAAAACCTCCTAAACTTCCTCTTTCTTGATAAGATCCAACTCAAGCAAGTACCTGACATTCCTGGGATGCCTCTCAATGCAAATGAGACATTCTCAGTACTTTAATCTCTAGCCAATGATTTGCATTCACTTTGAAAACTCCTTCTCACTCTGCAAGGTTTTCTATATAGTCTTTGTTCATCCTGAATAAAGTATATGTGTATAAGTTGTTTCATTGAAGATTGTTAGAGAAGGCCTTTTATCTAAAAGAGCTGTAAGATTAAGTCCTCCTAGAAGGCCTTCCCCCTGCTCCCTGGAACTCCCTACAAGAAAGGGATCCTGCAGACCCCACCTATTCTGGGCTCTGTTTCATCCTCCAGGCCAAGTGTGCAGCAGCATCTGAGCATCCTGAGGGAGAGAGTGGAACCATAGCTGATGCCCAACAAAAGCACACAAGTGAATCCACACTATCCAGTGCTGACGACTGACCAGTTTGTTCTTATAAAGGCAACCATATCTGCTATGGGATCATGAGAGGTCCTGTTACGACCAGAAGACATTGGTTTTCTCAGGGCACCCAGTATTTCTCATTCTTGCAATCTTTTCATTATACTTCCCAGATTGTACCTGAGATTTGTGTAAGGGATATGATATAATTGTTCTGTTTGTAGCTGAATACTTCTTAGTATTTATTTTCCAGGCTTCGTAGAGTTGTACATTTCTGTATTATCCATATTATAGAACACAAATAATCTTCATTAACGCTTTGTGAGAACTGCAATATGCTATGAATAGAGAGATATAAATTTAAGGAGCATTCAATATTATGTCTATTTACTAAAATCATACTGGTGAGCTCAAACCTGTGATTTTTGAGATCTACCACCATAGGTTCTTGGAGAGATACATAGTACCAATAGTATATCCTATTGTGGAGTTGACCTTTAATTTGAAAGTAGTTAGCTATCCCAATAGCATCCGTGCCTCTGTTGAACTCAAGAATGTCATTATTGCAGTTTACAGAGTTTATAGCTCTTTAAGACTGTTGATCACTCTTTTCTCCAGCAGCCTCTTTATCATCTAAGAAACCATAATTTCCAAAATATATAAATTGTATAGCAGCTATTACTACAAGGAAAGGAAACCACCATGGAAGAAAATTCCTGGATAGTAGTTACTTATTTTTCTTATGTCCTGTAACAAATGTGTATGGTATCTTCAGCAATATGGACTCTTACTCTCATATTCCAGTCTGCAACCAACAGCAGCAGCGATGAACTATATTGTTTTGGGACCTTCATTACTTTTGACAACTAAGTTAGAGGAAACATACTGTGCTAAGCAGTGGCTTTTGTTTATTATTATTATTATTACTTAGTTTATATGACATTCTAGCAAAAATATTTCTTCTATTTTTTATCACAAAAGAGGTTTTTATACATATTTTGTTTGCATGTGTGTTCTTTCTTTCTTTTTTCTTTCCTGTGTTCATAGTCATTTTGTTTGAAGAATAGCTGACTTCCAGATTTGAGATCCATTCATAAAACTCCATTTTAAAATTCTAATGTAATGAGGCTCACTGCTTGTAACAGATAATTATTGTTTCATATGATGATTATTGTCATCTTAAAAGTGTCCTATATTTGCTTGTAACCAATTATATATCTTTCTTGAGCAAGGTATCTAATTTTGGTAAGTTATTTTAATTTAGTCTCTTTCTTTTATATATTTCTTCAGCTGTGATTTTGATTTATATTTTATATTTCAGATAATATAACATTTTTAGAAACTGTATTACTTTTCCTTGGTAGTAAATTGGACTTTTGTGGAAAATTCATGTGTTGTTATGATCAATTTTTATAAAAGTAGTTTTGAAAAATCAAAATGATTGTAGATGAAACTTTCAGGTTCAAAGGGTTAGTAGCATTTAAATATTAAATAAATATTGCAATTTTACCATCTGTTAGTTTTAAAACATTGGTAGATGTTTTAGAATGCTTTATGTATTCCCAAATAATGTCATAATAGAGAACTTTGTAAATGTGGGCATTATAAGAGATGATCCTTTAAAATGATCTCAAGAAGTAACAATCCTGTATTTTAGTATTTTATGCATATTAGTAATACATTTAAGACAGCTTCTGTGATGTCTGACCCATGGCGTAAAAATTGTTAAATAGTCCTTTTTCCTTAATGTCTGATAGAAGCAGGACATATGGTTAGCTGTCACTTTTATGATTTGATATCAGTTGACTGTAATGAAGACAGAAATAATCTGATAATCATAACTCAGTCAACTAAGTCATAATAAAGACAAGGTCAGCCTTTTATTTATTTATTTATTTATTTTGTTTGTTTTTTTGTTTGTTTTCAAGACAGGGTTTCTCTGTGTAGCCCTGGCTGTCCTGGAACTCATTCTGTAGACCAGGCTGGCCTCGAACTCAGTAATTCACCTGCCTCTGCCTCCCAAGTGCTGGGATTAAAGGCGTGTGCCACTACTGCCCAGCTAGGGTCAGTCTTTTATGAAGTTGAGATCTACATTAGAGATAGACAAGGTTGTGAGATGGTTATGCCTTCAGGGAAAAGCCCTTTTCCCAAAATCAAGGTGTATAGTAGCTAATGAACAATGTGTGAGATTCAACCCTTGCACCTATATACATGAATATATGCTAGCATTGTGTTCACACATGAACTTTTTCATGAATGTATACAGAAAATTAAATACATAAAACACTCCACTTTTTTTCTGGAAACAAAACACATGCACAAGCGTGTGTGTGTGTGTGTGTGTGTGTGTGTGTGTGTGTGTGTGTGTGTTGATATAAATGGGGCATTATTCAAGCTTCCAAATAGGTGAGCTTGAAACATGATATTTTGTGTGCTCATTTCAAGAGCATAATCTGGCTAACCAGTTTTGCTTCATTTTCTTTATTTGATATACACTATTTCTATTCTGTTTCTAAGATATTGTGTTTTAAGTCTTTGTTATGGTCAGATCAAGTCAGAAAACAATAGCTTACAGGTAGCGTATGTTTCTTCAGAAAATTGAAAGAGAGCCAATAAATAAAATTGAGCTTTAATATAAAATTATTTTCAATACTAAACCTGGAAGACATTTCTTAAAGATTTATTTGGTGGCAAATTCACAGAAATAGTGTTACCTTAGCAACTCATGACTCAGAAATTAAGCTGTCAAAATCTCGCTCATTCAAAAGGGTTCACTGACCTTCATGTCAATGCAGCAGATGAAAAAGAGCTGCAGTGATGTACTTTGCCAGGGTTTTTGAACTCTAATAAACAAGCCAAGCTGTGTTTATGAATTCTCTAAAATAGACAGTATCTGTGAGTGCCAAAGTAGATTTACAGGTAGTTTGGCAATTCAGACAGTGCAAAAGGAATCTTCACTTACAAACTCCTTCATAATAAAGAGTACTAGATGTCTCTCAAACAGCAAAGACAAGATGGAACCTCACACTTGCGAACATATGATGATTCACCACCACATTATTTATCTTTGGGAAGAAATCAAGTAATTCAGTGTTTCCTTTAAAAAAGTTATGGGACTTCTCTGGAGACGGAGTCTTAAAGAAAGACCTCTAGAAAATGCTTAGGTTTCTAGTACATATTTTAGGTTGCCGTAACTCTTCTTTAATACAAAGTAAAAGTAAACACAAAGATGGTAAGTCTACTTCAGAGATTCACCTCTAAATAGGTAGTACAGGAATGGACTTTCTGAACAGGAGAGTGATAGCATAGACATTAGGTCCAATAAATAGTATATGGGATCTCATGATGCTAAACTCCAATACAGCAAAGGAAACAGAGGGTACCATCATTCACACAACACAAGAGCCTGGAATTTGAAGAAAAATTTTTATAATTATACATCAGAGAGTCAGTATCTATAAAAAAAAAAAAAAAAAAAGACAGCAAACAAAAGCCCTAAACATCAGAAATTAAATAACACAAGTTAAAAGTTTAGAATTAAACAGAGAGAGGAACCAATAAGCAAATATCCAGAACATGTTAACATAGGCCCTCAAAGTCAAAGAGTGCACGTCTTCTCATTTATGTCAGTGTTGGACCTTAAGCTTTAGATATGCATATTTCAAGTTGTACAACCACAAATGTAAGTTAGCACAGGAAAGATCTGATGATCTTCTGACACCAAGTAAAACCTGCAGTGTGAAGATGTACATCTTATTGAGTTGTTCAACAATAGAGTCACAGATCGAAAGTAACACGATTAAACTATAGTGTCTATTTTTAAAATAAAATAGAACTCATTTTGATTGTGTAGAGGGTTTGTAATCCAGCAACATGGCTATTCCAAGCAAATCCAAAGACCTTCTAGGTCTATGTCTGGAATTCAGAGACACCCTTAATTATACACCTGTAATCCCTCTTGCTGAAATGTTTTAGTACACAACTTCAATCCAAAACAATAAGGTCTAATTGAGAAGCAAACAAAGTGCTAAACCATGGAAAGATTTGACAGAATGAGTCAGAGACAGGATTGGCCTAACTTTCAGGAGAAAAGCTATTTAAGAACAGTGTGTGGAGAGTAAAGGCAGTTCAGTCAGTTCATCAGTGAATTTGGTGTTGCGTCAGGTGGCAGTGAGTGCAGTGAGTGCAGTGCAGTATAACTGAGTTCATTCCTGAGTTTGTGCAGTTCACAGCAGGTCAGCAGAGGCAGTAGAAGCCAGAGAAAAAGAAAGTGCCTGAAGATTAGAAAAAATTGGCAGAGTTAGTATAACTCCAAGCAGAACACTTTAAGGAGAAGCTGAGAGAGGCCAGATTGAATCAGTCAGCTTAGAGAGGAGTATGAACCAAAAGAGCTGAGTTGAACCAGCCAGCCAGAGTTCAGAATAAGCTAGAAAGCTTATTCAGCAGTAAGCATCTGCAATGATAATCACCTCAGGCAATAAAAGATACAGATTGATTAAGTTAGCTACTAAAGGATGCTGGGGGAGGGGAGCATATTCTATGAATGTGGAAATAGTGTGCAGTGTATGGTATGATAAAGGAAAAAGTAGGACATGTGAGTTAAATGAGATGGCGATGGCAGTGTTGGGTTAATGAGGGAATACAGGCTAGAACAGCTAACACAGAAGCCCTTTGGACAACGCTTATGGAAATATACAGCTATGGCAGCTTTCTAAATTATTTACCTTTAAATGGGGTAACAATAACCTAAATAGACAGAGATCTTATGACATCAACTAAAACCTCTAGTGTGAGGAATGGGATACATTTATTGAGTTGTTTACCAATGAAGTAACAGAGGGCAAGGAATACATTCAAACTATAGTATTTTTTTAAAAAATTAAAACAATTTAATATGATATGTATATATATATATATATATATATATATATATATATATATTCCTTTTATATTTATGGGATTGCCTCAATTTGTGTTATGAATCAAATTCCATAAGCTCATCAAACAGTGAAAACAGCATCATCTAGATGAGGACTATAGATAAATAAATACTATGTATTCAGGTATGTTGTGACTTCTAGGTCAGCCTGTGCTGCAAGCATGAGCTACATCCAACATGAAATCTCACTAAAATTAAAGGAGCTTTCATCACTTTGGAACAAAATAAACTTTATTACATGGATTTGAGGTTTATAGATATAAAGCAGGGATAGGAAGGGGGGATGATAGCTCATCATAGAAGAGGAATACTCTGGTTATTGTTCTCAATAGTAGTCACTTCGGTGAATCCACAGGTGATGTCCTTCTGATTTGTGGATCCTAATGAAGACAGTTACTAAGGGTCCTTATCCTTAGAAGAATAAAAGAAATACTGCTGAAGTCTAGATTCAGTTAACTTTCTGTGGTTAAAATTTTTCTCAAAGGATTACATTTCAAAATGCAAAGGAATGTGATCCTGGGTTAAAGAAAAGTAGACTACAGGGATTGGGGGAGGTGAACCTGATCTGGTATTGGGAGAAGGAAAAGAACTGAAGCCCTGCGGGCCAGCAGTAAGGATGGAGAAAGAAAACCTTGGGAGGTAGGAGGTAGTGGGGACCCTCCAGAATGCACCAGAGACCTGGGAGGTGAGAGACTCTCAGGAATCAAAGGGAGGGACCTTAGATGAAATGCCCAACAGTGGAGAGAGGGAACTTATAGAGACCACCTCCAACAGGAAGTCAGGGCATCAAAGGAGGAATGGGGTTGCCATCCCACAGTTAAAACTCTGTGGCAGAGGAGGACCTTGTTGGCCATCAGGGGGAGGAGAGGCCCCAGTAAAGGGGAATGTGAAGGTGGGAATATGGGAGTGGGTGGGCGGATGGGTGGGAGGTGGAATTCCCTCATAGAGGTGGGGGAGGGGGAGGGGATAGGTGGTTTCCAAAGAGGAAACCAAGAAAGGGGGAAACATTGGAAATGTAAAAATATATCCACAAAAAAAAAAAAAAAAAAAAAATTAACTGCTAGGGAAAAAAAACAAAAAACAAACAAACAAACAAACAAAAACTCTGACCCATAATTGTTCCTGTCTGAAAGAACTACAGGGGTGGAAATGGAGAGTAGCCTGAGGAAAAGAAGGTCCAGCAACAGGCCCAAAGTGGGATCTAGCTCAAGCGGGGATTCCAAGGCCTGACACTATTACTGAGGCTGTAGAGCACTCACAGAAAGGGACCTAGCATGTCCACCCTCCGAAACACCCAGCAAGCAGCTGAAAGTGTCAGATGCAGATACATGTACCCAACCAATGGAAAGAAGCTACTGACTCCTGTGGTTGAGTTAGGGAAAGGCTGAAAGAAACTGAGGAGGAGGGCGACCCTGTAGGGGTTGCCAGCAGTCTCAATTAATCTGGATCACAGAGATCTCTCAAACAATGGACCATCAACCAGATAGCATACACCAGCTGATTTGAGGCCCCCAACACATATACAGCAGAGGAGTGCCAAGTTTGTGTTCAATCAGAGATGATAAACCTAACCCCCAAGAGGCTAAAGGACCTAGGGAGTTTAGAGGTCAGGTGGAGAAGAGGGTGAGGGGTGGGGACATCCTCATGGAGACAGCAGGTGGGGAGGAAGTATGGGATGTGGAACAGTCAGAGGGTGGACAAGGGTAAAATCTGGGGTGTAAAAAAATAATACAAAGAAAACAATGAATCTTTAATAACTTGGGGACTTGCTACAATGAAAAATATACAACCTATTTTTATGATACTTCCCATCCAAAAAGAAAAAATAGGAGGAACACAATGTTTTGAACAGAAAGCTTGTTTCATCCAATATGGTCACTAGATATTTCTAGTCCTGAATAATTATTGTTTTAATAAATGCAGCCAAAAAGTCATTGACTAATAGATTAGTGATAACTTACCTGATAATATCAGATTTTACCTCAAGGAATGTGGTGGAATAGCAATGGCAAGTTGTCCTAAACAAAACTCATGATTTTAAAGGCAAGGAAGAGCAAGTTATTGAGATGATTTTTAATAACAATTGTATTGGTTTATATATACACACACACACACACATATGTATACATATTCATAAATGTCAAGGTTCAATCAACAAAACCTCCCATAATATATTCTCTAGATCTTTTGAATCATTTATGTTAATGACAAATGGTACTTTATAGATGGAATCTGTGTAATGAAGATTCAAATGGTAAAATCATAATATTCTCTTCAAAGCTAAAATCCTTTGTTTGAAAATATAAATTTGAAAATGTTTAACTATATTAAGAAACCAGGAGATTCTAATACAGAAATAAGTGAGAGTAATTTGTCAAGTTTACTCTTCTTGTCAGCCTAGAAGAAATAAATTTATAGAAACATACTAGTACCCTAAAGTGGCCAAGAAAGAAGTAGGAAGTTTGACAGAACAGCAAAAAGCAAACAGGTGAAGTCAGTAATGAACATATTCAATTAAGTATAGCAGCCTATAATTCAATGGTCCATTCAAAAAACCTAAAACATTTTCGAATATATTTTATTAGGATAGAATAACACTACTGATATCCTTCACTCTGTGTGTATGTTTGTGTGTATGTGTGTGTTTCTCTCTCACACACACAATAAATGCAATTAAAATAGTATAAATATGGCACCTATAGCATCATTTCCCTCTTTTGGCTCAAAAATTAAAATAATTAGTATTATAAATGCTAGATTTAATGAAATTCCTATTAATATCCAAGGCAATCATTTCAGAAATAAAAATAAAGTCCTACTATTCAGAATCTCGAAAGACTATAAATAGTCAAATAAAATAAAGGAAGAAGAGTGTGAAAATATTTACATTTTTATTTTAAATTATATAAACATTTATAGTCACTAAAATACCCAACATTT
Source organism: Uromys caudimaculatus (assembly GCA_028551405.1). Classification (NCBI taxonomy): domain Eukaryota; kingdom Metazoa; phylum Chordata; class Mammalia; order Rodentia; family Muridae; genus Uromys; species Uromys caudimaculatus. Next base: position 45,461,898 of record CM052712.1, read on the forward strand.
TATTTTTACATGGATTCCTAATGTAAGACACAAAAAGAACTAAGACAACAGTTATTATGAGAGGTGCAGAGATGAGGGAAGTAGAGAGGTATCAGGTAAAGGAATCAACATGACAATATAAAATGAATAGTTTCTTATTACGGCACAAATTCAAATCAGGGTTATTAGTATATTCACTCCATCATAAGGAATGTCAATATGAACCATGTATATGTATAAATTTGTTTGATTGTGATGGTCATTGCACATTGTAAATCTATACTAATACATACATAGAGTATATATGTGTGTGCTTGTGTGTGTGTATACAAATTCATATATATGAATAAAACAATAAATAAATGTCACTATTAACTTGATAATGGGAGGAAACGTGTGAAGGATTTGGTGGATAGAGACTGAGATAGGCTCAATGGATGAACATTGAAGAGAAAGCAATATGTAAAATGACAAATAAAAATAATGCATTGACCAATTAAGAAGATACTCATATTTGTCCTTAAATCTCATAATGCTAGAAAAGAAAGATAATGTGATTCTTGCATAAAAATAAGCTTTTATCCCATTCCCTAAAAAGGAAATCCATACATCTTCTGCCAACTTATCCTTAGCAATGATGGTAAGAATAAATAAAGGAAATTTTACTGTGTCCAGAAGAAATTCTTTTGTGAAAATTGAGTAGTCCTATACAGAAGAATGAGATTAGGCCCTTATCTCAAAATGTGTATAAAAATCAATTCAAGGTGAAATACAAAACAAACTCAGAAAGACAAAGATGGATGCAGCATGATCTTACTTTGAGGTAATACACGAAAACAGTCAAACTCATCATAACAAAGGAGAGAATGATTTGCTAGATCTGAGTTTGGAGGAAATTAAAAGATATGGGTAAAGAGATACAGGGTTTTAGCTATTCAGGATGAAAAATACCTAGAGATTAAATGTTCAATGTACTTTACTTAATTACATCATGTAGTACATTGAAATTTCCTAAAAGGGATATGAAGTCTTCCTACTGCACAGAAGATGAAGAGATTTAAAGGAAGGCTGTTGGAGTCAGAAAACATCTGTCAGAAACGGGAAAGGAGGATATTGCATGTAGAAGTATATCAGCATGGATGGGGGACATGAAGATCGAGTTGAGAACTGGGGTAGATGGGTCAATAAATAGTCCTGTGAAAAATCCATAAGGAATCTTATTACTTTGTATGTTAATTTAAAATTTTAAATATATGTAAAAATGTAGACATATGTAATCATGGCTACATTAGTTATTTCGGTTATAGTAGACATTTAAACACACAGATTAATATGGTTTATGATTTACTTACAATTATTTAGCTTTTAAATGCAAATAACAAGGTGGATGGAAGATTTGAAATGTAGAAAGTACTTCCTGTATTGTTACTGGTTTCTGGATGAAGAAGGCCATAAGCCAAAAGACATATAAAAATCTTAGGCACCTCATAATGTTCCAGGCTAGACCAAGTAAGAACTCAGCATTCCAAACCTCATGGAGCCCGTTATCACATCCCTCAAGTCCAGCAAGCATTGCATGAAAAGTCACAGGCTACTCTTGCCAGGTAGGTAAATGGTAGATCTTTACCTCTCTTGCTTTCTATATTAAATCCCACAGTCTCATCTCCCTGAATCTGTGTCAGAATGAAGGTCACCTGCTTGCACCTTCACTCCTCTCTGTTCTCATAGATCAGGGAGTTCTATGCCAATCTTCCTCCCAACTCATTAGGCACATGAGTACCCAAGGTACTAGCAGGTATTTCCCTAGTAACCCAGCAGCCAAACCTAACAAAGAAATAAGTAGGCCAGCCAAGGAGGTAAGCAACGCAACTTTATTTTCCCTCCTCTACTTCATAACTAATCTTCCAGGCTCTTTCCCACCTCTGTAGCAAACTGCCTGTTGTGGCCTCTCCTCATTGTCTGACCTCACCCCTAGGTTACTAAGGAGATCCCGGAGGAACATCCTTCTTCCTGTGAACCTTGTGTTCATCCCTCAGCCTACTACCATTCCTAAGTATCAGCTGCCAGTACATAGAAGCCAGAAGAGTACCTTACAGGACAACACACAGCTATCACCCCCCCCACACACACACACACACAACCCTAAGAACAAGAAAAGGCAAGAAGAAAACAAGCAGGCAAGGGCAAAAACCAAAAACCTACCTAACAAAGCAAGGCCTGATGTCAGCACCTAAATTTACTTTCTTCCCCAACCCAGATGCATAGACACCAGTGTTAAAACAAACCCTTTCGCTGCAGATCCTAAACAACATAGCTGAAACGCAGGTCAAAGACCTTAAAATAGCCTTAATGAATGTGATACAAGTCCAAAAAAAGTATATAAATAAATTCCTTAAGGAAAATACATAAAAATTAAAACAAACAAGGGAAGAAAATTAATATAACAATTTAAGACCTGGAAGGAGAAATAAAAATCAATGAATAAAACCAACACTGACTGAAATCTGGAAATGAAAATTTTAGGAACTAGAATAGGAACATCAGAGGCAAACTTCACCAACAGAATAAAAGACATGGGAAGGCAGTTTTAGGGGGTTTTAGATCACCCTAAGAAAGAGCAGTTGGAAGGTTTATGGAGACACAGGAATGAGAGGATGGTTTGAAGAGATGGTGGGCAAGGCAGAAAAAAAAAAAAACTAGAGAGAAAACGTGAGAGAGACAGCTAAGATTAAAAGCTATTTGAGGGTTATTATGTAAACTTAATTCAGCTTCCTATAATATTGAATAATATGAAAGTGATCTAAGTGAAATGGGGAAGACAGAATTTGACTGGGCATCTCTTGTCTCCCAAATAACATTTCCAGTATAGAGATTAAATATTTACATGGCGTTGTGCGACAAAGTTTGCCATGATAACCTGAAAATAAACCAGGCTGTTGTCAAGACTGTGAGTTATTCTCCACAAGCTGACAGTAAGGCTCATTGCTGGAGACAATATTTACATTTGTGGGAGTAACCAACCATTATCTGATTCTGCTTGAATGGTACCTGTGGTGGTTTGAAAAGAATGGACCACATAGGTTCATAGATTTGAATACTTGGTCACAGATAATGGCACTCTGAAAGAATTAGGTGGTGAGGCCTTGCTGGAGGAAGTGTTTTACAAGGGTGGACTTTGAAGTGTAAAAAACTCATTCGAATCCCAGAGTCTCTCACGTCCTGCTGCCTGAGTATCTACTACTTCCCCACCACCATGTCTATTTACATGCTGTCATATTCCCCACCATGATGACAATAGTGTAATCCTCTGAACCTGTAAGCAAACCATAATTGAGTATTCCTTTATAAGAATTAGTATGGTCATGGTGTCTCTTCACAACAATGAAATACTTACTAAGGCAGAAGAATACATCACAGACACAGTTTGGATAACCAAGAAACAGATATATTATTGCTGAGAGTTTAGGGTAAAACCAAGGAACTAATTTTCTAAAATAAAACTGACGTAGCATAGAAAGACTCCTAAGGATGCTGAACTATACACAGCCATCATCAGATAAGTTTCTTCCTGAAGCAATGGGAACAATTATAGAGCACCAGAACTAGACATTATGCAGAAAGTAGGAGACCTTGGAACACTCAGCCCTAAACAAGATGCAGAGTTTACAGAACACTGTGGAAGACAAGGAAGAAAGAGTGTAAGAACCACAGGGGATGAAGGACATCAAGGATTCAAGAGCATCTAAAACATTAGGATTTAGTTACAAATTAATTCACTGAGATTTGGCCAGCATGCACTGGGCCTACACAAAGGTCCTTACCAGACGGGGTCCGAGTTCAGAAAGAGAAGTGGACACCTACAGCTATCTATCACATAGAAGCTACTGCCAATTGATTACCACTTGAAAATAAAAATTTAGTTTATTTCAATACAGTCTCATTGATTAAGAGAAACAAACTTCTCCTAAAGATAGGCTACATGGCCAGCAGCTTTTTTTTAATCCTATAACTTTAATTTAATTTATTTATATACATACACATATATGTTTTATATACATGTATATACATACATACACAAACACACTCACACACACACACACACACACACACACACACACACACATATATAATTTTTTTACCCTATAGGTCATTTGCTTGTATGTGTGAAAGCACACACATATGCTTTCAGTTTAGTGTTCTTATGGGATTCAAGCATGTGAGGATGATCCTGTCCTGAAACTATAAATGTTTCTTGTTATTGCTTATTTTCTGTATGTTGGGCGTATTTTTGGCAAGTTTGTTTTTTTCTATTCTGCTGTGTTTTATTTTATGTTATTCAGTAGTTCTTCATTTTCTAATGAGAAACAGGAAGTGGGGGATCCAGATGGCAGGGAATTAGGGAGATGGTTGGGACGTAGCGGGAGAGACAAGTATAATCATTATAAGAATATGGTAACCATAATAATCATAATCAGGATGTATTATGTAAAAAATCTATTTTCAATAAAAGGTAAAAGCAAATGCTTTAAGGATCTTATGTAAGCCAATAACTGAGATCAAATACATTTCTTTTCCTTCATTTGTTCCTTTTCTTTTTCCCTCCCTCCCTTCCTCACTCTTACCCTTGCTCTTACACTTTCTTCTTTCAGTGAAGGCTTTGCTAGAGACTCATAAACACTCAGCAGAGATACCATAGCTAATAACAAATTTCTGAACTACAGAATTTTGAGATAACAAACTTTAATTAAAGAAATAAATTATATATATACATAAATACATATACACATATATATACATATACATGCATGAATATAAACATATACATATATGTATACACACATACGTGTATATGCATATATGTATATATACATATGTGTGTATATATATGTGTGTATGTATATATATATATGTGTATATATATGCATATACATATACATATATGTACATATAAAGAGAGATGCTCTAGATTCATACTTGGGTTCTTGTATGTTCTGATCTTATGATATAATTTATTGTATACTGTACTTCCTTGCTATTTTCTTCCCTTAATTGCAAATGTGCCCAGGTGTATCCTACATCTCACATCCACTGGAAAACACAGACAGTGACTTTTTGAGATAAAATATTTTCTAACTTCACACATTACTGATTAAACCTGAATATATAATTGCTTTGATTTTCATATTCAGATAATACATCTCTGAGAAGTTTTCCAAAGATCAAAACTATAGACCTGGGCTGGGAGCCAAACCCATGAGTTAGCCAGTATTACCCCAAAGGAATCTAGACTGTGGCCACAACCACAGGACACAGACAAGATACCCACATATTGCTAGTGAACTGATTCTGTTGCAAGCTTACATCCTGCCATTAATCTTAAGAAAATTAATGAAACATCATCTGAACATTCATTTCATTAATAGTAGATATGTTGTTGGCTTCCCTCTTTTGATGTTACCTTTATTACTTTCCCTTTCTTTTCTCTTTTGTACTTTCTAAATCTACAGTAGTTCTTCCTTCACCTCCTCCTCCTCTGCTTCATCCTTCTGTTCCTGTTCCTCCTATTTTTTCTACTGTCTATCCTCTACTTATTATTATAATGGAACACAAAGATATATTAAAGTATCATGAATATAAATATATATATATATATATATATATATATATAGCTCATGAATATTCATTTCTCTACACATTTTGTTAGGAAGAAATTCTAAAATTATGTGTATATATATATATGTATTTTAATTTACAGAAAGAATGTCATTTCATATTTGAAAAAACACATTGTGTTATCTATTTGAGAATTTAGCATTTTTTAATCTTTTTATATATTATAATATAGATATACATCTGAAATATTGTTCTGATAGAAACTAAATATAGTACAGTAAATATAAACTTATTTTTGTGGACATCTAGTACATGTAAAGGCAGGCATAAAATACATAAATACATATTTGCTATGATGTAAAAAGAAACCTCATTTTTTATTTAACACATAAGCACATCAAATTACTTTATGTAAAGCAAATTTAGGATTCAACCCAAAACTTTACTATAAACAAGTACTGAACCATTTTATTTACAATTTAAATGTGCAACAGTGTGTATGGATCAAAGTAGTGAAGGAAATGATTAGTAAGAACAGAACATAATACTCTTAAAATTCTCAGGATGGCAGGAATTGCTACATTTTTAGTGTGAGGGCTAATAGAAGAATACAGGGTGGGCCAATCAATGTGAGGAAGAGCAATGGGCAGGTAAGGACCAGATTTACATGAATATCAAAGAAGACATTGAAGTCTGGTAATTCTGACCTAGAATCAGTAGACCTAGAAAAAAGAGTGGTATGTTCACAGAGGCACCAAAAACAAACAGAATAATAACCTTTATAATATGTTTTCAATCAAATCATTTTCTAGTAATTTTTGGTAATCAGAAAAATGCATAAATAATGGTACAGACTTCTAGAGTGTTTTCAAAGTCATAGCAAGCAAGCTGTTGAGAATTTGCTACATATTGTGCATTTTTATTTTGATAGAAGATATTTAAAAGTTTATAATTATCAGAAACATGAAGTATAGTCTTCTTGTAAAAACAAATGTTATATATACACATATTTATATGTAATATGTATATATATATGTATATTTACAAAAAAACGTAATGCTAAGAGCATAAATACTGGGGGCTTTTATTACATTTCAATACAATTTTAGTAACTATGAATCATATACATTGATGTTTGTGGCTCCTCCCCACATATTGACAGCAACAAATGTCTTTGCCCTATACTTTCCTTGCTAGGTGAAGCTCTTAAGTAGGTCTACATACTGGACCATGAATTGAAATAAGTCACACCCTGGGGGAAGCATTTAATTATCTATACAGTCCCCCTAGTATGGATTTCTACTACATGAATGTTCAAGGACTCTAGTGGAGTTGATGAATCCTGTGTAGCTCAGTCACTTCAGAAATTCAAGAAAGATCCTGTTCTTCACAATATCAAAACAATTCTTAGTTATTAAAATCAGAGAGGTTTTTTATACAGCAAATACGTTTTCACAGACTATTTTGATTTTGCAGTTATAGGATAATGGTCAGGGAGATGTGAACGAACTACTCACCCCAAACTGGAGACTGATGACAGATCAAAGATGTATATCATCATATAATATCCAACTTATGAACTAGTGACTTTTATTTGGGGGGGTTCCTTGGAGGATCAGAAATGGCTCAAAGTTGGCTGCATCACTAAAATCCATCCCAGCATGAATGACAGGTTGTGAAAGATTGGAAATGGGGAGCACTCTGAAAACTGCAGGTAGTTCAATACATTGCAGAGTATTCTTTGTAGGTAACTCAATTTGTCTTATCCTTTGGTTCAGTTTGGCTTGTCTGTTACTTCAAGTTTCCCTGACTAGTCTGAGTGTCTTTTAGGCAGTTGATATAGTCTGAGAATATCTGTACGAGTCCTGAAAGCTTCTATATGCTTGGGAAAGGGAGAATCTTGTGACTCTTCTCAGGTTCAGTGACTTCCTGAACCTATTTTGAGTTACTTCTTGATCTTAGGGAAATTCCCTCCATACCAAAATGCTTCCTATCTCCTTAGAAAAGCATCCTGGTTTTTCACCTTGCTTTTTACATCATACATCTTAAGAATTTCCCCTCTAAGACATCTCTCCCACCTCAGATTTTAACACATTCTTTATACACTTCATGAAACTAGAATATGTCAAAGCACATTGAGTGCTTCTGTATATTTAACTGTTTTTAAATCACTGCACATTAATTCTTATAAAGCATTGCTTGGATTACAACATTTTTCTTCATCCAGAATTTAGTGGTAGTCTTCTTGCATTTGTGACTTACTAAGCTAAGTAGAATTAAATTATTTTAATTTAAAAGAATCTTTACACTATCAGAGTTCCAGACATTTCTACTACATTTATTTTGTATTTACTTCTTTATTTTATCTTTAATCTTTTATTACAGTCAGTCGTTATTCTCCTCCCAGTCTGCTCTCTGACGGTTCCTCATCTCCTTCCTCCTCCTCAGTCTCCAAGAGAAAGTCCCCACATTACCAGACTCCCAGACCCAAAATGATTGCTTTCATAATTTTTTTTGATCTATGCTGACGCCTGGCTTATACATCTTTAGTTATGTATTTTATATGTGGGACACACTTTGAAGTTTCCTTCTTCTATAAAAAGACTATGTGATGCTTATGATAAATTGTAATAAAGGTTTTAATGACATTTTATTTGTCCAATCAAATTACACGTTACGGTGAAACAAAAACTTTTAAAAATAAAAGTCTTGAAAGCAAACACCATACCACCGGTGTTTTAAAGTGTAAAATTATTTTATTTCCTTTTGCTAAATGTACTTATTCTCGTATTGTTAGTGATTAGTATCAATTTGTTTGATAACATTAAAAACAGTAAAGATTTGATAAGTTATTCAACGTACATGATTTGATAAGAACAAATGTAAATGTCTATTCTAGAAACAACCAAAGACAGAGTAGCTATACTAACATTCATAAACTATTTCAAGACTAGAAGAAATGTATTTCTTTTAAAGTATTCCCCTTCAAAAAATACTTTTCTTTGTATGACAAAAACTTAATGCTAATTAGCATTTGATAATGCTGCACTGAGTCTTGGAGTATCAAATATTCACTGAAGTAATTTATAAGGCATTTGATAAGGTGTACTGATGATTAGATGTAGGTTAAGTCCTAGCAAAAACTTTCTCAAATTGTTCTAATAAATTCAAGTCACTGATTGAAGGGGGATTAAGTATACTTCAAGAACTATTTTATAATCTTCAGCATAATACAATGGCTAATTTATTCCCTTATCTTACCAGTAAAAGATATTTTCAACAAAGAAGTAACTAACATATCTGTTTCATTTTTACCTTTACTTTTCTGTTTTTATGCAATATATTTATATATATATAAAACATTAAATCTCATTTATTATCAATTAAATAATAAGTAATTTTTAGAGATATTCTTAAAAATACTTATAGTCTTAAATAGATTTAACAATATTGAAACTGCTGTTTTGGTTAATCTCATTATTTACTTTTAATGGATAACTGCATAACCATAGGATTTTAATTTAATTATCATAAAAACTAGAGTTTAAAATCATGAGATTATGTTCTAACTTTTTAAATTGGACATGATAGACTCTTTCAAGATCTACCATTACTAAATTTGCCAATGATGATTTTGGTAGATCCGTTGAGATATTTGATTTCTTTGTGCCACAATATATATTTCCCCATTATTTTCAATATTTCTGTTCCAATGCCTTCTATTGGCTCTAACAAAATGGCTGTTGTTTCTGTTTTCATTTTGGGAGATTTTCTATAGATTGTTGCGAAAACTATGTGAGGGCTATCTGTAGGCTTCAATTTGGCAAAATCTACTTTTATTATGGTTTTTTAATGCTTCAACCTCCATCTAGCCCAACACCCACCAGAGGTGTGGGAAAAGGACACACGGGTTCTAGACATATTTAGAAAGAGTTATTTAGGGAGATTCCAATCTTCATTGTCAGCAGCTCAGTCCACTGAGCAACACCATAAAAGAATCAGTAACAACAACTCGATTCAGAACACACCTCAAGGCTCCTCAGATCCGCACTAGTCTGAGGGAGGGGCAACACGTAACCAAAATACTACCTGAAGTTCTTTCTTTCCTTTTTTTCTTTTTTTAACCCTCTTGTTGTCACTTGAGATAAAATAATTGTTAATGGAACTTTTTTCTTAAGTTTTTATTGGCTATTTTATTTACTTACATTTCTTTGGTGCATTTTTCTCTATGAAGTCATGACAAGTGAAGATCAGCAAAGAGAGCAAGGTGAACCAATGTGAGCGTGGCTTTTGGGTTACACATGGACTCTTTCTAAATACCACATCTCCTCTCAACAGTCCGCTTCGCCAATACATCTCATGCCCTTTAACCCGGCAGCTTTTCGAGAAACACCACATGTCTGTTCTCAGCAAAACATCCTGTCATAAGATCATTTACAAAAAGAACATTATATGATACAACCTAGTCTCCAACAAAACTATAAATTCCCAATTCAATTATTCATATTTATAATATTGTGAGTTTCCTAAAAGATTGGGCATAAAATATTGTCCGGCTCAACTTTAAATACCTATCAAGTATATTTTTAAAAGTTTTATTTTCTGTTTTTTGGTGTTATGCCTGCATGTCTATCTATGAGAGAGTACCAATTCTTGGAATTACAGACAGTAATGAACTGCCATGTGGATGCTGGGATTTGAACCTGGATCCTCTGGAAGAGAAGTCAGTGCCTTTAAACACTGAGACATCTCTCCATCCCAACAACAAATATGTTTTTATTAAGTTAATTTAATGGATGAGGAATTCTTTTGCTTAAATGAAAGTTTATATGTTAGGGAGTTGCAATGTTAATGAGACCTCTGTGTGTGTGTGTATGTGTGTGTTTATATGTGTGTGTTAATGTGTGTGTGTTGTGTGTTTATGGGGGGGGTGAACCCCTGTTATCCTGACACATTGAAGAAGCAAGGGGCAATACAATAAAATGAAAATACAAACAAGAAATATAATTTTGAAATATTTATGATGAGATAAGATAAATTTTTCAATATTTGTTATTCTTAAAAAGCGCATATATTTTCTACCCACTACTTATCTATCTTTTATCATGTTTTTCTGCCATCTATTTATCTATCCATGATTTCTGTTTGTAGGCACATCTATTTGTGTGTGAGGATAGATAGATAGATAGATAGATAGATAGATAGATAGATAGATAGACAGACATAAACATAGTGTGTGTGTGTGTGTGTGTGTGTGTGTGTGTGTGTGTGTGTGTGTGTGTGTGTGAGACTTGCCTAGAAGGGGAAAGACAGCAAGTCAGACATATTTTTTCTCATGTAGTAGTTATTTTAAAAATAAGTTCAAGGTCATATCTAGGTATGTACACTGTAACTGAAATTATGACTGTCCTGACAAGACACACCCACCATGGTTTAGTAGTGTGTAGTACATTTGTTATGTGAGTAACAAACACTTTCTGATTGAATTAAAATAGAGTTCCATGAGATATAACCAGTATCTGACATCATATTTAAGGCCAAGGACATGTGGTTAGATAGACCATAGATTCTAGGGAAGAAATTGGAAGTGTGATTGTGCCAAATTTACATGTATGAAATAGATTCCTATTGAATTATTACATAAATTAGAATATCTCTCAAAGTTGATCATAGAATCTTGTTTTTGCACTAGATGGAAATTAATGCAGAGTATCATGACTGGTAAAAATTTAGAAAATATGAGACTGGCCACAGGGCTCCACAGCTAATCAGCGCCAGGACAAAGATCCCACTCACATCGTAAGAGCCAGGAGTGGGCCAAAGACGCGCCCCACAGCTCACCAGGTACTGCCCTGAACCCGCAAGACACAGGGACGAGGTAGGCGGGCCTAGGAAACCCCCCCCCCCCCGGATCCCAAAAGCGGGCGGCTGTGGCAGGAAACTTCTGCCCGGGACATTAGGATTCCATAGACCAGCAGCTCCGGGAGAAAATCCTCTCTCGCAGGCATGCAGAAAAGCCCCTAGCAGGGGCAAGGCGTCCCCAGAGC
>CM052712.1:45474036-45615075 GCA_028551405.1 Uromys caudimaculatus
TATATAGTTTTTTTGAGACAGGCTTTCTCTTTGTAGCCCTGGCTGTCCTGGAACTCACTCTGTAGATCAGGCTGGCCTCGAACTCAGAAATCCACCTGCCTCTGCCTCCCAAGTGCTGGGATTAAAGGCGTGCACCACCACTGCCCGACTTTTTCTACTATATTTTAGGGCTTTCAAGAGCACTATAATATTCATTTTTTTCTTTTACAATATTTTTATTATAATGTTTTAATATCTAAGAATGTCATATATATTTAATGAATTACGAGCATATCTATCCACACATTCTCTTCTCCAATTACTCTTTATATAGTTCCTAGCCTCTGACCTCCCAATATCCCTTACTGAGTAGCTATTGGCAGTGGATAGAAACAAGAGGTGGAAGAATCTTTCTTTTGGTGGGCGTGGCCACTGGTAGGATTCCCATGTTCCAGGGGACATCTCTCTCTCTCTCTCTCTCTCTCTCTCTCTCTATCTATCTATCTATCTATCTCTCTCTCTATATATATATCACTAATATATCACTAATTAGATTCAATGAGTTATCAAGTATACCTTCTATTTATTATATTTCAGCCATATAGTTAGCTTTACTTTATTAATCACTTTGGAGATGAAGAGTAGCTTAAACTTTAATATAGCTGATTAGTAAAGTTCTAGTAACAGATTGTATCCAATTTCTAGTTGAGGTTATTTGAAATTCTAACTTTTGTCCATTGAATCTGATGCTGCTGCAAACAGTTTACTACAGGCTTTAGGATTGGCATTACTCTTCAATCACTCAGCTAAATATAAAAAAAATCTGCTCTCTGCCTCTTACTGGCCTCTGATTATCAGTAATCTTCTCCCGGTTTCCATAGTATGATTGAAAATAACCAAATGGTTTAGTTTATCCAGAATTTTCCATTTGGCAGCTGGCTTGTGTTGTGTAGTATATCTTCCATCTTCCCTCATGCTGTCCCAAAGGTCAGTCATAACTGTTTGAAAAGGTCGAATAACAGTTACTTATACTACATTTTGTTCATCTTTTTATTCATATTTGTTTTGTTTCCTTGTTCTGGGTAATATGAATAATGTTGTAATTAGTATTATTTTGGAGATCTATTAGTTGTAAAACATATAGGGAGTCTATGCAACTGGAGACCCAAAGAGGAAGCTTGAGCTTGCAGGCTATCTGCCAGAGGAATTGTTTCCAGTTCAAGGAAGACCAGTGACCTCATTCTAACAAGTCAATTCACTGTCGAAGTGAGACTCTACTAATTAGAGATAAAGTGAACTTTTTAGAATTCAATTATACAACAGCTACTTTCACCCTAAAAGAGACATTTGCATTATACACACTTAAGTCTTGGTCGAAGAATAAATTTAACCAGAAGCAAAACTAAATGACAGAGATGGGAAATATATGTCCAATGTGAAATTGAATACTTCTTGTCCATAGAATCCCAAGTATGTTACCAACGCATGCATTAGACACAACCCTGTATGTGTATAAACATGTACAACCATATGCATGCAAAAACTTCACAAATAATGGGTATTTTTAATTCAACAAGTAAAAATCTGATTAAACAAAAAATCATATCCAGAAGCTTTGCAAATATTTTACAATAAGAATTTTAAAGTTTGAAGTAAGCCTTGAATATATGAGCAATAACTTGGTTTAAAAATTAAAGAAAAATTTTATATGGAAATTGTCTTAAAGAAAGAAATTAATTACACCCATTATACCTTTACTTTTCATTCAATTAATTTTTAGTAGAAAGAGTTGTATTCATTTATGTGATTGTAACTACAGCTGTAACTCAGAACACCAGTTCCTGAGGAAGTTGACAGCTCAGCCTTTGTGAAAAATTGCACTCATTCTCTCTCTCTCTCTCTCTCTCTCTCTCTCTCTCTCTCTCTCTCTCTGGGTGTGTGTGTGTGTCAGCCTTTTTCTCAGTCTGTCACTCTCTCTTTCTCTCTCTAATACATACACATACACATACTTAAAATTATAAAATGTCTTTTAAAAAATAAAAGACCATACCAAAATTTTAAAGATAATATCTTGTATACATAAAATATCCATATTCACTCTTAGAAAAGTGGTAGCATGTAGATTTTGGTACCTCAGTTTAATCAATTCAAAAGTAAGAAAACAAGCAAACAAAAGTTCTAGGAGTAGCTGGCATCTGGAAATTTCTCATAAATTATATTATTTAATAAACAGTCAAAGCTAATTTTGCGGGTTTTTTTATTCTTCTCTCATACACCTCTCCTCTCCTGCAAGACATCTACTTCCCTTCCTTTTCCCTTAAGAAAAGGGCAGGGTGCACATGGATATTAACCAAACATGGCATATCAACTTTCACTTAGACTAGGCACCTTCCAATAGCAGGAAAATGGTTTCAAATTCAGGCAAAAGAGTTGGAGACAGCCCCCATACCCACTATTTAAAATCTCACAAGACGACCAAGATATAGAACTGTAACATATGAACAACAAAACCAAGCACATCAGATACAATGAAAGCGATGTCAAGGAAAGTTCACAATACTAAGTATTTCAAAAAAAAAAAAAAAAAAAAAAAACCTAGAGAGATCTCATACAAGCAACTTAATAGCACACTTGAAAGCTGTAGAACAAAAAGAAGCAAATATACCCAAAATAATGCAATGGCAGGAAATAATGGAAGTGAGTGCTGAAATCAATAAAATAGAATGACAACAATACATAGAATCAAACAAAGAGCTGAGTCTTTGAGAAGATCAATAAGACAGACAAAGGCCTTCCCAAACTAACTAAAAAGCAAAGAGAGAATATTTAGATTAACAAACTCATAAATGAAAAGGGATCATAACAACAGATACCAAGGAAACCCAAGAATCATTAAGTCATACATCAAATAGCTCTACTCCACAAAACTGAGGAATCTAAAAAAAAAAAAAAAATAGAATTTTTTTCTTGATAGATAACACTTACAATGTTAAATTAGGATAAGATCAACAATTTAAAAAAGACTTACATCCCCTACGAAAATAGAAGCAGTCATTAAATTTCTCCCAACAAAAAAGAAGAAAAAAGAAGAAGAAGAAGAAGAAGAAGAAGAAGAAGAAGAAGAAGAAGAAGAAGAAGAAGAAGAAGAAGAAGCAGCAGCAGGAGGAGGAGGAGGAGGAAGAGGAGGAGGAGGAGGAGGAGGAAAAAGATAGAAAGAAAGAAAGAAAGAAAGAAAGGAAGGAAGGAAGGAAGGAAGGAAGGAAAATGAAAAGAGAAAGAAGCCAAGGGCAGAATTCTACCAAAGTTTCAAAGAAAAGCTAATACCAATGGTACACAGATTATTCCACAAAACAGAACAGAATGAACATAGCCAAATTAGTTTAATAAGTCACAGTCACCTTAATGCACAAACCACACAAAGATGTAATAAAGAAAGAGAATTTCAGAGCAATATTTCTCATGAAAATAGATGAAACACTGTAATATAATACTTGCAAATAGAATCCAAGAACACATAAAAAATCATCCACTATGACCAAGTAGGCCTTATCACAAGAGATGCAGGGGTAGCACGAAATATGAAAATCTGTCTACGAATCCTCCATATTAAAGAAACAAACTGAAAGAAAACAATCAGGATCATCTCATTAGACTCTAAAAGAACCTTTGACAAAATCTAACAGCCATCCATGATAAATGTCGTAGAGAGATCAGGGATACAAGGCACAAAACTAAACACACTAAAGGCAATATACAGCAAGCAAATAGAGAACAACCCATTAAATGGAGATAAATTTAAACTAATTCTACTATCATCAGGAAATGAAAAGGCTGTCCACTCTTTTTGTACCTATTCACTATTGAACTTGAGGTTCTAGCCAGAACAATAGGACAACTAAAGTAGATCAAGTGGATACAAGCTGGAAAGTTAGAAGTCAAACTATTGCTATTTGCAGATGATAGGATAGTATACATAAGCATCTCCAATAATTCTATCAGGGAACTCTACAGCTGACAAACCCCTTCAGTGAGCAGGCTGGATTCGAAACTCCGTAGCCTTCCTATATACAGATGATAAATGGGTTGAGAAAGAAATCAATGAAACTACACTCGGCACAACAGCTGCAAATGATATATAATATGTTGGTGCAACTCTGACCAAGCAAGTGAAAGACCTCTAATGACAAAATCTTCAAGTCTTTGAAGAAATAAAATGGAGAAGATATCAGAAGATTAAAAGGTCTCCCATGCCCATGGGTCCATAGGATTAACATGGTAAAAATGGCCATCCTACCGAAAGCAATCTACAGATTCGACTCAGTCACCATTAAAAGACTAAGACAATTCTTAACAGATGTTGAATGAATAATACTCCCTTTCACAAGGTAAAATAAAAACTAAGTGAGCTAAAACAATCCTGTAGAATAGATGAGTTTCTGGAAGTAAGATCCATCCCTGATCTCAAGTGCTACTACAGAAGTATAGTTACAAAACAAACAAACAAAAACATGGTGTTGGCATAAAAACAGACAGGCTGATCAGTGGAATTGAACTTAAGGCCCAGATGAAAACTACTTTTAACAGTAAACTGCACTTTACATTATAAATGTTTTCTGCCTAAGAAAACAATGGGGTTTTGTTGCCTGTGCCTTGGACTGCTCCATCACCTGACCCTAATCCTACCTGCCCTTGGGGGTTGGGGGTGAGTTGGCACAGAGCCAAGGACACAGACTCCTGGAGCAGGTGAGAAACTCCCAGCAAGCTCTCTGAACACTGCTTCAAGCTCCTTTAATATCCTCCACCCATGCCCCAGTAGTTCCAAGAAAGCATCTCTTCTCAACAGGAGTTTCTGATAGGCTGGCATTGTTTGCACCAACAATCCTTGGTCCCTCAAACAGTCCTTAAATAGGTTCTACTACAGCAATGCTGGTGACTCAGGCAGTCCAGAGCTAGGTCCTCCTGCAGGAATGTTGGTCTCACAGGCAGACCTCAACTAGGTCCTCTTGCAGGAGATGCCTTTGGAGCTGCAGGACCCCAGCATTTACAGAGAGGTGGCCCTGCTGTTCTTGCTACAGGATTTAAATACATTTTCATTTGAAACTATTATGAAGATAATTTTAAGACAAATAAATACAACACATTATAACTAACAGTTCAACTAGATTACAAGAAAATGTCAAAGTATATTTATATTTTAAGAATTTATTTCATTATTTATCAATTATACAAACAAGTGCCGTGGTCCAGTGGAATTGATACACAACTTTGAATACCACAATCAGTTTCACGGGTGTGTGTCCCATCTTCTAGTAAAGTCCTTCAGTAAAGTTTTGAATATCTTGAGAAATACTCAAAAAAATATATTTGTCTTTTACGTACTAAGAACCCAAAGAGGGAGGCAAACATATTACATAGTGTTCTTTACACTTGAGCTAATTTGCTAGGTCATTCAGATTAATCTTTCCCCAAAAAACTAAATCTCATCTCTGTCACTCTGATGTGGCTGGAAACAGATGATTTTACACTGTACGTTTATTCAAGGAAATATTGATTGAAAATACTTTAACGAATATAAAGAAATGTTTGGAGCCGTTTTGTTTGCATTTTTATTTGGAGAGTTTTCTCGTTGTGTATTTGTTTTGTTTGTGTTGAAGTAGCAATTGAATTTAAAGTTTTGTACATGCTCGACAAGTGTACTACCTTGGATCTATACCTCAAAGCATTAGATTCAAGTGTAATAGGGTTGGGTATCAGGTTATCTAGCCACTAGGTAAATTTTCCAGGTCTTTTATTTACAATTAAAATATCACCTCACCGTAATGAGTATTTAGAAAGTAATCAGCTAGGAACTGTTTATTTTTTTGTGCATACTCATTAAAAGTTAATTATGAAGTGAAAAGTCTAAGTACATAAATTCAGTTATAAGTTCATATTTTAGCATATTATTTTGTAATTTTTAATAATGTAGTTATTTTACTTTGTAATAGTGAAAAATCTCAGTTTACACAATATTTAGATAATTATGTAAATCTGAAAGCATGGTTTCTGATTGGATTGGCACTCTCCACACCTCCAAATTACAAATATGTAGTTTTAAAGTTATAACTGTATAAGAAACAACGTATCTCTAATGGAAATGCTAAAATTATCTGCAACCTCTTTTTGAAAAAAAATTGAATAAAATAGTGTTTTCTCTAAACAAAATAAATAATGCAGATATAGAGGCATATAATGAATGCAATATAACTTTCTTATTAAAATTTCCACATACAATCTCTCTTAAGATTTTCAACTATGTTATAACTTACATATTCAAAGTACATTTCAAAATATTCAAATTTATATTGTAAAAGAATTAAGAAATATAGAGGCAGATGCCCACAGCCAAAAGTGGACTGAGCATGGGGATCCCCCAATGGAGGAGTTAGAGAAAGGACTGAAGGAGCTGAAGGGGTTTGCAATCCCATAGAAAGAACAACAATATCAACCCACCAGATGCCCCGGAGATCCAGGGACTAAACCAGATAAGGCCATCCTCTGCTACACATGCAGCTGAAGCCATGGGTCCGTCCGTGCTTATCCTTTGCCTCTCAGGAGACAGCTATATCAGGCTCCTGTCAGCAAACACTTCTTGGCATCTGCATTAATGTCTGGGTTTGGTGTCTGTATATGAGATGGATCCATAGGTGGGGCTGTCTCTGGACGGCCTTTCCTTCAGTCTCTGCTCTACTCTTTGTCCCTGTATTTCCTTTAGACAGGAGCAATTCTGGGTTAAGAATTTGAAGATGAGTGGGTGGCCCCATTCCCCAACTCGGGGCCTTGCCTAACCTCTGGATATGGTCTCTACAGGTGCTCCCTTCTTTTGCTGGGCATTTCAGCTAGTCTCATCCCTGTTGGGTCCTGGGAGCATTTTGCTTTCCTGGCATCTGGAACTTTCTGGTGGCTACCCCCAGTTCCCCATCCCCCATTGCTACACACCTCTGTTCAATTTCCTGACTCTCTCTAATCATCTGTCTCCTCCCATATCTGATCCTGCCCCATTTTTTTCCTCCCTCCCTCCTCCCTTTCTCCCAAGTGCCTCCCTCTACCTCCTGTAAGTATTTTGTTACCTTTATAAGAAGAAGTGAAGCTTCCACACTTTGGTCTTCCTTCTTCTTGAGCTTCATACAGTTTGTTTATTGTATCATGGACATTCTGAGCTTTTCAGGTAATATCTACTATTAGCGAGTACATATCATTCCTCTGTTGAGGGATATCTGGGTTGTTTCCAGCTTCGGGCTATTATAAATATGGCTGCTAAGAATATAGAGAAACATGTGTCCTTGTTATATGTTGGAGCATCTTTTGGGTTTATTCCCAGCAGTGGTATAGCTGAGTCCTCAGGTAGTTAAGAACCTCGAACACATGGGCCCAGGGGAAAATTTCCTGAAGAGAACGCCAATGGCTTATGCTCTAAGATCAACAATTGACAAATGGGACCTCATCAAATTGAACAGCTTCTGTAAGGCCAAGGGCATTGACAAAACAGCAACCAACAAATTGGAAAAAGATCTTTACAGTATTGAACAATAATTTAATTGGCTAATAAGTTTATTCCAACTAGATCACTTATTGATGTGTGCATTTTGCATATTTTCTCGTTTTTATTTGTGTTTACATGTGCTGTGAGAATTTCCTATGTGAATGCTGTAATTACATCATTTCAACCACACTCTCTCCTGCTTATGATTCCTTTTTATTCCATGTCCTCTTGCCTTCAGATTCAGGATATCTTCTTCTTTAGTTATTGTTATTACTGTTATATGCATATAAATATATATATATATATATAAATTCAATCTGTTAAGTATATATAATGTTGTTCATATGTACATGTGCTTAGAGAATACCACTTGGTATTGGATAACCTCTCAGGAGCTGTCCCTAGAGAAGACGGCTTCTCCATATTTTACCAGCCTTAACTTCTTGCACCTTTTGTTAAGAAGTGGGAAACTGAGATTTCACCCATCCATTGACACCATCAATTGTTTTTATTGAGCAGTTCTTAAATAGGCACTATATTACTAAGATTCTGTGGAAGAAACTCCCTTTTATGCACATATGTTTGATATTATATCAAAATACACATTCTGGTTCTCTGGTCCTTAAATTTTGTACACTCCTACTTCTGCAATGTTCACTGGGCCTTATGTAGTGTTCTTTTGAATGCTTTCTTCAGGATATTGGTTTCTTAGACTTTGGGTCTTGGTAACTATTTCTCTTTCTGTATTAACAGTGCATAATGAAGGACTTGATGTATTTTAATCACATGGTGTTTTATTTTATGTTTTCTGTACAAGTGTTGAACTCTCATGCAAGTCATGCAAGTGTCTTATAACTGAGCTATATTATGAGAATTTCAAAAAAAATAGTTTTATGTCAGCCTCTGACTAAAATATCCTGAGTATATTTGGTCTCATTGCATATTATACACAACTTCTAAACTTGAAATTCTGTGTACCTCAGACACCAGAGGAGCTGTGATCACAGATCTGATACACCAGGCCACAAGGCTGAGAAATAATAATAGATAATTTTCTATTATAGCCACTCTCCCTCTCTGTCTCTGTCTCTATGTCTCTCTACCTCTCTTTGTCTCTCTGTGTATATCTCTGTCTCTGTCTTTCTCTCTCTGTCTCTCTCTATCTCTCTGTCTCTGTCTCTCTCTCTCTCACACACACACATACACACACATACACACACACACACACACACACACACACACACACACATGCATACACACACACACATACCTTTTTCCACTCGCCTGGAACCTAAAGGTTAACCTGAGGGAAGATTTCTCTAGAGCTGTCCATCCCATTTAGTGAGACACAGTATCATAACCTGGACCTTGGTTGCAGTAAGCAGGCTATGCTGCCTGCTAGTGACCCAAGAGATCTACTTGTCTCTACCATCCCATTTCAGGGATTAAAACCATGCACTGCCACTTCCAGCTTCTGACTATTTTATCTCAGTTTTAAATAGAAAACTCAGATTCTTATGGTGCAGCAACACTTTACTAAGATTATTTCCCCATATCAGGTCATGGCTTATTTAAATTTTTGTTTACTTATTTATTCATTTCTTTTTTTCAATATGAAAATGGTTCATATGAAATATATTTTAATGCATCAAACTAGTATGAATTTTTTTGTCAATTTTAGTTTTAGCATATGTGGTGCCAGAGTTGTAAGGTAATGCTACATGGATGGTTACTGTTTGCTTTGTAATTGTACTTTTGTCTCTGGTCACACTTTCAGGAAGCTCTTGTCATCATTTGTCACACCACTGTATTATATGTTGAAGTTTCCTCAAGGCAATTTTCTGAGATATTAAATAGGTTTTGTTCAACACGTTTAGTACTGACAACATAATTTTTATCTACCGAGAACCCAACAGTATTCACTCCAGAAGTTACAAGTCTTTAAGCTGGGTCATATCCTCCTAGAATTAATTTTGTATTTGAATAATTGAATTGAATAATGAAGTACTAATCTAAATGCTGATGATATTGTTCATTTCTAGAAGTTCAAATAACTACTGTGGCAGGCAATTTCTCAGCAATTTTATATAGCTTCTGGAAATCCATTTCTATTGTTTTTATTCTTATGGGATAATCTGTGTTTATCTTCTATGTTGTTTGTGTGAAATCTGTTCTAAATATTTAGTACAATCAGTAATATGATGCTTCCTTGAGGTAGATTTAGGTTTGCTTTTTGGTTTTTTGGGGGGGTTAATTACATATTTTATTTATTTACATTCCAAACATTGCCCCCATTCCAGTCCCCCCCCACACAATTCTTCATCCTTTCCCCCACTTTGTTTTTGTTTTTTTGTTTTTAATTTAAATATTAGTGAGAAAAAAATCAGGAACAAAAGGAACATAGAGATCATTAAAGCTTTTTACCTTTATTACTTGATATTGAGTTTTACCATTCTGGCATGAGATCTCCTACCACAATCTCTTCTTCCTGGGCATCTCTGTACCTATTTATTTTTGAAGTCACACTGGAAGACTATTGGGTGACCACTCGTAGAAAAGGATGGGAAGTAGCTGTGACAACCTAACCCTTCCCAAGGGTTGGGTTGCCTACCTAAATTCCTCTTCATGTACGTAAAAAAGCAGTAAAACAACACACTTAACAGTGTAACACATAACACAGAAAGAAAATTGCTTTTACTTGGAATATTTTAAGCCTCTTTTTCAAAGCAGGAGTTATATGGTTACTTCTATGTTATCATGAGAAGAATATTGAAACTATACTTTTTTCAATCATTTTTAAAAAATTTTCTCCTGTTAAAGTGCAAAGAAAATGAATGAATGTAGTTTCAGATGTTCAGAAAAGAGTCAGAAAATATGTTTGCCTGAATCTTCTGTCAGTAACAAAACTTTTTTATGTGTCTAACAATGTTGAAAATTAGAGAAAATAGTGGATATATAAGGTCTTTCTTGCCTTATTTATTTTATATGAGTATTTATTTTATATGAGTACTTTTTAATTTAGTTATATTTATCTCTCTAACTTTTTTGAATCAAGCATTGTATACAAATTATAGATAAAGCTTATTATTCAACTAAATGCAAAATCACATCTCAGATAACAATCCAGCTCAAAGACTTGAACATAGTGACTTTCAAAGTGAATCCTATTAATTCCTTGATAGAAGAACATTATTTTGTCAGCACTGAACTTAAAATAAACTTATTTAACAACTCAGAAAATAATGAAAATGAAAGAGATGGAAGCATCTCATCAGAATAAAATATATAAAAAGAAATAAATGTGTCTCAAACCACGTTTTATTAACATTTATTACAGAGAGCAAATGTGAACCTGGATCACATTAGTTAAGCACTATATGGGCAATCATGACTATAATAAAACAAATAAACTAAACAAACAAATAAAAATAACTTGATAACACAAATGTCAAGAAACAGAATTCACACATATCTAGGAATAAAACAGGGGTAAAGCTAATTATTTTTCTTCTCTTGTAACCCTTAATCCCTTTTTTTTTTTTTTGATGATGCTGTACAATGAAACTTTAATCAATTGCCAAGAACATACCCCATTGCTGTTTTGTTTGTTTGTTTGTTTTTGTTTTGTTTTTTGGATATTTTCTTTATTTATATTTCAAATGTTATGACCTTTCACGGTTTCTGCCCCCTCCCCCCAGAAATCCCCTATCCCATTCCCCCTCTCTCTGCTTCTATGAGGGTGTTCCCCCACCCACCCACTCCCACCTCCTGACCCTCAAAATACCCTACACTGGGGGATCCATCAAGCCTTCACAGGACCAAGGGTCTCTCCTCCTATTGATGTCCAACAAGGCCATCCTCTGTTACATTCGCAGTTGGAGTCATGTGTACTCCTTGGTGATGAATTAGTTCCTGAGTGCTCTGGGCGTCTTGTTGGATGATATTGTGGTTGTTCCTATGGGGCTGCAAACCCCTTCAGCTCCTTCAGTCCTTTCTCTAGCTCCTCCATTGAGGTCTCTGCGCTCAGTCCAATGGTTGGCTGTGAGCATCAGCCTCTGTATTTGTCAGGCTATGGCAGAGCCTTTCAGGAGACAGCTATATCAGGCTCCTTTCAGCAAGCACTTGGCGTCCACAATAGTGTCTGCATTTGGTGAATGTGTATGGGATAGGTCCACAAGCGGAGCTGTCTCTGGAAGGCATTTCCTTCTGTCTCTGCTCTACACATTGTCTCCATATTTGCTCCCGTGAGTATGTTCCCCTTTCTAAAAAGGACCGAAGCACCCACACTTTGGTCTTCCTTCTTGAGCTTCATGTGGTCTGTGAATTGTATCTTGAGTAATCCAAACCTTTGATATCCACTTATCAGTGAGTACATACCATGTGTGTTCTTTTGTGACCGAGTTATCTCACTCAGGATGATATTTTCTAGTTCCATCCATTTGCCTAAGAATTTCATGAATTCATTGTTTTTAATAGCTGAATAGTATTCCATTGTGTAAATGTACTGCATTTTCAGCATCCATTCCTCTGTTGAAGGACATTTGGGTTCTTTCCAGCTTCTGGATATTATAAATAAGGCTGCTATGAACATAGTAGAGCATGTGTCCTTGTTATACATTGGAAAATCTTTTGCGTATATGCCCAAGAGTGGTATAGCTGGGTCCTCAGGTAATACTATGTCCAATTTTCTGAAGAATCTCCAGGCTGATTTCCAGAGTGGTTGTATCAGCTTGCAATCCCACCAACAATGGAGGAGTGTTCCTCTTTCTCCACATCCTTACCATCATCAGCTACCACCTGAGTTTTTGATCTTATTCATTCTGTGCGGTGGAATCTCAGGGTGTTTTGATTTGCACTTAATTTCTATTTTTAAAGAGCTACAAACTGGACTTTTTTGTGACATCATGTTTTTTAAATCAGTACTTCACAGTATCTTATACAACGAAATATAAACTTTTAAGGTTAGAGTCATTTTCGGTGGATACTGTATTATAACAATCTTGATAGCATTCTGGGTCACTTTATTAATTCCTACTTAAAAGCATAAACTGAGCCATTCATTCCTGGTTTATAACAATAGACAAGTTGTATAGCCAGTACCCAAACATGTTCATTTTATTTTTCTTATAGCTAGATGTGTGTCAGAGACAGTCTTTGAAGTAAATAGTAATGAAGAAGATTTAAGCCATAACCACAATTTAATCTGTGAGTAACAGTATATACAATTTCAATTAACTTCTGGCATAACACTGCTCTTTCAGTTTTATCTACTTTTTTCACTGTATCTATTAAAGTGTTGTATCAGTGAACATTAAATACTGACACATGCATTTTTTTTCAGTTTAATTCATACAGAAACTGAAAATTCCCTTATTAATAATAGCATATTTTGGCCTATAGAAAATTCACAGTAACAAATTTATAGTGAATTCTTTTGCCACGGATGCGAGATATGAAAAGACAAAACATATACACATGACATTGTGGAGAATATTTTTACCAAGTCTGAAATATGGAAACACAATAGAGAACATAATGATCTTCTAACCTCAATTTTCTTTCTTAGAAACTCACAGAGTTGAGATAACACATTCCAGCTCCACAAAGGAACAAATATTTGTATTACTTTATCATTTCAAATGTTTGTTTAGATTAAAATGTGATCCAGAATTTCATGGGTACCTGAATAATCACAGATATCAAAACAACAACTCTAAATATATTTTATAGCCATTTATTATGGAATTTATGTGTCTGAACTGACTGTATTTTAACATGGGAATGAAATGATGGAATCCATTAACATGGCCAATTTTCTAGTAATGGAGTTAATAAACTATAATAACTATTCTAGAATACTGATATGTTTGTTTCTCTATTCAATACTGAATATTGTGTTTCAGAATTCTGTCGATAAATTTCTTTGTTTCTAATCATAGAACATGGAGACAAACTTTGAGGACAGTACAAACTAAGTCAAAAGAATGAGGTTGAAAAAAAATTCTATGAAACCTTCGTGGAAAACGTGAATTTCCTAAACCCAGTCTTTAATCATACTATCATTTGCCTCTTCAATTATCACTATATTATATCATGAGTCATTTGTCTTCCTAGACTACATTACTAAACAAACATTGGTAGAGATCTTAACCTCCTTTGAAGTTATCACTGGTCATTTTATTGAACTAAATCGAATACTTCTCATCCTATAGGTTTCTTTAAACCATTGGCAAAATATCTTTTAAAAATAATTTTGCATTTTTTTTGCCAATTTGTGTTGTCCATATTATCTTCTGTTTGGGTCCATCTGCCACAGCACGGATAACCTACCAGGGGCCACAACCTTTATAAAGAATATGAACACTCCCTCTGTCAGAAAGAATTATCTATCCAGAATTCATTAGTTAAGGAAGGGGACTCATGATCCTCTTCCTATTCCATGTAGAGACGTGAATATATCTGTTTTATGCAAGTTTATAGAAACAACCCCAGATAATGTGAGTTCCTGAGTGTGGAGGTACTATGATGCACAGATGTCAGTGACTTATACTGGTTTTCCTGACTTTTGGCTAGCACTATCCTTTCTGCCCCTTCCCATAATGGTCCCTGAACCTGTTCTTGGCATGGATAGAGATGTCTATTTGTGGTTGAGCTCTCCATATTCTCTTATTTTCTGGACTTTGACCATTTGTGAATTCTCTGTTAACCATTAACCACTTCACAGAGGTACATCTATGAATCTGTCTTTTCAGAGAGCTGCATGAATCAACAGGCTTAAAGCTATGAATTAAGGGGGCTAGAGAGATGGCTTAGTGGTTAAGAGCACTGACTGCTCTTCCAGAGGTCCTGAGTTCAATTCCTAGCAGCCAGATGGTGGCTCACAACCATCTGTAATGAGATCTGATGCCCTCTTCTGTAGAATGGCAATTATTACTGATCAGTGGGTCCATAGGTGAAAATAGTTGTTGATGACCTTTCTCATCCATTACAGTAAAAGCTAACCAATAAGGCTGAAGCTTCCTAGTCAGTACTGACTTGTAAACAAGAAATAAGCTGGATATATCATGGTATGTGTCTAAGTCCCAGAATTAGAAGAAATTTTACATGAAGACAATCTAGACTATTTGGAAAATGAGAATTTTGGGTAACACAGGACACCAAACCAAAAAGCAAATAGAAGTAAAATAGACATAAAGATGACTAAAAACACAAAATTGAACACCATCAATGAAACACTACCATACTAATATAAATATTTCATTTCAAATATTTGTCTATGCATTTGCATCTAAGTTACTCATATTTTTTGCCACTTATTTTCTGTATGTCCTCATTTCAAATTGTTTTATCAACCTGATACAGGTGTAGTCCACTTGATACTACTGAAGAGTTTGAAAGTCACCTAGTTTGCAGTTACATAGTCTTGTTTCCTTTGAACACACTATTTTGTTTCTCACTGTTGACCATTACATTTCAAATATGTTTCCAACTATTGTCTGTAATTTTTAATAAATATATTTCTTTGTTTTGTTGACCCACTAAGTTTAAATAAAGTTATTTGCATGTGACTGAGCTTTACTGGAGCTTAGACAGACAACTTATCAGTAACTACAGGACTGTGAAAAATGTCAAACTGTTCCCTAGAACCCAACAATAAAGCATAGATCTTGTGGATTCAGGGAAGTCTCATGAGTCCCCCTGCACTCCTGTGGGATGAGTGTACTGTGGCACTACACAGAGAAATGATAAGGCTGAACATGTTAAAAAGCCAGGGAAACTCAGAATTGAGACCGAACGGTGGGAGTGGAGCCAACTCCTGCCAAACTACCTAATTTGGAACATATAACCATGACACCCCACAGAGAGGACCATGATAACCTGTCACTTTATATAAAATCCTGGAGTTCTCCATGCTAATGAGGTATCTAGATAGGCCCCAAGTGTTCACCTAAAGAGCTTCCCTTCCTGGACTTTCCTTCCCAGAAAAGTATTTAATCCCTTCTTCACCCTGAGAAAGATGTACACCTTCACATCTCCCATCAAATAAAACAATTTGGGTATACCCTCATAGAGGCAGGGGGAAGGGGGAGGGGATAGGGGTTTCCAAAGGGGAGACCTAGAAAGGAGGAAACATTTGAAATGTAAATAAAGTAGCAAAAACTAAAAAAAGTAAAAATAAAAAAAATTAAAAACAAACAAACAAACAAACAACAACAACAACAAAAAAAAACCCAGTTTGGACAAGTAAGAATCACCTCCTTCATCAAGGATTGAAGGGGGAAGCTTTGTCGAAGGCCATCTCAATTTCAGCTCCTCTGTATTCTCAGCTTTCACTCAGAAACAAACTGGGTCCTACCCCCTTCCCAGGCTCAGTGATCCTCACCATGTCTGTCTTGAATACCCTGAGGGAACTGCAGGCCTGTGAACCGCTATCCCAACTTCCAGTGGTACTCCAGTAGCAACTGGGTACACAGGAACCTGGGAAATACAATATTCATCTCAGACTAAGGTTTCTCACCTCAGGAAACACAACCTGGGACCCCTAGTATGGACTGCATTCTGCTTCCCCTGAGGAGTTTACAGGGTGCTTACTCAAGTACCTTGGGGGGTTGGGAGGGGAAGACACACAGCCTGATACCCTCCGGATGAAATTTTCAAGGCCTGTCTCGTGCAGGACTTTTGGAAGCAAGCCCAGTTGCTTTGAGTTTGGGTGCAATACCCCTATCATGTATAGACAACATGATTTTAGTGTAGCCTTTTGAAGCTTCTGGGTTTTACTGTCTTCCTGCCCCCTTTTCAGTTTTGGATTTTGAGCCTTGGGAAGGAGCTCTGATGTTAGAAAATATTGTACTGTTGTCATTATTTTCATGACAGCTCTTCCCACTGTGTAATCCTTTATATAGCTCTGACCTCTAGTTTAAGAGGAGATGCTTTAAAAACATCAGGACAACAAAGTTTTTACTTTAATGCAGAATTCTGAAAATACAAGTTTTCCACAGTGAAGAAATAGTCTAGTTAATCATGTTCTTATGATGCCTGTCATTCATCGCAGAGAAAAATATTTAGAGATTTTTAATATATAAGCAACTTAAAATATGGTATTGCTCCTAAAAACCTATGTTAGTCTTTTTTATTTTATGAAATCGTTGAGATTTTTGAGGACATGTCATAAAAATAGGAATATAAATATTTACCAGTCTTCAAATCTTGTCTCAGCTACACAATGAAACTTAAACATAACTAGTAGTTTTGATTATTACAAATTTCTTTTCCTGATTTCTAAGAAGGGTAAATGGTCTCATTGAGTGTAACAGAAAGGAAATTATTATGTGAAAATAATTTCATTATAATACTTCTAAATATTTATCATTGTTTATACTCTCTGGGAATCTTATGGGTTTTTTTTATTCCTAGGAGTGAACTGGAATTTGAATATAATTAATTGAAAAATACATGTTATTGAAGATAACTAATGTATGAATTCAAACTTCATCATCCGAATATTGTATCATATTGTGAGGCTATGTCACTATATGTGGAAATCACAGCCTTTCTTTAAACTAACACTTTATTTATGCAATGCTAGGAGTAAACCAAATATAAGAGAAGTCACAACATATGCAAGAATTTCAATGATCAAAGCCATCAATGTATTAGATAGTAATAAAAAAAGTGAGTAGTGAGAGGTTAGGAGAGAAATATCCACTTTGGAATCTCTATTACTAGACAAATAGTAACTAAGAACATTCATTTCAATGACTTCTCCGTAGACATATTTGTTTTCTATGATAAAAAGTTATTAAAAAGCAACTTGACTTTTGTTTGCCATGTTGTGGGGCAGTGATCTGTAACAGGCAATCTAACGCCCAGTTGAGCATAGGTTAGTAGCCCTGGGAGACCCGGTGGAAAATCCATGAACAGTGGAACCTACAAGAGGGACCAGAATTCATGCTTCTGGCCAACGCTCCAGGAAGACTGCCATAGCTCTCATAACCCCTGTATAGAGAGAGGCCTGGTGAGTGAGACTCGTCACGTAGAAAGCAACCCTGAGTCCCGGGCAAAGAAAATGAGACACCAAAAACGTCCCCAAGCTGGGCCAATGGAAAGTATCAGCTACCAAACGCCTGTCTCCTCCTCCCAGAACAATATAAATAGAGCACCTTGACCCAAGTAGCTCTCTCTCTCCCATCCTTCTCCACCCGCCTGCCCCGTAAGCGCTGCCCACCATCCAGAACGAATAAAGATGAAAACTATTTTGGCATCTGAGAACTTTGTCTAAGGGGCTGTGACACTGGGCTCTTGAGGAGACACACTCTAAGGTGGCAGAGCGCTCTTAACAACAGCGGGTACCTCCGGAAGTGCGCTACGGTCAAGACTTGGCGCAGCTACAACATCAGGGCCAGGGCTGCTCGACCCCGGCGTCTCACCCCTGCAGTGTCAGGCCCTGGGGACACTACACCACGATGAGTAGGAGGGCTTCAGTGGTGAGCCTTGAAGCCTAGGGCATGCGGGCCCAGCACCAGAGCCAGGGGAGCTGCCCACGCCTGAGTTTCTCCCTAAATGAGAGAGTGCAGCACCACGTTATGTGCAATCAATCAGATTGACCCAATGGCACTCCACTCATTCATTCCTATGGGTGAAAACAGTGAATTGTTGCTGCTATAATCCACTTTTTGGGTCATGCAATCATCAACTATGTTCACATACCCAAAGTCAATGGATGAAGGAATAACAACAAAGTCAAAGATAGCTTACCTTTTTCCTTCATTAACATTTTCATTCCTTTGTAGTGCCAATATCTTTCCATGCAAACTTGTAAATATTTTCCTAGAAACCTAATAAATCTTTTTTTAATTGAGTAATTCATGATGAAAATCTAAACAGCTATAAGACGTAGTGTTGATGGAATATTGTAAAGTGACCCACACCAGTATAAACTTTGAAAAATGTTTTAAAATGTGATTTTTGCCTCAGAATTATGAATAAGAAGTTTGAAGATCTAGAAAAAAATTTAGTATTAAGTTACTTCTGAATACTTTTAAAATAACTTTTTATAGAGCCTTTAAACTCTTCAAAGATTATATTTAATTATATTACCTAGTAATATAATTAATTGTGTGTATGTGTGTGTGTGTGTGTGTGTGTGTGTGTGTGCTTGTGTGTGTGTGTCTTGCATACACTCAAACATGTACATATTCCACAGGCTATGTGTGGAGGGCAGAGAACAACTTCAGGAATGTATACTGTCCTTCCAACATGTGTGCCTTTGACTGAACTCAATGTTTCAGGCTTAGCTACATTCACTTTTACCTGGGGAGTCACCATATAAACCAATTAAGACAAACATAATTCATTATAACTTTTCAGACTGATTTAACATCCCTGTATTTCTTTTGACATTATTGATGGTCAATTATTAATTCGGTTTTCAATTTTATCTCATATGAAAGTTCCCTTTTACACTAGGGGTCCATAGCCAACGAGTGCCAGGAGAAAGGTAACCCCTCCAGGAGCATGAAAAAGCCGTGAGTGCGGTTAAGGAAAGCACCACTGCTCACCAAGACCTACCCAGAAACGGCGGGATACAGGGCCTGAGGAAAACTCAGGGAAAGGAAACCTCTGAACCTTTCGGTTTCCATCTCTGGGTGTAGGCCTCTGCCTGGGCCACTGGGGATCCATAGCAAATGAGTGCCAGGAGAAAGCTACCCCAGCAGGAGCATGGAAAAGCCGTGAGGTGAGTGGAGTTAAGGCGAGCACCACTGCTCACCGGGACCCGCCCAGAACCCTCGGGACACAGGGACTGAGGTAAAGTCGGGGACAGGAACTTTCTGGTTTCCAGCTGTGCCTGGGGACCTCAGCCTGGGCCACAGGGCTCCAGGGGAGAGCTGGTATCCCAGGAGTGCTGACACACCTTTGAGCACAGGCAAAACCACCACTTCTGTTCAAAGTCACTGGATCAAGAGGGACCCTTGCAGAAGCATCAGGACATAGGAACCAAGGGACAGCTGGGGACAAGATTCTTCTGGTTTCTGTCTGCACCCCAGAGCTGAGCCTGTGCCACAGCTCTCCAAACCTAAATACCTCTCAGAGAGAGCTGGTCTTCAAGGAGTTTTAACACAGAGGCCTGCAGGAGGGGTAAGTCACAGCTAGAGAGAATAAGACCAGCTAACATCAGAGTTAACAAGATGGCAAAAGGCAAGGGTAAGAACATCAGGAACAGAAAGCAAGGCTACTTGGCATCATCAGAACCCAGCTCTCCCACCACAGCAAGCCCTGGATACCCCAACATACCAGAAAAGCAAGACTCAGATTTAAAATCATTTCTCATGTTGATGATAGAAAATTTTAAGAAAGAAACGAATAATACCCTTAAAAAACACAAGAGAACAGAGATAAACAACTAGAAGCCCTTAAAGAGGAAACACAAAAATCCATTAAAGAATTACAGGAAACACGATCAAACAGGCAGAATTACAGGAAAATACAATCAAACAGACAAAGGAAATGCACAAAACTATACAGGAGTTAAAAATAAAAATAGAAACAATACGAAATCACAAAGGGAGACAACCCTGGAGTTAGAAAACCTAGGAAAGAAAGCGGGAGTCATTGATGTAAGCATCACCAACAGCATACAAGAGATAGAAGAGAGAATCTCAGGAGCAGAAGATACCATAGATAACATCGACACAACAGTAAAAGAAAATGCAAAATGCAAAAAGCTTCTAACCCAAAGCATCCATGAAATACAGGACACAATGAGAAGACAGAACCTAAGGATAATAGGTATAGAAGAGAGTGAAGATTCCCAACTTAAAGGACTAGTAAATATCTTCAACAAAATTAAAGAAGAAAACTTCCCTAACCTAAAGAAAGAAATGAACATAAATATACAAGATGCTTACAAACTCCAAACAGATTAGACCAGAAAAGAAATTCGTCCTGTCACATTATAGTGAAAACAACAAATACACAAACCAAGGAAAGAATATTAAAAGCAGTAAGGGAAAATGGTCAGGTAAGATATAAAGGCAGACCTATCAGAATTACACCAGAATTCTCATCAGAGAATATGAAAGCTAGAAGATCCTGGGCAGAACTCATGCAGACCTTAAGAGAACACAACTGCCAACCCAGGCTGCTATACCCACCAAAACTCTCAATTACCATAGATGGTGAAATCAAAATATTCTATGACAAAACCAAATTTACACAATATGTTTCCACAAACCCAGCTCTACAAAGGATAATGGATGGTAAAGGTCAATTCAAAGAGGGAAACTACACCCTAGAAAAAGCAAGAAAGTGATCTTTCAACAAACTCAAAGGAAGATAGCCACATAGAAGTAAAAATAACATCAAAAATAACAGGAACCAACAATCACTATTCCTTAATATGTATTAACATCAATGGACTCAATTACCTAATAAAAAGACATAGACTGAAAGACTGGATCCATAAAGAGGACCCAGCATTTTGCTGCATTCAAGAAACACATCTCCATGTTAAAGACAAACACTACCTCAGAGTAAAGGGCTGGAAAACAATTTTCCAGGCAAAAGGTCCCAAGAACCAGGCTGGAGTAGCCATTCTAATATCAGATAAAATCAAATTTCATCCAAAAGTCATCAAAAAAGATAAGGAAGGACACTTCATACTCATCAAAGGAAAAATCTACCGAGAAGAACTCTCAATTCTGAACATCTATGCTCCAAATGCAAAGGCACCCACATCCATAAAGCTCAAAGCACACATTGTACCTCACACAATAATAGTAGGCAACTTCAACACCCCATTATCATCAATGGACAGATCTTGGAAACATAAACTAAACAGAGACACAGTGAAACTAACAGATGTTATGAACCAAATGGATTTAACAGATACCTATAGAACATTTCATCCTACATCAAAAGGATATACCTTCTGCTCAGCACCTCATGGTACCTTCTCCAAAACTGATCATGTAATCGGTCACAAAATGAAACGCAACAGATACAAGAAAACTGAAATAATCCCATGCCTCCTATCAGATCCTACGGATTAAGACTGGTCTTCAATGGCAACAATAACAACAGAAAACCCACATACACATGGAAGCTGAACAATGCCCTACTCTATGATAACTTGGTCAAGGAAGAAATAAAGAAAGAAATTAAAGGCAGCCTAGAATTTAATGAAAATGAAAGTACAACATACCCAAACTTATGGGACACAATGAAAGCAGTGTTAAGAGGAAAATTCATAGCTTTGAGTGCTCCAAAAAGAAACTGGAGAGAGCATACACTAGCAGCTTAACAGCACAAGTGAATGCTCTAGAACAAAAAGAAGCTAATGCACCCAAGAGGAGTAGAAGGCAGGAAATATTCAAACTCAGGGCTGAAATCAAGCAAGTAGAATCAAAAAGAACTATAAAAATTATCAACAAAACTGGGAGTTGGTTCTTTGAAAAAATCAACAAGACAGATAAACCCTTAGCCAGACTAACCAGAGGGCACAGAGACAGAATCCAAATTAACAAAATTAGAAATGAAAAGGGAGACATAACAACAGATTATGAGGAAATTCAAAAACCATCAGATCCTACCACAAAAGCCTATACTCAACCAAACTGCAAAATCTGGATGTAATGGACAATTGTCTATACAGGTATCAAATATCAAAGTTAAGTCAGGATCAAATAAACCATCTAAACAGTCCCAAAATGCTTTAAGAAGTCGAAGCAATCATTAAAAGTCTCACAACCCAAAAGAGCTCAGGACCAGATGGGTTCACTGCAGAATTCTATCAGGCGTTCAAAGAAAACCTAATACCAATACTCTTCAATCTATTCTATAAAATAGAAGCAGAAGGAACACTACCCAATTCCTTCTATGAAGCCACAATTACACTGATACCAAAACCTCACAAAGACCGAACAAAGAAAGAAAACTTGAGACCAATTTCCCTTATGAATTTTGATGCAAAAATACTCAATAAAAAAATCTCACAAACCAAATACAAGAACACATCAAAACGTTCATTCATCATGATCAAGTAGGCTTCATCCCAGGGATGCAGGGATGGTTCAATACCCGGAAATCCATCAATGTAATACTCTACAACATAAACAAACTCAAAAAAAAAAAAAAACCAACAAAAAACCACATGGTCATTTCATTTGATGCTGAAAAAGCATTTGACAATATTCAACATCTCTTCATGATAAAAGTCCTGGAAAGATTAAGAATTCAAGGCCCATACCTAAACATAATAAAGCAATATACAGCAAACCAGTAGACAACATCAAACTAAATAGAGAGAAACTCGAAGCAATCCCACTAAAATCAGGGACTAGACTAGGCTGCCCTCTCTCTCCCTGTCTCTTCAATATAGTAATTGAAGTTCTAGCTAGAGCAATTAGACAACAAAAGGAGGTCAAAGGGATT
Source organism: Uromys caudimaculatus (assembly GCA_028551405.1). Lineage (NCBI taxonomy): Eukaryota > Metazoa > Chordata > Mammalia > Rodentia > Muridae > Uromys > Uromys caudimaculatus. The sequence continues at coordinate 45,496,967 of CM052712.1, forward strand.
CAAATTGGAAAGGAAGAAAGCAAAATATCACTCTTTGCAGATGATATGATCTTATACTTAAGTGACCTGAAAACCTCCACCAGAGAATTGCTGGAGCTGATAAACAACTTCAGCAAAGTGGCCGGATATCAAATTAACTCAAACAAATCAATAGCCTTCCTATACTCGAAAAATAAAGAGGCTCAGAAAGAAATTACAGAAATGACACCCTTCACAATTGTCACAAACAATATAAAGTATCTTGGTGTGACTCTAACCAAACAAGTGAAAGATCTGTATGACAAGAACTTCAAGTCTCTGAAGAAAGAAATCAAAGAAGACCTCATAAGATGGAAAGCTCTCCCGTGTTCATGGATTGGCAGGATTAATATAGTAAAAATGTCCATCCTGTGAAAAGCAATCTACAGATTCAATGTAATCCCCATCAAAAATCCAACTCAATTCTTCATAGACTTAGAAAGAGCAATTCTCAAATTCATTTGGAACAACAAAAAACCCAGGATAGCAAAAGCTATTTTCAACAACAAAAGAACTTCTGGAGGAATTAGCATTCCTGACCTCAAGCTGTACTACAGAGCAGTAGTGATAAAAACTGCATGGTATTGGTACAGTGACAGGCAAGTAGATTGATGGAATAGAATTGAAGACCCAGAAATGAACCCACACACCTATGGCCACTTGATTTTTGACAAAGGAGCTAAAACCACCCAGTGGAAAAAAGACAGCATTTTCAACAAATGGTGCTGGTTCAACTTGCGGTCTACATGCAGAAGAATGGGAATTGATCCATTCCTATCTCTCTGTACAAAGCTCAAGGCTAAGTGGATCAAGGACCTCCACATAAAACCAGATACACTGAATCTAATAGAAGAGAAAGTGGGGAAAAGTCTGGAACACCTGGGTACAGGGGAAAAGTTCCTGAACAGAACACCAATGGCTTATGCTCTAAAATCAAGAATTGACAAATGGGACCTCATGAAATTGCAAGGCTCCTGTAAGGCAAAGGACACTGTCAATAGGACAAAACGGCAACCAACAGATTGGGAAAAGATCTTTACCAATCCTAAGTCTGATAGAAGGCTAATATCCAACCTATATAAAACTCAAGAAATTAGACTCCAGAAAACCAAATAACTCTATTAAAAAATGGGGAATAGAGCTAAACAGAGAATTCTCCCCTGAGGAAATTTGCAGGGCCAAGAAGCACCTAAAGAAATGCACAACATCCTTAGGCATCAGGGAAATGCAAATCAAAACAAGTCTGAGATTCCACCTCACACCAGTCAGAATGTCTAAGATCAAAAACTCAGGTGACAGCAGATGCTGGCGAGGAAGTGGAGAAAGAGGAACACTCCTCCATTGTTGGTGGGATTGCAAGCTGGTACAACCACTCTGGAAATCAGTTTGGCAGACCCTCAGAAAAATGGACATAATACTTCCTGAGGACCCAGCTATATCACTCCTGGGCATATACCCAGAAGATGCTCCAACATGTAATAAAAGCACATGCTTCTCTATGTTCATAGCAGTCATATTTATAATAGCCAGAAGCTGGAAACAACCCAGATGTCCCTCATCAGAGGAATGGATACAGAAAATGTGGTACATTTACACAGTGGAGTACTACTCAGCTATTAAAAACAATGACTGAATGAAATTTGTAGGCAAATGGATGGAACTTGAAAATATCATCCTGAGTGAGGTAACTCAGTCACAAAAGAACGAACATGGTATCTACTCACTGATAAGTGGATATTAGCCCAAACATTCGGAATACCCAAGTTTCACTTTAAAGTAACCATCAAACTGAGAGTGAGGTCCCAGATGGAATAGTTGGAGAAGGGACTGAAGGTGCCGAAGGAGTCTGCAGCCCCATGGAGGGATCAACAGTGTCATCTGGCCTGATCCCCAGGTCCTCCTGGAGACTGGACCACCAACCAAGGAATACACATGGAGGGCCCAATGGTTTGGACCACGTATGTGGTAGAGGAGGGCTTTGTTGGCCTTCAGGAGGAGGAGAGGCCCCAGCAAAGGGGAATGTCAAGGTGAGAATATGGGAGTGGATGGGCGGGTGGGTGGGTGGTGGAATACACTCATAGAGGTGGGGGAGGGGGAGGGTATAGGTGGTTTCCAAAGAGTACATCTTGAAAGGCAGAAACATGGGAAATGTAAATAAAGTATCAAAAAATTAATTAAAAATAAAAAAGAAAGTTCCTTTTTTTCTGCTACACTCTTGGTCCCTGTATTTCCTTTAGACAGGAGGAATTCTGGGTTAAAATTTTGGAGATGGGTGGGTGGCCCCATCCCTCACCAGGCAGCCATACCTTACCTCTGAATATGGTCCAGGTAGGTTCTCCCTCCCCTAATGTCATCCCCATGAGGTCCTGGGAGGCTCTTGCTTTCCTGGCACCTGGGACTTTCTGGTTGCTACCCCCAGTTCCCCATCTCCCATTCCTACACACCTCTGTTCAATTACCTGATTCTTCCCTTCTGTATCCCCTTCTCTTCTTCTCTTCTTCCCAAGTCCCTCCCACCCTCTACTTCCCTTGATTATTTTGTTCCCCCTTCTAAGTAGGACTGAAGCACCCACTCTTTGCTCTTCCTTTCTCTTGAGCTTCTTGTGGTCCATGAGTTGTATTGTGGGTGTTCCACGCTCTTTGCCTAATACCCACTTATCAGTGAGTACATACCATGTTTGTTCTTTTGTGATTGAGTTACCTCACTCAGGATGATATTTTCAAGTTCCATCCATTTGCCTGTGAATTTCATGAAGTCATTGTTTTTAATAGCTGAGTAGTACTCCCTTGCGTAAATGTACCACATTTTCTATATCGATTCCTCTGATGAGGGACATCTGGGTTGTTTTCAGCTTCTGACTATTATAAATATGGCTGCTATGAACATAGTGGAGCATGTGTCCTTATTGCATGTTGGAACATCTTCTGGGTATATGCCAAGGAGTGGTATAGCTCCTTTGAAATTAAGAAAAGGAATACAGTCCATGTAATATTATACAGAAAATTGTAGACATTTGAGAATATCTTCCTTCTGTTCATGAGTTCCCTCTTCCTTAAAAAATCATTTTTAAATATTTGAACCACAGAATATTTTCCAGTTGAATACATGTTTATATTTATTAGTGCTGCACAGTAAGTACATAATTGCAGATAAATTTATATTTTGGTGATTACAAATATTCAAGATCACTCCAAGAGGAAAGAGGCTCTGAACTTCATTTCCATGGACATTTTTCTGCTCTATGCCTCCCTTCCAGTCACTCCCTCCCACAGTTCCTCCCTGGAATAAAGGGGCTTTCGAGGCAAGTTGCAGACCTGAACAGCAAACTCAAATCAGTGAAGAATGAATGTAGGAAAAGATCTGACCATAATTTCCAGATTAACATTGTAGATAGGAAATCTTACATTTTCCAATGATAAAACTTATTATTTCTTACTTTCCACACATATGTATATTTTTCTGCTACTGCATGTTGTAAAGACTTCCGATCTTGAATAAAGGCAAAAAAATGTTAAACGAAAATTCAATATATTCTTAACACTCTGGCATCACTCCAGGTTATGTAAATCTTTTGACTTAAATATTTTCTTAATTTTGACTATCACCAATCATTTAATTTTATTTATATTTTGTGATACTAAATTTTGCAATATTGTTAATAATACACTCCATTGTTTCATTTATATATTTTTAAAGGGAAGCAAGAAGCATCTGCATACACTGTTGGTTAACATGAAGATCTAACACAAGAACTATGCTAATCATCTTCCATTGCATTTACAAAAGAAAATATTTTCCCTCTTGGTTTAATGCATTGGGCATAGTGTAACCATAAATTCTCTTAACAATATATCGATAGAGGAATGTTTCTTGTGTTTTATTTTCTTGTATGTATAACATGAAAAGAAACAGATGAAAAGTAATGATCCATGTATTTTTTTTTTTTGTAGCAAAGTCTATTACATTACATTCTGCAAGTAACTCAATATTTTAGGAACAAAGATACCTCTCACTCTGATTTTAAATTTAAAAAATGTACAAGTACTGTGAATACCACCTAGATGTACTTTGATTCTTTTTTTTCTTGTTTTTTTTTTTTTTTTTTTTTTTTTTCGAGACAGGGTTTCTCTGTATAGCTCTGGCTGTCCTGGAACTTACTCTGTAGACCAGGCTGGCCTTGAACTCAGAAATCCACCTGCCTCTGCCTCCCAAGTGCTGGGATTAAAGGCGTGTGCCACCATTGCCTGGCATACTTTGATTCTTAACTCATTCTTTAGATTTGTATGTGGCCTGAGGTTTTTCTATATTTTCCCCTTTATTCACAACATTTTTATCTTTTTACCCCATCCTTGTTGGCCTTAGATTGCAGAAATACTGCTCTGTTTGCATGGCAAGGACAAAAATCATAGACAAAAGAATAAAGCAAATAAATTTGTAGAAGGAAATGTGAAGCATCTTGTTAGCAGATACCATGTTCATCAGCTGTGTTCTTTTAAGAGTTATCAACTCATTAATTATTGCAGACAAGTGTTGTGTTTCACAATGACTTTCCTTTGCAAGAATTACCTTATGTGATATTAATAGATTGCAAGTCAAAAATGTATTCATATGCATTGATCTTTTTTGAAAAATTAGATGCTAGTGATTAATATGCATAAATAATGTTATGATTATTAGTAGTACATTGTCTATGTGTGTAATACAACCTAGTAAAGGTATATATTGCTATCTGAAAATATCTTTGCATGTTATTTATACAGTATCAATTTTAAAAGTCAAGGATAATGAAGGTTTCTTAGTGCTTAAAAAAAGATTACTTAGAGTTTAGCACTGAAAAAGGCTGTAGATACTTGAATAATTCCAAAATGATTGTTAGTTGGAGTACAGGAACTGAAAATATCTTCTTAAGGATTCTGTTATGTAACTTGCGCCATGAGCTTATTTACTATTCATTCAATCTCCCTTAAGACATTGAATATACAATGAGATAATTAAACAATGTAAAAAGTTCTGTCATTTATGGAAATCTGAATCATAGACTTAAATGTGATCTTATCAAAGATTCAGATTTTATCATGATGTCAAAATAATTTCCAGACCATAAATCCTTTGTGAAGAATGGAAGAGATCTCATGTCAAATTTGGTTGTATTTTTGGAATGAATATGCTTATTTCAGTTATAAAAGCAGAAAGTTAGGGCATAATTATAGCTTCCACTAGGTTTCAGATGGATGTCTGTCATTAAACTTGCTGTGTGTAAGTATGGGTTTTAAAAATAATTCATATCATTCCATATCATTAACAAAAGCATGTTGAGGTTATGTCATCATTGCATAAGAAACTGACCAAATTTGATCCTTGGCTTTGTTTAGAGCTTATATTTATTTTTATCATCTGCTAAAGCATATTTTTATACAAATTTTATCTACTCATTTAATGATTAATATATAAACAAATTTAGTAGAAGAATAGATTTGATGTGAAAAAGTCAAATTTTATGTAGATCCATTGATTTTTAATTTCATATTTTTCAATAGAAAATATAACCTTGTATTAATTCATTGAAATATTATTTTGGGGACCAAATGTAAGCATGCTTACCTGCTACATAAATTCATACCAAGTAAAGTTAAGTAATAACTGCCTTGTAAATTTGTTCTGAAAATTCGGTGAGCTCTTTATAAATCTCCTCATGATATCAACACATTTAGGAGGGGCTAGGTGAACTTCAACCTGGAGACTGAAGAACTGTTTTTGACTGATGATGGTGGTAAGTACCAGGAGTGTTGGTGTCACATGGCTTTTAGAAACATCACTGCAACATATGTCTCCAACCTCACAAGACTGTGTCTATTCTTCCTACCTGAAGCTACAAAAAAGCTGTGGTCATTAGTTTAGAAAACTTTTAAACCATTATCTACTATAATTATTCTTATCTAGGTAGTATAATACTATTTTCTAAGATATATATTAGGCAGTACGTTTACATTGATTGATTATATTTATTTTATTAGAAATGAAATATTAATTAATTAATAATTTTGATTTTCTAGCTTATAATATGGGCTGTTTACTGTATAACTCCTATTTATGCCTCACAAGCATATTTTATATGGATTTTAGGTATGATTTTCTAATTTGCTAATCAGTTGAAACTGTGACTTTATAATTTACACATATGTTTCAGCATAATAAAACATTTTATGGTATGATTTTTTGAGCTAATAAACTTTTTTGTGAAAAATACATTTCTACTGTGAGGAAGGTCTTTTTCTCCACTATTTAAATAGGAACCCACCAATGGGTCTTGGATTTTCAGAGAAATTGAAAGAAGGAGGAGAAACAGAAGTAACTATCATAGTTTTTAAAACATGCATTTTACATATACAACACTGTCTACTTTTATTATATCACTGCTTCATTTTTACCAATTTGTTTTGCCTCTACTTACTCTGGGAAATTTTTTCATGCATTGATTTATTAATTATGAATCTAATTGAATTAACTGTACTCAGAAATTTCATGTATAAATGCAAAGGGTTTAATTCACTTAAACATTAAATATTCCAAAGTTACAGAAAATATTTTAGAATATAATCTCTCATAAATACCAAAAATTATAATTGATCTTTTCTAAAAAATTAATGTTCACTTCTTTATATTCCAAAAGATAATGCAACTGTATATTATATAAGTGAAAAATTGACTGTGATAGGGATTTAAATTTTTTTTTTTTTTTTTTTTTTTTTTTTGGTTTTTCGAGACAGGGTTTCTCTGTGTAACCCTGGCTGTCCTGGAACTCACTCTGTAGACCAGGCTGGCCTCGAACTCAGAAATCCACCTGCCTCTGCTTCCTGAGTGCTGGGACTGAAGGTGTGTACCACCACTGCTCGGCTAGGGATTTAATTTTTATTCTGTTTTATAATGTCTCTCAAGATAAGACAATGTATTGAACAAAATGTCACTAATTGTTGATTAACAGTACGGTTTTGAGAGAGCCTGTTGGAGAAAGAGGTTCTGATTCAATCTGTGCATGAAATAGTAATCTCAGAGGAGAATAATAGTGGAGACTCTTAGGCCAGATTTTTTTGTGTTCGTTCATGGTTATAAAAGCATGATTCAGTGACACATACTCTCAAAGGACAACAAAAACCTAGGACATCTGAAGTTATCCAGAAGTATATAAGTAAAGCTTCATTTGGAATAAAATTTATAATAAGGACAACTCACAGAGCCCATAGCTTCTGTTCTTTCATCAAAAAGTGTTTTCAGTACTCTAGAGGTTTTTAATCTCTTTTACAAAGATCCCATAGAGGCTTCCTAGTGCTGATAGCTAGAAATATAATTGGCAAAATGTCTACAACGCATGGTGCCATCTGGTAGTAGTCCCCTGGTTATCACACTAAATCCCCATTCTGACAAAATACTGAGGTTGTCCTTGCTCTGCAGTTGTGAAAATGTCTAGCAACCTGCTGAGGTGACTGCACACTGGGGATAATAGGAGATCTCAACTTGTATGCTGGAATGTGTACTCACTATCTGTATTTATGCTTGGGAAACCAGCAGTCTAAAGTAATTCAGACTTTTGTACTGATATTATTCCTTCATTAGTAGAGTAGCAACTTTCTTTAAGTGTTATCATATGATACTTGGAAAAGGTAAAACAGGAGAATGAGACCATAATTTTTATATACCTTTGCATTACTAATTAATGTATAATGTATTTGACTGAAACTGAAGAGATAACTATCAGTAAGGCACTCTCCTTGCATGCATGAGGACTTTTACTTTAATACCTAGAACACTTATAAAATGACAAACCTCGTGGCATGCTCTGGCAAGCACACAACTGGGGAGTCAGAGGTAGAAGAAGCTCTTGGACTTCTTGGCCTGCAAGTCTAGACTTACTGATAAGATACAGGTAAATGCAGATTATTATTGGAGCTAGAAAAATGGTTCCATGTTTAAGAGCACTGGCTGCTATTCAAAAGGACCCTGGTTCAAAACCTACTACCAGTATGGCAGCTTACAACTGTCTGTAATTCAAGTTCCAGGGGATCCGACACACTCACACAGGAATACATGGGGACAAACCACCAGTGTACATAAAATAAAATAAATTTATAAAAGGGTTAGTGGGGTTCCTGGTAATGACACCTCTGATTGTTTTCAGGACCACACATACACATCTCCACCTGCCTATATGTGCATACAAATTTACACAAACACTCACACATGCACATATTTACATAAGAAGAGTGGACATTTGGAATTAGCGTGAGAGACATTTTGTGCAATCAATCTGTTGCCCATAAGAAGCACATTACAATTTGGTGTCAGTTTCTAAACAAATAATGATATGACATTTAAGTAGAAATATAGAGGCCATATAATTATATCTATATTATTATATATAAACATTTATATCTTTAAAACAAAAATATTTCAAGTGCAATCAGGCTCCTGCACCTCTCTCTCACCCCAGAGACAGCTTGTCCCCAGGAGGTCACCCATAACCAGGGCCACAGGTGAGACCCTTGCCCTAATACCTGCCCCAGCTGGGACTCCCGTGGAGACCATTGGACATGGGATCTATCCAATCTGCTGGAGACACAACTTCCTCCAGTCTACAACTCCTCATGTAGCAGATAGGGTGCTCCTGCCCCTCTCTCATACCACACAGCTTGACTATCATCCAGGAGATCTGCTGAAACCTCCTGACAACTTTGAGACAACATTGCCTGCCTCCCTTGAAGCCTGCTTTAACACATGTCATAGAGCTCTACCTGCCTACAAGAAGGGACAGGCTCCATTCAGAGACAATCAGACCAGTTAACACCAGAGATAACCACATGGCAAGAACTTAAGATGGCACAAGAACTTAAGCAACAGAAGCCAGAGTAATTTGGCACTATCGAAGCCCAATTCTCCCACCATAGCAAGCTCTGTATACATACACACCTGAAAGCCAAAATTCTGACCTAAAATCCCATCTCATGAATATGATAAAGGCTTTTAAGAAGTACATAAATAAATCCCTTAAAGAAGTACAGGAGAAAACAGGTAATCAGGTAGAAGCCCTTAAAGAGTAGACAAATAAATCCCTTAAAGAAATACAATAAATAAATGAATAAGTCAAAGAGGTCAAGGAATTGAAAAAATCATGAAAGGCCTAAAAATGGAAATAGAAACAGTAAAGAAATCACAAAAGGAGGCAAACCTGAAGTTGGAAAAGCTAGGAAAGAGATCAGGAGTTATAGATGTAAGCATCACCAACAGAATACAAGAGATAGAATATACCATAGAAGATATTGACACAATGGTCATAGAAAATACAACCTGTAAAAAGCTCCTAACCCAAAACATGCAGGAAATTCAGGACACAATGAACAGACCAAACCTAAGAATAATGGTGATAGAAGAAAGTTAAGATTCTCAATTCAAGGGCCAGAAAACATCAACAACAAAATCATAGAATAAAACTTCTCCAACCTAAGGAAAGATATGGCCATAAAAGTAAATAAAACCTAATTCAACAACACATCAAAAAATGATCATTCATCAAGATCAAGTAGGCTTCATTCCAGGGATGCAGGAATGGTTCAATATTTGAAAATCCATCAATCTAATCCACTATATAATCAAGGTCAAAGGAAAAAAATCACAAGATCATCTCATTAGATGCTGAAAAAGTTTTTGACAAAATGCAACACCTCTTTATTTCAAAAGTCTTGTAGAGGTTAGGAATTCAATGACCATACCTAAACATAATAAGTGCAATATACAGCAAACCAGCAGACAATATCAAATTAAATGGGGAGAAACTTGAAGCAATTACACTAAAATCAGTGACAAACCAAGGCTGCCCAGTCTTTCCCTGTTTATTCAATATAGTACTTAAAATTATAGCAAGAGCAATTAGAAAACAAAAGGAGGTCAAATGGATTCAAACTGGAAGGGAAAAAGTCATGGTATCACTATTTGTGGATGATATGATAGTATATATAAGCAGACCCCAAAATTCTACCAGAGAACTCCTACAGCTGTTATATAACTTCAACAAAGTGTCGGGATATAAAATTAACTGAAACAAATCAGTAGCCTTCCTCTATACAAAGAATCAACAGGCTGAGAACGAAATTAGAGAAATAACATCATTCACAATAGTCACAAATAATATAAAATATCTTGGTGTAACTCTATCCAAGCAAGTAAAAGATCTGTATCACAACTTCAAATCCCTGAAGAAATAAATCAAAGAATACCTTAGAAGCTGGAGATGTCTCACATGCTTATGGATTAGTAGAATTAATATAGTAAAAAATGACCAACTTACCAAAAGCAATCTACAGATTCAATGCAATCCCCATCAAAATCCCAACTCAGTTCTTCATGGAGATAAAAAGAGCAATTCTCAAGTTCATCTGTAATACCAAAAAACCCAGAATAGCTAAAACAATTCTCAAACAATAAAAATCTTCTGGGGAAATTACCACCCCTGGCCGCAAGCTATACTACAGAGAAATAATGATAAAATCTGCATGGTATTGGTACACAGATGGACAGGTTAATCAATAGAATAGAACTGAATACACAGAAATAAGCAGCATATTTTATACAGATAGAGTATGGGATTAAATATTTGAATATTAGTAATATATCATATTTAATTAATACGCATGCATATATTTTTAAAGTAGGAAGGCAATATTGTGGATCTAAATAAAGTAGATTTTACATGCCATTTTGCAAATTTTGCACATGTGTTCTTCTCTGTCATTTCTACTCTTAACACAGAAATGATAATCAATTTCTCTATATGTATGTCAAAAGTGACTATGGGAAGTAATATATATATATATTTTAAGATGGAAGATTTTTGTGGAGGAAGACCTGTCCTCAGAAAGTATAGTGTTTGATGCTTTACCTTTTAGCAACACGTTATATTCTTGAAGAAGAGCCAAAAAATGGATATTATCTATTGTATAGTTTTGCAGTCTTGTCTGCAATGACAAATGATGGAATTTAGAGTCTGGTGGTTGTATATAAGTCTTGTTTTTTATTGTTTTTTCATTAACTTTCTATTTCATTGACAATTTTTGCCCACATTTTAGGTATAAACTATTTCTATCATGTGTACCGTGAACTATGACCAATTCTGACACTAAACTTATATTTTAACTTAAAGATTTACCTCTTATTTAGTATACGTATATGCATCTTCCTCTCTTCTTACCATATATGCATATATTACATTAATTATGCTTATTCTGCTATATTACAGAACACCAGTGTTCCTCTGTCATTTATAAATGTTTTTAAATGTTTGTCTTCATTATAAAAGAAATGAAAACATGTGGTCACCTATGACAAAGCATACTTTGAATTTGGCAGGACTGATAAAAAGAAAAAAAATGATATAAGCCATTAACCATATTTAGTTCCATTAATACTTCATTCTCCAAATCCACTGGAAGAATCAGAGGGATCAAACAAAGTCACTTGAAGTAAAAATATTTGGGCTTACTGTGAAACATTTGACCTCAGTAACTATAGATCTATACACTCATGAAAAACTTCCGGAGTTCTTTTTTTCAGTTGGAAAGAATCCATGCCTATCTAGAGAAGAAAAGTATCATACTTTAGGATGCTATTCATTAGAAAATATGTTCCAATAAGACTCAATTTATATCCAGTTCATTTTTTTCTAGGCATTATCCTGGACAACAGCAATCCATGAAATTGCAATTCCTCCATGATTATATATATATATATGGAACTATTCTCAAATCTTGTACACCCATTTCTTCTTTCCTCTGCTCCCATAAAATATTCTTAGCTCTCTTGCTTTTGATTAGTTTATGAGTAGCGATTATAGTATTACTTTTTCTGTTTTTATATTTTTTCCTCAAGGAACTACATTTATATATTACAAGTAGAGTTGGTAAACAAAGTCTGGACTGTGGTATAATTTTAATATCGTATTTACTATGGATCAAAAATCATATTATTCTGATGTGGATTGCATCTATAACTAATTATTACAACATAGTTATAAGATTGAGAGAATTAATGTGTTATCAAATGTTATTGGTATTAATGGTAAGAAAAAATTAACACAGAATTTTCCAGCTACATTACCACTCGTTTTTTAAAAAAAATTCTGAAAGCTGGACAATTTTTTTCATTAAATAGATAAATTGAAGTATAATTCTTTCTATATCATGCTATCTGCTACTTCAAAGTGAAAAGTTGAAGTAAATTTATAATTGAAATAATAAATAAGAAAGTAGTCTGTGAATAAACACACTGTTCTTCCTTTTGTAAACTCAAGGGTGTAATTTATCTGCTAAGTACCACGATTGATGCCTTCTTACTGTTATCCTTTCTGTGTTAATAAATTGGGGCTCAGCAAGCACCTCCAAATGTTCAATCCTGACCCTACAATTAGCTTTCCACTGACTCTCTTTCCTGATTATCACCACAAACCCTTACTTTGAGCTATCCCATAATTAGCCAGACAATAAGGTTTCATGTGCTAAAATATCCTGACTGGTTGAACATTTGCTAACCACTCATCTGTCACATCCCCTGGATGGATAGCATGCCCTTATTTAGTTAAGAGAACTGTCAGTTCTGCTTCTCATTAAGCTGACATTAATGTGGCCTCCAAAATTTGAGTGTAGCAATTAAAAGTTTTGAGTTCTTCTTAAATGGCACCCAACTAAATCCTACATGCAGGAATTTGTACTGATCCTCCTTAAAATAAAATTTTAAAGGACAAAGCTGAAAGTAGCACAGAGAAAAATCAAATATTTATATTTATTTTGTTACAGAAAATAACAACCTAAAATAAACTTTCTAGTCCTGTCATTTTAATATCATTTTGTTTCATTTTCCAATATCTTTCAAAAGTATTATTTTAATTTAATAGTTATGTCTATTCCTCTTCACTTTTGCCTTCTTTATGTGAATGATTCTCTGTATTTATTGTCTTAGGAAATTATACAAACTGTGTACATTATAGAATGAAATGAATAAATCTAAGAATCAGTTGAACTGTTTCATGATATCTGCTGTTTCTTAATTTGGGGATATCATCTCAAAACTTTTTACATTTGCATGTGTATTGATTGTTTCATACATACAAAATAGAATGTTTCTATGAAGCAAAAGAAGAGTAATTAATGCTTTATTAACTCACCTTGCTTCCGGATATTCTTGGCATGTACATGTCACTTTTCTTTCATGAGTTCTTCTCATAAAATATTCCCAATACCAAATACCTGACAAGCAGTTTAAGGGATAAAATATTTACAATGTTCATAGTATTGAGGTCGAAGAGAGCAGCACAGTGGCAAAGGCAGAGAGAGAACCAGGAACATGCTGTAGCTGTGTCCATGGGAACAGGAAGGATTCGGAAGCAGACAGATAAAAGCCAGTATTTTGTGTGCTTTCACCCTTTTCCCCTTTGTTCAGATGGGACCATAACCCATCCCAGATGGCACACCTCAAATTATCATCGTTTTTTCCTTCAATAAATACTCCATGAAAACCACTGGCAGATATATTTATAGATATAAGGCCAATTTAATCTATTTAAGAAATAATATTCATGTTTTTATATTTTCACAGGTTTAAAATGTTCATGTGACTCCTGTTGTCATTTTCTGTTTTAGTTTGTTTATTGTAAGAAATAATTTTTATATCTAAAATTTCTAATTTATTTTTTAATCTCTATAGTGTATTGTTATTTAAATAATCTTATTAATATACAATGTCAGCAAAATGTTTGCAGATAAGTAGAATGTTAATGAAGAAAAGAAATAATGGAGCAGAGCTCCATATAGACGATGGTAAAACTTTAACAAGAATCATTTACAGTCTAGAAGTAGTGTACAGATTTTCAAACCACTATATGAAACTTGACATATTTTAATTAAACGGGTTGTCTCATGGATGATTTTACTTACTTATTTTATTAATAGAGTCCCCTCAAGAATGTATTATAGTTTGCATATGGTGATCACAGAGTCTTTACTTGATATTCATTTGAAAAGTTTTTCCTTTTTCTTTTAATTATTAATGATAGCTTTGATGATCTAGCAATAGAGTGATCTTATTAAACTGTGGTGCTAGCTCTCACCTTTAAGAGCTTAAAATGCTTCACTCAACGACCTCTCTGGCTCTTAAGAGATTCTATTGAGAAATCTGTTATACTGATGGGTCTAACTTTTTATGTGCCTCAGTGCTTCTCTGAAAAGTTTTAGGAGTTCTGTTCTTTCTTTGTTCTCTGAATAATCTAATTAAGCTAACTAGTCTTTAAGACCTCATTCCGGCCCTGGGAGGAGGGCGGCGGGGAGGCCGTGCCTAAGGTGACCCCCACCTGGTGCAGTAATGCATGGATGTGTCACAGCACTAGTGAGACCAGGTCTGAGACAACCCTAGACCTTCAGAGGCTCCAGGTGCCATTAAGAGGAACAAATGGGTGGTAGAGAAACAGAAGAGAAGGAGAAACAGAAAGAAAACAATGAAGAAAGGCAGAACTGGATACTCAAGTGTAGGGAGGAACAGCCTGATGGGAGGAGCTAGGAAAGCTACCTCGGACCATGTTGGGGTCCAGGCCGGTGCTGTCACAGGAGGTCAAATATCAGTCTGTGACCCTGCAGCACAAGTTGATGTCCAAGGGCTATGCAAAACAAACCCTACTACTGGGGTCATGAGAGTAGGAGAGATGACCCTGCCCACTGTAGTACCCAGGAAAGTGGGCCTACAAATCACCCAGGAAGTTCAGTAGAGCTGGCCCTAGTTGTGGGAGTGGCAGGATTGGTTGTTAGCTGGTCAAGTGTGTGAATGTGAGTGTGCTGGCCTGCAACTTGCCTGCAGTGCAATTTACATGGGCAAGGGAGAGAGGCCTTCCCCTACCTTAGCCTCTTGCCACCTACAACAGGGGGGGAGAGAAAGCTCATGGAACCACACAGCTGTTTCTGCTCCTCACCTGCAGCAGGACTCAGATGAGCAAGCCCTGCCCCTCTCCTGGAAAGTGCAGTAGAGGTTGGGTGCTGATGAGCCAGCCTGAAGGGTGTGAGAGAGGGAGAGCTTGCTCTGATCCTTGCTGGTCATGGCATTTGATGGGCCAGTTGGACAGGGAAGGAGAGCTGACCAAGAGGTTTGGCTACAGGAGAGCTGGCAGGTTGACCAGCTCAGATACCTCTCAGGCCAAGATGAAGGGCTTTGAGTTTTCTCATCCCAACATCTACCCCATCTATGATCTGCTGGAGTGCTTGAAGAGGCCTGTCCTACAAATCCAAAACCATAGGATCTCCAAGACACAGGACTACAGCAAGTTTTCCCAGAGGAGTTCAGTAAGGGTCCAGTATAGATAGTGTAGCAGAAGCTAGAGACCTTGTAGCCGACCAATGAACCCTTACAATAAACATTTGCAATAAAAGAATGGGCAAAAAGTTATACCATTTTGGGACACATTGTGATAGACTACAGCTTCCACAATGAGAGCTTCTCCCATCTAGGGAAGGGGGAGATAAGTAGGAGGGGGTATATGATGTGATATTCAAACACACACACACACATACACACACACACACACACACACACACAGAGAGAGAGAGAGAGAGAGAGAGAGAGAGAGAGAGAGAGAGAGAGAGAGACAGAGAGAGAGATTTAAAAACCAGTCATAGAATCTTAAATGAGGAAAGGGTAGACACACAGTCTGCCATTCAGATACTAACGTGAGCACAAGAGGTGCAAATCACTTCCCTTGGCTTAGATGAAAATAAATATTCTCTCTCTCTCTCTCTCTCTCTCTCTCTCTCTCTCTCTCTCTCTTCCTCTCCTCTCTCTCTCCCTTTCCTTCTTTTTCTTTGTCCTATCTGCATTCTCTGATATGTGTTCACGTGCGGTTGTGTCTCAATGTCTACTGAGGACTCATTATGACACAGACACAGAAGCTGTGTGGTCAGTTTTCTGGTTACTAGATTTAGTCTTTCCCTATATTAGCACTAGCCTGGATACAGTTGTTATCTGTCTTTATGTAGTCACTCACAAAAATGCAGACACAGAGTCTTTTTTACATGGTCACATGCATGGGCACAGGGCTAGAGCCTGTCTCTACACTGTCACTTGCCTGAGCACCCACAAATGAACAAACTCTAGGTCATATTGATTTTCTTTCACTGGTTGTTTTTGTTGGCACCATCTGGTGATTTCAGACCCTTTCTGGTGTTTTGTTTCCTCTGTGCATGTGCATGCTGTTAGTTCCACAATCAAGAAAAGTCGTCTGTGGGAAAGGTAATGGGTAATGTTATGGACCATATTGGTCAGACTTTAGTACTGGATAAAATATAGCAAATTATCTCCTTCTGCACCTATGATCTTCTCATATCTAAGTACTTCCTATTACTCCTATGCCTTCTGGCAAGTAAATGAGTCTCACTAGAGTCTGTGGTTCAGGCCAGAGTCCCACTACATACAATGTTGAGCAGTTCTGAATCACTGAGTTTTACTTCTAGTTCAAAATACTCTGCAGGCCAGGTCTTATGTTATAGAGAAATGACAGTTATCCTAGACTGCCAGATAAACCATGCAGGAGGGTATTTTCACTCTAATACCACACTAAGATTTCTATCTGACTCACAACAGACCTTACTCAGTGATGAGTGCATTGCTGATTTTGCTACCAAGCCTTCTCATTCTATTCCTTGGTCTCTTCCCCCTGTTTCTTCTACACAGCTGTTATAACGGCCTTCATCCCACTATACCATGTCTCATCTCCCCTCCTGCCCCCTCTCTCTTTCATCTTTCTCTCCTGCTCTTTGAATTCTTCTTTGAGCCTCCCTGTCCTAAGTTGTGGATCCAACTTTCCTCAGTTTTCCACACTCTGACTTTGAAACAAATTATGCCCACTCAGGACTGTACCCTCAGAATTGAACAGAGCTTTCTTTCACTTTATATTTCATTTCTGAATTTCCTTTTTCTCTTTGTCATGGAAACTCGGGGTTTACTTCTTTTACCCAAGCCACAGAATAGCTGTTCTTCAGGTATCCAGTTTATTTCCTGAAGATTAGATCAGCAGTTACATGAGTATCATCTGTCCTGTTCCTTGCTCCATTACTTGTCTTAGAAGCCCACATATTTCACCTATTGCTACATAAAACTTGAACGGATTCTTATCGTGAAGTAGAAATAGACTCTTATCTTTTTTAATTTTCTTTAATTTGTTCTATAGTCAGATTCCACACATCTAGTGACTATGTCTAGTGACTATTAATTCTGCAAATATGCCAAGATAGATTTAATATTACAAAGGTGGAGGCTATTACGTTTTCTTTCCTTTTTTAAATTTTTGATACTATATTTACATTTCAAATGTTTCCCCCTTTCCATCTCTTCCCTTTGGAAACCCCCTATTCCATCCTCCCTCCCCCTGTCTCTATGAGGGTATTCTCCCACCCACCTACCCACTCCTGTCTTCCCTCCCTGGCAATCCCCTATACTGGGGCATCTAAGACTCTCAGGCCCAAGGGCCTCTCCTCCCACTGATGGCCAACAAGGCCCTCTTCTGCCACATATGTGTTTTCTTAACAGCTTCAGATGTCGGTATTCACTCAGCTGATCACCTAATATAGTATTAAATTGGAATAAGAAGGATGTGAAGTTTCTTATGTGTAACATGCAAGCATAAGACACAATCATACACTTTTACACATAGATACATACAAATTTTTTTCAAGATGGCACAGGTTTATACTGACTAGATTGAAATAATAGATAGTTTCTTATTATTTATTCCTCATATATCTGCCTATAGCTTCTTGCCACTATTTCTCTCAGCTCCTGTAAAACCACAAACTCTGTTCCATCTTTCACATGAAACTATTTAAAATTTTGGCAATCAGTTTCAGGTCCTTCATAAGTTCATTGAGCTACTTTCCAATAGTAGAAAACATTCTTGATGCTACAATTTGTGGGGTTTTTGATACACTGTCTACTTTCTGTGTAGAAAACTCAAAAGTCCAAGGTGTTTGTAACTTGGTTTTGGACAAACTAATCACAGCGCCATACCTGGATTAATATAACATGTACAAAGTAGGAAAAAAAGAACAGTAATTCATCCTTTACAGTGATGTAGAGAACTTTTAACAATTCATTACCCAGAATTTATCATGTGCTCATATTCTAAGGCCAGTTAAAGAAATTAATAGTGGTTCTCCTACATGTTGTGGTGTATATATAGCTCTTAAAATCTTATACACATTTAAAAATATTTTCACTATGGTGACAATTAGAAGTTAGAAACAATGTAATGCTTGCCAGAGCCCCATATACATTTGTATATTAGTGTTATTAATACAAATTTGGAAGACTTTAAAAATTGCAAAACAACATTGAATAATGTAACATATAGCTTTTTGACTTTTTAATGAATAATTTTGGAACTTATGCTAAGAATATATTCCAAGATTAAAAGGTTATATAAATTGGACATGCTGAAACAATCTGAATATAAAAGCATATATAATAGATATCGTGCCTTTTGTCTTTTCAGTGGTTGTTTATGTATGTGGTTTCACATTTCCTAATTATCAGAATAAACGTAAAAGTTAAAATGATAGCTTCGAGTGTTTCCAAATGCAGTCAGTGAGTTGGGAAGGAACCTGGAAATCTTTAGCAGATTTAGATTTTTTCAACATGAATTTCTAATTTTATTTTGACAAAGAATTTCAAAGGCATTCTTCTCCTACAGAGGTAGAAGCTTCATATAAAGCTGAATGTATATATTTTGAAATTTTTGTTAATTTTAACTGGATGACAACAGAGACATAGGGCTAATCACAATGGCCAGGTTTTGTCTTAACTAATTAATGTAATTTTCACAAGTGACTTATCCATTTGTAAATATTGAAAACACTTAGTTATTTAAAAATTCTCTTCAATTTACTTTAAAGAAGATTTTCTTATCATGTTGATTTTCATTTTGTGTTGGGGGGCCTGAGAATATGAGTGTGCATATGTCCTTAGTAGCAAAAGACATGAGACGCCTTGAGTGCTGGAGTCCGTTAGTTGTTAAGTGCTCCATGCGGTTTCAGGGTATCTGACTCAGATTCTTTGTTAGAGTAGCAGCACCTATGAAATACTGAAATACCTCTCCAGTCCCAAGATTTTGTATATCAATTGCAAAGTTAGAGACTCATTTAAAATAGGAAAGCAAATGTTTAACAGCCTTCTAACAGGGAAATTACTGTTAAATCTACTAGCTATAGTCAGAGACTCACAATAATAGTGTCATCTTGTATTGCAATAATTGTGGTCCAAGATGATACACTATAGGTAGACTTGAGGGCATTATATAAATGAGAAATGCAAATTAATGTAACCTAATCAGGGATTTTGAAATATTCACTTTGTAAACTTGACCTAAGACACTGATGTGAGGTTGTTTGCTTGCTTCACAATAATAAATAATAACTATTATAATTATAGTTGAGGTCTGAAATTCTGATACACTATGTATCCTGGAAACATATAATATTGATAATATCATTACCATTCACCCTCTAGAAGAAAATGATAATTGATTAAATCTCTTCATCACAAACATTTCTCCTGTAAGTTTAGAGTATCTGTCTTCGTTGGCTTTATTTTCAAAGTAATTTTACTGCCTTGAAGAGTCATTGAATACCTCATCCCAACCTTCAGAGACTGAGCCATTTTAATTTTGTAAAAATCAATCGGTTTTAGGCAATAAATTTCAGAATATAAATGGTGTAGAAACTATGTTAACTATAAAACACTTCAGGGGGTGGTACACAGAATGACATCATGATTTTTGACAAGTGGAATACATTACGCATATCTCAGCTCCTGAGTGAGACCTGTGAAGATGATAAAATATTATGCCCTAGCTTAAGTTGCATTAAGTAGAAAATATCATGGGATTAAGACCTGCCTGATTATGTGTAAGTATCAAGTTTAGCAGATTGAAGAAAGATGCTCCGATAATGAATAGCTCATCTTTAATTTCACAGCAGTAATTTTTGGTACAAGTTCACAGCAATCCATAGAATTTAAGAAGGTTGCTATTTTAACAGTAAATGTCAGGAACATTAGCAACATCCCAGAACTGAATTATGCAAAGGGTGAGTGTATTGGGGAAAGGACCACTAATCACATATTATAATCACATCTCATGATACAGTAATCTCAGCATTTAAAACCCTAAGATGACACAGAGAAGAGCTACTGTTAGCTCTCAACACATTAAATCCAGTCAGTAAAGACATGCTGTTTTAAGGAGCCACATTTTTGTCAATTGATTATTACAAAGTCGTTTTCACAGCACTATTGCATTATACTTACAAAGAAGTTTATTTTATAAGGAATACTAAAATTCACTTGATTTGTCAAAATGAAGAATAGGCTTTAAATTATATCATATTTCCTCATGAAACTAGGAAATCTACACATAGTTATAGTAACATAGCCAGTCCCAAAATGGATGATTTACTCCCTCCCACAAAACTCACCAGATAATTTTATATTATTATACAAATATAATGCACTATAAAATATTTCTCTGGAAATTATTTTTGTGTTGTTGTTAAGAAGGAATAGCATTGCTAAATAATTTACTCTGTGGGACAATATATCATACAGAAGGAAATATTCTCAAAAAGTTGAAAAACTAGAAGCAAGTACTTTGAAAAATGAATCAAATTTTGACAAGTGACAGTTTTGCTAAAACATGCTGAATTTTAAAATTTACTTTAAAGAAGTGGGCATGTTGCTTACTTTAGTTAAAAAGAACTACTGCCAATTATCATTACTCTGATACATTAAATATCCTGTGGAACACTCATTAAATGAAGCCAAAATAAAATGTTTCCTTATTCTTCATCATAAAATAAAATGTTAGGTGATAACTGATAATCACATGAATTTCTCAGAACATATAATATTTAAAAAATCATGAAATGCATGAGAAAAAAATATATTACTTTGTTATACACACACAAACACACACACATATACGTGCTTGGTACTGTTGACCAATATGCTTGTATTCACATATTCCTTCTTTCCTCCTAGTATAAATTCACTCTGACAAAATAAGACATTTCTATTCTCTTTTCTTATTCTTTTTATTGGAAGAATTGTCTCTCATTGTGCAAGTACCAAAATATAAGTAGATCTACTTTCTTGTGACAATATTTTTTTCTGATTTATCTTTTAAATCATGTGGATTTATTCATTATTTTTAAACTCAATTTGATTTGTGAAACTACTGTTTAAATAAAGTCAATATGGTCAAGGTTTTTGTTGAGTGTACTTATTAATGTAAACAATATACATCAGTGAATTAAGTATGCATGCCTTGTTTATTTTATTTTAGTGTAGCTATTATCATATTTATTGCTATGAACAAAAGTCTTGGGAGGACGTCTACATACTACATGGTGTCTATGTTTTGTCATTGAAGGAGCAAATGAATAAGATTGCCTCACTTGCTTTCATGGCTACTTGAAATCAGAATGTCCACAACAGACAGGTGATATTTATACACCACTACTCCCAGAAGAATGAATTACTTCCTATCATATAGATTCGTAATTAAAGGGTAATATTCAAGTAGTTATATAATTATATAATGAGAAACCTGATTTTATTATACACATGAGGACCAAGGGCCCTTGATTTATTTATAATAAGTTAAATTCTCAATGTTGCCTTGTAAATTAAAGGCAGTGCTTTGAGGAATATTTATTGTTTCCAAATGGTATGCATTTCTAAATTATTTGCATTTGAGTTTATATATGGATCATTCTAGTATCTTGTTATAGTATTCTCTCCATTCTCTGAAAGTGACTAAACTATGAAATACACAATCTCAATTTTAAAAGAGATGTTACTAGTGATGGACACACCTGTACCCATACATGTACATACATACATACATACATACACACACACACACACACACACACACACACACACACACACATATAGTCTCTGTGTGTATGCATACATATACATATGCACAAATGCATGCAAGCTTACCTATGTACATTCAAGCATATGCATAGATATGTACAAACACGTGCACGCACATATATATACAATACACACAGAGAGAATCATTCCCATTATTTTCTAAAAAACCCTTTCAATTATCTAGGAGAGCATCAAATGATACCTTGATGTGGCTTAAAATGTTCTCTTGCTGTTTGCCAGAAGAAAGAGTCTGCAGCCTATGTCTATGATCATAAAACAGATTAGATTTTGAATTATTGTATCCTCATCTCATCTCTGTCAAATTTTGCTTATAGTTTAATGACTGTGCCTGCTTCCAAAGCCTGCTTCAATGTTTGAGACATTATCAACTTACAAGATACAAAAGGGAAAGAACCAAGAAAAACAAGAGACTCATAGGTACACAGATATTAGAAAGAACCAAAGCAAATAAATCTTTTTCTTTTATTGTCATTTTAAATAAAAATATTACATATGATCTATGAGTGATAGTGTATGCCTCTATTTCCAGCACTTGGGTGTCAGAGGCAAGTGGATCTCTGTGAATTCAAGGACAGCCTGATCTACATGGTAAGATTAAAGGACTCATAACCAGACTACATGAAGAATAGAGAAGCCCCACCTCAAAAGAATACTCAGAACAATATTTTATTTATTATGTCTTTGCTGGTAATTATACATTTTTGGAACGGTGAGATTGTTGCGTTTTGGTGGTACTTTACACTGTTATCTGTGTTGATAAATCACCCCTTTTTACAATGAGAAATTTGTAAAATTAGATAAAAAGATTTATGAGTAAATATGAGCAGTGAAGTAAATGTATTCTTTAGTTAACTTTATGTCCATACTAACGCTAGGTCATC
The DNA here is from genome assembly GCA_028551405.1 of Uromys caudimaculatus. Taxonomy (NCBI): domain Eukaryota; kingdom Metazoa; phylum Chordata; class Mammalia; order Rodentia; family Muridae; genus Uromys; species Uromys caudimaculatus. Next base: position 45,519,895 of record CM052712.1, read on the forward strand.
ACAAAATACATCTAGAATAATAATGACTTTCACATTGACTGCTCATGTTTCTGATAAACATTCTGTTTCAGAGGCTTGTGGTCCATGAATGCTCAGAATAACAGAGGAGTATAGGAAAATGTTGTGAATTTCAAAATCATCAATTACTCTTATATTGCCTATAAATCCTGAATATCCAAAATTAAAACTGATCTTGGGAGAAAAAATCAATAAATACGTGTCTATTTAATGCCTCATATAAACAGTATAAATGAGAGTAGATGTAAACTTAACATCCTGACTTCACTAAATGATAGTTTCATCCACAGAGGGAAATTTCATTCAGTTCAATACAAACATGATTGTCAGAGTGTCTCTACCTTCCCTGAAATGAACTCCAGAGTTGTCAAGGATATTGACTTTAGCTGGTGAACACTGCAAACTTTGATAGTCTTTTTCCACTCTAACTTTCTGGGAAGTGGATAACCCAAAGGTCTTATCTGATAAACTTTGCTGTAAAATAATAGAAACTCAAAATTAAAGTGAGATGTAAAGGTTACCAGGTTTTGCATTGTCTTTCACTGCCTTTCAGCTAGTAATAAGGGAGCCTTTAAAGTGTTATTATTTAAGAATTATTTAAAGTTATATTATTCAGGGCTACACAGAGAAACCCTGTCTCGAAAAAACAAAAAACAAAACACAAAACAAAAAACAAAAACAAAAAACAAACAAACAAAAAATAAAGTTATATTATTAATAAACAAATAACAAAAAGAACAAAATTAAAATATTCTATATCTAGTTAATTCTCTTTTACTACTAGGATTGCTTAATTATATACTTTTTATTAATTAATTATTTTATTTATTTACAACCCAAAACTTGCTCTCTTCCCAGTCCCCACTCTCAGAGTGCTCCCCCAACTTCCTTTTGCCTCTGAGAATGTACCCACGAAAGGCACCCCTATTCCTTAGGGCATCAAGTCTGTACAGAATTACAGGAGAGGCCAGACAAGGCAATCTTCTGCTACATATGTGCAGGAGTGGAGGGTGTGTTTGGACTAACCAATATATGCTCTTGGTTGGTAGCTCAGTCTCTGGGAGCTTCCAGGGCTCCAGGTTAACACTTTTGGTCTTCCTATGAGGTAACAACCCCTTCAGTTCATTTGCTCCTTCCCCTTACTCTTCCATATGGATCCCTAATATCAGTACAATGGTTTGCTGTATCTGCATCTGTCTCAGCTTCTACATGATAATCTCAGAGGACAGTCATACTAGGCTCCTGTCTGCAAACACAACATAGATTTAGTCATAGTGTCAGGGTTTGGTGCCCACCCATGGAATAGATCCCAAGTTGGGCCAGTCACTGGTTGGCCATTCCTTCATTTTTGTCCCTGCATTTCTTTTAGACAGGAACAAATTTTGGTCAAAAAATTTGAAGGTAGTTTAGTGTCCCCATCCCTCCACTGGGAGCCCTATATAACTATTAAAAGTGGCCTCTTCAAGTTCCATATCCCTACTCTTGGGCATTTTGTCTAAGGTCACACACATTGAGTTCTGGGAGTCTACCCCATCCCAGACCTTTGGGATATTCTAGAGGTTCTCCCAAGTCCAAATTCCAGGCAGCTGCATATTTCTATTCCCGACTCTCTGGGATTCTTTCCTGTCTCTCCCATACTTTATCCTCCCCTCCTTTCCCCTCCCGTCTCCCCCTCATGTCCCTCCGTACCATTGCCTCCCATGATTATTTTGTTCTCCGTTCTAACAGAATTGAAGCAGCCTCTCTTGAGCTTTCCATCTTGCTTACCTTCTTAGGGTCTGTATAGTATATCATGGGTATTCTGTACTTTTCGACTAATATCCACTTAACAGTGAGTATATACCATGCATATCATTTGGGTTCTAGATTACCTCACTTGGATGATATTTTCTAGATCCATCATTTTTCTGCAAAATTCATGATTTCCTCTTTTAATAGCCGAATACAATTCCATTGTGTAAATGAACCACATTTTCTGTACCCATTAATCACAACCTACTCTGTATGCATCTGGATTGCTTCCAGTTTCTGACTAAAATAAATAAGGGTGCGATGAAAATAGTAGAGCATGAGTCCTTGCGATATAGTGGAGCATATTTTGGGAATATGCCCAGAAACAGTGTTCGTCAGGTAGAACTATCTCCAATTATCTGAGGAACTGCCAGATTGATTTTCAGAGTGGTTGTACCAGATTGCAGTCCCACCAGCAATAGAGGAGTGTTCCCCATTCTCCACATTCTTGACAACACTGGCTGTCACTTGAGTTTTTCATCTTAGCCATTCTGGTGGCTCAGGGACCACAACATAAAACCAGATACATTGAAATTAATAGCAGAGAGAGTGAGAAATGTCCATGAAGACCTTGGCACAGGGGAAAATTTCCTGAACAGAACACCAATGGCCCAGGCTCTAACATCAACAATTGATGTATGTGACCTGAACCTGAAAAGATTCTATAAGGCAATGGATACTATCAATAAAACAAAACAGTAGCCTACAGATAGGGAAAAAAACGTTAGTGACCTTATACCCAATAGTAGGCTAATTTTCAAAATATATAAAGAACTCAAGAAGTTAAAATCTCCAAAACCATATCAACTAATTAAAACATGGTATACAGAGATAAACAAAGAATTATCAACAGAGGAATCTCGAATGGCTGAGAAGCACTTAAAGAAAAGTCCAACATTATTAGTCATCAGGGAAATGCAAATCAAAATGGCTCTGAGATTCCACCTTACAATAAATTTATAGATTTTTTGTAAAGATTGTCCAATTCCTTTGTACAAAAATTTAATTTGAAAGACCAAGAGGACTGTCATTGCTCTCATGACTCTATCCATAAATATAAACATAATAAGAAATTGTTGGGTTTTAAATAGAATTAAATGTGTAACTCATAGTCAAAAGCCTCTATTTTGCTTCTTAACATAAATATTACTATCTGCTTTTCTATGTTTCTATTTTATGATGTGATGTACTTTTCAACTCATCATTTCCTTCATCATTATTACAAAATACCCTGCTATCAAAAGAATGACTATACATTCTACCTAATTTATTATTTTTATACAAACAGTTTTGTGCCTTGATTGATTTGTTCCAAATGTCTATGACACTAGTTTATCTAAGGCTACATATATAGATTATGCATACATGATTCCATTCATATATCCAATTTTCACTAATAAAGCAAACTTTGTTTTTCACTTTCCCATTTTCTAATATCTGAAAAAAGTTTTCAAATCAGTGACAGATATCTTTACTTATTGATGAATGCATACATTCACAGTAGTCAGGATAAAATGTTCTTATTTTAAATTTTTCACGATTAAGATTGATGGATAGAGGAAAATGAGACCAGTGGCTCAAAAACATAACTGCGATATTAAAAATTATTGTCATCTCAAAATGGCTAATTGTCGGGGTAGGTTAGTAATTACTCCATCTCTCCTCACTTAAATTCTTGTTTATCTTCTTTTAAAACCAAAGTGAATCAGCAAGCATTTTAGAGCAAAAGTATGAATTTTATAGAAGAAACTAGTGTAAAAAAGTTGACAACAAAAGTCAGAAAGCTGATTATGGCATCTTCTTTAACCTTTGACATTACTAAAGACAAATTGTCCACAAAATTTGGCTTCTTGTTTCCATCTATTATTGTGTATTATTTCTATGTAATCAAGTTCAGTTTGTGTTCCAAAATTGTTAAGTTTGGAAGTTGCATATTTTTTTCAGGTACTATGGGAATGATCAGTCCAATAAACATAACTCTGTCAAATAATAGATTTGTCCGAATTATAATGCATTTTGAGCTTATAAATAACTACATTGAAAAAATTGTATCACTTTGGATTGTAATGATCCATAATTTTATGTTATTAAGGTAATGTGTCAATTAGAATGTCTGCAAATATCCTTTAATTAATAAAGAATCCTATTGTTAGCATAAAATACTTCAAAGTAAGCTAGTAGTACTATTAATATTGGGAACAGTATGTGTTACTTTCCTAGAAAAGAAATAAAAATGTAAGCTGGTACTCTCAGACAGTTTATTGTCTGTGAACATTGAAAAGAACTCTCCAAGATGGAAGCAAGGAAAAGATCTAACCAGTCTTGACCGTTTGGGTCATGAAAATTCTATTTCAAAAATTCTGGATATGGAGGGAGTGGGAGGGCAGCTGAAAATTACAAAATAGAAAGAAATTGGATGTATTTGAAGCTCTAAATGATACACACTCCACATTTTAAGAAAGGTCACTTAAGGAGCATTCTTGGTAAGTTGCAGGGGAAAGAGATTCTTTTGTGATGATGGATTGTATAAATGTATCCTTTCAAATGAGAGGGTATCAGGAGGACCCACTCATTTTTATTTTAATAAATTTACCTTTATCCGCTGATACTCAACATGGTCATAGAGTTTTTGAATGGTGTTTTCAAAAATAATCATCTAGAATTGTTTTTAAAATGAAATTATTAAAAACTAGATAGGCAAATAACTTCAGATTTGTGCTATTCTTTGTAATTACACAAAGATGGATTAACCATAAATGACTAGCAGTAGCTATATTGAACAACTCAGGATCAGTGAGTAGTCCATTATATAGTAATAAATTTTATGAAATATCAATGAGCTAGAAGACAATATAAGACAAAAATCAAATTTGTGGAAATTACTTTAAAAATATAGAAGTGTAGGACTTTTCTGAGGCAGCACTGAAATTATTTTAAATGTCTATTTGGCATGGCTTGTGGAAATAGCAGTCAAAGAGAAATAAATCTTTAGTAATATGATTTGATTTATTTATTATTTTTATTACCTCTTTTACTTTTTAAAGACTAGGAATATATCATTTCCTCCCCCTTTCCTTCCTTCAAACCCTCCCATATACATCCTCTTGCTCGCTTCGATACTCATGGTATCTTTTCTTAATTATTTTTTGATATATGCATTTATGTATATACATACATGCTTCTAGATCAAACCTGTTTAGTGTGTATTAGGTTTGCAGGGCTGTGCATTTGGTGTTGGATAACCAATTTTAGTGCTCTTCCTTGGAAGGTTATTTCTCCCCTTAACATTCCTCATTATCTTGTAATAATTTGTGCAGTGATGAGGTCTCTTGGTATTGCCTAGTCCTATTAGTCTATTGATGTAGTTCTTTTTAACTCATGTTTATATACTAATGTTTATTAGAATGTAAGTGTATAGCTTAATAGGAGACACAATCTCAAACCAAACTTCCTGATCCTCTGGCTCTTACACTCCTTTATGTGTTACTCTTCAATGTTTCCCAAGAATTATTAGTGGGAGTGCTGTTGTTGTTGCTATTGTTGTTCTTTTAATGTGTCTGTGGGGACTGGGCTTCACAATTCTTAAGGTTGATTGACTGTTGTTAACTGTAACAATTTCCTTCCATTATAATGAGAAGTTTACCTGATGAGTAGTGATCTTTAAACTTGTCAGTCTCCATAAGGAAAATATTTACAGTGCAGTTAATGATTGTGTTGGTTTAGGAAAAGTAGTAGTGGTTGGTTTTCCTCCATGATACATGATGTAAATAGTTTTGATAATTGCCTAGGTTTCTAGTGACAGAAATGTTTTTCCTTTTGTTGAGTGAGTCTTTTTTTTTTTTTCAGTTTTTTAAAAATACTTTATTTACATTTAAAATGATTTCCCCTTTCCAGGTCGCCCCTTTGGAACCCCCTTATACCATTCCCCCTCCCCCAGCCTCTATGAGGTTATTCCCCCACCCACCCACCTACTCCTGTCTTCTCTCCTTGGCATTCCCGTATACTGGAGCATCTAACACTCTCAGACCCAAGGGCCTCTACACCCACTGATGGTCAACAAAGCCTCCTTAGCCACATATGTGACTAGCACCATGGGTCCCTACATATGCATTCTTTGGTTGGTGGTTCAGTCTCTGGGAGCACTGGGGGGCCTGACCAGTTGACACAGTTGACCCCTCATCATGGGCCTGCAAACTCCCTCAGATCCTTCAGTCCCTTCTCCAACTCCTCCATCTGAGACCCCACGCTCAGTCCAACAGTTGCTGTGAATTGAATCAAGGGTGTTCTGAACTTTTGGGCTAATATCCGCTTAGCAGTTAGTACATACCATGTCTCTTCTTTTGTGACTGAGTTAACTCACTCAGAATGATATTTTCAAGCTCCATCCATTTGCCTGCGAATTTCATGAAGTTGTTGCTTTTAATACCTGAGTAGTATTCCATTGTGTAAATGCACCAGATTTTATGTATCCATTCCTCTGCTGAGGAACATCTGGGTTGTTTCCAGCTTCTGGCTATTATAAATATGGCTGCTATGAGCATAGTGGAGCATGTGTCCTTATTAGATGTTGGGGCATCTTCTGGGTATATACCCAGGAATGGTATAGCTTGGTCCTCAGGAAGTATTATGTTCAATTTTCTGAGGGTACGCCAAACTGATTTCCAGAGTGGTTGTACCACTTGCAATCCCACCAACAATGGAAGAGTGTTCCTCTTTCTCCAAATCCTCATCAGTATCTGCTGTCACCTGAGTTTTTGATCTTAGCCATTCTGACTGGTGTGAGGTGAAATCTCAGGGTTCTTTTGATTTGCATTTCCCTGATGATGAAGGATGTTGAACATTTCTTTAGGTGCTTCTCAGCCATTTGAGTTTCCTCAGTTGAGAATTCTCTGTTTAGCTCTGTTCCCCATTTTTTGATAGGGTTATTTGGTTTTCTGGAGTCTAACTACTTGAGTTCTTTGTATATATTGGATATTAGTCCTCTATTGGATGTAGGATTGGTAAAGATCTTTTCCCAATCTGTTGGTTGCCATTTTGTCCTATTGACGCTGTACTTTGCCTTACAGAAGCTTTGCAATTTTATGAGGTCCCATTTGTCAATTCTTGATCTTAGAGCATAAGCCATTGGTATTCTGTTCAGGAACTTTTCCCCTGTGCCCATGTGTTCGAGAGTTTTCCCACTTTCTCTTCTATTATATTCAGTGTATCTGGTTTTATGTGGAGGTCCTTGATCCACTTGGACTTGAACTTTGTACAGGGAGATAGGAATGGATCAATTTGCATTCTTCTATATGTTGACATCCTGTTGAGCCAGCACCATTTGATGAAAATGCTGTCTTGTTTCCACTGGATGGTTTTAGCTCCTTTGTCAAAGTTCAAGTGATTGTAGGTATGTGGGTTAATTTCTAGGTCTTCAATTCTATTCCTTTGATCTACTTGCCTGTCACTGTATCAATACCATGCAGTTTTTATCACTACTGCTCTGTAGTACAGCTTGAGGTCAGGGATACTGATTCTCCCAGAAGTTCTTTTGTTGTGGAGAATAGCTTTTGCTATCCTGGGTTTTTTGCTATTCCAAGTGAATTTGAGAATTGCTCTTTCTAAGTCAATGAAGAATTGAGTTGGAATTTTGATGGGGATTGCATTGAATCTGTAGATTGCTTTCAGCAAGATGGCCACTTTTACTATATTAATCCTGCCAATCCATGAGCATTGGAGGTCTTTTCATCTTCTGAGGTCTTCTTCGATTTCTTTCTTCAGAGACTTGAAGTTCTTGTCATACAGATCTTTCACTTGTTTGGTTAGAGTCACACCAAGATACTTTATATTGTTTGTGACAATTGTGAAGGGTGTCATTTCCCTAATTTCTTTCTCAGCCTGTTTATCCTTCGAGTATAGGAAGGCTTCTGATTTGATTGAGTTAATTTTATATCCGGCTACTTTGCTGAAGTTGTTTTTCACCTGTAGCAGATCTCTGGTGGAGTTTTTCGGGTCACTTAAGTATACCATCATTAATCTGCAAATAGTGATATCCTGATTTCTTTCTTTCCAATTTGTATCCCTTTGACCTACTTTTGTTGTCTAATTTCTCTAGCCAGAACTTCAAGTACTATTTCGAATAAATAGGGAGAGAGTGGACAGCCTTGTCTAGTCCCTGATTTAATGGGAATGCTTCAAGTTTCTCCCCATTTAGTTTGATGTTGGCTACTGGTTTGCTGTATATTGCTTTTACTATGTTTAGGTATGGGCCTTGAATTCCTGATCTTTAAAAAAGACTTTTATCATAAAGGGATGTTGAATTTTGTCAAATGCTATTTCAGCATCTAATGAAATGATCATGTGGTTTTTTCTTTGAGTTTGTTTATGTAGTGGATTACATTGATGGATTTCCAGGTATTGAACCATCCCTGCATCCCTGGGATGAAGCCTACTTGATCATGATGAATGATCATTTTGATGTGTTCTTGGATTCAGTTTGCAAGAATTTTATTGAGTATTTTTGCATTGATATTCATAATGGAAATTGGTCTGAAGTCTTCTTTCTTTGTTGGGTCTTTGTCAGGTTTTGGTATCAGTATAACTGTGGCCTCATAGAGTGAATTAGGTAGTGTTCTTTCTGTTTCTGTTTTGTAGAATAGTTTGAAGAGTATTGGTATTAGGTCTTTTTTGAATGTCCGACAGAATTCTGCACTAAACCCATCTAGTCCTGGGCTTTTATTTTGGTTGGGAGACTTTTAATGACTCCTTCTATTTCTATAGGGTTTATGGGACTGTTTAGATGGTTTATCTGATCCTGACTTAGCTTTAGTATTTGGCATCTGTCTAGAAAATTGTCCATTTCATCCAGATTTTCCAATTTTGTTGAGTATAGGCTTTTGTAGTAGGATCTAATGATTTTTTTGAATTTCCTCAGAATCTCTTGTTATATCTCCCTTTTCATTTCTGATTTTGTTAATTTTGGATACTGTCTCTGTGCCCTCTGGTTAGTCTGGCTAAGGTTTTATCTATCTTGTTGATTTTCTCAAATAACCAGCTCCTGGTTTTGTTGATTCTTTGTATAGTTCTTTTTGTTTCTACTTGGTTGATTTCAGCCCTGAGTTTGATTATTTCTTGCCTTTGACTCCTCTTGGGTGTATTAGTTTCTTTTTGTCCTAGAACTTTCAGGTATGTCTTAAGACGCTAGTGTATGCTCTCTCCAGTTTCTTTTTGGAGGCACTCAGAGCTATGAGTTTTCCTCTTATCACTGCTTTCATTGTGTCCCATAAGTTGGGGTATGTTGTCCTTTCATTCTCCTTAAATTCTAGGAAGTCTTCAATTTCTTTCTTTATTTCTTCCTTGACCAAGTTATCATTGAGTAGAGCATTGTTCAGCTTCCATTTGTCTATGGGTTTTCTGTTGTTTTTGTTGCCATTGAAGACCAGCCTTAATCTGTAGTGATCTGATAGGAGGCATGGAGTTATTTTAGTCTTCTTATATCTGTTGAGATTTGTTTTCTGACCAATTATATGGTCAGTTTTGGAGAAGGTACCATGAGGTGCTCAGAAGAAGGTATATCCTTTTGATTTAGGATGAAATGTTCTATAGATATCTGTTAAATCCATTTGGTCCATAATATATGTTAGTTTCACTGTGTCTCTATTTAGTTTATGTTTCCAAGATCTGTCCATTGATGAGGGTAGGGTGTTGAAGTCTCCCACTAATATCCTGTGAGGTGCAATGTGTGCGTTGAGAGTTAGTAAAGTTTCTTTTCTTAATGTGGGTGTCCTTTCATTTGGAACATAGATGTTCAGAATTGGGAGGATGAAGTATCCTTCCTTATCTTTTTTAATGATTTTTGGGTGAAAGTTGATTTTATCCAATATTAGAATGGCTACTCCTGCTTGTTTCTTGGGACCATTTGCCTGGAAAATTGTTTTCCAGCCCTTTACTCTGAGGTAGTGTTTGTCTTTAACACTGAGGTGCATTTCCTGTATGCAGCAAAATGCTGGGTGCTGTTTATATATCCAGTCTGTTAGCCTATGTCTTTTTATTGGGGAATTGAGTCCATTAATAGTAACAGATATTAAGGAATAGTGATTATTGCTTCCTGTTATTTTTGATGTTGTTTTTATGTTTGTGTGGCTATCTTCTGTTGGGTTTGTTGAAAGTTTACTTTCTTGCTTTTTCTAGGGTGTAGTTTCCCTCCTTGTGTTGGTGTTTTCCAACTATTATCCTTTGTTGGGCTGGGTTTGTGGTAAGATATTGTGTCAATTTGATTTTGTCATGGAATATCTTGGTTTCATCATCTATGGTAATTGAGAGTGTTGCTGGGTATAGCAGCCTGGGCTGGCACTTGTGTTCTCTTAGGGTCTGTATTTGAGCTTTCCAGGATCTTCTAGCTTTCATAGTCTCTGGTGAGAAGTCTGGTGTAATTCTGATAGGTCTGCCTTTATATGTTACTTGGCCTTTTTCCCTTACTGCTTTTAATATTCTTTCCTTGTTTTGTGCATTTGGTGTTTTGACTATAATGTGATGGGAAGAATTTCTTTTCTGGTCCAATCTATTTGGAGTTCTGTAGGTTTCTTGAATGTTTATGTTCATCTCTTTCTTTAGGTTAGAGATGTTTTCTTCTATGATTTTGTTGAAGATATTTACTGGTCCTTTAAGTTGGGAATCTTCACTCTTTTCTATACCTATTATCCTTAGGTTTGGTCTTCTCGTTGTGTCCTGTATTTCCTGGATGTTTTGGGTTAGAAGCTTTTTGCATTTTGCATTTTCTTTGACTGTCGTGTCAATGTTTTCTACGGTATCTTCCTTTCCTCAGATTCTCTTTTCTATCTCTTGTATTCTGTTGGTGATGCTTGCATCTATGACTCCTGATCTCTTTCCTAGGTTTTCTATCTCCAGAGTTGTCTCCCTTTATGATTTCTTTATTGTTTCTGTTTCCATTTTTCGATCCTGCATGATTTTCTTCATTTCCTTTTCTTGTTTGATTGTGTTTTCCTGTATTTTCTCTTTAAGTGTTTCTAGCTATTTGCCTGTGTTCTCTTGTATTTCTTTGAGGGTGTTATTTATTTCCTTCTTAAAGTCTTCTATCATCATCATAAGAAGTGATTTTAAATCTAAGTCTTCCTTTTTTTGTGTGTTAGGGTATCCAGGGCTTGCTGTCGTGGGAGAACTGGGTTCTGATGATGCCAAATTGCCTTGGTTTCTGTTCCTTATATTCTTGCCCTTGCCTTTCGCCATCTGGTTATCTCTGGTGTTAGCTGGTCTTGCTCTCTCTGACTGTGGCTTGTCCCTCCTGTAAGCCTTTTCATGAGTAGTCCCCGGAGACCAGCTCTTTCTGAGAGGAATTTGGATTTGGAGAGCTGTGGTACAGCGTCAGCTGTGGGGTGCAGAAAAAAACCAGAAGAATCCTGTCCCCAGCTGTTCCTTGGTTCCTGTGTCCTGATGGCTCTGCAAGGGTCCCTGTTGAATGAGGAATTTTAACAGAAGTGGTGGTCTTCCTGTGCTCAAAGGTGTGTAGGCACTCCTGGGAGACCAGTTCTTTCCTTGCACTGAGTATGGAGCCTTGTGTCACAGGATCAGATCCCTGGCCTCAGAAGGAAACCAGAGGGCCACTCCTCAGTCTCTGTGTCCTGAGGGTTCAGGGTGGGCCTCTCTGAGCAGAGGTGCTGGCCTTACCCCTGATCATAGGCTTGTCCACACTCCTGGGAGGGTAGCTCTTTCCCTGCGCTATTTAGGTATGGAGCAGTGTGGCACAGACCACAGGTGTAAACCGGAAGGCTGTTGTGTCAGACTGTTCCTCTGTCCCAGTGTCCTGCAGATTCTGGGCGTGTCCTGCTGAGCAGTTGTGCCAGTCTTACCTCCACTCACTGGCTTGTCCACACTCCCTTCATGCTAGCCTTCTCCCTGTGCTATTTGGTTATGGAGCTCTGTGGCACAGACTGGTGTCCCGGCTCGAGAAGAAGTCTGGAAGGCTGCTGTTCCCGGCTGTTTGTAGGTCCCTGTGTCCTGGAGGTTCCGGGGAGGTCCCTGTTGAGTGAGTCTTAATTCCAATTAAAGAGCTGCTGATTACTGCGTAAGTATGCATGGTACTACTGCCTCATACCACAGTGATTGTGGTGTTGTAGTTCATAGATATCATAGCTAGGTAGAACTTTTGGTTGCTTCTCTCCCTTGGAGGTATGCATCATACCTTCTGGTACCATGAAAGCTAGTCTAGTCCTAAGAAAGAAGAAATTCAGGTTATTTCCAGCTGAGAGCCCTCTAAACCTGTGTATGAAGTGCTTAGTGTTTCAGCCATAGGGACTTGCCTTTTACCTTGGTGGGAATTGGGAACTGAGGAGAATATCAATACCCTGAATATTTTTGATGTCTAAATGGCAACCCTGGTCCACAACTCAGGTTTCTCATACCTGTTGTTGTGGGTGCTGTTAGAGTGGCTTTGGTTTTTAGAGGGACTGTTGTCTTCACAGATGAGAAAATTTTATTTAAAGTATATGTGTATTTATACACAAACTTATAAGGATGATAGATTTTAAGGTTGATAGTTGATAGTATGATTTCTTATGGATATATTAGACATGCTGAATGTTACTTTATCTGCTCTCCCTTATTCTAAGAAAAAGATATAAAATGCGGCACACATATCTGTGACATCAGTATATAGTATAGCTGTTATTAAGAAAATACAAATCAATGCCAGAATGGGGTCTTCCCTTTTTCCTAAGCAAGGTATTTGCAAAACAACAACAACAACAACAACAACAACAGCAACAACAAAACATAGGATATAAGTGCTAGAGTGTATGAAGAGAAAAACAGAATGGGGCAGTGGTCATAGAAGTGTAAATCAGTATACTCTGGAAAATAAGAGCAATGATTCTATAAAGTAATGAATAAGAGAATGCCAATGCGATCAAGAATTCTGCTACTAGGTACATCTGAGGTAAAGGGAATCTGAATGCTAAAGAGACACATTTGCTCTTAGGACTCATTACAGTCCTAGTCATAATAGCCAAGGAATGAAAACACCTACCTGTTCCTCAACAAAGAAATGAGAAATAAAACATGGCACATGCATGTATGAGGATCTAATTCTGCTTTAGTAAAGACAATGTCCCATGTATTTTGTTTTGGTTTTTTTTTTTTTGATTTTTCGAGACAGGGTTTCTCTGTGTAGCCCTGGTTGTCCTGGAACTCACTCTGTAGACCAAGTTGGCCTCAAACTCGGAAATCCACCTGCCTCTGCCTCCCAAGTGCTGGGATTAAAGGCGTGCACCACCACTGCCCGGCTGTCCCATGTATTTCATTGTCATGTGAGGAAAAAAAAAAAAAAAAAAAAAAAAAGCCACATCATCTTGTTGAAAGGTAGACACTGTTGTCTAACAGAGATGTAATATATGTGATGATTACATGAGTGTGGAGAGATTTTAGGCTGGAGAGATTTAGACAGGCTAGCTAATGTGTATTTAGTGACCTGAGTAAAATTTTCTTCTCTTCTACTGGACTGTAGAACAATTGTAACTAATGGTTTTTCACTGTGTGTTTACAGTTTTTTAAGCATTTTGAATATTGCCATAAGAAGTGATAAAAATCTGGAGTAGATACCTTATATTGATGTAAATGTCCCACAATGTATACATATAACAATACATTACATAGTACCGATGCACATACAATTTTTATATTTTTATATTTGGATATGTTCATTGAGATCAATTGATTTAAAATCAATAAAAACTAGAAGATGTAGACTTTAAAAGTAGCACAAAATAATACTGTCAGAGAAAATGTAATATATGAGCCTTCAGCTTTTTGTAGACACCATATTAAGATATAAAGCAACAGCAAATATTCCCATCATGTTGTATAATTAAGACTGTAAATCTTTAAGCATTTTGAAATTCTCTATAGGTATAAAATTTTAAGCAAAGCTGTGACATACAAAGGTAATTATCATTGTAAAGTGATAGTTAGCAGTAGACAGTAATTAGTGAGGGAAAAATGGCAGACTCTAGAGATTGTGATCAGTCTGATGCATGGAGAGGCAATGTATATTGGGTAAATGATTGTTGCTCTGAATATTGAGAAAGCACTGAAAAAAATGGTTTGCAGGTGATGGTGGAGGGTGTATTGCCAATGTGATCAAAGATACAGAGGTGTCCTTAAACAGTTACATAAGCATTGACTAGAGCAGTCAGCTCATTCAGTCATCCTGAGAGAAATATGAAAGCAACAGGAAGTACACCACATTTTGATAACAACATACGTGCTTCCTGTCATTAATTGGATGTAACTGTTGTGGTGATTATGGTCTATCTGGGAGTTATTGAAGCCATAAAAGAAGATGAGAATATCCAGAGAAGAGATCCAGTTTAAAGGACGATCATTAAGTGAACTCCTGAGCATAATCAGCACTTTGTAGAAATGGGTTCATCATACTTTAGAGAACAGGCTGAGCCCAAGGAACACTGATTCCACCAAAATATTACCATATATTATATATTTAAACAATAGGGTATGTTTCGCAGAAAAGCCCCATGATGCAAAACAGAAAGAAATAGAAGAGAGTCTGTTGATTCGACTCATTTCTTTTTTTAAAAGCATACTGGTTTCAAACACAAAGTTTTGTATTCAAATAAACATGATGACACTCATTTCTGCTTACATAAGTAGTAAGAAAACTGTGACAAAAATTCCTCAAGGAGAATAAATACAGCTTTTGATTTCAGCTCTGAATATTTTTAATTTCTTTCTCATTCTCTTGAATATTTTTGGATACCAGTGATGATTAATTTATCAGGAAAAGCACATGATCTCTCAATTTTCACTATTTTATTTATCAACTTCCTTGATTGATACTGTTTTGTGAACTAGAAAATCAAAAAAGTGAGTCTCATTGAAAATTACTTTAAAAATGAAAATAAAATCAGCAAATTGTCAACGTGACAGAAAAGTGATAAGACATTATCACTAAAAGCATAAATATTCTTAATTACTGTATATCTCAAAAGGAAGGTCATTGGCTGAAACATAAAGGGAATGGTTGGAATTGGGAAATTTGTGAAAAAAATTAAGTCCCATAGAAAAATAATCACATAAGTAAACATAGTTTAGTTTTCTAAGATTTAATAATTTTGAGGTAACTTAGAATCTACTTCCAATATAAAATAAGGTACATATAACAAACACAATCTCTTATTAACTACATAAAATGAAGTTCACAGGACAATGACTGTACAAAAGATCATTTAAGAATAAAGGGTGATGCCAGTAATGGTAATCCTGTTGAGCAATGCTGCAGTCCCTGCTCCATGGCCCGTACTAAACTCAGGTTCTGCTACATTCTTTCTTTCAACTCTTCACTCTACTTCTTCTGGAAAAAATCACTTTCTTCTGCTTTTTGTTTGCTGTTTCATTTTCTTTTTCAATTTCAGGTTTATTTATTATAATTTTATGTGTATAAGTGCTTCTTTCCTTTATATTTGTATGAGCATCCTATCCATGCCTGGTGCCCTCCAAGTTCAGAAGAGGGCACTGGATCGATCTAATTAGAGTTACAGATGGCTGTGAAACATCATATGGGTACTCAAAAACAAAACCAAGTTCTCTGAAAGAGAAATTCACTAATTTAACTCTCCAGCTCACATAGTCATATTCTGTTAAAACAACGTCATACTCAGTTTAACCTTCTAGGGTAGTAAAGAACACTCATTTCCACTGATGCTTGTGCCTCCTGTGCTAGTGCTTAGAAACCCAGCCTCCGATCTGCCATCTGTGGCTTCTGTAGTTCCTCCTTCCTTTGCTGATCATCTGCTCTGTACAATGTTTGTATCAGCATCAGTTTTGTTTTTCATGGGACATTTTATTGAGTGCAAATAACACTCCTGTAAGTTCTTCATTTCAAAATATACTTTTAAAAATGCTTTGTTGACATATTCTGAAATTCCAGCATTCAGAAATATAAGTAAAAATATCAGACATTCAAGGTCACTTTCTCCAACATAGTTCCAGGCTAGCCTGGGCTAAATATGATTTACTCTAAAAAAACAACAACAAATAAACAAGCACACAAACAAAACAGATTTTTGAATAAAAGTATCTCTGAATTACTGAACACAAGAATTTTATTTCATTGATATTTTCCCTATGTCATACAGCTTAACAACTATTTATAGGGTTTGGATTTTAAATTAAATTCAATAAGTAGTCTCAAAAAGATTTAAGGTACACAGGAAAATATGCACAGCTGTATGCACATCTATGCTATTTAATATGAAGGAGACACGTAAGAAGAACTTGGACTGAATTTTAACAGCTCTCTAAGACATTCCTAGGACTCCAGTAGTCAATTGTGTCTGATGAGACATCTAGTCTCTTGGGTTGTAAAACTGCTGGATTCCAGACCTTTCCTTCCCAAGAGAGCTATCATTGGACTCCTCAGACAAGAAGTCTTTTATTATTTTTTATTTTATTTTATTTTTTATTTTTCTATGTTCGTTTTTTTCTTTTATTGGATATTTTCTTTATTTACATTTCAAATGTCATCCCCTTTCAAGGTCTCCCCTCCAGAAACCCCCTATCTCATTCCCCCTCCCCCTGCCTCTATGAGGGTGCTACCCTACCCGCCTACCTACTCCCGCCTTCCCGCCATGGCATTCCTCTACACTGGGGCATCAAACCCAACAGGACCAAAGGTTGCTCCTCCTACTGATGTCCCACAAGGCCATCTTCTGCCATATAAGAGGCTGGAGTCATGGGTCCCTCCATGTGTAGCTCTTTGGTTGGTTGTCCAGTCTCCAGCTCTGGGGGTGGGGTCTGGCCTATTGATACTTTTGATGCCCACACAGGACTTCAAAGCACCTCAGCTCCTTCAGTCCCTTCTTCAGGTCCTCCATCATGGACCCGAGCTCAGTCCAATGGTTGGCTGCGAGCATCTGCCTCTTTATTTGTCAGGCTCTGGCAGAGCCTCTCAGGAGACAACCATATCAGGCTCCTGTCAACAAGCACTTCCCAGAATTCTTAATTGCATCCAGGTTTGGTGTCTGTATATGGGATGGATCCCCAGGTGGGGCAGTCTCTGGATGGCCTTTTCTTCAGTCTCTGCTCCACGCTTTGTCTCCATATGTCCTCCTGTGAGTATTTTGTTCCCCCTTCTAAAAAGCACTGAAGCACCCACATTTTGGTTTTCCTTTTTTTTTTTTTTTTTTTTTTAAACTTCATATGGTCTGTGAATTGTATCTTGGGTATTCTGAACTTTTGAGCTCCCAGCTCTGAGCAAGATGTTGAGTGTTGACAGCCCAAAAGAAACACACCAGGCAGGGAGTCTTGTCTAAGCAGGATCTCAACTTTATTGTATCGATCCCTCACTTACATAGAGAAGGCAAAGGGGGTGGGCACTTAGGTATGGGGAGAGATGAATTAGGAGGCCAGGAAGGGTAAGGGGTAACTGACATGGCCAATTGCAAAGCTCCACATCAGCAATAGTAGGGCAGAGGGAAGGCCAAACAGGTCTTGCTGAGTCAACCCCTCTATACGGAATTGACTGAGACAGGTCTCAGAACTTGAGTCAGGCTCGGGTTTGTCCTCAAGGCCCAAACCAGGGTCAAAATGGGGCCTAACACTACCACTGCCCAGGACCCCACACTCTTGCCCTGTGGACAGCAGGAGGGAGAGAACACCCCCAGCACTGTGCTGTCCGGGTCTGGTTTCTAGCCCCAGCTTGGCTTGTCAAGTGCAGGAGGGAACACAGGCAAGCCAGCAAGGAATCAGGACCTTTGCCACCAAAGCCGCTCTTGCTGCCTTTGTCATTGCTGCGAACCTGGGGCCCCTGCTCACTTGGGCTGACCTGGGCCCTCACTTTCCTGTCTGTATGGCCAGGGTTGCCCCAGGTTGTGAGCAGCACTCCCTGTCCATGTGCAGGGGGGGCACTCTCTGTGACCATCAGTGTCCCCCTAGAAGCAGGGGTTGCTGGTCACAGCCAAGATCTCAGGTGGAGGGGATCTTTCCAGTCATGGGAGAGGCAGCAGCTCCTCGTCCAGCCACGACATGTGCTTAGCCCCACCAAGCTGACACCCCCTCCTACTTGCCTGCCCACTAGGCATCAGTAGCCTGGGAACTGGGGTGCAGGCCACCTGCCAATCACTGCTGGGGGAGGAGGCACAGGGCAGGTCCAACATTGGGCTAATAGCCACTTATCAGTGAGTACATAACATATGTGTTCTTGTGTTCTTTTGTGACTGGGTTACTTCACTCAGGATGATATTTTCTAGTTCCATTCATTTGCCTAAGAATTTCATGGAGTCATTGTTTTTAATAACTGAGTAGTATTCCATTGTGTAAACTTACCACATTTTCTGTATCTATTCCTCTGTTGAGGGACATCTGGATTTCTTCCAGCTTCTGGCTATTATAAATATGGCTGCTAGGAACATAGTGGATCATGTGTCCTTATTATATGTTGGAGCATCTTCTGAGAATATGCCCAAGAGATTTATAGCTGGGTCCTCAGGTAGTACTATGTCCAATTTTCTGAGGAACCTCGAGACTGAAGTTCAGAGTGGTTGTACTAGCTTGCAATTCCACCTGCAATGGAGGAGTATTCCTCTTTATCCACATCCTCAACAGCATCTGCAGTCACCCCAGTTTTTGAACTTGGCCATTCTGACTCATAGACTTTCAATAAAACGTTATCCAAAAAGATAAGGAAGGACACTTCATACGCATCAAAAGAAAAATCCACCAAGAAGAACTCTCAATTCTGAACATCTATGCTCCAACTTCAAGGGCACCCACATTCATAAAAGAAACTTTACTAAAATTCAAAGCACACATTGCACCTCACCCAATAATCGTAGGAAACTTCAACACCCCAGTCTCATCAATGAACAGATCATGAAAACAGAAAATAAACAGAGACACAGTGAAACTATCAGAAGTTATAGACCAAATGGATTTAACAGATATCTTTAGAACATTTCATCCTAAAACAAAAGAATGTATCTTCTCCTCAGCACCTCAAGGTACCTTCTCCAAAACTGACCATATAATTGGTCACAAAACAGGCCTCAACAGATACAGGAAGATTAAATAATCCTCTGCATCCTATCAGAACACCACAGCCTAAGACTGGTCTTAAATAATAACATATTTATTATTTAAAACCAATTATTTTTTATTATATATAAAACAAGAGAAAGCCCACATACACATGGAAGTTGAACAATGGCTTACTTGGTCAAGAAAGAAAGATAGAAAGAAATTAAAGACTTTTTTGGAATTTAATGTAAATGTAGACACCTCATACCAAAACTTATGGGACATAATGAAAGCAGTGGTAAGGGGAAAACACATAGCTTTGAGTGTCTCCAAAAAGAAACTGGAGAGAGCATACACTAGCAGCTTAACAGCACATCTGAAAGCTCTACAACAAAAAGAAGCAAATACACCTAAGATGAGTAGAAGGCAGTAAATGGTCAAATTCAGGGCTGAAATCAGCCAAGTAGAAATAAAGGGAATTATATAAAAAGTCAATAAAACCAGAAGCTGGTTCTGTGATAAAATCAACAAGATAGACAAACCTTTATCCAGACTAACCAGAGGGCACAGAGACAGTATCCAAATTAACAAAATCAGAAATGAAAAGGGAAATATAACAACAGAAACTGAGGAAATTAAAAAGATTATCAGATCCTACTATAAAAGCCTATACTCAACAAAACTGGAAAATCTTGATGAAATGGACAATTTTCTAGACAGATACCACTTGCCAAAGTTAAATCAGGATCAGATAAACCATCTAAACAGTCTCATAATCACTAAAGTAGTAGAAGAAGCCATTAATAGTCTTTCAACCAAAAAAAGCCCAGGACCAGATAGGTTTAGGTCAGAATTCTATCGGACCTTCAAAAAAGACCTAATACCAATACTCTTCAAACTATTCCACAAAATAGAAACAGAAGGAATGCTACCCAATTCCTTGTATGAATCCACAGTTAAGCTGATAACAAAACCACACAAAGTCCCAAAAAAGAAAGAAAACTTCAGACCAATTTCCCCTATGAATATCGATGTAAAACTATTGAATAAAATTTTCAAAAACCAAATCCATGAACACATCAAAATAATCATTCACTATGATCAAGTAGGCTTCATCCCAGGGATGCAGGGATGGTTCGATATATGGAAATCCATCAAATTAATCCACTACATAAACAAACTCAAAGAAAAAAACTCATGATCATTTCATTAGATGCTGAAAAAACATTTGACAAAATTAAATAGCCCTTCACCTTCATGATAAAAGTCTTGGAAAGATCAGGAATTCAAAGCCCATATGGAAACATAATAAAAGCAATATACAGCAAACCAGTAGTCAACAACAAACTACATGGAGAGAAACATGAAGCAATCCCATTAAAATCAGGGACTAGAAAAGGCTGCCTGCTCTCTCCCTATCTATTCAATATAGTATTTGAAGTTCTAGCTAGAGCAATTAGACAACAAAAGGAGGTCAAAATGATACAAATTCAAAAGGAAGAAGTCAAAATATCACTATTTGCAGATGATATGATCGTATACTTAAATGACCATAAAATTTCCACCAGAGAACTCCTAAAGCGGATAAACAACTTCAGCAAAGTGCCTAGATATAAAAATAACTCAAACAAATCAGTAGCCTTCCTCTACTCAAAGGATAAATGTGCTAAGAAAGATATTAGAAAAATGATACCTTCCACAATAGTCATGAACAATATAAAATGTACTGGTGAGACTCTAAGCAAACAAGTGAAAGATCTGTATGGCAAGAACTTCAAGTCTCTGAAGAAAGAAATCGAAGAAGACCTCAGAAGTTGGAGAGATCTCCCATGCTCATGAATTGGCAGGATTAACAATAAAAATGGCCATCCTGCCAAAAGCAATCTACAGATTCAATGCAATACCCATCAAAATTTCAACTCAATTCCCCATAGAGTTTGAAAAAGCAATTCTCAAATTCATTTGGAATAACAAAAATCCCAGGATAGTGAATCTGTTCTCAACAACAACAAAAAAATTCTGGGGGAATCACCATCTCTGACCACATGCTGTACTACAGAGCAATAATGATAATAGCTCCATGATATTGGAACAGTAACAGACAGGTCAATCAATAAAATAGAATCAAAGACCCAGAAAAGAAACCACACAGCTATGGTCACTTGACATTTGACAAAGAATCTAAAACCATCCAGTGGAAAAAAAGACTGCATTTTCAATAAATGGTGATGTAGAATAATGCAAATTGATCCATTCTTACCTCCCTGTAGAAAGCTCAAGTCCAAGTGGATCAAGGACCTCCACATAAAACCAAATACGCTGAATCTAATAGAAGAGAAAGTGGGGAAAAGCCTCGAACACATGGGTACAGGGACAAATTTCTTGAACAGAACACCAATGGCTTATGCTCCAAGATAATCAATCTAAAAATGGGACCTCATAAAATTGCAAAGTTTCTGTAAGGCAAAGGACAGAGTCAATAGGACAAAACTGCAACCAACAGATTGGGAAAAGATCGTTACCAATCCTACATCTGATAGAGGGTTAATATCCAATATATACAAAGAACTCAAGAAGTTAGACTCCAGAGAACCAAATAACCCTATTAAAAATGTGGGACAGAGGTAATCAGAGTATTTCCAACAGAGGAAACTTGAATGGCTGAGAAGCATCTAAAGAAATGTTCAACATCCATAGTCATCAGGAAAATTCAAATCAAAACACTCTTTTAATGTCATCATATTCCAGAGACTTTTCTAGGCCTTGTCAGACTTGGAAACCTTTTTTTTTTCTAGATCCTCTAGAGAATAACTCACAGTGGGAACTTTAAATATAGATTTACTAAAAATAAATACATAGGTAGGTAATGATAGATAGATAGATGACAGAAAAAAAAAAGGAGATTGGTTTATGATCAGGAATGAATTTTTTATGGGTATCTCACTATGTCTGCACATGGCTTTGTTTTCCTTGTGGTTTTTTTGTTTTGTTTGGTTTGGTTTATTATTATTATTACTATTATTACTATTATTATTATTACTTTTGGGGCGTCAGGGTTTTTATTATAAAAGCCTAGGATTTTACTTCCTTTTCCTTGTCTGTCCTGTTTCCAGCATCAGGAATCACACAGTGAAGTCAGTTCTCTGTGTTGATTGACTTCTTCACTATTTTATTTGTGTTATAATTAGTTTAAGATGCATTCATCAGCATTCATGGTGAAAAAATAACTATTAAGGAGACAATGCAGAATAAGCAGGTGGCAAAGCTTCTTAAGAAGGGTTGAATTCAGTCACAAATTAATTCAAAGACAGGAATATGCGTGTGGTACCAGTTTTGTCCATAACCTGTTGTTTGCCAAAGTGTGAGAGTTCAAGTTTTTTTCATCTGTATTGTACATACACTATTTTTTTAAATTTATCATTTATTCTAATCATTATTATTTATTTAATTCATATTGTTAATTTAGCATCTCAATTATAAACACCTGTATCTATTGTATAATAATTTGCTATGCTATCAAAAAATTAATGGTGTTCTTTTCTTCATTTATTTTATTTAATTATTATTATGTATATGTGTGTAGTGCCTTTCTCTCTGTCTCTGTCTCTCTCTCTCTCCCTTTCTCTCTCTGTATATGCTTCCAATTGTGAGCATTTGGAGATAGTTGTGACCACTTAAGTCATGGAATTTCCAGAAATCAAAGTCAGATTGTTAGTCTGGTGTAGCAAGCACCTTCTGCTGTTGAGCCATCTCATTGGCTCATTTGTTAGTTGTTTTTAAAAAAGTTTTGTGTTTTATTCACTTTACACTTGTTTGAATATTTTACATCCTTATTTATGTTTATTGTTTTTCAATATCCAGAATTATATTTTAGTTCACAAACCATAAAAAGTCCTTGCTGCTTATTTTATTTTATTTATTTTTTATTTTTATTTTTTTGGATATTTACTTTATATACATTTCAAATGTTTTCCCCTTTGGAAATCCCCTCTCCGTTCCCCTCTCCCCCTGCCTCTATGAGGGTATTGCCCCACCCACCCACCCACTCACTCCTGTCTTCCCACCTTAGCATTCCCTTATACTGGGGCCTCTAACACCCTCAGGCCCAAGGGCCTCTCCTTCCCCTGATGGCCAACAAGGCCCTCCTCTGCCACATATGTGGTCCGAACCATGGGTCCCTCCATGTGTATTCTTTGGTTGGTGGTCCAGTCTGTAGAAGCACTGTGAGGTCAGGCCACTTGACACTGTTGCTCCCTCCATGGGGCTGCAAACTCCCTCAGCTCCTTCAGTCCCTTCTCCAACTCCTCCATCTGGGACCTCACTCTCAGTCCAATGGTTACTGTGAAGTGAAACTTGGGTATTCCGAACTTTTGGGCTAATATCCACTTATCAGTGAATACATATCATGTTCCTTCTTTTGTGACTGAGTTACCTCGCTCAGGATGATATTTTCAAGTTCCATCCATTTGCCTGTGAATTTCATAAAGTCATTGTTTTTAATAGCTGAGTAGTGTTCCATTGTGTAAATATACCACATTTTCTGTATCTATATTACAGATGGGACCCTGTACAATGTTTTCTTATGTAACAAAGTCGCAGACGGAGGGTATAGCTCAGTGGCAAAGTCACTATCTAACATGCACAAGGCTCTGAGGTCTATTTCTTTATTTATTTACTGTATGGATGTTTTGTTTACATGTATGACTGTGCACCACATGTGTGCCTGGTGCCTGCAGAAGTCAAGAGACAGCATGAGATCTCATGGGACTGGGGTTACAGATGACTGTGAATCACCATGTAGATGCTGGAAATGGAATCCAGGTCCTCTACAAGAGTAACTATGTTCTTAATTACTGAACCATCATCTCTAGGTTCTGATATATTTATTTTTATTTTATGTGTATGGATGTTTTGCCTGCACGTGTGTATGGGTAC
Source organism: Uromys caudimaculatus (assembly GCA_028551405.1). NCBI lineage: Eukaryota > Metazoa > Chordata > Mammalia > Rodentia > Muridae > Uromys > Uromys caudimaculatus. Next base: position 45,543,661 of record CM052712.1, read on the forward strand.
TGTTAGGCTGGAATCCCTGCTCGTACCTAGCACAAGCTGGGAAACCCCATCTGCCCTCCTTCCCCCAACCCCACCCTCACAGATAACACTACACCCCACCCCCACCCCCACTCCCACCCCACCCTGCCCCCAACTTCTTGGAGAAAACTCTGGGCTAATATATCATCGCTCCTTGTCTCTGAGTTTCCCACAACCTACCCAAGAGTGCCTGCCCAGGGGCTCAGTTTTTGACCAAGCAGGGGCATAATCCCAGCTCCTAACTGACACATAGATACAATCAGTATTATTATTATTTGTAAAAGATCACTTAGTATGGAGTCCAGGAACTTCAATCCTCCCACTTCAGCCTCCCAGGTATGCTGGAATTACAGTGGTTTACCACCACAAACTGCCTAATAGCTGCATTTAAAAAAAAATGTATGCTTGTTTGTCTGAGTGTATGTGTGTGCACCATGTGGTGCAATGTCCCAGAAGGCCAGAAGAGGGCGTCAGATCCTCTGGAACTGTAGTTACCATTGTGATCTGCCTGCTATGGATGCTGCAGAACAAATCTAGGTTTTCTGTGAGAGCAACAAGTGCTGTAAACCATTGTGCCATTTCTCCAGGCCCAGGTACCTGGATTCTCAAAAGGGAGAAAGAATAAGCAGAACATAGAGGGTTTGTAAGGCAGTAAAAATATTCCCTCTGAAACCACAGCTGGGGACATGTCATTTTACAGTTCTTAACCCCTACTGACTCCTAAAATTGCCCTAAAGAAGAAAATCTATCAATTACAAAATAGGCATTTCATTTCAGCACTCAGGAGGCAGAGGCAGAGGCAGGAAGATCTCTGTGGGTTTAAGGTCAGTCTGGTCTACATAGTGAGTTCTAGGTTGGCAAGGCTCTGTCTCAAAAACTAAAAGCTATGAATAAAATAAAATAAATGTATTTTGCGTTGGTCCACCTGAGCCCTTTCATCTGAGGAATAGTTCAATTTGTAGAGGGCTTGTCCTGTGTTCCAGCCCCAGAGCCATATAAACCAGGTGTCTTAGTTAGGGCTGCTATTGCATGAACAAAACAACAGGACAAAAGCAGCTTGGGGAGGAGAGGGTGTATTTGGCTTACACTTCCACATCACAGTTCATCATTGAAGGAAATCAGGACAGGAACTCAAATGGGGCAGGGACCTGGAGGCAGGAGATGATGCAGACGCCATGGAGGAGCGCTGCTTACTGGCTTGCTTCCTATGGCTTGCTCAGCCTACTTTCTTATAGAACCCAGGACCATCAGCCCAGGACTGTTACCACCCACAGTGGGCTAGGCCATCCCCCCATTGATCACTAATTAAGAAAATGTCCTATAGATTTGCCAGTAGCCCAATCTGATGGAGGATCCTCAATTGATGCTCCCTCCTTTCTGATAACTTTAGCTTGTGTCCAGTTATATACAATTATCCAGTGTACCAGACATGAAGGCACCTGCCTATAAGTCCTTCACTGGGGAGGTGGAAGCAGGAAGATCAAGAGTTCAAGATTCTCCTTGATTACATAGTGAGTCTGAAACCATCTTGGTCTACATAAGAACTCTGTCTTTTTTAAAATGTGTATTTGGTATATTTCAGAATATCTGAAGTTATTATATATATATATATATATATATATATATATATATATATATATATATATATATATATATATCAGTAGGAAAAATAAATAAAACATTTACTATTTCTGGTGCTAAGTCATTGAAATCTGATTTGCCATTTCTTCTTAGCACAGACCATACTTGCTCGTGACCAATCAGGTCTCCAATGGGCAATAGTCTCACCTGAGCCCATGCTTGTCATCTCCTATCTAGAACTTGATTTGACTCACGGGAGGACAGAGGGGAAAGGTTTTGGTGGCCTGTTTCACTATCTCCTTTCTGCTCCCTTGCCACCTGCTTTCCAGAAAATTCATGCCAAGGCAGCCTGTGTTTTCTCACCCTACCCAGAGAAATCAGCCTATTCAGTGCTGGCCACGACCGGTCCACCCCCTGGTCCTCTAGCGGTGCGTACCTCCCAGGGCTCACCACCTGGGCCATCCTGCAGTTCCTGCCTAAGCTGACAGCCTTCATAATAGTTTTGAAACTGTGTCCCTAACAATGAGTGTGCCATGTCAGGCATTCTGCTAACACAGGAGACACATCTTACCTAATCTTTCCTAACATCTAGAGGGCTGGAGCCATTTGGCAAATAAAGGCTCTCCTGGCCAGCAAACATTTGTGGAGCACAGCCTGTGCGCAAGGTCAGGGGGAAGGGGCTGGGCATTCCTTAGGCAAAAGGGACTCAGAAGTGGTGACATCCTCAACTCCCACGTGGCTTGGAAGGGTGTGCTCATGTATCTGTCCTTAGGTGAACTTTCTTAACACCCACTCCACACACACACCTACAATCCTACCCCTTGAGCGCCAGAGCCCTGAGTGTGTGAAGACCTGGAGGCGTGGGCCACTTGCTACCTCAGACTCTCAGGACACCTCTTGAGGTCACGTCACCTCTCTACCCCATTAAGGTAGGCTTGATGAGCTAAGGCAGACAAAACAAAACAAAAACAAAAAAAGCAGGGAGCACTGGGTAGGGCATGGCAGGAACAGAGACTCTCCCTTGGGGCAGGACCAGCAGCAGACCTGTTAAGTAAAACCTGGTGAAGGTGGCAGCGTCTGAGGCCTAGCAGAGAGCACCATGAGCAGACAAGTCGGGGACCTGAGCCCACAGAAGCAGGAGGCTCTGGCCAGGGTGAAGGGTGAGGCAGGAGGGAAGGCACAGGAACCAAACTGAACTCACACTGGCTACAGTTCTATGTAGAGACTAGTTGGTGAAGCCAGTGCCTCCTGCGCCCTGTTCTGAGGCTGCTCCATGCAGTAGCGCCTGGGCCAGGACCCCCTTCTCTCTCTCTACCTCTGAGCAACTGCTAGTGTGTGTGTGTGTGTGTGTGTGTGTGTGTGTGTGTGTGTGTGTGTGTGTGTGTGTGTTTTGCAAATTTAGCCTTCCAGCACAGCCAACCCCACCACCCATCCTTGGCCGCTGCTCCCTGCTTGTGACTACTTCCAAGCAGATTCAGAGATCTCTGACAGATTGCGACAGTGTTTGGTTTGGTTTGGTTTCTGTTGCCCGGGCTTCCCAGTCCTCTTCCTATCATACTTATTTGTTTACTTTTAATTATTACAGAGAAATAGAGGATTAGGGGGTTGATTTTGCAAGCATCCTGCAGACTGTACCTGAGAAAAGAAGGGCTATCAGGAAGGGGAGGCCCAGGTCTTAGGATTCTCACCCAGGTTCACATTCAGACTTGTTTGTAGGGGAAGCTTAAGAATACTGAAGCCTGGGACTGAAGGTGTAAGTCTGGAATCCCAAGTCTTGTGAGACAAAGACCAGAAGAAACCCCTTGTGGGTTCAAGGCCAGCCTGAACATAGTGACACTGTCTCAAAGAACAAGAGATGACTGGCTTTTTTTGTAGTGTCTCCCATGGGGAAGAACCTTATACGGAGAAAAGAGAATCCTGGGTGAAGGAGGGGACATGGGGATTCAGCCATTAAGGGGTCCTTAGTGGAACAGGAGGGATCCTCTGATGAGCCTCCCAGTGCTGATGGTCTCAAGAGACACCAGGCACAAAGTTCTTTTGGAACTGGAAACCTGGTCTCAGAGAGTAGATTATGATAGAGAACCCCACCAACCATTCTGCTTTCTCCACTAACTAAAACTAACAAATGCTTGCTATTTTAAAACCTATAGGAAGAGAAAGGAGGAAGAAGGAGTGGCTACGGATTGTCTAGAGCTCTGTACTACCGTGCCCTGGATCACTTCCTTCTAGAGTCCTCCTGAGCTTAGTGTGGACCACGGAGGTCACACTTCCAGACACACAGTCTTCAATGTGACACTATAAAGTGGCTTCTCTCTTGGCTGAGTGAGCAGTCACCTAGAGGTGCAGCATTATTGATTTTTTAAGGGTCACTGACCCCTTTCACATCCTCCAACCCCAACAAAATTTCCTGTGGCCCCTGAGGCTGCAGTTGCTTTCTGGTGTGAATCCTCTCTTTGCCTGCTGGGAGTCTGGCTTTAATCCTATTGCCTGTGTGCACCTGAGACCATCACACTGAATGGCAGGGAGATGCTAGTTACATGAGGGGTGGTGGTGGTGGCGGCGGCAGCAGTGGCAGCGGCTATGAATTTACAAAAAAAAAAAAAAAAAGGCCAAAGAGGAGAAGTTGTTAAGTGCACAGCTGCACAATGACAATCCCAGAGAAGAGACCATGCTAATTCAGGTGGTGTGGGCCAGTCTGTCACAGCCCCTAACTGGAAGTTTAGTCATCTCATAGGCTACTGGTGCAGGGTCATCAGCTGTACCTGAGGCTGGCCTTATTAAATTGTGGAGCACCAGTTCTTTCCAGACTGGCCGCTCGGTGCTAGGCTGTAAATGTTAGCACATGGCACGGTGTGTCATCAGGCCCCGAGTGCTCATGGTCTGACTGTAACAGTGTAGGACTTTCTACCTTTACATTTGGCCATTTTCCCCACATATTCCATTTTAATTATGTAAGCAAAGCCAAATGCATTTTCATTTTATTCTTTGTTGGATTATTATTATTATTATTATTATTATTAGCCAGGTATGGTGGTGCACACCTTTAGTCCCAGTCCTTGGGAGGTAGAGGCAGGATGATCTCTGGGAGTTCCAGGCTAACCTGGTCTACATAGTAAGACCTTGTCTCAAAATAACAATTACTATTGCTACTTTTAAGAAATTTGGGGTACCTAGACATGGCTGGTTTTAAACCCACAAGACCCACCTACCTCTGCCTCTTGGATACTGGGCCCAGGCTTACAGAGGTGTGTGCCAGTGTGTGTGTGTGTGTGTGTGTGTGTGTGTGTGTGTGTGTGTGTGTGTGTATGTGTGTGTGTGTCTGTGTGTCTATGTGTGTGTCTCTGTGTGTGTGTGTGTTTTGCTATATGAGGGTTTCACCTGAATGCACATCTGTGCATCACATGCATGTCTGGTACCTGAGAGGGACAGAAGAGGACACTGGATCTCCTGAAACTGGAGTTACAGATGGTGGTGAGACTCGATATGGGTGGGTGCTAGGAATCAAACTTGGGTGCTCAGGAAGAAGATCCAGTTATCTTTAACTGATGAGCTATCTCTCCAGCTCTGTAGATTTTCTTTTTTCCTCTTTCTGAGATATGCTTTCCATGTGTAACCCAGGCTAGCTGCAAAATCATGATCCTCCTGCCTCAGCTTCCTGAATGCTAGGGCTACAGACTCGGACCACCAAACCTGGTTTACGTGTTTATTTTAAACTTATTCAAGGCTTTGATTGGACAAACTTAACATTACCTTCATTTCACAAACGAGGAAGAGAAACTCAGAGAGTAACCTCTAATTCCAACCATCAGGGTGCAATTTCTGGGGTAAAGTCTCTAGAACTGTCAGGCTAGCCTTCATCAGAATCAACCTGGAGTGAGGGGAAAGGGCTGGGGTTCTAGTACTTATGTACCAGAGCCAGGGGGAAGGCTCTGGTACTAGCCAGAAAGGGAACTTGTCTCCCAAGAAGAGATTCACACAGTTCTGATTACTATTGAGACACTTTGCAGGACAGACTGGAGCCCAAACGTATGACTGGTCGGTGATGAGCAGAACCACTCCTTGTCAGGACTGCTTAATTATATATACCTTTTACCCTTTGTTTTAAACTAAGCCTTGTTTCTGGACCACATAAGACCACTTGTGGTAGGGTATCACTGGACCTCTTGTTCTCATAGGGATCAGGGAGGCAGAGAGCAAGGGAAAGGAGAGAAAGGAGCAAGGCAGCAAGAAAGTGAGGTGGGACACCTCAGAGAACAATCTTGCTGTGACACAGGCTTCCCATTATTCTAGGCTATCAATCTAAGCTCCACTACAATTAAAAACACAGCACGGACTCTTCTGAACCTTAGTCTCTCTTTCCAGAGTGGATATGTGTGGGGCAGTGATCTGTAACAGGCAATCTAATGCCCAGTTGAGCATAAGCTAGAAGCCCTGGGAGACCCGGTGGAAAATCCATGAACAGCGGAACCTACACGAGGGACCAGAATTCATGCTTCTGGCCAAAGCTCCCGGAAGACTGCCATATCTCTCATAACCCCTGTATAGAGACAGGCCTGGCGTGTGAGACTTGTCACGTACAAAGCAACCCTGAGTCCCGGGCAAAGGAAATGAGGCACCAAAAAGGTCCCCAAGCTGGACCAATGGAAAGTATCGGCTACCAAAGCCCTGTCTCCTCCTCCCAGAACAATATTAATAGAACACCTTGACCTGAGTAGCTCTTTCTCTCTCCCCTCCTTCTCCACCCGCCTGCCCCATGAGCGCTGCCCGCCATCCAGAACGAATAAAGATGAAACTATTTTGGCATCAGAGAACTTTGTCTAAGGAGCTGTGACATTTGGGCTCTTGAGGAGACCCACTCTACGGCACCAGAGCCCTCTTAATGGAGGCGGGCACCAGGTACTGCGGGAAGTGCGCTACGGTCAAGACTTGGCGTGGGGCGGCGAGTGCTCATGGCTAGTCTCTATTTGCATCCCCTCCCTGCACCGTGGCCAAGCAGCTGGAGGCGGCAAGGTGGCAGTGGCTTGGGCAGCCACAACATCGGGCCAGGGCTGCTCGACCCCAGCATCTCACCCCCTTGAAGTCAGGCCCCAAGGATGCTACACCGCGACAAGTAGGAGGGCCACTGTAGTGAACCTTGAAGCCTAGGGTGCATGGACCCAGCACCAGAGCCAGGGGACCCCGCCCATGCCTGCGTTTCTCCCCACATGAGAGAGTGCAGCAGATATGAGTCACATGAATGAAGAAGAAATGAGGACTTTTTGTTTGTAGGGATGGGTAGAGGAGGTTTATTGTAGGTGTGAGGGAGAGCATGGCCAGAGGCATCTGGACAGGTCCAGACTGACCTGGGCCATGAGAGTGGTGGTGAGAGAGGAAGGGGCAGGGCAAGACATGGTAGGGAAAATGGCTGAGGTTATATAGAGATCTGAGGCTGAGAAAAGGGAAGCCCAGCCCCTGGACTGGACAGTTTAGGGTAGGTGTGGTGTCTCCACCTCCCAAGTTTTGGGATTACACATGGGCTATTACCAAGATGCTAGGGCATGAACTAGTCTTCGTGCTTGTGTGGCAACACTTCACCGAGCCATCTCCCTAGTTCTGACATTTCCTCAATCTGCCAGTCAGAACCTGAAAACCTGAAGCCTGGCCCCAGTAACCTGTGGTTTCTTATGCAAACACTAGAGCCTAACTCCAGATGACCTATGTGTCCCTCTCCTAATGGTCAGTCTCAAGAAAAAGAACTGGTCTGCTACTTTGTAAGTAGCCTGCTGATCTGTCCAGATATGGAGCCTGGCTAGACAACTAAGTAACTCCCCTTACCTCTGAAATGAAAACTTAACTCCCATTTCCTCTCAGGAGGCAACTGCCCCTCTCTCAGAGCTGTTTGCCTTCTGTTTCTACTAACCATGCAGTTTCTTTAATGAATCTATTCTGTGTCGGTCTGAGTCTCCTAATACTTTTACCACAGTGCCTTTGGCTTCAGCAGAGCCCAGGGCCTCCCCAGCTTGGCCTTGAACACTAGCTTTAGAACTTGGGTCTGCCTTCAGTCCCCTGGGGCATCAAACAAACACAAAGAAGTGGATTGAAGTAATGGTAGAGAAGGGGCTTCTTCTAAAGGTCACAGCAGTCTGGAAAAACAATACCAGAAATGGCATAGGACTTGGGGGGAGGGTGATTTTAACTCACTATGTCACACAGGATAGTGTTTGCACTTTAGGTAAATCATCGCAGAAGGTGGGCACAAGGCACATGGTTTAAATAGTTGTCAAAGAGACAAGCTTGTGAGACCCAGATCCACATGTGCTAGCAGGGCCTTGGCAAGAAGCTGGCCTCTCAGCCTTACTTTCTTCCACTGTGTTGTGGGCAAGGCACTGATCCCTGTCTTCAAGATGCTGAGTCAAATATGAGGTCACCAGGCCTAGGCAAAGGAAGCCCCATCCCAGAGACTGCTCCTCGCCTCTCTGTTGTTCTCTCTGTGTTTTTTAAAAACCATTTTTAGAAACTTTATTTTAAAAACAGTTTTAGGTTTTCAGAAAGAAAAAAAATTTCAGGGGATCAACAAAAAATTGTAGTATTCCTATATGAAGTAATATCTAATTGTTAAATATAATGAGAACTCAGGTACAACTCAAACCAGTCGCTAAACCTATAAAACTTCTAGAATTTTAACTTAGAGCAGAAAAGATACATACACACCAAACAAACAAAACCTTTAAATGCTAATATATTTAGAGCTGCCATATTCAATTTGGTAGTCTGTAGACATATTTAAATATCAAAATTAGATTAAATCAAGACTTCAGGCCCTCGTCTCACTAGCTACACTTGCAATCCTCAGTAGCCACATACAGCTAGTGACCACCATGCTGAGCAGTTCAGAGATGGTAGGGACCATTCAATGAGCCAGCACTGATACAGGTGACACTAATAAACACATAGGTGGAGGAAAGGGAAGGCTGTAAACCTGGGGGGCTTGTTCTTGGACAAGAGCCTTCGGGGAATTTTGGCAAAAATGTTTTCTGGTCCCTTGTGAATTGTTCCGCAGGGTCGCCCAGAGTTTTCCGCCTGTGCTCAACCAGGTGCCAGATTGCCTGCCACAGACCACTGTTCCACAATTCCTCCTTTTTCTTTTATAAGGAATAGGTGTCATCAGAATAACTGTCTCCCATATTGGGAACTAAGACCTAATTGGTAGTGACTTTGCAATACTACTCATCTGCTACTTTAGAAACTGAATGAGGCAGGGTGCCAAGAGAAGCAAGGCTCCAATGACTAGTATGGGGCCAAGGAGGGGAAGAAGCCAAGCTACCAAGGAGTTAAAGAACCAAGGAAAAGAGGTGTTTGGAGTATAGCATGCCCAGAGGTTCCCCTAGAGCTCTTTAAGCATGTGTACATCTTGTTCTACCAGCCCAGATTCATTGACATAGAAGCAACATTCCTCCCCCAGCAAAACGCTAGTCCCTTCCTGTTCAGCAGTCAATAAGTCTAAGGCTCTTCGTTTTGGAGCACAGCTCCTACTAAGGAGGTTATCTGGCGTTAAAGAGACTCAAGGCTGTCCACAGTGGAAGCCATTGCCTGATTAGTACACATGTGTAGTTTTGCTCTTCTGAGCACATCCATTCTTTACAGTATGTAACAAGGCAGCTTTCTTTTCTTTTTTTTCTTTTCTTTTCTTTTCTTTTCTTTTTTTCTTTTATTTTTTATTTTTTTGGTTTTTTTGATACAGAGTTTCTCTGTGTAGCCCTGGCTGTTCTGGAACTCGCTCTGTAGACCAGACTGCCTTGAACTCAGAAATCTGCCTGTCTCTGCCTCCCAAGTGCTAGGATTAAAGTCGTGCACCACCACTGCCAGGCACAAGGCAGCTTTCTTAAGATCTGTTCCTCAGTTTCCTTGTCTGTGAAATGAACATCAAAGGTCTATTCTAGGTTGCTTTCTGCCTAGGGGTGATACTGCCCACAGTGGGCTGAGCCCTCTTACATGATAACTCCCCACAGGTATTTTGTTATCATCTTGAGATGCAGTATTGGCTTCCCTGCACCACAGCTTCTGTGTGCTGACCCTGAGGACTTTGCTTCAATGATGCTGTCTCTTCATCACACCTGATTTCTCAGCCCTGGTTAACAAGCATCAATTGACCCAGTAAAGCAGCGCTTCCACTGATTCTTTTATTTTTAACTTTTTAAAAAAAAGATTTATTTATTTTATGCATATGACTATACTGTAGCTGTCTTCAGACATAACAGAAGAAGGCATCAGATCCCATTACAGATGGTTGTGAGCTATTATGTGGTTGCTAGGAATTGAACTCAGAACCTCTGGAAGAGCAGCCAGGGCTCTTAACCAATGAGCCATCTCTCCAGCCCTTCCACAGATTCTTAATCTAAAGTATCACACAAAGAGCCCTGAGGAAATTTCACTGGCCAGGTCTCCACTGTCTACATTTCTCTTAGCATTATCTTATGTTCCAGCTTCCCACAGACCAGCAGGGCCATCAACTCTGAGCAATCGGGGGTTCTTCCCACTCAAAATTCCAAATACACACTGTTCAAAACAACAAAAACAAAAGAAAACAAAACAAAAAAAGCAACAAGGCCTACAGTCAGGTCTGTCAGAGCCATACCCCTGTTTTCTGGTACCCGCTTCTGTTCTAGTTAGGTTTCTATTGCTTGTGATAAACACCATGGCCAAGAAAGCAACACGTGAGAGAAAGGATTTATTTTAGTTTATAGGTTACAGTTCATCATTGGGGCTGCCAAGACAGTAGCGCAAGCAGGGGTTTAAAGCAGAAAATACTGTTTAGTTCCTTACACCCTGGATCATGGTAAGCAACCTTTCCAGGCCTACTCACCTGGAGATGGTATTCCCACTGCCAACTGGACACTCCTACATCAATGGGCAATCAAGAAAATGCCTGCATAGACGTGGTCATAAATCAATCAGGTGGAAGCATAAGTTCCAAGCTTGCTATCTGATTCACACCGTAAAGCTGCCTTTAACATCAGCCCAGAAAGCAGAAAAGCTGATGCACATTAGAAAAAAAGTAAAATGGCCTCCCAGTGAGGGCAGCCCTCAAAAAGAGCCGATGTAACTGGATGGCCCCTTTAGGGATTGGCTATTAGGGGAAAGAACCTCAAAACTGGGTCTTCAAGTGGGAGAGCATTGGAGATGGAACAAAACAACATACCACAAACAGCAAACAGACCTTAAAGGGAAAGAGGGAGGAACTTTATTAAGATGCATAGCTTAGTAAGGGTAAGACCGAGAGGGACAGCCTCTGTAGACAGACTGGTGGCAGAGAATGACCTTGACTGTCCCAGGCTTTATACTGGCTATTATTAACTGTGATTTCCTGTGTCCTTAGAGCCTTCTGCTTAAGCTGTTTTGAGAATGTGGACATCTAGGAAGGAATGGACTCAGCCAAGTCCCTCTGATAAAGGGCAATGCTAACAGGAAACTGAGCTAAACCTAAGATTGCTGTCCTGGCTAAGCTTGAGTTTCAGGTTAGGATCAGGGATCTAGGGATTTCAGGCTAGGAGACTAGGTACTGTCTCCCTCCAACTCTCCAGGATATCATCTCCAGCCAGCCCCAAACCTGCAAAATGGGTCTAAGTTATGTGTGTGACCCTATTATTTGCTGAGGCAGGCTACCCAGCATGGCAGGAACTCTTTGATGAAGGACTTCATATTCAGAGACTCCATGCTTCCTCTGGATGCTTCAGTCTGTTAGCTATTACCCCAGGGGTCCTGTATTGGTCAATAAATATCTGTGTCTGGTATGTCTTAGTATCTTTAGGTCTGAGCTACTGGCAGGTATTTGTTTGGCCTGTGACTTTGTTGCTCCACACTCTGCCTTTATTGGCCTTAGTTTCTTTTTTTTATGATGGGCCTGAGAGGGGTAGTTGACCCACAGAGCAGCCAGAAAGTTTGAATAAGCTGTCCACATAGGTGTACCAATTCACCTCTTTCCAGCTTCCCTTGCACTCTTTGCCTTCCAGCTCGAAGGTCCTATGCCCTTGGCCCAAGGCACCTAGAACCTTTCTGAGCTCTTGAGTAAATGAGCTATCTGGCTGTTAGGGTCTAAAGAGGGGTGGGGATCACCCAGGGCTATCATCCAGCCAGAGGACAGCAAGAAGACCATGGCACCTGGGCATTCCATTCATTATCCCTTGGGACGGAGCTGATAAATATTCATATGCACTGGGGTGTGGGGGTGTGGAAGGAGCCAGCTAGCTGCCTGCTGGGTATCATTGGAGCATTCTTGTCTCTGACTGCAGAGGCAGCCTGGGTGTTGGGAGAGCCAGTCACAGCCCAAGGTGAGTGTGTCCCTTGTATCCAGCATGGAAAGCAGAGGGTCTGTGTGGTTAACACGCTCAGCCAGCTTTACCACCCTGGGCAAGGTTCACAGCATGTAGGTTGTAATGGATGAGTCCTGCTTCTCCTTTGGTCCTGCAGGGTCCTAGGTGACCTGGAGGATGTTGGGTTTGGCTTGCTACCAATTATCAGGATGATGTGGCTGGCTAGCCCATGAAACTAGGGATTAATGAGGGAAAGGACAAGGAGCCGTCTATCCTAGTGCCCGGCTCAGTCACCATCATGAGCAGAAGGAGGTACAGAACCTATTTTTCTAGACATGCCTTCTGCTTCCCCTGTGCTCTGTGACCTTGAGAATATTGTTGCCTTCTCTGCTTCTCTAGAAACCTACTTCTCAATGCCATTCATTTCTTTCAGACTGTTTTGGGCTAGTGTGTATACACAGGAGTGGGGTCAGCCTGGGATCCTGGGAGGGTAGTGATCAGTAGTCCAGCAAACGTCTGCCCTGGGCAAGCCCTGAGCCGTGTGCTTCATCTAAACATTGGGCATCCCACGAGGACAGAACATTGGTATTATTTTACAGGAGAAATGACCACCCACAGAAGGAAACACCCTTAAGGCGTACAGCAAGCTGGAGTGTGTGTGTGTGTGTGTGTGTGTGTGTGTGTGTGTGTGTGTGTACTTAAGATTATATTTAATTAGTTATTATGGGGAAGAGGTGAGAGTGGGGAAGTCAGAAGACAACTTCTGGGACCTGGAAATCAAACTTAGGTTATCAGTTTTGGTAGCAAGCACCTTTCCTTTAAACCTCTGGCTTCTAGTAGAGACGCAGGTAGTCCCGTGAGGCTCAGTACACACAGGGACCTAGTGAGGTTTCGAAAAACCCAAACAGTAGAATGAGTGAATCCATGATGTTTCACGGGTTGGGGAGCTCACTGTCCTGGGTGAGGTCAGGAAGCCCCTGATTGGCAGCTTAGGTTGCTGGTCTGCCCCCTACTGCCAGTCTTCCACGGTAGACCTCCACCATCGAGGCTACTAGGAGTTTCGGAAAGTACTCTGGTGAGTGGAGCGCGACAGGATGGGCCTTCAGGCTTAGCAGAGAACCAGCTACGAGAATCTTCATCCCTCTAACACTAGAAAAACTAGGACCTTATGCTCGGTGTCTGTTCCGGGCCTGAGCCTAGCTCCATAAGCTGGCTTTCTGCCATCCCCCACTCCCTACCCTCAGCAGAAGGCTGGTGGCTGACCAGAACCCACCAGGCCGATTAGTGGGCAGCTCCTCCCAGTTCCCTACTACCGACCCTTGCCCAGAACTCAGGAGGGCTGTAGCCAACACCTAGCTATACCAGTGTGCTGACCGCACAAGAAGGCTCCTCAGAATCCAGCCAGACTCCTCTCTTCACCTTCTCTCCAGCTTATACATGAGAAACACTCCCAGGAGATCCCTGGCTTGTCTGAAGTCAGTGTCAAAGCCCAGTCCCGGGGAGTCCAGCTGAGCTTGGTGGCACATGACTATAACCCCAGCACTGAGAAGACAGAGGCAGGTGGATCCCCATGAGTTGAGGCAGCTTGGTCTACAGAGTGAGTTCCAGGACAGTCAGGACTACATAGTGAGGCCCTGTCTCTAAAACAAGCAAGCAACCAACCAATAAACCAGATACTAAGGACCATACCTTCCCTTCCTTGTCCCTGTCCTGACTAGGATTTTTTGTTTATTTGTTTTTTGTTTTGTTGTTGTTGCTGTTTTGTTAGTTTGCTTTTGTTTTTGTGACACTGTCTTAAGATATAGCCCGGGCTGGCCTGAATACTTGACTCCCAGCCTCCTCTAGGATTACAGTCACGTGCACTTTGTAAATTTTAAACTGTGAGCAGGGTGCATAGCTCGGTGAAGAATTCTTGCCTGGAATGCTGGAGGCTGTAGGCAAATCCCAGCACTGCTTAGGAAAAAAAAGAGGGGGTACAAAACCCCAAACCTAATCTAGAGGCAAGTCATTGTCCCCTTTCCTATTAAATAGTATACGTGATGCAACTGTCGTGAAAAGTGATTAGAGAAACATTTCTTTCTGTACCCCTCCCCACATATGCTCAGAGGACTGGACTCTGGAAATGTAGAACACAGGCTGAGATTCTTTATCCAAAATCTGAAATTAAAGATGATTTAAAATCTGAAACTTTTTGAATATCAACATGACACCACAAGTGGAAAATTCCAGAGTTGACTCATGTGATAAGTCATAGTCAAAACATTGGTGTAATAAAATATCATATAAAATTCTTTCTGACTATGCATTTTAGGTATATAATAAGTGAATTTCATGTTTAGATTTTTGTCTGTTACCAAGATATTTCATGTGTTTACACGTGTTCATTTGAGTATGATTGTGTGTGTATGTTTGCACATGAACGAGGGGTCCAAGGCCAACATGAGGTGTCCTCTTTGATTGCTTTCTACCTTTGTTAGTTTGGTTTTTCAAGACAGGGTTTCTCTGTATGGCTCTCGCTGTCCTGGAACTCACTCTGTAGACCAGGCTGGCCTCGAAATGAGAGATCCCCTGCCTCTGCCTCCTGAGTCCTGGGATTAAAGGTGTGCGCCACCATGCTTAGCTTCACCCACCTTACTTTTTGAGGCAGGGTCTCTTATTAAACCTGAAGCTTACTCGACTAAGCTGGCTGGCCACTGAGCTCCAGGAGTCCACCCGCCTCTGCCTTCCCAGAACTAGAAGTGCAAATGTGCCCTGCAGCTAGCTTTTGTTTTTAATGTGGTGTTAGGAAAATTGAACTGATCTTTATGCTTGAGTAGCAAAGACTTTTGCCAGCTGTACACTTCTCCAGGCCCTTGAAGATATCTCTTCATGCAGATGAATGGAACTCAAAATAGAAAGTGCCAAATCAGAACCGTCTCTGGTTCTAAGCGGTTTCAGTGAAGCGCACTTGTTCTTCACTGCCCTTCAGTAGATGTTTGCTTCTGCCCAGGCTTTCGTGTGTGTTGACCTAGGTACATGTATGGACGGGGAGGAGCCATGCATATCGCTCCAGAGGTTTCCAGGGTGTTTTTGTTTTTGAGAATTGTTTTTGATGTTGTTTTGGTTTTTTTGGCTTTTGTTTCTGTTTTCTGTTTCAGGGTCTCACTGTGTAGCCCTGGTTGCCCTGGGACAAGCTATGTAAACCAGGCTGGTGACAAACTCTCAGAGAGATTCTTGACTTTGCTTCCCAAGTGCATCATCTTGCCTGGTTAAGATCGATTTATTCTAAAGTGTGTGTGCATCTTTCTCTCCCCCCCCCCCCCCGTGTAAGCCCACAGTGTCTAGAAGAGACCATCACACCCTCTCGAAGCTGGGGTTGCAGGTGGGTGTGAGCCACCTAACATGCATGCTGGGAACTGAACGACAGCCCAGCCTGCACTCCTAACCACCACTGAGCCATCCTTCAGCCTTCTATTGGTGTGCTGAGACAGGACCTCCTACTGTATTACCAGTGTAGTCTGGGTTGGTCTCAAACTAGACATGTAGCTAAGGCTGGCCCAGTCTTTCAGATGCCAGGCTTCACTTTCTTCTTCACTTTGTTTCCATTACTGGGGGCTTGAGCCAGGGCCTCTGGCATGTGTTTCCATGGTTGGATGGCTGGCCTTTCTTTCTTTCTCTTATTCTCTTTCTTTCTTTCTTTCTTTCTTTCTTTCTTTCTTTCTTTCTTTCTTCCTTCCTTCCTTCCTTCCTCTCTCTCTCTCTCTCTCTCTCTTTTTCTTTCTTTCTTTTCATCTATAAATGACTTCTTGGAATGGGCCTGGTGTATATGATGTCCCTTTTGTCCCGTGCTGCTGCACACTGAAATTATTTCGGTTCTCCCACTTTCTGTTTCTAATCAAGCTGCCAAGAACACCTTTGCCACACATGACTTTATACACTTGTGTATCCATGTGTTTCCAAAGACCATTGGCATGTCAGTGAACCTCATTTGGCATCACTGGCCCTCTGGTGACACTCTCTCCAGCCCTTACCCAGCCTTACACAAGGAGCAATGAGTCTCTCATTGTCACGGGGGAGGAAACATTCCCTCCAGTATGGCTTCTTCCTCTGCTGATTTCCTCACTATAGGCTTTGAGGTGACAAGCCAAGGGCTCAGAGCTTGGGCCTGGAGGACTTCTCTCAGCAAGCAGTCATGAGTGCCTTAGGCCACTTTCCCAGGGAGGCTACCTGGCAGTGCTGCCTCCACATACACTTGGTGACATGCCACAAGTGTGGTCACAGGGTGGTGTGTATGACCTGCCGCAGCCTTGGGGACTTGGAATCATCAGCCAGGGGAGAAATGGAAAGTTTCAGCCTTTTCTATACACCTATGGGGAAGGAGAAAAGTTCCCTTACCCCAGCAGCTTGGATCTCATGCATTACTGTTGACAGCTCTGTGGATAAGGCCACTGTATCCACATCACATTGACACCCCAAACCAATATCAGCAAAAGCTCACCAAGACACCCTGTTCAAGTGAGTTAGTAGTTTTGTTTGTTTGTTTTTAATACAGGGTTTCTCTGTGTTGCCCTGAGTGTCCTGGAACTTATTCACAGAGATCTGCCTGCCTCTGCGTCCAAAGGACTGCGACTAAAAGTGTGTGCCACCACTGCCCACCCAGCTGACTCAGTAGTTTTAAATATGTACATTTTATGCAGTATTTGGAATATAACTATACAACTAAATATCTTTTTTTCCCAGCAGGGAAGGTGGGGCAGGGGACAGGGAAAGCTGGCCCTGCGCTCTGAAATAGAAAAGATTCTAGCCTTCCATATGAACGGAGGCGTAGGGCTGAGACGGGATTTTTTCCTTTTCTCCCTCAAAATGCATTCATTATAAAACCCAAAAGGTCCACAAAGACGGCGGTCATCACCCGTGTCCTTACTAGTTGACTGAAAGTTAGAGCAACACTCGGCAAAGCAACTTTCTCTCAGCCCATTTCACTTGCTCTCTCTGAGTTGAGTCTGGTGTCTTCTACCTCTCTAAGGTTCTGATCTTGTCAGGATCTTGCCCCGGAGTCCACAGAGCTGGCAAAAGCTGTTGTGAGCCCTGGCAGCTGTGGAGACTCCCTGGAACCAACATCTTGACCCTTCTGTTCTGTCTATGCTGTCCCTAGTGGTTTCCTGAGATGACTCTGCTGCCAAAGAAGCCCTGCAAGTTCAAGGCCAAGGGGCTACTGCTGGGAGCTTTCTTTACCAGGTTTCGGTTGCTGCTGTACTCCTATGTGGTACCTCCACTGTACCCTAACATGGCCTTCACATGAGTGATGCCAAAGTGGGCGTCGGGCGGGGCATCTTCATGGTCTACAATGGAAGCTTTCTATTGGACAACCACCCAGTACCACCTGCGCCATGATGTAGGGGGAAGACATTCTGGCAGAACTCTTGGTGCAACCCAGGCCTCAGTGAGTGCCTGAAGTGGCAAGAAGGGCAGAGCCTGGCCCACAGAGCAGGAAAGTCATCTAACACTGTGGCTAGGGCTTGGATTATAATATGAGGCTCCAACAGGGCCACATTAGGGCTCAGGATAGAGACAGACTGTGACTTGTCCCAGAATACCTACCTGGCACAAGGGCCTGGATTCGAACTTTTCAAACTTGAGCCTATGTGACTGTGTTCCTCTTGCTAAGCAGCCAGGCTCTCCCATCTCCTCATGAGGCTGCTCAGCATGTATCTGGTGCCACCTGCTCCTCAGTGAGCGATACTAGGGTAATCTGAAAATTATCGCCAATACTGATCTTAACGAAATAAAACAAGGGGCTAAGGAGACAGCTCAGCTGTTAGGATTCTTCCAAAGGACCCTGGTTCAATTCCCAGCACCCATGTGGCAGATCACAACTATCTGGAATTCCAGTTCCAGAGATCTGAGACCCACACACAGACATACATGCAGGCAGAACACCAATGTATTTAAAATAAAAACAAATAAATTATTTTAAAACAAAACAAAAAGCAAATCCCTAACAATCTCGAGAAGGAGAAATTGGGGCTCACTTGGTGTAGTGCTTTTCTAGCACCCATAAAGTAATGGGGTTAAACATTCAGTGGATTGTGGCTGCCTGGTTGGTCCAGCTCAGGCTTCTTCCAATTCCCTGATGGTACTGTCACCCACAATCCCCTGACTTCTCCATCCCTGTCTCCCCCAGGACCTCAGCGGCAGCCACTCCCGCCAACGGCTCTGCAGGAGGGTGCCAACCTCGGCGAGATATTGTGTTTATGAAGACGCACAAGACCGCCAGCAGCGAGCTGCTCAACATCCTCTTCCACTTCGGCCAGAAGCACGAGCTCAAATTCGCCTTCCCCAATGGCCACAACGACTTCCACTACCCATCGTACTTTGCACGAAGCCTGGTGCAGGACTACAGGCCTGGGGCTTGCTTCAACATCATCTGCAACTACATGCGCTTCCACTACAAGGAGATGCGCAGGCTGGTGCGGCCGGGTACAACCTTCATCACCATTATCCGCGACCCCGCTCGTCTCTTCGAGTCCTCCTTCCACTACTTTGGATCCGTGGTGCAGCTCACCTGGGCTACGACAGTAGCCTGGATCCAGGCAGCCTGCGCGTGCAGGAGCACATCCTGGAGGTGGAGCATCGCTTCCATCTGGTGCTGCTGCAGGAGTACTTCGATGAATCTCTGGTGCTGCTCCAGGAGCTGCTGTGCTGGGACCTGGAGGACATGCTGTACTTCAAGCTCAACGCGCGGCGCGACTCGCCGGTGCCGCAGCTCTTAGGCGAGCTGTACCGCCGAGCCATCACCTGGAATCTCCTGGACATGCGCCTCTCTCGCCACTTCAATGCCAGCTTCTGGTGAAAGGTGGAGGCCTTCAGGCGTGAGCGCATGGCGCGCAAGGTAGCCAAGTTGCGCCAAGCTAAGGAGCACATGCGCTGCATCTGCATAGATGGCGGCCAAGCGGTTGGTGCTGAGGCCGTCCAGGACTCGGCTATGCAGCCCTGGCAGCCTCTGGGCATCAAGTCTGTCCTGAGTTACAACCTCAAAAAGAGCATCGGGCCGCGCAGCACGAGCAGCTCTGCCGGCGCATGCTCACGTCCTAAATCCAGTACCTGTCTGACCTCGGTGCCAATCTCGGGGTCACCAAGCTCTGGAAGTCCCTTAGGGACTTTCTAAGGTGGTGATGTGCCCTGCCCACCTCCTGTTTGGCTTCCTGATGCAGAAAGATCAAGCAGGGAACCTCTGACACCTAGCCTTCACCAGCCATGCCTAGTGTCACCCTGGGGTCCCTGGGGTCATAGCTGTCTGGGACTGGTCTCTCTGCATAAGAGGGCCTAACTGAAAGGTATTTAATTATGCCAATTTTTATTAAATAACCTTTATTTCCAGCCTCCTCTTAAAAGGAGAGACTCAGAAGTAAAGAAATTTTATGTTTTTTGTTAATCGGCCTCACTCTGGTGACTGGAGGAGGATGGGACCTTTGGAAGGTCTATAGACAGCAGAGGGCAGGGACCTGGTGTGTTTGTTACTTGCTGAAGTCGTGTGTGTGGTTTAGAGACTTCCACAAACTGCCAAATCATGGAAAATCATGTGTGTGATTGAGCACTGGTTATGTCCCTTCTTCTATGGATGAATGCTTTGTGGGCATTATTTCCCCACAAACGTTTAGTGGCCTGGGGATTTTAATTATCTCATATGACCAAATCAGGAAGGAGGCAATTTTACCGCTCAGGTTATAAAGTACTTGCTGAGCTGTTTGGCAGCAGTGGCAACCAGATTAGAGTGGAGATTATAAACAAATGTGTGTATGAAGTGTGCATGTGTGCACGTGACAGGGAGGCCGGGAGCATTGCGTGGGGCATGGGGCATGGGGCATGGGGCTGCAGGCCCTGAATCACACCAGTTCTCACAGTGCCTACAGTAACTCTTTGAGGCAGACACAATTAGTGTCCCTTTCCAGATGCGGTATCTGACATCCTAAGGAAGGAGGGATTTGCTAGGAGGGTCACATCAAATTCAGGACCATGTATTAAAGACCCCCTCCCCCAATACTTGTTCATATTCAGTACCCATTTCACACTGTACCCAATGGCCCCTTTCTGGCATCCAAATAGCAGCTTCTGTCTCCACTGCCCCTTTCACTCACTGCCACCCAGACTGCTTCACAAAGCTGCTCTTTAATCTCAAAGATACCCAGCATCTACCTAATAGCCCACATTTGTCTGAATCCTTTTGTGGGTTGTGCCCAGAGATAAAGATGACTGCCAAGTCAGTTGAGCATGGTGAGCTGTCACCCGGGTAAAGAGTTAGCTGTGACTCCCTGCACCTGGTCCACCCCTTCCTCAGGTAACAAGACCCTTTCAGGGACACAGGAGTTTCAGACTTCCAGCTAGGAGCAAAGTAGCCCAAGTCATACCTAAGTAACAATTGTGGACTTTCTTGTGCCAAGTTCAATCTAAGTGTTGATATTCCAAACCTAAATGTCTAACAACTCCCTGGCTTTATAAACCGAAGTTCAGAAAGTGAACTTAGTTACCCACAGTAACTACAAGTGCCAATGGCAGGACTGTGATGCCAGCCTGAGAGCTGTCAAATCCCAAACCCACACTGGGTTTGGATTAATTCTGTCTCTTGGGATTGAGTGGCAGACCCAAGCCTTGTGGGGAGAAGTTAAGGAGACCAGCTGTCCAGTGGTTATTGATACTCTTCTGGCAGAGTGTGTTTGTTTTGTTGTAAGACAGTCTCATTATGAAGCCCCAGTTGGCCTTGAACTCACAGAGATCTATGTACCTCTGCCTTCCTAGGGCTGGGGTTAAAGGTGTCTGCCATCATGTGTTGTGGGATTGTTCTTGCTTTGGCCCTGAACCTTCCCCGTCCCAGATCTCTTCTCCCTGCCACATAAGGCCTGGACTCCCCAACCCACTGGAGCCCCCACCTACATTTCATGACTTTGTAAAGTTATACCATTCTCTGCCTTCCCCACCTCTGCAGCCAGGGTTTAAACTATACAAGGGAAATGAGTAGAACATGGCTGGGGCTGGAGGCGTGGCGGGGCTGGAGGCTGGAGGCTGGAGAGGCAGTCAAGAGCACTTGCTGCTCTCCCAGAATCTACCTCAGGTGGTTACCCACAACCTCCTATAACTCTCGATTCTGGGGATTCCACACCCTCTCCTGATCTCTGTAGGCATCCACACGCATGCACACACACACAATCCTTTTTTTTTTTTAAATGATGACAGAGATTATTCCTAGGAGAATATACTTCACTCCAAATCTATATGCTAATTTGCCCTGCTTCTCTGTTAATCATAGAGAGATTATGGTGTAAATATGATAGTATCCTTGGATTAAGAAACCTCAGAATTACATCTCTTTGGGCCTCAAAGAGCCTAGAAATGCCAATTAATTATTAGTATATGTTACTATATTATTAACTATTATTGTGATTGATGTATTTGGACCATTGATGATCCAAGGAGAACAACTTGGCAGAGAGCAGAAATATGATTCACTCCCTCAGCCCTTTCTGTCTGGTGATCCTAAGATCTTTGCCATCATTCATACATTTATTAATGTAATTAATATTTGAATGACAGGTTCTTGGACCATGAGCAGTGTCAGAACATGAGTGAGCCTGCCTTTTCCCAAGGCACTGATGGAGACTCAGAGAGGCTGAGAAACTATCTTAGGGTCACAGAGCAGGGCTGGCTGAGAGGAAACAGCTTGGAAACCTAGAACCATCTGATGCTAAAGCAGAAATGGCCACAACCCAGGAACTCACCTCTCTGCAGAGCATGAGAGGTTCAAGCTCTTAAGCATTTGCAAAATGGCTTTGCTGGCTCCAGTGTGCTTTTGCCACTCCAGGATAGCAGAGGGTGCAAGGTATTGAGTTTGGTTTCCTCCAGCTGTACCATCCATAGCTGTGCTTGCCAGCATACACTTGTAACAGCCAGGCAAATTGACCTGTTGTATGTCCCCCAAACAGGGTCACAGATGCCTGCTTCAGAAAAGCCCACAAACCACCTCTCTGTATCCTGCCAAAGAACATGTTGAAGTCCTTTCTGATCAGGAGCTTATAGATGTCATCAAGTTAGGATGAGGTAATTCCACAACCCCCAATCAAATATCTCTGTTATTCTTATTTAAAAAAAAAAATAAGATAGCCAAATAGTGCCAGGAGAAAGCTCAGAGGGACTCGCCCTGAATCCTTGGGACACAGGGAATGAAGAAAAGCCAGGCACGGGAGCCCTCCAGTTTCCATCTGTGGCTGGGAGATCTCTGCCTGGGTCCCAAGGCCTCCATAGCCAAATAGCACCAGGAGAAAGTGACCCTCCCAGGAGTGTGGAAAAGCCATGAGTGGGGTTAAGTCAAGCACCACTGAGCAGCAGGACACACCCTGAATCCTTGGGACACAGGGACTGAGGAAAAGCCAGGAACAGGAACCTTCTGATTTCCATCTGTGGCAGGAGACCTGTGCCTGGGCCACCTGGGTTCCATAGCCAAAGAGCAGCAAGAGAAAACTAGCCTACCAGGCCCTTGGGAGACAGGGACTGAGGAAAAGCCTGGGACAGGAGCCTTCTGGTTTTCATCTGTGGATGGGGACCTCAGCTTGGGCCACCAGGGCTCCATAGCCAAATAGTGCCAGGAGAAAGCTTGACTCCCAGGAGTGTGGACAAGCCTGTCTGCTCAGAGGTACCCACCTGGAATCCCAGTACATAGTGACTGAGGAGTGGTCTTCTGGTTTCTTCTGGCAGCCTGGGAGCTGATCCTGTGACACAGGGCTCCATACTCAAATAGTGCCAGGAGAAAGCTGGTATCCAAGGAGTGTCCACACATCTTTGAGGACAGGCAGGACTACCACTTCTGTTCAAATTCACTGGATCAAGAGGGACCCTTCCAGAGCCATCAGGACATAGGAACCAAGGGACAGCTGGGGACAAGATCCTTCTAGTTTCTGTCTGCACCCCAGAGCTGACCCTGTGCCACAGCTCTCCAAACACAAATACCTCTCATAGAGAGCTGGTCTTGAAGGAATATTGACACAGAGGCTTGCAGGAGGGACAAGCCACAGCCAGAGAGAGGAAGACCAGCTAACATCACAGTTAACCAGATGGTGAAGGCAAGGGCAAGAACATAAGGAACAGAACCAAGACTACTTGGCATCATCAGAACCCAGCTCTCCCACCACAGAAAGCCCTGGATACCCCAACACACCAGAAAAGCAAGACTCAGATTTAAAATCATTTCTCATGATGATGATAGAAGACTTTAAGAAGGAAATAATAACTCCCTTAAAGAAATTCAAGAGAACACAGGTAAGCAACTAGAAGCCTTTAAAGAGGAAACACAAAAATCCATTAAAGAATTACAGGAAACACAATTAAACAGGCAGAAATACAGGAAAAAACAATCAAACAGATGAAAGAAATGAACAAAATCATCCAGGAACTAAAAATAGAAAATAGAAAAAATAAAGAAATCACAAAGCGAGAAAACCCTGGAGTTACAAAACCTAGGAAAGAGATCAGGAGTCATTGATGCAAGCATCACCAACAGAATACAAGAGATAGAAGAGAGAATCTCAGGTGCAGAAGATACCATAGAAAACATTGACACAATAGTGAAAGAAAATGCAAAATGCAAAAAGCTCCTAACCCAAAACATCCATGAAACCAAGGCCACAATGAGAAGACAGAACCTAAGGATAATAGGTTTAGAAAAGAGTGAAGATTCCCAACTTAAAGGACCAGGAAATACCTTCAACAGAATTATAGATGAAAACTTCCCTAACCTAAAGAAAGAGGTGAACATAAATATATAAGAAGGCTACCAAACTCAAAATAGATTGGACCAGAAAAGAAATTCCTCCCATAACATTATAGTGAAAACACCAAATACACAAAAGAAGGAAAGAATATTAAAAGCAGAAAGGGAAAAAGGTCAAGTAACATATAAAGGCAGACCTAACAGAATTATACTACACTTCTCACCAGAGACTATGAAAGGTAGAAGATCCTGAGCAGAATTCATACAGACCCTAAAAGAACACAACTGCCAGCCCAGACTGGTATACCCAGCAAAATTCTCAATTACCATAGATGGTGAAACCAAAATATTCTATGACAAAACCAAATTTACACAATATGTTTCCACAAACCCAGCCCAAAAAAGGATAATAGGTGGAAAATGTCAACTCAAGGAGGGAAACAACACCCTAGAAAAAGCATGAAAGTAATCTTTCAACAAACTCAAAAGAAGAGAGCCACACAAACATAAAAATAACATCGAAAATAAGAGGAACCAACAATCACTATTCCTTAATACCTCTTAACATCAGTGGACTCAATTCCTCAATAAAAAGACATAGAATGACAGACTGGATCCATAAAGAGGACCCAGCATTTTGCTGCATTCAGGAAATGCACCTACATGATAAACACAAACACTACCTCAGTGTAAAGGGCTGGAAAACAATTTTCCGGGCAAATGGTCCCAAGATACAGGCTGGATTAGCCATTCTAATATCGGATAAAATTGACTTTCACCCAAAAGTCATCAAAAAAGATAAGGAAGGACACTTCATACTCATTAAAAGAAAAATCTACCAAGAAGAACTCACAATTCTGAGCATCTATGCTCCAAATGCAAGGGCACCCACATTCATAAAAGAATCTAAAGCTCAAAGCACACATTATACCTCACATAATAATAGTAGGAGATTTCAACACCCCATTATCATCAGTGGACAGATCTTGGAAATACACACTAAACAGAGACACAGTGAAACTAACAGATGTTATGGATCAAATGGATTTAACAGATGTCTATAGAACATTTCATCCTAAATCAAAAGAATATACCTTCTTCTCAGCACCTCATGGTACTTTCTCCAAAACTGACCATATAATCAGTCACAAAACAAACCTCAACAGATATAAGAAGATTGAAATAATCCCATGCCTCCCATCAGATCACTACGGTTTAAGGCTGGTCTTCAATGGCAACAGCAACAACAACAGAAAGCCTACATACACATGGAAGCTGAACAATGCTCTACTCTATGATAACTTGGTCAATGAAGAAATAAAGAAAGAAATTAAAGATTTCCTCAAATTTAATGAAAGTACAACATACCCAAACTTATGGGACGCAATGAAAGCAGTGTTATAGGAAAACTCATCTATGAGTGCCTCTAAAAAGAAACAGGAGAGAGTATACACTAGCAGCTTAACAGCACACCTCAGAGCTCTAGAACAAAAAGAAGCTAATAAACTCAAGAGAAGTAGAATGCAGAAAATAATCAAACTCAGGGCTGAAATCAACCAAGTAGAAACAAAAAGAACTATACAAAGAATCAAAACCAGGAGCTAGATATTTGAGAAAATCAACAACATAGATAAACCGTTATGTAGACTAACCAGTGGGCACAGAGACAGAATCCAAAATTAACAAAATCAGAAATGAAATGGGAGATATAACAACAGATTCTGAGGAAATTAAAAAAATCATCAGATCCTAATATAAAAGCCTATACTCAAAAAAATTGGAAAATCTAGATGAAATGAACAATTTTCTAGACAGATACCAAATACCAAAGTTAAGTCAGGATCGGATAAATAACCTAAACAGTCCCATAAGCCCTATAGAAATAGAAGGAGACATTAAAAGTCTCCCAACTAAAATAAAAGCCCAGGAGTAGATGGGTTTAGTGCAGAATAATATCAAACATTCAAAGAAGACCTAATACCAATACTCTTCAAACTATTCCACAAAACAGAAACAGAAAGAACACTACCTAATTCACTCTATGAGGCCACAGTTACACTGATACCAAAACCTGACAAAGATCCAACAAAGAAAGAAAACTTCAGACCAATTTCTTTTATGAATATCAATGCAAAAATACTCAATAAAATTCTCACAAACTAAATCCAAGAACACATCAAAATGATCATTCATCATGATCAAGTAGGCTTCATCCCACGAATGCAGGGATGGTTCAATACCCGGAAATCCATCAATGTAATCCACTACATAAACAAACTCAAAGAAAAAAACCACATGATCATTTCATTAGATGCTGAAAAAGCATTTGACACAATTCATCATCCCTTCATGATAAAAGTCTTGGAAAGATCAGGATTTCAAGGCCCATACCTAAACATAGTAAAAGCAATATACAGCAAACCAGTAGCCAACATCAAACTAAATGGAGAGAAACTAGAAGCAATCCCACTAAAATCAGGGATTAGACAGGGCTGCCCTCTCTCTCCCTATCTATTCAATATAGTAATTGAAGTTCTAGACAACAAAGGAGGTCAAAGGGATACTAATTTGAAAGGAAGAAATCAAAATATCACTATTTGTAGATTAATGATAGTATACTTAAGTGACCTGAAAACCTCCACCAGAGAACAGCTGCAGCTGATAAACAACTTCAGCAAAGTGGCCGGATATAAAATTAACTCAAACAAATCTGTAGCCTTCCTATACTCGAAGGATAAACAGGTTGAGAAAGAAATTAGGGATATGACATCCCTTACAATAGTCACAAACAATATAAAGTACCTTGGTGTGACTCTAACCAAACAAGCGAAAGATCTGTATGACATGAAATTCAAGTCTCTGAAGAAAGAAATCGAAGAGGACCTCAGAAGATGGAAAGATCTCCTATGCTCATGGATTGGCAGGATTAATATAGTAAAAATGGCCATCCTGCCAAAAGCAATTTACAGATTCAATGCAATTCCCATCAAAATTTCAACTCAATTCTTCATAGACTTAGAAAGCAATTCTCAAATTCATTTGGAATAACAAAAAACCCAGAAGAGCAAAAGCTATTCTCAACAACAAAAGAACTTCTGGGGGAAACAGCATCCCTGACCTCAAGGTGTACTACAGAGCAGTAGTGATAAAATCTGCATGATATTGGTACAGTGACAGGCAGGTAGATCAATTGAATAGAATTGAGGACTCAGAAATGAACCCACACACATATGGTCACTTGATTTTCGACAAAGGAGCTAAAACCATCCAGTGGGGGAAAAAAAAAAAACCAGCATTTTCAACAAATGGTGCTGGTTCAACTGGCAGTCTACATGTAGAAGAATGAGAATTGATCCATTCCTATCTCCCTGTACAAAGCTCAAGTCCAAGTGGATCAATGACCTCCACATAAAACCAGCTACACTGAATCTAATAGAAGAGAAAGTGGGGAAAAGTCTCGAACACATTTGTACAGGGGTAAAGTTCCTGAACAGAACACCAGTGGCTTATGCTCTAAGATCAAGAATCGACAAATGGGACCTCATGAAATTGCAAAGCTTCTGTAAGGCAAAGGACACTATCAATAGGACAAAACAGCAACCAACAGATTGGGAAAAGATCTTTACTAATCCTAAGTCTGATAGAGGGCTAATATCCAATATATACAAAGAACTCAAGAAGTTAGAATCCAGAGAACCAAATAACCCTATCAAAAAATGGGAAACAGAGCTAAACAGAGAATTCTCAACTGAGGAAATTTGTAGGGCTGAGAAGCACCTAAAGAAATGTTCAGCATCTTTAGTCATCAGGGAAATGCAAATCAAAACAACCCTGAGATTCCACCTCACACCAGTCAGAATGGCTAAGATCAAAAACTCAGGTGACAACAGAGGTTGGTGAGAATGTAGAGAAAGAGGAACACTCCTCCATTGCTGATGGGATTGCAAGCTGGTACAACCTCTCTGTAAATCATTTTGGTGGACCTTCAGAAAAATGGACATAATACTACCTGAGGACCCAGCTATACCACTGCTGGGCATATACCCAGAAGATGCTCCCACACGTAATAAAGACACATGCTCCACTATGTTCATAGCAGCCATATTTATAATAGCCAGAAGCTGGAAACAATATTTTTGTTTTGATCTGTGACATGGACTACATGGTTACTTCACTGTCTCTTTTTAAAACTATGCTAATCTCAAATTTTTTTTTCTTGAGTATGCAATAGAAGGCAATTCATTTTCTAATTTTACAAAAAAATTATGTATTAATTTTCTTGTCTATCTATATATATCATTTCACATCTATCTATATCTATATATACATATTTATAAACATATGTATTATAAATATATTTTTTATTTATTTCTTTTTTTAATTTATGTTTGTGTGCATGTGATTCCTTGTGCACATGATCCAAGAGGCTAGAAGAAGATATTAGATCCCCTGGACCTTAAGGTGGCTTTTAGCCTTACAACATAGAGTCTAGAAACTGAATCTCAGTTCTCCACCACAGCAGCAAGCCCTCTTAACTGCTACGGCATCTCTCTTGCCCTCGTGCACTGATTTTGAATTCCTTTAATGGAAAAGCTAACATTGAAAACTACATCTACTTGCTGTGCTGATTCAAAAAGGATGTCATTTAGTTCTGTGAAATACTTGAGTTTGTACTTGATTTCTTAGAGAGTAGATTTTAAGGGAAAGTGAAAGAGAAAAGCCTTAGGCTCTGGGTAGCACTGAAGGAAACACATGTGAAGACACAATAAATAAGCTACAGGATGATGAGAGTTCCCTCCTGCTGACATCACCATAAGGAGACACTACTACATGAAATAACAGTAGCACAGGCTGAACATACTAACAAAGGTGCCAGATATAATATAATGCACCATTAGCAATGTCTTAATGTTCACTGTACGGATCAAAGAAAAAAGGCCATTGTTAATTCATACATCTTGTAGAACTGAACTTTCTAATATTATTATGTGAGGTAATTATTGCAATTATAATTCCTGTAAAAGTTAAGCCACACTCTCAATGATATATACAGTATTATTTACTCATATAAATTACCAAATACATGGCCTATAGTCTGTGAGTGTAGAATTGTTTTAGCTCAGAATGTAATTTTCACATTTACCAGAAAAACTGGCATTATTATTCCTCTTAAGAAAGACAATAAGATGTTGGTTATGTGTACTATAGTTACTTCCCTGCCCAGATACAAATTACATAATTGACTTTGTAAAAAATGGAACCTTTATTATTTTTTAATGGTCACAAAAAATGTGACAGATCTAGTGAGCAACTACTCACATCTTTTTAACTTAGAAAGATGAACATGGGGTAAAAGTTTGTTGGGCCTACATTCGTAGCATGGATATATTTCGATAAAATATTTAGAAATAATTACTTATATAAATCATATAGATTAATGACATTGGATACATTTCATAAGATAAAGTAGATCTTGCCATTAAATTACACACTGAGAATTTTAGGCAATGAGCCAATGAGCCAATCAGTTAAATAAATTTTTACATGCACAATATTTGAAAAAAAATGTTCTTCTCTTTCGTTGTTTCTGAAGTGTTGCTATTTTACAAACATGTACAGACACAGACAAATGTATAGGTATATACAAGGCATAGAGGGTAATGGTAATTGGAGGCAGGATTCAAAAAACAAGTTAATATGTTTATCAACCTGTACATTTGAAACTGTTACTAATATTTTGGCAAATGCTTTTATGGAAAATTACTCAATTATTTTAGCATTACTTTTCTTTAACGACTCATCTTTTGGTGTGTTCTATGTATTTAAAACTTGAAGCGCATCTTTTCCATTCTGTAATGGATAATAAAGTATAAAAATTAATACTATATCAGAATAAATGTATAAAACCAGTACTCTAGTAGGTCAAATAGCCCCTCTACTCCTCTTGCTCCATTTTTACCCTCAGGAAGATGTTTCAAGTACCAATGAAAATGGTGTATTACATAGCAAGAGGTACTTGCTAATGTAGGAAGAATACAGAGTCTAAGATTAGAATTATACTAAGTTTTCTGATTAAGACCAATTAATTTGCATGACTTTTAAAGGCCATAATGTTGTTGAGTTAGAACATAGAATGAAATGTGGCAAGAGGAACTGTCAGAGAGATGGAAGACCGAGGTTCCTCTCACATGGAAAATACTGCAAGAAATTCAGTAGTTTTCTGGAGAAAAGATCATCCCAGTTTAGAGCTAGGAAGAAAATAGTGTCTTTGTTTTCATGTTCTCAGAGAACAGATTCCAGCCAAATAGTTCAATTGCATTTATATCCAATCCATCATTAGCACTTCTCTCAAAGGAATGCAGCTTGATTTCTGTCTTGGGAGACTATAGGAAGACCAAGCACAGGCACCTTTTAATTGTAGTACAGATCAGAACAACTTTGAGATAAGTGGTTTTTGTTTGATTGTTTGTTTTGTTAGTTTTGTTTGTTTGATTGTTTGTTTTGTTAGTTTTGTTTGTTTGTTTGTTTGATTGATTTTATACACTACCCATGGGAAGGTATTCTGGAAGCAATAGAAAACCAAGACTACTGTGAAATAGGAATGCATCATGAACTCACTGAGTCCAATCTTAGTTTCCTTATGAAATTCCATATGTCCGCAGATGGTACAACAAAGTACAAAATTTCCTATCATTTCTTAGATATCTGAAAAGTATTTCAAGCTCTATTTTTTATTGAAAATACCATTTTTATTTTGTCATATTTCATGCCTGAAAGAAAGAGAAAAATAAAATTATTTTGTGTGGGGCAGTCCTTCATACAATTGACTTGAGCAATAAGAAATCAATTCAACAGTTTAACCCACTTTAAGTAGCTCTGCATTGTCAATCATTGTTTAAAGTAAGCAAATAATTTCTGCTGTAATGACAACGTTTATAGCAATTTTCTATAATCTATATAGATTTTTGTTTTTTTATGTATATAGTCCATTAGTAGTGCCATTTTACATTTATCAAAATGTATAATATTTAAAACATCAAATGATATAAAAATTGAGTTACCTTAGTTAAAAATCCACAATTGAAATTCCAGAGATGGGTATGGCCACTGATATCTCCTCCCAAAGAACCTGGATAACATCTTCTGGCACTAATAATGATCACCAGGAATGAGAACTCTTTTGTCCTATAGCAAAAGTGGGTAGTGGCTTGAGCAAGAGGGTCCTACTATGTATGCAGTTATGTTGAGTAAGCAAAAGACGATGCAAATAGTCTGTGTTGAGGACATCTGGGGTCTCTCTGGCCAGTAAATTGTAGGGAAATATCCTGTTCAATGGGATTTTTAATAAGTAACTCATGACTTCTGGCAATGACATAGTCTTCTTATGCAGCAGAGTCCCTCTGGTATGACCCACTGTTCGTTTGTTTGTTTTGTAAGTTGGTATTGAATCTATTCCCTACCCAATTGCAGTAAAGTCTTTTAGCACTGAGTATATGTCCAACCTCCTTAATGCTCTTTTTTATTTTGAGATGTTTTATCATGAAGTTGTGTATGCTGACCTTGAACTTGCTCTGTGGTCCAGGTAAACCTTGAACTCAAGGCCCTCACTCATATTGCCTGGTATCGTACCTACAGCTCTGTGCCATGCAACTCCATCTAGCTTAATTTATTTTCATATTTGTTGAGTTATTGCCAAGGAATTTAAATTTTCCAATAAAGTATTTGTATAAGAATATTTCCTATGTAGAGTCAAAAATTTAAGTAATTTAAATTTATTTACTTGCTTTAAGTATATAAATTACTCTATGTCATTTGATCTTTGATTATATAATGTAAACACCTCATCATTGCCAAAATATACTACTCTAACAAGAATGAAATGGAATAAAAATATCTGAGTAAAGCAGGAAGTGACTCATTACTTTTAAACATCATATTTAAGAGGAAAAAGTATTGAACATTTTAAAATTATGAATAGATACACTATGAAAAATAGAAGAGACTACTGGAGCAAAACTTTAAGTGGGGATACAGGCAGGAGAATGGTTGAAAGAAGAAATAGAAAACAGATTGTGGAGAGCTGGAGGGATGGCTCAGCAGTTAAGAACACTGACAGCTCTTCCAGAGGTCCTGAGTTCAATTCCCAGTAACCACATGGTGGCTCACAACCATCTGTAGAAAACTAAGGCCTTATAATAAGAATTTATGAAAGCCCACTATCTTGCCTCCGATTTAAAAATATAATATAAAAAAGAGAGTGTAAACAGAGTTATTGCACATGGATGAACAATGATAGTACCTGAACATACAGGTTATTGAATAGAAAACATAGTAAAAAACAAGTGATTATGACTGTTCCTTAAATTAGCTTCAGGAACACCTAGAACAAAATAGACCATTGCTATTACCCTTTACTTCCAACAATGACTGTATGGTGAATATCTTTTGTTGAGCTACACTGATATTCTCTCCCTGCCTGCTGGTTTTCAGTGCTACAAGGTACTATGCAAGCAGTTGGGCAGAAAAGGCATTAGTTGTATTACTCATTAATGGACCTTGCAAGCTACGATACTGACTTGCTTGGCAAACTATGCCCACCAGTAAACTATTGGCATGACTTTTGTGGTCTACTACTTCATGATTAGATTTGAGAGCTGATAGTCTATTTCTTGCATGAAACAGACAAACTCTGGATGGAAAAAGACATGGTTACTGAGGTCATTGGCTTCATTAATAGTGACAAACTACTATTATTATTTTGCTAAAAGGTCTTGATATCAAACTACATTCTGAACTGCATTTATTGAACATAAATACATATTGTACTCAGTTTAGATCAGAAAAAAAAAACAAAAAAAAAAACCTCTTCTTTTTGAAGTGGGCAATCATTACCACAGAGATTCAGAACATTTTAGAGTTCTGAGATTAAGTGTGTGTTCTCACCAATTGATGGGAAACCTATGAAGCTTTCCCATATTCTCTCCTGAAGGACACCATAAAAGAGGAGGTAAATAGAACAGGAGATGGAGCAACAGATAAACAAACTTCTTATTGAGTGTGGCATGGCAGCTCCATGCATGATATCATAGCATCTATGATCATCTACACATGAACTGTCACAGAGAAAGCCATTTAAAAACTTCACTTTGGATAGGGGAGGTACTATTAACTCTGTACCTCCAACTGAGGAGCTGTTGACAACTGATGAATTGCTGAGAGAGTAAGAATTAATTTTGTTTGGGAAGTGTTCACTAGCTGCCATGCTCCAATGGCTAGTCCTACATTGATGAATATATGATCAGAAATAATGAAACTCTATGAGTTAAATTATTTTTAAAAGGAGAGCATTTAATCAGAAGAAAGATGTATTATAGGAGAATCTGAGGAGATTGGTGGAGATGGGAGTAGGTATGGTAAAAATGTATTGCATACATGTATAGAATTATCAAAGAATAAATTTAAATTATTATTTAAAATGAAGTTAGAATTTGAAGAAGGATATATAATGAAGAATAGGCTAGAAGATAATGTGTTGCCCTCAAACAAAATTTCAAGCACTTCTTGGTGGCATGAAGCACTAAAACAAATGATTTCTTTGGAGCACTAAGACATAACCATTGGTTACTCAGCTATTGAGAACCAAGGAGGTTGAACTAAATGAAACTTCACAAAGGCAATCTGTAATTTGGGAAAGCTCACTGCCTGTACACAAAAGGGCCAAGTAACTCTCCAGCTAATTGTCATTCCTAAGTGGGGTGAGGTAACATTTAATCAATCGTGCAAATAATTTCTCAGGCAAGAAATTCATACTATGGAAATAAATAATGAAATTGCAGCAAATTTTGTACATGCAAGTGTCTGAGTATAATAAAGAGTATGTAAACTATAAAAAATATAAGATAAATAACAGTGTTTTGAGGTAGTAGTATGATATAGCATAAACACACGTAAGCACTTACATATGTGTTATATTTATTTTTATTTAGCTAATATATTTGTGATTAAAAGAAACAAAATGGTTAATTAAATAATATTATGTTAATATTTTAGACAAGGATACTATGCAATAAAATGGGAACAAGTTAATATTGTCATAAATTATTTACCATCTAAGAAATGAAATGGACACTTATGAGTAGTTTGATTACATTATGTGAGTGAGTTTTTTTTACTTATGACATATAATATGGAAGATTTTTGTACTTATTAGATCTGTGCTTTAAAATAATATCCAAACTTCAGACAATAGTGCTAAACCTTGCTATACCACTCCAGTATGGATTTCTCTAATATCTTGACATAATTGAAGAATCAATAAATATAACTGATTAAGCATATATCTA
Source organism: Uromys caudimaculatus (assembly GCA_028551405.1). Lineage (NCBI taxonomy): Eukaryota > Metazoa > Chordata > Mammalia > Rodentia > Muridae > Uromys > Uromys caudimaculatus. Next base: position 45,577,629 of record CM052712.1, read on the forward strand.
TGATGCAAGAAAATATCTAAGCATCCTATGAAGCTTTTTATCTTTTTTCATGAAGTACTGTATCATGCTTTACATAAAGTACTAAATTGCATTAGAACTAAAATAAGTGTAGCTAATACCCATTAGTTTCAACCTAGTTTCACATAGTATTTAGAAGTTGTCCCAGTTAAATCACTCAAAACATAAACCCTGCTAGGACAGCGGAGTTTTGTCCCTAAGGGCCCTTTTTTATAATTGCAGAGCCATCAGATTTTTAAGTCACATCGAAAGTCAATATGGAATCTCCAGGGAAACCAGCTCTTTTCCAACTTTTCTGTTTTTCTAATACTATGTTCACCTCATTTCAACTCTCATTCAAATTTCAACAATTGCAAGAGTAGGCTTATCTCAGAGAGTCTTGACATACATTTTTACCTGGTAGAAGAATCGGATACCCTTGGGGATCATATCAGAAACGCCCCACTTAAAAAGAATGTGCTGAAGTGCATTTACAAATGTAGTCCATGTATTCAGGAGCACAAGTCTATAATTTTCCTCAAATGAAGCTTGGCCTTTGATCATAGTTATATCTTATATCAAAGTCATGTGCAGTTATAATAATTCAGGAAAAAGAGCAAAAACGCAAGCAGCTGTTCCCATCAGAGAGGCCAAAGAAATGGCAACCAAACAACAATTTTCTGTATCTTGCCTCTAGTAAAAGCTATATTACAGAAACTAAGAATATTTACTAAATAAATAAATAAATAAATAAGAACAAAAGCAATGTCAAAATGGCACTTATATAAATATATTGAAAATAATATCTTTTCAAATTATCTTACAATGTTAAGAAAATGTGTATTTGAGAAAAATGGTCACATTGTATTAGAAAATTCTGTAAAAATAAATAGCAAATGAACATAACTGTTTTTCACAGGAGTAAATTTATGTTATATTATTTCTGTTATAGCAAAAAACTAATATGTGGTAAAACATAATACATGATTATTTCCTCAGTATGCCATTAAAGAACATGGCAAATTATACGCTGGTGTCATTTTTTAAAATGCAAATTCCTACCTTGATTGTTGAACTCAGTTGCTGCTCAAATACATAATTCTTTTTTTTTTCAAAAATTATACAAAGAAAAGCAGAAAAGAGGAATGGGTAAATGAAATAATCAAATTTAATCTAAATCATAATGGTTTTAAAAAGCAGCATGTGTACAAAAAAATAAAGGTAATTTGCAAGAAAACAAAAAATTACTACAATTAGGAAACACTATTAAATATTCAGGTTGAATTGAGGCCACACCAGATCCCTGAGCATGAGTCTGCTTATCTTATTGGCACTTTCTCTTGTTGGGATTGGCCAGATAAATTATATATATGTCGTTTCAATTAGCCAATGAAAAGACATATACTGCACATTGGATTAGAAGTCAAGATCTAGGATTTACCTAGTTCTAAGTAATACACCTTACAATCAATGACAAGCAACACTGTAGGGCTAAAGAACAGAAAATAAAAGTGCACTGCAAGAAAATCACCAAGAAGATATGATCATGTATGTGACAAATATACTTCATATATATATATATGATATCACTTATCTCTAAGAGAAATTACAATTCTAAGTATTTGATAACAAGGTTCACCCAATTTTAGAAAACAAATGCCAGTAGATTAAAAGATGTAACCCAGAATAGTGATAGTAGATGACTTCAATAGCCTACTCTTACCAATAGATCAGTCATCTGGACAAAATTAATCAAAGGTACATTAGAGTAATCAAAATTATTCAAAGACATTGAATCCAATGGAAGTAACAGATAGGTACAAAATACCTCAATCCTTCAGTAACGATTACATATTCGTTTCAACAGACAGTGGAACTTTCACCAAAATTGATCCTATATTAGGAATTATACAAGTCTCAGCAAATCTAGGAAAATTGAAATTAAAATCTTCACTCAATCTCATAATACGAAATAAAGCTAGATTGCAACAACAATAGAAACTACACAAAGGACTCAGACACTAATCTGTGCACTAGTAAGTGATATTTTGGTCATGAAAAGAGAAAGAAAGAGGGAAAAAAGACAGGAACAAGGAATGAAGGAAAGAAAAAAAGAAAGAAAGAAAGAAAGAAAGAAAGAAAGAAAGAAAGAAAGAAAGAAAGAAAGAAAGGAAGGAAGGAAGGAAGGAAGGAAGGAAGGAAGGAAAGAAGGAAGGAAGGAAGGAAGGAAAGAAGGAAGGAAGGAAAGAAGGAAGGAATGGTATTGAATAAAAATTAAAGCAAGTTAATAAATCTTTGGCTTATAAATAAGGCAATCTATAAAGGGAAGTCTCTGGCTCTCCGTGTATATTTAAAAATATAAGAGATCTCAAATTAACAACATAATGTTCACTTGAAGCCCTTGGAGAAACAAGAAAAAACAACTCCCTAAACAGTATGTGGGAAGGCACAATTTAAATTAAGACTTAAATTAAGAAAATATAATGGGTGTAAATCACAAGAACAAAAAGAATATAAATCACAGAAAAATATTGGTCGGAATGTTTGAAAAAGAGAACCAGATTGCAAACTGTTGGGGGTAAATTAACAAAATAAAAAAGAAATTTTAAATTAGTAAAAATAGAAATGAAGATGTAGACATTATAAAAGACACAAATAAGAACATCAAAGGGACATATTTTGAAACTTTAATTATTTTTTAATATTTAAAAGGATATCATTTGAGACTCATAAAACAGATGAAAATCAAACAAAGATAAGAATCTGACTTTTAATAGGCACACAACCAGTAATGAGATAGAAGTAGTAACAAAAATGTATGTATATTACTCTGGGGTTCGGGAGATGCCATATTCTACTCAGTCTCAAGGGGACAAAGATACTGTTCCTATCACCCATATGGAGGCTCACAACTAGTAGACCATCTGTGTTAGGGAATCCAACTCATTTTCTGATCTTGGAAGGAGCTGTATGCATGTGACGAATATACACATGTACAGGGAATTGACTAACATACATAAAAGTAAAAATGAATGACAAAAAATGACCTAATTAAAAACAGTACATAAAGGACACAGTCACTACGGTATTTTACTAGAACATAAAAGAATTAACACTAAGAATACTTAAATTGTTTTATAAAAATAAAAAATGAAGAAAGGCTTTCATATCAATAATACCCTGATATCAAATGCAGATAAAGACACAGTAGCAAAACAATTTTATAGACTGATCTTTCTGATAAATGAATATGCAAAAATTTCTAATAAGATACAGAAAAACTGAATTCATATTCATATCAAAAGAAAGCTTATCACCAACAACTTGGTTTCATTTTAGAGATTCAGGATGCTTAAACATCTATAAATCTGCAAATATTATATCCATCAGGTAAAATGACACAGGGCAAAAATCACATGAAAATTACAGTAGATACAGAAAAGAGCTTTGACAAACTCTACATCTACTCACAGTAAAAGTCATGCAGAGGACAGGGAGGATCGAATATTTTGTCAACATAATATAATAAACCTATACCCACCACAATACTAAATTAATCAAAACATAGTACTACCAGTAATATTAGGAGCAAGACAAGGCTTTCCAATCATTTTATCTTACTCAATATAGTACTTGAAGCCCTAGCTAGATGAAGCAATAACACAAATGAAGAGAAAGTCAACAAATATTTTTATTTGTAGATGATATGATCCCACATGTAAAATAAAGAGTCCCCTCAAACTCTTACAGCTGATTAATAATTTCAGCAAAGTTGCAGAACAAAAAATTAATACATAAAATTAATCATCTTATATATAATTGACAGTACTCTGAACATGAAATCAGGGAATTAGACCCCATCCAAAATAGCCACACACATGCACCAATAAAAGAAAACAATACAAAAACCTGGAAATAAATTTAAACAAGGAAAGGTAAGTGTAAGTCTCATAAAAAATATTAAGACACCAAAGAATAAAACACCTGTATTATAAAACTATCCATCATATTAAAAGCCATCTACACATTCAGTGAGATTTTAATCAATATTCCATGATCTTTCTTCACATACATAGAACTGATAATCTCAAAATTTATATGAAGCCATAAAAGACCAAAGAGAGCTAAATCAATTTTGAACAAAAATAATACATGGAAGGTATCAGCATACTTGATTTCAAGTTTCACTACAAAGACATACTAATAAACATAGCATGGAGCTTTCACAAGAACAGAATACAACAGAATACACAACAGTAACACAACTGAGGACCCAGACACAACAGCACGTAACCACAACTCCCTGATATTTTACCGAGATGACAATACAGCATCTTTAACTAGTTCTTGTAGAACAATATATCACCATGCATAAAGAAAAAAATGAAAAAAATATTAGATTTTTATCTCTTCACAAAACTCAACTAAAAATTCATCAAACATAAAACACAATAATCTGAAACTGCTAGAAGGAAAAGTAAAGAGTGCATTCAACTTTCAAGGTCCAGATAAAAATGTAGGTGGTTTCAGATTGTCCTTTCCAGGCAGCTAAACCTATATGAGTGTCTTTGCCATCAGGCCCTACTGGTATCATGTTTGATGAGCAGTAGATCTGCTCAAATTCTAGGACTTCCTAAAGACTTTGAGTTGTTTATTTCTCGAGCTGAATAGCTTCCCTCAATGGTGGAGTATTATCTCAGAGGAAATTGATTAAGAACAATTCTATATCAGAATTTAAAAGAACATTTTATGGATAAAACAAAGAAATTAAATAATCAAATTCTAGTTATATAAACAAGTAAATGTCCTCCTCAAACAAAATATCAAGAATCAGGAAATAGCCCCATTCAAAAAATCAAACATATACCAGGAAATATCCTAGAAGTAACCAGGAAAGTTATTAATATTGATAATAAGCACTTTTTTTCCTGGAGATAAACAAAATGATGTATTTATAATCATCTGTAACCCACTTCTCAATGTTTCAATATGAGCTACAAATTTCTGCCAAACATAAAAATTTCTTCTATGTGCCATGAAACTTTTTAAATTGTAAAGAATACAACCACACTAAAATATGATGTTTTAATGACAAAAGCAATGTGAAGTAAAAATGTGAACAATATGTAAATGTTTATGCCTACTGACAGTTCTCTATATCATGAAAAAATGCATCAATTTATGGTGTTGAAGTGTCTCTGGAGTCACACGCAGATAAAAATATTAGACCGATAACAAATTTCAATCTGACCCTGTTGTTCAGACTTTGAAAGCTAGCATAGCATGGGTAAGTATGTGAGTCAATTTTGATCTTCAGAAAAGCAAAGCAAAAACAGAATAAGTAAATAAGACAGAAAAAAAGCAAAATTTCAAGATATGGTGTAACACTGTTGGTTAAGATAAAAGATAAAATGTGGAAGGCATCCAGCAGCCCAGGTGCTGTGTGCCCCTCCCCCAGGGAAAGCCATTAAGATCTATAAGCATGTGGTGGAGAGATGGGAGAGAAAAAGAAGAGACAAGAAAAAGTTTGAGCACAATGAGGAAAGGAGGAACTGATGACACAAGGATGGAGAGGAATAGCCTGATATGAGTACACTGCCCAGCCTCCTGAGGCCATTTTGATATACCTACAGTGCTGCCCCTGAGGGATGGTCTAGGGCCATGGTTTGTTGATGATCATGGTTCATATTACCACAAAAAATCATGTGGCTATCCCTGGCCTAGAGGGCCACCTGGAGCCAAGCTGGTGTTCAAGGGTTGTTCAGAACTGGTCTAGCTCCTCACTTTCTGTGACATTCTGGTAACAACGGTGACAGCATTCGGGAGAGCATATCCTGCACTGCCACTGGGAAGTACAGTAGAGCTGACCCTGGTGGTATGTGTGCAGATGAGCCAACCCGCCCAAGAGTGTGAGCATGGTGGCATGGGCAGAAGAGAAATGCCCCACCTATGCCCCTCAGCAGTCTCTCACCTCAATGAAATGAAAGCTGGAGAGCTAGCACTGCCTCTTGCTGGTTGCAGCATTAAATGAGCTGGAGAGCTCTTCCTTGTGGTGTAGATGTGCAAGAGAACTGGCAGGCTGTCCCATTCAGCCACACCAAGGTCCAGATTCAGGGCTTTGCCCACCGCAAGACCTACCCTATCTATGAACTACTGGGGCCAGACCTACTCAAAAGCTGCAGGATATCCATGTCACAGGTCAAACACAGGAAATCAAAGAGCAGTCTTGGTGAGGATCCAGTATTGATAGTGTATCATAAGCCAAAGGCCTCAAGCCAGACCAGTGGCTGACTGCAATGAACATTTGCAAGTAACGATATGTGAACAAAAGGATATGCTGGGTGACGTAACATGATACACAGCTGCTTCCAAGACAAGATTCGTTTTTATTATTCCTTTTTTATTTTTATTTTCTTTTGGCAGGAGATTGCAAGAATGGAGAGTAGATACAAAGAGATGGGAAGATAAAAGGGACTGGTGTGCATGATCTGAAATTCATAAAAAATAAGACGTTTAAAAAGAAGAAGCACTGAAGCATCCACACTGTGGTCTTCCTTCTTCTTGAGCTTCATGTGGCCTGTGAATTATATCATGGGTATTCTGAGCTTTTGGGCTAATATCCATTTATCAGTGAGTGCATACCATGTATGTTCTTTTGTGACTGGGTTACCTCACTCAGGATGATACTTTCAAGTTCCATCCATTTGCCTGTGAATTTCATGGTCATTGATTTTTTTTTTTTTACTTTTAATAAGCTGATATCTTTACTATTTTATTAAATTCATACCCTCCCTACTTTCCTTTCTTAACTAGCAAATGCTGCTTTTTTTTTCTTTTTTGATACTTTATTTACATTTCCAATGTTCCCCCCTTTCTAGGTCTCCTCTTTGGAAACCCCCTATCCCCTCTTTCTCCCCCATCTCTATGAGGGAATTCCACCTCCCACCCACCCACCCACCCACACCCATATTCCCACCTTGACATTCCCCTTTACTGGGGCCTCTCCTCCCCCTGATGGCCAACAAGGCCCTCCTCTGCCACATATGTGGTCCGAACCATGGGTCCCTCCATGTGTATTCTTTGGTTGGTGGTCCAGACTCAAGAAAGACTAGGGGGGACGTCAGGCCAGTTGACACTGTTGCTCCCTCCATGGGTCTGTAGACTCCCTTAGCTCCTTCAGTCCCTTCTCCAACACCTCACTCTCAGTCCAGCAGTTACTATAAAGTGAAACTTGGGTATTCCGAACGTTTGGGCTAATATTCATTTATCAGTGAGTACATACCATGTTTGTTCTTTTGTGACCAAGTTACCTCGCTCAGGATGATATTTTCAAGTTCCATCCATTTGCCTGCAAATTTCATGAAGTCATTGTTTTTAATAGCTGAGTAGTACTCCATTGTGTAAATGTACCACATTTTCTGTATTCATTCCTCTGCTGAGGGACACCTGAGTTGTTTCCAGCTTCTGGCTATTATAAATATGGCTGCTATGAACATAGTGGAGCATGTGTATTTATTACATGTTGGAGCATCTTCTGGGTATATGCCCAGGAGTGGTATACCTGGGTCCTCAGGTAGTACTATGTCCAATATTCTGAAGAACCACCAGACTGATTTCCAGAGTGGTTGTACCAGCTTGCAATCCCACCAGCAATGTAGGAGTGTTCCTTTTTCTCCACATCTTCACCAGCATCTGTTGTTACCTGAGTTTTTGATCTTAGCCATTCTGACTGTTTTGAGATGGAATATCAGGGTTGTTTTGATTTGCATTTCCCTGATGACTAAGGATGTTGAACATTTCTTTAAGTGCTTCTCAACCATTTGAGTTTCCTCACTTGTGAGTTCTGTTTAGCTCTTTTCCCCCTTTTTAATAGGGTTATTTGGTTTTCTGTAGTCTAACTTCTTGAGTTCTTTGTATAAATTGGATAAGGGGAAGAAAATATTCACAGAAGGAAATATGGAGAGAAAGTGTGGTGTAGAGACTAAGGAAAGGTCATCCAGTGACTGCCCCATCTGGGGATCCATCCATATACATTCACCAAACCCAGATGCTATTGTGGATGCTGTAAAGTGTTTGCTGACAGGAGCCTGATATGGCTGTCTCCTGAGAGGCTCTGCTAGAGCCTGAAAAATACAGAGGTGGATGCTTGCAGCCAATCATTGGACTGAGCGTGGGGTCCCTGATGGAGGAGTTGGAGAAAGGACTGAAGAAGCTCAGGGTGGCTGCAGCCTTGTGGGAGGAGCAACAGTGTCAGCCACTCAGACCCCCTGAGCTCCCAGGGATTGGACCACCAAAGGGTACACATGCAAGGACCCATGGTTCAGGCTGCATATGTGGCAGAGGATGGCCTTAGTGGGCATCAATGTGAGGAGCAGCCCTTGGACCTGAGGGTGTGTGATGCCCTAGTGTAGAGAATGCCAGAGTTGGAAGGCAGGAGTGGGGGGCACCCTCCTAGAGGCAGGGGAAATGGGGGATGGGATAAGGAGTTTCTGGAAGAGAGACCTGGAAAGGGGATAACATTTGAAATGTAAATAAAGCAAATAGCCAATTAAAGAGAAAAAGAAAAAACAAACAAACAAACAAACAAAAAACAGGAAACAAACACTGAAAACAGAAAAGTTAAAAAGAAAACCAATAATTCAGTCTATAGAGTCTGAATATTATATACTTACATAAAAGATAACACAATGAATAAACAGAAGAAATTAGTTAAAATTGCAGTAACAGCAAATCCTAACCGGAATACTGGGTAAAATGTTCATCTATCACATGATAGTAAGGGACGGTACAGAATATTTTAAACAAGAAAAATAAGCCAGTTGGATAGAAATCCAAATTTTGTCCATTTGAAGTGGGGACAGATTTTAACACTACACTCAGAGATTATAAAATGAAGTAACACAAAAGCCATATTTTAAAGGGGGAGAAACTATGTTTTATATGGATTACTCTAAAAGTTTATTGCTAATCTTTTCACTTAGGATCCTATGATTGAACAACCTTTCTTTAGTATGAACTGTTAAAAATACTTAATTACTAATGAATATTAAAATGCAGTCATCACATTAACAATGTAGAGAATAGGAGAAAAGCCCAGTGATTGACATGGCTTACTGAGAGAATCAATTTACTTAGAAAAGCTTGTCATAACTTATATATGACATATATTTAGAAAGAATAATAAAAAATACAAAATTCAAAATGCAGCCTGTGGATATAACATACTTAAATCAAATATTGTTAGTTTAATTTAGATTTTTACAATTCACTTATTTTTAAAGATTCTCATTGATAACATACAGGTTTAATGTTTCTAATATTGTTTGGGGAAAAGAAGACTTCACTACAGAAACCAGAATTGGCCAGTCAAAATGGATGACAGCACCATATTCAATTATTGCAGATATACATAAATATTCTTGCTAAATGTTCACTCTTCGAGTATTAAGTTAATTGTCCTAAAGTTGTGACTATGTGATGTGAATGTAAACACCTTTAAATTTATAATAGGTATTTGAGGAATTTTTAATTACACAAAAAATCACTAGTCCTTCTTTACAAAATATAACATTTCTGACTTTGTTCAAAGATTAACATTGGACTATGTATTACTGAAAATTAACATTATCACCAAACAACTAAAAGTTCTCATTTATATTTAGTATAATAATTTTTTATTTCATGTGCAATATTCTATTATGATTTTATGATATGTACGTATGAATTGGGGGCATTTTCATCCCTCAAAACCATTTCCTACCCCATATCCTCTTCCAGAGAAACAATTTTTATTTCCTAATTTGTCACTTCTTTTTAAACGATAAATTTAGTTTTGGATGTTCTCATGTGTATAAATGTGTACTGTCTAGTTTTGTGTGTCAACTTGACACAAGCTGAAGTCATCACAGAGAAAGGAGTTTCAGTTGAAAAAATGCCTCCATGAAATCCAGAGGTAAGGCATTTTCTCAATTAGTGATCAAGGGGGGAGGGTCCCTTGTGAGTGGTACCATCTGTGGGCTGGTAGTCTTGGGTTCTATAAGAAAGCAGGCTGAGCAAGCCAGGGGAAGCAAGCAAGCCAGCAAGCAGCATTCCTCCATGGCCTCTGCATCAGCTCCTGCTCCTTGACCTGCTTGAGTTCCAGTCCTGACTTCCTTTGGTGATGAACAGCAGCATGGAAGTGTAAGCCGAATAAACTCTTTCCTCCCCAACTTGCATCTTGGCCATGATGCTTGTGTAGGAATAGAAACCCTGACTAAGACAGAATGGAAGTTATTTACCGAAATACAGACGGGTTATCAATAGCTTTATCACTGAAGAGATCACACCTCTGTGTATGTTTTCTTTGAATGTTTTCTCCCCACAGAAACAGTTCCATTGATATAAAATAAATAAATAAATAAATAAATAAATAAATAAATAAATATTATAAACTATTTACACTGCCTGTAAACCTTCTCATCTCTCTCTTTTTTCCTGTACTCAGTCCCTCAGTCTGTTCCTTAGCACTGCAACAGAACACCAGCTGCAGATTTCCTCTCCCTCTGCTCTGTCGCCTGACATCCTACAGACTTTCCCTTCCTGATCATCTATCCCCAATCTCCTGGCTATATCTCAGCCCCAAATCCAGTAAGCATTTTTTTTTCAACCACAGTCTATGCATGCCAGATAACCAGATAGGCTGAAAATAGACAGATATTATCATCTTCTTCTGTTCCTTCAGTTCCAGTACCCCATCTCTGCAGCAAAACACCCTTGGCAGCTTTCCCTACTTCTTTGCTCCTATCTCCATGGATCACTCAGACCACCCTCTTCTAACTGAATAGGCAACAAACAGCCATTACCTTCTCCAAAATGCCAGAGAGGAAACCAAGGAACAAAACATCCAACTAACAAAGATAAATCTAGAAACCACCACAAAGATGTAGAACCATCCAAAACCCAGATGTCTAAGAGCTAGCAAAAACCACAATAATTAATAGTCAGTATAGTATCACCCCACTAAAACCCACCTATCCTACCACAGTAGATCCTGTGTATGTCAACATAGAACAACAAAACAAAAATCAAACAAAACCAATTGTATGAAAATAGTAAAGGGACTCACAGAAGAAATAAATTACTTAAAGAGATTCAGGAAACACAAGAGCAAAATACTGAAGAAATTGAATAATTATCTTAAAGAAAACAGAAAAAACTAATAGTTTAAAAACTAAGGAAATCGTTCAAGACCTGAAAAAGTGAAATAGAATCAATAAAGAAAATACAAATGGAGTTAATTCTGAATTACTTCATTAAAAAATAATAAAAAAATGAGCAGACACTATAGTGGCAAGCTTCACCAACAGAATCCTAGTAAGACATAGAGAATCTAGTCATTGATGACACTAAAAGAAATGCATATGCCAGTCAAAGAAAATGTTAAATCTAAGAAATTCCTAACAAGAAACATCCAGGAACTCCAGAACACTATGAAAAGACCAACACTACGAATAGTAGGTATAGAGGATCAGACTGAACTCAGAGATCCCAGTGTAGGAGCTGGCAGAAGGACTGGAAGAGTGGAAGGGGATTGCAACCCCATAAGAAGAACAATATTGGCTGGCTGGACTGCCCAGTGCTCTTAGGGGCTAGACTACCAACCAAGGAGTGTACAGGGAGAGATCCATGGCTCCAGATGCATGTGTAAATACATAGGACCTTGTCTGATATTAATGGAAGGGGATGTCCTGGGTCCTGTGGGGTCTGATGTCCCAGAATAGAAGGTTGCTGGAGCAGTAGAGCGGGAGAGGGTAGGTGGGTGGGAGAGCACCCTCATAGAGGCAAAGGAGAAGGAGGAGAGGATGGATGTGGGATGGGGGGTTTATGGATGGGTAATTGGGAAGTGGGATATCATTTGAGATATAAATTAATGGAATGATTAAAAATAAAAAAAAAAGAAAAAAGAAAAAGAAATCTAGCCCCAAAGCCAAGAAAATATCTTCAACAAAGTTATAGAAAATGTTCCTAATCTAAAGAAGAGCAAATACATAAAGGTACAATAATCATATGTAACACCAAATAGATTACACCAGAAGTAAGTCCTCTTGCTATATAATAATCAGAATACTACACATACAGAAAAGGTAGAAATATTAGAAACTACAAAGAATAAAGACAAAGGAAGGTACAAAGACAGACCTGTTAGACTTACACTTGATACTAGGTGGAAATGCTGAAAGCCAGAAGGGCCTAGGGAGTACAGCAGACTCAAAGAGACAACTAATGCCAGTGCAGACTATATCTAACACACTTTGAACCACCATAGATGAAGATAATTAGATACTTCATGAAAAAGTCAAATTAAACAATATCTGCCAATAAATCCATTGTAAAGAATGTGCTAAATGTAGAAATCCAACTTAAGGAGGCACTCACCAAAACAAAAACATAGATAATCTCACAATATCAATACCAAAAGAATGCATTCACACACACGTGCGTGCGCGCGCGCGCGCGCGCGCACACACACACACACACACACACACACACACACACACATGCTTTGCCACCAAGAGGATCAACAACAAATATCTGTAATAAAAATGTATTAGTCATTGATGTCTCTTAATATCAATGCTCTCAATTCCCAAATAAAAAGACACAGAATAATATAATGGATGTGAAAAATGAATCCATCCTTCTTTGGCATTCAAGCAACATACCTCCACATCAATGATAGACATTACATCAAGGAAGTGGATTGGAAAAAGATATTCCAAACAAATGAACCTTAGCAGTCACCAAAACCGGACACTATTATTGATGGTATATTGTGATTGCAAATAGGAGCCTACTATGGCTGTCCTCTGAGAGGCTCTAACAGCAGCTACTGAAACAGATGCAGATACTTACAGCCAACCATTGGACTGAGGTCTCCGACCCCTGTGGAATAGCTGGGGGGATTGAAGGAATTGAAGGGAGTGACAATCTCATAGGAAGACCAACAGTATCGACTAACCCAGGAGCTCCTAGAGAATATGTCATCAAACAAAGAACATACATGGGCTGGTCTGTGGCCCCTGGGACATATGTAACAGAAGACTGCCTTGTCTGGCCTCAGTGAGAGAGGATGTGCCTAATACTGTAGATACTTGATGCCACAGGGAAGAGGGATGATGTATGAGGTGGGAACGTGAGAGGGGTGGATGGGTGAAGGTGGGGTGGGAAGCATCATCTCAGAGGCAAAGCAGAGGAGATAGGGGGTGAAGAACTCTGGGAGGGGGACCAGGAAGTGGGGCAACATTTGGAATGTAAATAAATAAAAGTTATTTAAAAAGTAGTGTAGACATTTTAATATATAACAACATAGACTTCAAAATAAAACGAATCAAAAGAAATGTGAAGGGACAAAGAAACACATCATACTCATCAAAGGAAATATCCATCAGGGTGACATTAATTGTTAACATAAATACTTAAACAAAATGGAACCCAATTTTATAAAAGAAAGCCTACAACAGCTTATATCACTTATTAATCCTCACACACTTGGAAACTTCAATAGCCTACTATCAATAGACCTGTCAATCAAAAAAAAAATTAAACACAAAAATCCTGAACTTAATAGACATTAAAAACTAAAGGAACCTAATAGATACAGAAAATGTTACCAAAAGAAAAGTAAATATACCTTTTACTCTGATCATCATACAACATTCTCCAAAACTGACTGCATCCAGATATAAGGCAAGTTGTAATAGATATGATAAAATTGAAAGACTCATTGAATCCTATTACACCACCATAGATTTAAGCTAGATATCAACAAAAACAGAAATATGCAAACTCATAGAAACTTGACACCATGCTATTGAATAAAAAATGGGTCAAGGCAGAAATAAGAAATCATAGGCTTCCTAGAATTGAATGAAAATGAATATACAGCACTTTCAAACTTATGGGACCCTATGAAAGTGGTAAAAGGAAAGTCTATAGCATTAAGCTCCACATAAAACAATTGAAGATATCTCATACTAGCAGCTTAATAGCCACCTGAATACTCTAAAATAATAAGAAGTAAGCATTACCCAGAGGAGTAGATGGCAAGAAAGAATCAACCTGAGGTCTGAAATCAATAAAACAGAAACAAAGAGAACAATACAAATCATAAATGAAATAAAGAGTTGGTTCTTTTAGAAAATAAAAAAATATTGACAATCATTATCTGTATAAACTAAAAGGCAGAGAAAGAAAATCCAAATTAACAAAATCATAAATGAAAATGGGAATGTAACAACACATAACTAGGAAATCCAAAGAATCATAAGGACATACTTTAAAAATCCAAAAGAGACTTGAGGCCCCAGGGAATGGGAGACCTGGTGGGGGATATCCTCTTGGAGGGAAGGGGCAGGAAGAATGGGATGAGGAACTGTGTGAAGGGGGAATGAAGGGGAGCGATGACTGGAATTTAAATAGATAAAAACAAACAAGCAAACAAACAAAACCCCTATCTTCCACCAAATTGGAAAATCTAAAAGAAATTGATATTTTTTGATAGGTTCCATGTACAAAAGTTAAATCAAGATCAATTAAACAATTTAAAGAAACCCATAATCCCTAATGAAACAGAAGCAGTCATTAAATATACAACACCAAATAAAAGCCCATAATCAGATAATTTTAGGCAGAATTCTACTAGACGTTAAAGAAGAATTAAAACTAATACTCCTCACATCATTCCACAAAATAAGCATGGGCAGCAGGTCTGGCAGGGGTCAGGTACTGAGGTTGACACAACTTCAGACAAAGTCAAAAGTCTGATGATCTCTGGGCTTCTAACTTCCTCTTCCTGTTTTGGAGGCCAGAAGCTGATGGCTTCTGGCAATTTAATTTCCTCCTGTTATTCTATGGCTAAAAGCCTTGGTTTCTGGCAATTAACTCTGCTAGCAACAGTAGGGTATTAAGATAGAAACTTAGTTAATAGGGTTATTTCCTCTCTGACTCAAGGTACCCTTGCTGGCTAGGCTAGAGGCTAGGAGCTCATTAACTCTTGATGAGCCTTAGAAAAGAGAAAGAAAGGGAAAATTCAAGCACACATATAGACACACACAAACATACATATTTTGACTGGGCCCAAACATCTCTCTCAATAATTACATAAGTGTTCCTGTATACGACATACATACACATATACCTGCACATTTATATATGTACATATAGACAGATATACATGCATTTGTGGGATGGGGCTGAGTCCCAAATGCCACACTTTGTTACTTTTCTCTGAATTTCTTATACCTTCTTAGACAAAGTACATTTTAAAATTACCTCATAGATAAAATGTTACAGAAAACGGGAGTTACAGAAGGATGTGATAGTAAGTTCAAAGGTGTGTTTCATTCTCTAAGCTCATTAGAAGTTCAAAGCAACAGTTTTACATGACCATATCATAATGCCTTCATTCTTGGACTTGACCTAGAATGAATGTTTTTCATTGTCTACAAATTTGTCCTAAACCTATTTCTCTTTTTAGTGTAATTTATAAAAGCTCACTGTTTCTTAATTTGTAGCTTTTATTTACTATTTATGAGGAAGGCACATTCTATTCTTGATTCTATCTTTATTATATCTTTCCAAAACTTTATTGCATTTTTTGGCAAAACATCTTAAAGCGTCTCCTTATTTCTATATAAATTTTAAAAAAAATATCTGAATCAAATCAGGGTTGCTATAACATAAATAATCTAAAGAGCATTAATTCATCAAATTTCATCTTCATGTTGATCTGCAGAAAATTTGCTCAATAGGGTGAGCTGATGCCGAGGAATCATTAAGCTATGTAATAGTGACAAGAAAAGTATAAGATCAATAACACAATGACAGTTCATGCAGATGAGAATGTGGAAAAGGGAAATACTCTGCCCTTGCTGGTGGAAGTAGAGCCACGGTGAAAATCAATATGACTGTTTCTGAGAATAAGGGAATCAGCTTACCTTAAGAACCAGCATATGTGTGTGTGTGTGTGTGTGTGTGTGTGTGTGTGTGTGTGTGTGTGTGTGTGTGTATATATATATATATATATATATATATATATATATATATATATTCTTAAGCATATACCCAGAGAATGCTCCATCCTACTAAAAGGAGTTGCCCAACCTTATTCATTATGGCTTTCCTCATTATAGCCAGAAACTGGAAATAACTTAGATGTGTCCATCAATAGAAGAATGGATAACACAATGTGGTTTGTTTACACAATGAAGTATTACTCAGCTGGTAAAAAAAAAATAACATCATAAAATTTGCAGTCAAATAGATGGAGATAGAAAAATAATCATTGAGCGAAGTAACCCAAAACCAGAAAGACAAATATATTATATATTAACTTAGAAGTATTTATTAGCCATTAAGTAATGATAAGCAAGCTATAATCCCTAGACTCAGGGTGGTTACATGAAGAGGGTGGACAAATGAATCTTTTTAGAAAAGGGAAATAGAGGATATTGTCCAAGTGGATTGTGGGCAGACAGACATGGGAGTTCAAGAAATGAAGTGCAGGAAGAATGCAAGGAGATTGCAGTGAAAATTGATTGGAATCAGGGTTTTTTTTAGGGAGGATATTGAACCCTAGGGCAGTGGAAACTTCCTTGAATCTATGAAGGTGATCCTACTGAGCAATCCTTGTAATGGAGATATGGAGTCTCAACTGGTCATCTCTTGGAGCCAGGCAAGGATTCCATAGGCTACAAAGAATGGAATGCTGTTCAACTGTAGGTCAAGGGCATCCCATAGAAATCTACAAACAACCCCCATATTAATATAGGTCGATACTAATAAAAAGAATTGCTCTCTGTAATACTACATATTGGATATGGAGAAATCAAGCTGATTCCTACATGGACCATTTTCTTCTACATCCTTGTCTTCTTATTGTGGGAAATTATTCTGCAGGTAACCAAAAGGGACAAATAGACACTATCCAAGCCACAAAAGTTTTGACCTACAATCTGTCCTATCTACAAAATATGCTAGGGCTGTGGTGGTGTAGAACCTGTGGAGTATCCAACAAATGCCTGATTTGACTTGAGGCCCACAATATGAGAAGAAACCCATACATGACACCACTTATGTATCCAAAAACCAGAGACTAAATAGTCCAGATACCTAAGGTAAAACTAAACACTATTAGTCAAACTATTAAAAAAATAATATTGTATGCTTCCTTGCCTCTCATATTTCATAAAGCAGTAAACATCATAATCACTCATTGAAAAGGCTTTAAGAAAGCAAAGTCAGGAAAAATACAAATCTAATAACAATTTTAGACAAAAAAAAATAGACAGTATAATAGATCAATACAACTTTAATTTCTATCTAGAATAAAACATTACTTAAAATTCAGTGTTGAGCTATTTTACCATCCCTTAGATAAAATGAGGGTTGAGTAAATACTCTTAAAATATCAAAAATATTTGTTTTATATGAATGATGTGCTTCCATCATCTATAGCATATAAAAACAAATGTAGGAGAATAGAGGCTATGGAAGCGAATTAAGTCAATATATTTATAAATGACCCATAAAAAAGAGTCAAAATGAGCAAACATGAGGATTGAGAAAGGAAATACAGGAAAAGAAATGATGATTGCATGTACTAGTGGTAATATTCTGTCTGGAAACAGTGTTTAGTGTAGCAACAATTAGTTTAAGATATAAAATATTGTGTAAATGTACTCACTTGCACTTACAAACAGGAAAACACATTATTTCAGATTGGTTTTTTCCTTGTCATTTAAAAAAAATAAAGAAAGAAAATAGTGTCCCCTTTGACTAGGAGCTCATTCATTTTAGTGATAGCTTTAATGATAGTTAATCATGATAATAACAGTGGCTGATGTAACCACTCATGATTAGCTCAGGCTTGTTTTTGTGTATATTTAAAGGGAGAAAAAAAAAAAAAAAAACAGTTTTCCAGAGACTTCAATTCTTTATGCTCTATTTCCTCCAGTATTTTAAATTACATCACTTAACATACAGACTTAGGCATATTTTTTTTATCTCAATCTGCATATCAAAGGATACAGGCTTACAAGGTATTTCATACATTTTGAATATTACAAAAGATGTGGCTATTTGTGAATGGTAAGATTTCACACATTCACAAAAAGACTTTTCACCCAATACACTTTGAGTCTCAAACTATATAAAGCATATTAATTAGAAAAGTGAGATAAGTGGATAGAATATTGGGAAGACTCAAACTACTGGGTCTAAGCATCTGATATTCATTATTTTCAATCTTTGTTATCAATCAGTAAAAAAGAACAAATAAATGATTTTAAACATCAATATCTCAAAATCTATTAACACCAAAAATAATTATGTAAAATTACTAAAATCCTAATCATTAGCAACAATCTAATCTTCTCTTGAAGCTGATTCTATATGAACTAACAAGGAGTTATGCAGGCTTTGTAAAGACAGTGTTTTCTGATTATTTCTTTACAATCCACTCTGATTAAAGGTATTAGAAACCTGATACACCTTACAAGTAGTGAAGTTTATATTGGCTAGTTTTGCTTTTTTCTCCTTGATTTTGAATGTTGAGGTGGGAATTGAACTATTTTTCTGTTCTTGCAGACACTCAGTGACCAGGTATTTATACTTTCAAAATATACTTGTATAGTAAATCACCAAAGAAAAATCTACAGCACATAGTTTGCTTTCCTTATGAATGATATGAAAAGTACTAAGTATGCAGTGAAAATAATTTCATTTTTACTCTATTCTATGAGGTAGAAATATATTGCACATGTATGTAACATCTTACACATAGAGATGCGAAGGTACAAATAATGTTAAACCAAAAGAAAAATGTTGAGTTGATAATGTAGTCTCTGATATTTGTCAAACCTTAAATCATTTTCTATAATGTAACACCATGATATTAATATTTGTTCTGATTTTTGAATAAATCTGTGCTAAAATTATAGGATAATTACAATGTTCCTTCTATACACTTCACAAATGATTTGAGTTGAAGCAGTTTTGAAAATCTTGAGAGAAAAAGAATATATTTAAAATAAAGGAGTGTACTTTTAGTTCTTCATCACAGATGTAAACAAATCTGTGTCAATTTTAACTTTATTTGGGTTCTTACACTTTTCAGATATTCAGCAAATATGTTAATTTAACTTTCAACCATGCAATTATCTATGTGACATACAAGAAGATAATGGAAATATATACACTGGTGAACACAGTATTTTCTGCTATTAATTAAAACACTAGCATCTGTTCATTAACTACAAATGGATAAAAGGTAATTAATGATGATTATATACATCTTTAATGAATTCTTATGAAAATAATAATAGTGAATACATTCTTTATTTCTTTTATTGAAAATAAACTGTCTGGTTGTGAGCCTCGCCTTTAACAGCTGGGCCATCTCTCCTGGGGATCCTATATCTGGGAGTATTTCCTCAGGGTCAGCACACAGAAATAGTGGTACAGAGAGGAGCAAGACTACTTTTTATGCTAGTGTCTGAACTGGGTACTTTAAGAGACATCCAGATGGTACTGGGTTTGAAGGTATAAAGGGTTCATGAACAGCCGAGGCTTTGTACTTTATGGCAATGTTAGAGTCACTGAAAAGTACTTTGGAGAGACATTGGAGAACGTACAACACAGTTGCAATGCAGACCCCAGTATTTTGGAAATGTCAGTACCATGGGACAACCATCAAGGAGAGCAGAGGGCTAGGAGTGGAGCCATACTGACACTAGGAGACAAGCTGTGTGTGTGTGTGTGTGTGTGTGTGTGTGTGTGTGTGTGTGTGTGTGTGCACGTGCGCATGCGCACGTGCTGTGGCAAGTTGTTTGGAGTGTAGAAGATAGTGAATCTCAGAAGTCTGATATTGAACTTTATTCTGTTGGACTTTGGTTTTGCATTGATTTATTGTGATTGTTCTTCCTTCTTTGCGTATGGGAAAATTCAACTTAATTTTACTCTATCAGAGCCCAGAGCTGAGAGAGTTTGAACTTTTGAATAGACTTTGAAATTTTAGTGAAACTTTGTAATTGTAGAAACTTGAATTATTAGATTATGAATAAAATATTCTACAGTAGAGAGGCTGGACTTTTAAAGTATTTGAATTTTGCAAGACTGTAGTACTTACAAATGTATGATGTGTGTTGTATTGTAATATTAATATGAGGTCTTGCAGTGACAAGAAAGGAATGGTTATGGCTTAACAGTGATACGTTTCTTTTGTGTGTCAAATTGATAAGACGTCAATCATTCTGGCCAGTTTTATGGAAACTTGATACAAACTAAAGTCATGTGTGAAGAGGGAACCTCTGTTGAGAAAATGCCACCACCAGACTGGCCTATGGGCAAGCCTATGGAGTATTTTTATGATTGATGATTGATGTGGAAGGATCCAGCTAACTGTGACCAGTACCATCCTGGGAAGGTTGTCATGGATGCCCTAAGGAATCAGACTGAGCAAGCAGACTGAGAAACAAGCCAGTAAGCAGCATTCCTCCATGGTCTTTGAATCACTTCCTGCCTCCAACTTCCTATGCTGAGATTCTGCCCTAATTTCCCTGGATAATGGACTTATAATCTGTGAAATGAAATAAACCATCGCCCCCCAAAAGAAAATAGACTTTTTTGTATTTTATATCCTGATTAATGTTTTTCCTCCTCTACACCTCTAAGTTCCTCTCCACTTCCCCTCCTACCCAGAAGTTGCAAAGTTATGGTGAGGGAAAGAATATGATCAACTAAATGGATAAAATTAAGAAAAATTCATGAATTTAATTAAAAATCAAATTTTCAACTCAGTAAATAATAGCATGACTAGGCTTTAATAAGGAAATATTTTCCAACATAATAACAGTTGTATTTCTATGTTATCTCCACAGTCTAAACCACCACACTTCATATGTAAAAGACAAGCAGGTTTCGAAGGGACAATAAGAAAATGTAATTTAATAAGCCAAAAAATGAATATGTCATATGACAAAACTAATAAACAGAGGGAAAAGAGCTTAAGAAAATGCACAAGAAATGATATAGAAACAGAGAGTTACTTGTGCAGAACACATGCATATTCTCAATCCTTGCCAATTAGAACACTTTGCAAAGATTTTTAAAGCATTCTGATTATTTTAGCATACATATAATAATACCACTACATTGAAAATGTATCCCTGAAAGAAATAACTAGAGAAGTACAATCATGAAATCTCAATAATATGGCTGCCTAAATATGTTCTGAGCAATGACAACACCAGTAGTCATATTAATTTCAAAGGTAAAAAGCTCATGATAATTCACATGAAGGGCTAAATGAGCCAAAAATGGATGAGTCAGGAAAAATTAGTCTTCACTCTCTCAGCTGTTACCAGTGAAGTAATATGATCCTTTCTCAGATCCACACTTTTATTAATAAAAATAAAATTAAAAATTGAACATAAAAGAAGCTCCAGGAAAATTTTTCAAAATTTTGAGACTGATTTAGCACACTGTGTGTACTATGTGGTATTTTTTGCCATATATAAGCTCCATAAATCTTATAGTATGTTAGTAGAGGTATTTTCTTCTTACTGTCATTAAAATGATAAAAATTATTATTGTATAAGCTTTGTGTAGTGAAGTAATATAAAATAAGGTTATTTATGTAATATAAATCATAATATTATAGGTTTTCTTTCATTATGGTGTATTTATTTGTTCCTCAAAGTACTTCAATCACTAAAATCATTTGTGATTTTGAGTGTCTTTATTATATTAATTATTCATATCATTTATGATATGATTTTCTCTTTGAAAGATAATATTTTCATTTTAAAAAGTTTGAACCATTCTAGTTCATATTTATATGAAAAGTCACTTATGTGCTCAGGTAGAATAAGTAATAATTGGCATAAGTTACAAAAAATTCAGGTTAAATAAATTATTTCCCAAGGAAAAAGAAGAAAAGACAGAATCAGGCCTCAAAATTTGGTGTGGCATGAAAGAATTAGTGTGTTTCTCTCATATGTCTAACTGGTACAGGTGTTAACAGAAAATCTTATATTTAAGTATGCAACTGAAATGTGATTTTTGTCCCTTTTTATCCTATGCATAAGACATTTTACATAGTCATAAGTTTTGCTGAATTTTCCAAGTTTATGTCCTCTGCTAAATCTTAGATTCTATCTCCGACAGAAAGAAAAAGAAAATGTTCTCAATTCTCCTCTAAACCTTTCAGAATACTCACACTTTTAATAAGGACAGTCTTCAACTTTTCAGAGCCTCCTTTACTGGTTTGACCTACCACATAGTATTTTATGTGATTATCAAAGGTATTTATCATCTGACTCAATTCCTGTGTAACCTCCTTGTCTTATGGCAAGTATTACCTGCAACCATTTTTGTCTTATTTTTGGTTGAGTAAAAGAATTTTCTCTCCATATTTGTTTTTTAATCTTAACTGTTCCTTACAGTGTATTACATGAAAGTAGCATGTAATTAACATGCAATAGTCCATCCTAATCATATGGCCAGTAAAAACTACTTATAAAATCAGAATATGCTGTATTTTAATTCACTCTTTATTATACATGCAAGTGCTTGTGGCAGGTTTACTATATTTTTCACCTTTGTCATTATAATTTACATCATTATGTTGACATATATAATGAAAAATACATGTTGTCTAAAAAAGAACATTTAATGTCATAGAAACATAGCCATCACATAAAAACAAGTAAGAGAGATCAAAAACATATTTTGGTTTTGAGTAAGATTGTAGAGTAGAGCTGTGCCCAAGTGGCCCAGTGAAAGCTGAGAGTCACAGTAAAAAATAATAGATTCTATTACAAAGAAGATTGTTAAGACCACTGGAATTTCACTAAGGAAATGATCCAACAACTGACGTTTATGGAGAAATTGAAGGAATATTCAGCAAAAGAGAGAAATAAGTAGATAAAATAAGCACAATAATAGTCATATGATTGTCTTGGTGATTGATAGGAAGCAGAAACTTCCTCCCAAATGTAAATGAGGAGAACTTATTGAAAACTGTCCTATGGCCTGTTTTTTTTTTTTTTTTTTTTTTTTCTTTCTCCCATTCCTCATGTCTTGGTGGATTGTGGCCAACTTCATCAAAAGAAGAAAATTGCTGTTTGAAACAGTTATCCCATATGTCTGAGATCAGGGAAAAATTACTGGTCAGGGGCCTGAATTCAACCTCAGGATGATAAAATGCCTTACAGAGTATCCCTGGACATTTGGGATTTTACCATGATAAACAGAGACATGTTTACAGTGTGAGCTAGATGTAGCTTGAAGGATGCAGGTTTGATAGCTTTTTTGCCTCCATGTTTAAGAGCTGGCTTCAAAACCTGAGAGTTCAATAGCTTTGTGTCAGTGACCAATGGGTAGATAAATGCCTTAGGCAACAGATCCAATGAGAAGCATGGCTGTCAATTCTCAGAACCCAAAACTCCTGTGGATTGTGTCACACTTATAGGTGCATCCACAAAGAAGAGTATGGACCATTAGTAGATTTTGAAACTCTTCAAATTCCTAGTTTTATATTTGCTTCTTCCTGTCCTAAAAGATTTTGGAGACACTGACCACCTGAAACACTAACCCACAGGTGTATAAGAAATAGGGAATCTAAGATCTGTAGAGCACAAAGATAACTGTGCAGTTGTGGCCAATATAGACCTTGTTTCCACTCAAGACAGAAAACTAAAATCATGAAGGCAAAGATGGCGGTCTATGGACTTTTGTCTGATACAGTCTCATCAAGAGACCAACCACGGTGAAGAGTTCAGAAGTCTATGCATGATATGTTCAGTCACCCAGGAGGAAGTTGATCTGGCATTTCTGTTTCTCTTTTTCCCAAACACCAGTATTTATATCTATGCTATGAAGAGTATACTTACTTTCCTTAATTTTTAATAGTTTATAATACTTTATTTTATACTTCTACCTATATCTATTTAATTTACTTTAATTTTCTTTATTTGGCCATTTTTTGAAGGAAATTTAATTAATCCATCAGGTATAAGATTATCTTATGAGATACTTACTTTTTGTTGTCCTTCAGAACACCTCTCCATGTCTCATGTTTCTTCTTCTCTCCTTTCTGTCACACCCATTATTCTCTACCACTTTTATATCACTTATGATCTATTACCAACTATTTTCTATAATGTGCATATTCTTTTTCTCTGGACTCTTTTCTAGGTTCTTGGGCACTAAACAATCAAACTCTACTGAAGGCCTATTCCCAGAAGTAGTTGGCCAACACAAAAGGTGTTGTTCTTGTTGTTGTTCCTGTGTGAGATTTTTATTTTGTATTTCTGCATTATTGGTTATTTTTTGTTGTTTTTGGTTGGTTTTGTTTTGTTTTGTTTTTTAGCTTCCCTCCCCCTCTTTTTGAGATAAAGTAGAAAATAAGTAAAGTTGAGTGAGTAAGGAAGTGGGTAGGAGTTGTGGGAAGATACAAAGTTATGGTGAGGGAAAGAATATGATCTAATATATTGCATAAAATTTTTAAAAAATCATGAAATGAATTAAAAACAGAATTTTCAACTCAGTAAATAATAGCATGACTAGGTGTTAATAAGGAAATATTTTCCAACATGGTAACAGTTGTGTTTCTGTGTTGTCTCCTCAAGTAATCCATCACACTTCATATGTAAAACAGGCCTAGGAATAAATGACAATGCTTTCTTTTTCTTCCTCAAGATAATGTGCTATACTATACTAAACCTTCTGTTTTGGAAAGTTTTATTGGTCAAGCAAACAACTTTTATCACTTTTCTCAGTAAAAATTCCTCTCATATAACCTAGGAACTTGGAGAGTTTATTCAACATGGAGAAGCTTTATAGGCCAATTCCTTCTTCAAAAGTGCAATATCATACTTTGCATTTTCATAGGCACCCACTTATCATTTCAAAATTCATCATGCTTATTTTTTTGCTTCACTCCTAGACCTGGGTACTGATGCCAAATTGCATCATTAGAATCTGAAAGGTGAGTCAAATAAATCTGAAAGGTAGTGCACTGTGCCCAAGTCACCAAAAACACATTAATCGAATCAGGATAAAATCTAGTTTATCAGCTATAAATTCTAGTCTCCAGTAATTAATTCTATTTCTCAACACTGAATTCAATATAGAACTATTAATGTTCATACTCCTGACCTTTGCATTTCTGTTTTCTTCCTAGAGTCTACTCCCTATCCCTCCTTCCCTTCCCTCTTTCTATCTTTCTCTTTCTTCTCTCTCCCTCTCTAACTTGTTCCTTCTGTCTCTGAAATATTCCCTCATTTTCTTTTAGAAAAATATATTATTGTATCTTTAACCCATTTCATCTTAGCTTATAAACTTCTTCTGGCTGAAATCCAGCTGATCTAAATTCCTGTATCATCTTCAGAATGAATCACATTATTGTATTTTTCTATTGTTAAATATGTAACTTAGTACAACTGTACCAAGGCTAATAATAGACTAGGAAATTCAGAAAGTTTCAGTGTGTAATAAATTGTCTCTACTATTAAATATTGAGCTCATATGAGCTAAAAAGTATATATACACATTATTTTATACACTCACAAATATATATATATGTGTGTATATATATATATATATATATATATATATATATATATATATATATATATGCGCAGAATTATCCATAGGCAGATTCTTAAGAGTTATATATGCCTTATAGTAAACACAAATCTCTGATGTACTTTTGTGGGAGTTAATTTTTTTCTGTAATTAATATTTCTTCATGATAAATGCTTGAGAAAGGATAGGTTCGTTTTTCCTTGTTTTTGCTTTTATATACCACATAATATGGTCATGTACTCATATTTTATAAGGCTCAAAGTTATGATTACTTCAATGAATTTCTACAAAATTGAACTAAAAGTTAAAATTATGCATTCTATGTAAGCAAGAATGTTCCTTTGAAAATTATAGCTCAGGCTATTTTCTATATCTGATTATTGTCCATTTTGCAATTTTACTGAACTTTACTTGCGCGTGTATATGTGTGCATGTTTGTGTGTGCACGTGTGTAGGTCAGACAACTATCAGGAGTCAGTCCCTTTCTTCTCCCGTGTGGTCTCCTGTAATCAAACTCAGGACTTTAGGCTTGGTGGCAAGTGCCTTTACTCACTGAGCCATCTTACTGGTCCAGTTTATAATGCTAAAGTAATTGGTTTTCTTTAGGGAGAAAAACAGGATGTCGCTTTTCATTAAAGAGTTTCAAAGTTAAGTTACTAAAGGTTGGCAAGCTCTGGTGCAGGAGAATTGCTTCACAGAACCCATATGGTACAGGATTGTCAGACAAGGGAGGAGACAGAGGTATGATACAAGTGCTGTAACAGAGACAAGCTGAGCCGTGGGCAGGCTGGACCCCAAACCTATACTCTGCTATTTGGAAGCAATTCAGATGACTTTGACTTAACTTGAAATTTTCTTCTATGAAACATCTTTGTGATTTAGCAGTAATTCTGTAACAAACCAGTCCACTTGGAAGTAACTACATGCCTGTCCTCCTCTAAATCTGTAAAATTCACATAAGACAAAAAGGATTCGTTGAGTTTTGGTGGATTACCACCTTTTGTAAATATTACCTGAAGCACAATCAGGACTCTTTCTGCTTGTACGATTTCAGCCCTCTGATCACACACTATACTTCACGCTCTCCCACGTTTTTCCAAGTTGCTATGAAATAATAAGGAAAGTAAGTGGCCAGGAAGCTTAGATGGAGACTGCTGAGTGCAGAGGTCTAAGAACACACTGACAACAGCTCAGAGAACCGCCACACAGCTGGCAGGAAAGGCAAACACAGTAAAGTCAGATGCTTTACCAAATCAGAACAGACAAGGAACGTGATGATTTGAGGGTATTGCATCCAGATGTTCCTTTAAAACATATGAAAAGGTGGCGGGAAATCTGAGATCCCGATGATCAGTTTTGTACTTTGGAAGATGGGATCCTAAACTCAAACTCTGGACTGGTCAGTCAGCTGCTCTTTGAGTGACCTCGGGGCTCATGGATGTTCAGTGGATGCAAATACTGAGGTATGTGACCTTGGCAAATCCCATCATCAACCTGGCATTAAAGGAGAACTGCCAAGAGATGGCATATCCCTGAACTAAGGATTGGGCAGTACCGCTCTACACTCTGAGGTGGCTGTGTGACTGGTAAGGAGTGACTGTAGTGGAGCAGTCACACTGGGTGACCCACTCTTCACAGCCCTTCTGTGGACAGCACTTCCAAGCCAGAGTCAAGAATGCCATGTCTGCTGTCTCCTTCACCTTCTTGGGCTGGCGCTCACCCAAGTCTTGTGCTTTGTTAATGAGAACATGACAAAACTGTCATCTTGAGAATTCACTTTTCCACTCCCAGTGCAACATACACACACACACAAAAGGAATGCAGCCAGCAGAGGTCACAGATTACCTGGGAGAGTTAAAGTGTGATCACCAGGCTAGAAGAACAGGATCAGAGACCTAGGGTAGAAACCAAAACAACAGGTAAGTGCTTGTGATTAGATCATCCTGATTAAATACTGACAGGTGAGCACATGATGAGAGAGGGGGATGGAGAGCGCCTGGAGCCAGAACTCAGCGGAAGGCGCTTGACCTGCATGCCTGAAGCCTTGGGTACAATCCTCAGTATCCCACAAACAGGTATGGTATGCACTCCTGTAAACCCAAGTACTCCACAGGCAGAAGTGAGAAAATCATCATGAGTTTGAATGCAACCTGGTCTACACAGAAGGGTCTAAGCCATCTTGGGTGATAATAAGACCCTGTCCGAAAGTAAATAAAAAATAAGTTTAATATTCTTAATATATATATATTCCTATTTTCATAAAATTTATTATACAATTTTAATATAATTGTTCAATAAATATTGAAATATATATTATATTTATATTTTGTATATTTGAATATATTACATTAAAAGTATATATATATATATAAAATCAGAATAGGTATGTACATATCTGTATACACACACACACACACATATACACACACACACACACACACACACACATACATACATATATATTTGTGGGTGGCCTTGATATACTCTCCCTGAGCTACAACTTGTGTAGAAAAGATTAGAAAATTCTGTAACAATAAAGGCTATTACCACTGCCCTTGGTTACCTACCATAAATTGTTGGTAAAACCTTACTGCTGAAGAAGTTATACACTTTGGTTGTAAATCATTGATCTGACTGAGAAATTTGCTCCCTGATGGCTAGCTTCCATGGTGCTACCAAACCTGCTGAAGAAGAAACAACTTTAGTTATTTTTTTAAAGCACAGACATTGTTTACTACAGCAGTGACTTGCAGGCAAGATCTAGGCCCTGGAGCAAGACTCATAAGGAATGACAAACCCCTCTTCATTGGATTTGACACTTGCTCCACAGGATGGAATTCATAACTTGTGCTGTTTATTATGACCAAAAACCATGGGCAAGAGGACTCTTATCTCCTGTATAAAAATTTATTGATTTTGTTTTTTGTTGTTTTTAAAATATATTTTAAGTTTTTGACACTAAAATATAATTATTTGATTTTTCCCTTCTTTTCTTCAGACACTTCAATATACCCTTACTTTCTTTTAAATTTATGGCCATTTTTCTTTAAACATTGTTACTTTGTGTACTTTATGAGCATGTATATATCTATATATGTATCTACACACACATATGTTTGTGTGTGTGTGTGTGTGTATATATATATATATATATATATATATATATATTACTAAATGCATAAATACTACCTGTTCACTGTACATAATATTACACGTAATTATGTTTTCAGGACTGTTCATTTTGTTTTAGATAACCAATTGCTGAGCTCGTCCCTGGGGAAGAATATTTCTCCTGCATTCATCATTCTTTAGTTGGCTATAATTCTTGGTGAAAGTTCATGTTGCTGAACTGCCTTCTAAATACTCATACTTAGATCCATACATTTCTACTTCCTCTTTTTCTACTTTCAGCCTTGTTCTGATTGTTATTGTGGTTAGTCTTTTTTACTAGAGAGACTCATAATTGTTGAATGCTGGGCTTGTCCCTATGAGTGCACAGATGGGACATCCATATCAACCCCCTTCCCAAGTCTCCACTCACAATACAGAAGAGGGGGCAGAGGGGTGCTGTGCTCCAGGATGGGAAGAATAATTCTTCTGCAATAACATTCTGCAATAATATGGCTGTTGTGTAGATGAACTCACAGCAGCCAGGGATATCTGGACAAGATCCAGCCAATTAGAATTTCCAGAAAAGAGTAAGAAATCCAGCTCTAACTGAGGAGCTATTGATAATTGACTGCTGTAAAAGGGAAATTTACTTTTCTGTTAGGATTGAAGCCGTAAGGATGTTGCCTATAATCCACAGGAATACCTCACACCCATGAATATATAAGAAGCAATAATTATACTCTGTGGATTTCAAAAAAAAAAAAACAAGGAAGAAGACATGGACTTGAGAAAGATGCAATGGTGTAGGCTCTTGCAATAGGTAAGCAAGGGAGTGGGAGAGGGGGTAGATATGAGCAAGATACAAAATATTCATTTACTAAAATTTCAAGAAATAAATATGAAAACTAAAGGAATGAGTCAGCCAATGAGATTTTTATAAATGTTTTGCAGTTTTGAGAAACCATCATTTCTCAGATATTTTATATTTAGTACTTTCACAAGCACTCTACTTTTGCTATAAGGTGAACCACACCCACTACAATGTTACAAATGAGACATACTGAAGCATAAGGGTAAACCAAATAAATACCACTTTTATTCTTGCTAAGTAGCTTACTGTTATCACAAATTATTTATGAACAGATTCATGTTTTAATACCTAAATATCAACATGGTAAAATGTGATTCATAAAACTGTCCTCTAAATTTAATTCTCTCATCAATAAAAATATTAAGGAAATGTTAGATTTCATAAATATAGTAGATGTTACTTTTACTCATGTTCAATTAATAAGGATACTGGTATATCACTGATGTAGCTGAAACAGTGATAAACACTATAAAGTCTCTATAGATAGCTATGGTTTAGTTGTACTAAAATTTCATCATTTTATTGAGCAATGTAAAGATTGATGGCATCAGGATTTTACAGTTCCTAACTCTGCTAATGTATCACATTTTTAAAAAGTAGAAAGCAGATTTCAAATTGTTAAGATCAATTCTTGGAAAATTGCCTTAGTTAAGGTTTTTATTGCTGTCATAAGGCACCATAATCTAAAGCAACTTGTGGTAGAAAGGATTTATTTAACCTGACACATTGTCATTCAACCACTGTGGGAACTAAGGGCAGTAACTTGGAAGCCACAACAGAAGTTTAGGCCTTGAAGGATCTCAACATACTTGATTCCCACTGTTTTCTAAGCCTCCTTTCTTATATTATTTAAGACTACACACCCAGAAGTAGCACTACCCACATAAACATCAATTGAAAAGTCCCTCCCTCCCCCAGGCTTGCAAATAAGGCAGTATGCTGGTCTGAATATTTTCTCAATTGAGTTCTACTCTTCCAAAATTACTCTAACCTGTGTCAAGTTGACATAAAAAAAAGTACAGTGCAGACATATTGAAGAAGAGTGAAGAAATCACACAATGGACATTAGGGAGAGAAAGTACATAATACAAAGATTCTGCTGGCTTTAAGAATGGCAGATTGTTCAATATTTAAGCAGTGAAATATCATGAGGAATATCTAAAATCCAAATCCATGTGTAGATTTAAAATGTTTATGCCTCAAAGCATCTAATTATTATATGCTAATAAATTAATATTCCAGTTCATTTGGGATCACTAGCAGCCCTTTTCTGTACAATTAATGGATTAATTATTAAATATGCTGGTCTTTTGATTTTATATGTCACTTGTCCTATTGGACATTATACAAAGGTAACATAATGCATAAAATGGATTCACTTAGCAAATTAAGTAAATGAGATTAGAAAAATAAATAAAAATGTATTGAAGGCCAGGAATATAGACCTGGACTAGATTGCTTACCTAGTGTGAATGTATGAGATATTCAATAAAATTCACCTCACCACTCCAAAAATGTCTACTCAGGAACACATAAAGTACGTGGACTCTAAAACTATGCCCTGACACAGTAGTATCACAAATCTGTTTTCATTTCACTAATTGAGTTATAGCAATTTTAAAACTTACTTAATCCAAGCAGATATGATACTTGTCAATAATGGTAATTTCTATAATATTTGCAAATCTGCAAGATGAAACTATTCTTAAATCATTTGATAATTTTATAAGTTATAATGTGAGAGGTAGTTTTTAGAAAAATAGAATTTGATAATAATATTTTAAAATATGATTTGTGAATCTTTTAATGCTGTTTTCTGATTTTTAGGAGATTATTCCCCTTTCCAACTGGTTAATAATAATCATGATATTGTGTGTAGGATTCTGTGTTGTTAGAAGTCAACCTCAAGATTTTCTATAAGCTAAGCATTGTACCCTAACCGTAAGTTGCTCCTCCAATTGAATATATATTTAATGTATAATTGTATCATATTAGAATCTCATATATCACTAATATTTTTAAAGGTATTGGTATAACAAGGATTTACAGTACAACAAAAATATCTCAAACATAGCAATATAGACTTTTTAAAAAATAAAAATTAAACATATTAATAGTCCCTTTAGTCATCAGAAAGAGTTAGAAGTCTGAAAAGTCTGTCAGGTCTGAAAAGTTTTAAGTAAGGTGGACCAGATTTCACTGCTCTTCGTTATGGACCCTGGGAACTATTCAGTCTGTCAGCTAGATGCCTGCCAGATGCCCACTCTTCTTCCATCAAGATAGCTGAGATCTGTGCACATAGCCTGGAAGACACAAGTTTAGCACAATTGGTCAAAGAAGTCACATAAGAAATTCATATTCAAGGAATGAAAACAGTACACTCTACTGCTGCATAACATACTCAACAAACTCATGTTAACAAGACTGTAAATAAAGGACAAAGAGAAAGCCTTATGCTTTGCATTTAATTACAGAGAGCCAATAGTTCTGTTTAAACATAATTTAACGGAATGGCTCATGTTTCCATGAGGAATTCAATTTTAAGATAATAGAAACAATCATTTTCTATGATTTAACCTGAGCCAATATAAATTATGAATTCAAGTCTCAAAAAGGTTGTTTTACAATAGAAACATAGCTTACTCATGCAAGAAAAATGTATTACCCTGGTAATATAGTTACTTTTTTACTTTTACTTTTTAGAATATTATCATAAAGCAATAATCATTCTCAATAAAGTTATTGGGTTTTATAAAAAATGTGTTATCTTTCAAATATTTGTATTTACACATTTGAATGTACAAGGTTAAATTTTGTAATATTTATATGAATTTTTATCACTAAATTATTATGATTTATAGTACTCCATCATTTATTGTTAGAATTTAGAAATGTATTTCTATTTTGGTCTCCAAAATTTTGCTATCACAAAGACACAGTATAATGGTTAATACAATTAGCATCATGCTTTCAATTTAATATCTTCAGGGAGATTTTGATAGTTTCAACAGTAAATTTTTAAATTAGTTATCTGTTAAAGATTTAAAAATATATTGGTAAAGGTCTATCTCATTCTCAATTTTTCCCCCAATTTATTGTCAAAATTTTATAATTAAGATATGCACCACTTAGAGACATTGAATGTGCTCATATTTGGCAAAACTTTTGGTTTTGTTTGCCATCTGGTTACCTTGGAAACTATGCTCTTGGAAATAAAATACATTGCTTAGTTGGAGTATGTACCATGGTAACCAGGAAGAAGAAACTTACCTGTATGACAGGCAATTGCTGACATGCCTGGGAAAAGAAACGAAAAGAATAGGAAGATGTGTGCATGTGTATTTATTTATAATTTCTATTTTCATGATAATATTTGAGATAGGTTGATGTGACAATTAGATTTAAGGAAGATCTGGTACATTCTATAGACTAAATTGTTCTCCAGTCAGATTCACACACACACACACACACACACACACACACACACACACACACACACACACACTTCACTATAATTCATAAATATATACATATATATTTACACATATTCCAAGATTGTAATATTATCATATTCTAAGATCAAGGAGATCTTGGCCTCCATCAAATAAAATAGCTAGTTTTCATTATCTCAAATATGATTTTGGTCTGGGTCAATAACCAAATCCTCCAAGTTGCCCTCTGATTTTCACAGGTATGCCATAGCATATATTCTTGCATGCATGTCTGCATATGCATGTACGTACACACATATATGCATGCACACAGCCACATACAGAAATGCTCAATAAATAAATGAAAAAATGTAAAAGCTTGTTTTACAAAATATTAAAATGCTTTACCATGTTTGTTTTACATTTTTGCATTTATGATTTGATATATAACATAATATCCTCCTTATCTTCATTCAGTTATCACAGACTTGAATAAAACTAAATGGTATCAGTGTATTCAAAAAATCTCTGCATATGTAGTTACTTTCTCAGAGTTATTCAATAGAAGTCATTAAACTGAGACCTCAGAAGTTATTCTCAAAATGAAACTAAACTATACTAAAGTAGAATTAATTTGAATTTTCCAAGTGGGCTCAAGGTTCACGTCTTGAAAACAGGGAAGGAGGCAAAGAACACTGTTAAATACAACACAGAGGCAAATGGCAGGAAATAGCACACAGAGCTAGAGGTCAGGGTCCAAAGCATGAGGACCAGCTGACCATGATTTTGAGGAAGCAGCGAATAAGTAAAAAATGCATAGGAATGCTGAAGTGTGAAAGAGACAATGTTGGCCAAGCATTGGAGAGGAAAGACCCAGTTGGCAGAGTCCTTGGTGGCTGTATGAAACTGCCTTCTGACAGGAGCAAGAGCGAGGAGACAGATTCGCCCAAAGAGCCTCCAGAAAAACAGCATTTTGACTCTAGCCTTGATGTGTGTACAGTAGGTAAGCTAGCATAGGAAAGCTGACAGCTCACATCCAGGAATGCAAGAACATAAGCTATTGTTCTTTTAAGATTATGGTAATTTTTTACAGTAGGAAAACAACACCCAAATAATTACTATGGATTATTATTGAGCATTTTCATCCATTGCTATGTTTTATTTTATTTGTTAAATCAGTTTTAATTATTCATAAAGATATTCATATGGAATCTTTGTGATGCTCATCAGAGATTTTGTAAACTACAGTTAGATATTCTATTTTCTTTGATTCTTCTCTATAAAATCTGCTAGACAAAATGATCTATAAGAGAGATCATGCAACATAGACTCATTTCATATTTATTATGTACATAGTATTCTCTCTTTTGGGTTAGGGAATAAATGTCAAAAAATACCACAAACCAATAACTTATGAACAGCTACATACAAGAGGAGAGGTAACAGTATATCGTTTAAGATGTCAAAGAAACTAGCAACAAATCTAATCAGCTCAATCATAATAGTTATTCACTCAATATATTAATTCCAATTTTAAAACATGCTTAGAATATTGACAGATAACAGTGTCCCGAACAAGTGAGAAATTATGAATAAAGTAAAAACATTTAAAAAAAAATTAGGTTTGACGCTCATTCAAACCTCTAGTGTTAGCATTACTACAGACTTGTTTAATAATAGGAGGGGGAAATGGCTTACTGACTTTATCATAAAAGATGAGATTTTACAAATATGGCTCTGTGTATAAGAGAGCTTGCTCTGCAGGAGGCATGAGGACCTATTCCAACACCTACATAAAATATTAGGCATGGTTGTGAGTGACTGTAACCCTAACATTGAAAGACAGAAAAAGGATCTTCCATATGCTCGCTTGACAGATCCTCTAGCCAAATGCAGAAGCATCTAGTTCAGTGAGTGGTCTCATCTCAAGGATGTGTGGTAAAGCCATAAAGCAAAACACTTAACCTGGTTAAAAAAGATGGCTAGTTCAGGCTCCATATCTGCTTAATAGGAGTCCTCACTATGGTCAACCTTATAGGTCTCACTATATTTCCACTGTATTAGATTTATTTATCACCTCTAAATGCCGACCTATTTCACTCATCTCATCTCTTGTAGTACTCTCTCCCTTTGTATTTCCCAGGTCAAGGGAGATCCATGTGCCCACCTTTCCAGAACTCTGGTCTTTATCTAACTTCTCTGAGTTTGTGGATTTTGGTGTGTTTATCCTTTACTTAAAAGCTAATATCCACTCTGTGAATACATATTAAGTGTATCTTTTTGGGTCTGGGTTGCTTTACTCTGGATGCTTTTATTACCTAGTTCCATCCATTTGTCTGTAAATTTTATGGTGCCATTTTTTTTTCTGTTGAGTAATACTCCATTGTGCAAATATATTAACTTTTCTTTATCCATCCTTTGGTTGAGGGGCATCTAGCTTGTTTCCAGTTTTTGGCAATTATCAGACAAACATTAGGCAAAGATTAGACAACTTTGTAGAAAAGGCAGAAAAAATTATAGGATACAGATGGGTGGAGAACACTAGGAGAACACAGCCCATGGAATCAACTAAGCAGAGATCATAGCGGCACACACAGTCTAATCCAGCAATCACAGAGCCTTCATCAGTCTGCACCAGGCCCTCAGCATACGTGCTATGGTCCTTTAGCTTGGGACTGTTTGTTGGACTCCTAATAATTGAGTTGGGGTTGTCTCTCTTTTTCTTGTTTCCTTGTGGAACCTATTTCCTCCTACTGGGTTGCCTCATACAACCTTGCTATAAAGGAATATGCCTAATCATACTGCATCTTACTCTGCTGAGTTCAGTGGATACCACTGAGAAGCTTGCACTTTTTTATGAAGGGAAATGGAAGAGCAGTAGATCTGGGGTAGAGGGAAGGCAGACATTGGGAGTAGGAGAGAGAGGCGAGGCTGGGGTCTGGGTGCTTTGTATAAGAAAAGAATGAATAAAATAGGATAAGACAGAAGAAGAGTAATAGAAAGAGGAGGAGGAAATAATAATAATAATAATAATAAGAGGAGGAGGAGGAGGAGGAGGAGGAGGAGGAGGAGGAGGAGGAGGAGGAGGAGGAGGAGAAGAAGAAGAAGAAGAAGAAGAAGAAGAAGAAGAAGAAGAAGAAGAAGAAGAAGAAGAAGAAGAAGAAGAAGAAGAAGAAGAAGAAGAAGACACTCAGTTTCCTGCTCTGGAACCCATGTTGTATACTGACACCCAAACACTCCTGTCTTGAACACACAAACACAGACACTATACATACCACAAAACATGCAAAAATATCACTTTGGATTTTTTCATATTTGACTCATAATTCAGAATCATTCACTTCATATTTTGAAA
Organism: Uromys caudimaculatus; assembly: GCA_028551405.1. Taxonomy (NCBI): domain Eukaryota; kingdom Metazoa; phylum Chordata; class Mammalia; order Rodentia; family Muridae; genus Uromys; species Uromys caudimaculatus. The sequence continues at coordinate 45,614,020 of CM052712.1, forward strand.
TGAAAAAACTTATTGCATAACTAGCATCAAAAATTTAAAGCCTTCAAATTTAGAAATATTTAAAATTATCCAAAATTTAGGAGCCAAATAAAGCCTTTTCTAGAAAAGTGATGGGGAACCACACAAGAGGATAAGTTCTAATTACTGTATTTCCCTCAAGGGGAATGGAATTTATTGATTAGATATCTGTTGAGCTTTCGAGAACATGAAGTTATTTGTAAAACTGGCCCATAATTATTAGTAATTTTTAAACCATAATAAAATATATATAGAGTAAAGTACTTATTGATATAAGTAAAATAATATCTACATATTGTATGGTGCTAAAAGTTTCACCATTTTGTAGCTGGAATATCAATCATAATGTCATATAGTCTTATGCTTAAACTCTTGATCTTCCTCTTTCTACCAACTATTGGGATTGCAGGTCTGCATCATCAGACCTGACCTCACCTAGTCTATAATGAGTTTATGGTTGTAGAATCATATGTCTCCTCTGGGTGTTTGTACTTTTATCAAAATCAGATAAAGTGAGTATTAAACCTGAAAAATTGCAAGGAGAAAAACTTATCCCATGATTGTCCAATTAAAGCAAGACTGGCCAGTCTGGCTGTTTCTCCCTAAGTTTAGGTTTATAAAGATCAGCTCCTGCTGGCCTCCTGAGGTTCCTTTTATGGGAAAGATAAAGGTTTTACTGGGGTGAGAGACTGGGCTGTTCTAAATTGTTAGAAAAATAAAATGAAATGGAAGGAACGAGGGGAAGTATGTCCAACATGTGAATGGGATCACAGTTTAGTGTAGGTTGAAAAACATGTCTTGAAGATTGCAATAGATCTAAGAAACAAACTCATTCTTAATTACAATGTTAGCTTGCAAGGACTTAACACAGAACAAACAAGAACGTATTCTCAAATACAAACAGAAATTTTAACCTACACAGGACAAACAGGAACGTATTAACTGTCTTAACTGCAAACAGATTCCCTGCGCAGGTATATTGTTCCTGTTTTGGTGTCAGCTGACCTTTTAAAAGAATTATTTTGAAAGTTTCCCATA
>CM052712.1:45615175-45640344 GCA_028551405.1 Uromys caudimaculatus
TCCCCCGGTCCTCCTGGAGTTCGGACCACCAACCAAAGAATACACATTGACGGACTTATGGTTTGGACCACATATGTGGCAGAGGACGACCTCGATGGCCATCAGGGAGAGACGAAAGGCCCTTGGGCCTGAGGATGTTAGAGGCCTCAGTAAAGGGGAATATCAAGGCGGGAAAATGGGGATGGGTGGACGGGGGGGGTGGGGGGGGGTGGGAGGTGGAATTCCCTCCTAGAGGCGGGTTGGGGAGGGGATGAGGGGTATACAAAGAGGAGACTCAGAAAAGGGGAAACATTGGAAATGTATATAAAGTATCAAAAATAAAAAAGGAGGAAAAAAAAAAAAAGAAAATAAAATAAAACAAAATGAAGTAAAAAAAAAAAAAAAAGAAAGTTTCCCATATGTATACAATCAACTATAATTACACTTAATCTCACTAACCACCTCAATTCTGCATTTGTTTTCTGTCACAACTCCTCCCAACTCCATTTTCCCGATAACCTATTTCCGGTTTGTGTTACTCATATGTGCCCAGCTGTGTAGGAGCATCATCAGGACCAAGGGAAGCCTATCAGTTGCCAGTATGAATGTTTTCCCCTCCATGAATCATGTATCCATTGCCAACCACTCCTCAAAAATGGATCATGCCTGGAGATTTCTACCTCCTCTGGGTGAGGGTATGGATGCCTTGATCTCTTGTTGATAACTGTAGAGAAATACAGTCTTCTTGACATGAGGTGGCTATTGGTATCATGGATTTAACTCGAGAACTTTTAAACCAAAGCCCACTCAAAGTCAGGTAAATATCAAGAAAACAACCTGCATAACTTAAAGTGAAGTGGGTCACAATTCACTTTATAATTGTAAGAATCCTTGATGGAATTTTAAGTTTAATGATGCTTGTGCTTGATAAAGAAGCTTGTATTTGCTCATTAGCTATGGTTCCCTTCATGTTTATTATGATTGCCTTAGACTAACTGACTAATAAAATTTAAAATTAAGTTTTAATGCAGGTGTACTTTCTTAAAAATACTTCACTTCTTGGAGTCAATAATGACATATGAGAGGTGGCCAAGTGATAATTATTTGAGCTTCCTGCATCTCTTGTTAGCGTAAACACTTTTTTTATGGCAACCTCTTTTTCAAACTGAGCTTGTTTAACTGTCTCATTAACTCAGCCTCGCTTCCAGGGAGAATTAGGTTTTAAAAAACTGTCTCTAAAAATGTTAGTTCTATAACATTCCCGCATAGCTCTTTTTTGTTAAATGATGGAAGGCCGGTTTATGGCAGCTGTACTTGCCGCAGTACATGCCATAGATCTGGGAAAGCCAGAGTGAGGATGTGTTAGTTGATTCATTAATCTAATTTTCTTTGACCTCTTCCTAAGTGGATTTCAAACTCCTTGAAACTACTGTATAAATATATATATATATATATAGTTTGTGTGTGAGTGTGTGTGTGTGTGTGTGTGTGTGTGTGTGTGTGCACTTAAGTAGGTAAGGGTTGTGTTTAGATATTTACAAATCCATGAATTTATAGACATATAGATGTGTTGGTCTCCTATTGTGAATTTTCTCTAGCACACAGGATCTCACAAAATTTTTAATAGTTGTTTTAAGTTTCTATAATTCATGCATAGCAAAAAATTATGAGGGTGATAAAATGCTATTGTAAGCAATATTAATGTATGTCCATCCTCTTTAGGCCTTACCTAGAACTTAAGATTTTATTTATATAAACGGTATTCTGTAACATTTGCCAAGGATTTATAAATGCATAATTTCCTTGTATGCATGTGTCATGAAATGTTGACAGCCACCAGAAACTATATGAAATTTCAATACATAAAATATCTCATAGAAACACAATTAAATGAATATGTATGTAAATATTATGAAATTATAAGTTGGTTGAGAGACTATGACAGAAACTCAATGTATTTCGTTTTTCCTTTCTCTTTCTTTTTCTTTTTTCTTTTTCGCAATGTTCAGGATGGAACTCAGATACATAGTAAGGGCTTCATCTCTCCCACATCCCCAGTCAGTGTTTGAGCGTGGTGTATGAAGACAGGCACTGAAACAGAAGACAATGGAACGCTTTTCTTTCATGCCTAAGCTTTTTCACTTGTTTGTTTGTGTTGCTTTCTCATTGTTCCATCAATTTCTAATTTTAGAAATGTTCAACTTTAACAAAACCCAGTAATACTTAGAAGAACATCTCTTCTCTGATGAAAACAGGATGCTTTGTAGTACAGAAGCATTTTATTGTCTGGCCGAGTAATAGTCAGATGCCCACAATTTCTTCCATTCTTTGTAGTTTTATGGAGTTATTTTGGTGATATTTACAGGCATAGCATCTTACTTGAAAAATTCGTGTCTAAAAATCATGATTTCATGGAATGATTTTGAAAGCTCATATTCCTGCTACTATTTTCTTGGGTAATAGATGCTAGGTGTCAAGTAAATAGGTTTATTATATCAGCTAATCTGGACATAGAGGTGAAAGAAAACTTATTCATCATGTATATGCCTAGCATCATTTCTAAGTGAGGAAAGACTTGGGACAGCTACTTCAATCCACATATCTTCTCAAAGGTTTCCCAAAATATCTCTTAGGATATTCACACATTTTCAGTGATAGCTTCTGGATCTCTGAGAGCATGTGGAAATCTTCCATCCCTTTTATTGTCTGACCTAACAGGGTCCAAACATTACTTCTAGTACCCTCTATTAATTGTAACACTTTTGTCAGGATTAGGTCAAGAGTAGAGAATCATATTTCATTTGCCAGTGGATAGAAGCAATTGCATTTGGCTATTTCCAATGAACAGGAAGGCACTCAACAACTGCATGATAAAGGTAATATACTTTTGAAAACATTATGACCAGTTTTAATACTTCATACTAAACATGCCTTAATGTGTCATTATTTCTTAATAAAATCTACATATTCAAATAATTATACTAATCCTTAAAAGTCTATTCATGCATGTAACTCACTACCTTAGAATATTAGACATGTTCTGCTGAGTATTCTCTTGATTTATCAAGATCTGCATTTCTTGAGATGCCCAGATGATCAACTGATGACTTCTAGAAAAATTGATCTTAATTACTGTAAAGATAAGCATTAAAAGGTATAGCTCAGACATATAGAAAGTTAGGATTTCTACAATATAATTCTAGAAAGAGTCATAATCATCCCCATTGTGTTTGCCCTATGCATTTATACTATAATATACGAGTTATCTTTTCACTCAGCAGATGCTTCACTTGCTGAGTTTATCAGTTCTCTCCTCCAGGAAAGGTGTTTTTGGATGAAAACCAGGGACAAGAAATAAGAGGATTAGTACAAAGTCCCTCATGCTGAAATGCTTGACAATGAGAATATCTAGTCTGAAAATAGTTAAGAGATTATTACAAGACTTAAAGGCAATTGGCTGCAATAAGAGACCTTGTCTCTAGATGTTCCAAGTCCTGTACCTGAAGCTATTTGAAGTTTCTTACACCAAGTCTTTGGGAGAAAGAATAGACTGACACATATTATGTCAAAGCTTTAATAGAGAAGTTCTCCATGATACAACCATTTATTTTATTATCATGAAATGTACTATCAACTAAAGAATTATAATTCTTTAACCCTGCTACATTAAATGTTTAAAAGTGATTTGCCTCTGCATTATGTCAAGTTTTTCCCCACAGAAAGAAACAATAATAGGTTTAGTACTTGAAACGTTATTTCTAATTTTTTCAGAATTTTAATGGATGACTCAGTGAGCAAACTTTCTGTAATAGACTATCTACAAAGGCAGTTCCATGAAGATTGAACTTGATATCAGCATAGAGTTTTAAAATGTAAGCTAGTTTTACCTTTACTTCGGTAAATGCTATGGACCTTTTAAAAAGAATGATGAAAACTTTTATAAGATTATAATCTTATGATTTGAAAATTGACAAGAAACAAAATTCTAAAGCAATAGCTGATTTAGTGATTTCTCATGAAAATAAATGACTTCATTGTTAATTCTGTCCTAATGGACCTTGTCTTAATTAGAATTTTACTGCTGTGAAGAGATATCATGACCATAGCAATCTTATAAAGGAAAACATTTACTTGTGGCATGCTTGTAGTTCAAAGGGTTAGGCCATTATTTTAATGGATGGTGGAAAGTGTGATGGCGTGCAAGGAGACATGCTAGATAGGTAGTTGAGATTTCAACATTTGAAACCACAGACAACAGGAAGAGACACTGCACCTGGTTTGAGGATTTGAAACCTCAAAGATCACCCTAGTGACACACTTCCTCCAAAAAGGCCACACCATCCAATAGTACTACTCCCTAAAAGCATAGGGGAACCATTTTTATTCAAACCACCATAGACATGAACTCCTACTAACATGAACTGATACATCTATGTAATTATTTTGTACATACATACAGATACACAAATTTTACTTGGAACAGAATTGACAATGAAGTCAGTATTTGCATGAGAAATCATTAAATCAGTTATAGCTTTAGAATTATGTTTCCTGTCAATAAGACAATTTTTAAATCATAAGATTAAAATCTTGTAAAATTTCCCATCATTTTTTAAAAATGATACCCAAGTAACTGATAACTATTACTCTGGATCAATTAGGAGAAATTATAAAATAATCAATAAGATATTTAGATATTCACCGAAGTATTATCTTTTGAAGAGCAGTAATATTTGTAACTATGTTTCCAAATGTCTTTTACTTCATATATTTCTATTTTGTTTCTTATGTCTGTTTTGACTTAAAGATAAAACTGAATGTTATCTACAAGAATAGTTTGAAATTAAACCCTTTTGTGGTTTTATGTCTTTATGTTACTTGCATTTGCTTAAAATATGAGTGAGAATTTCAACACTGGGAAAGCATTACATAATCACTAAGAGCCTGAGTGCACAAATATTTCAACTTGCCAAGTTAAAGAAATTGGCAAGAGGGAGGAGGAACAGGATGAGGAACTGTGGGAGGGAGCTCCGGGAAGAAGGGAGCAACGGCTGGAATGCAAATAAATAAAATAAATAAAATTATATTAAAAAGAAAGAAACTGGTATGGGGAGTAGGGCAGCTGTCTGAAGTAATCAGTGTGAGGGACGTCTTAAAAGGAAAGTGTGGGGCAGAGGTCCCTGCCACCAGACAGAAAACCTCTTAAGGTTGAGAGGATTCAGGAACCCCAGCAATTCTTGTAATTGAGAATAGGAGGTCTCGAAATCTACTCCCGACTCGGTTCCTGTCATAGAAAACATGACCATCACGGCACCCCATTGAGAGAACTGTGACAAGCAGTCACTCGGGGACAACACCTGAAGTCCTTCCACAGGAAAATGAGACATTCCTAACATCTGAGACCAAGTCAATAGAAAACATCTGTCTCTAGATCTCAGCCTACCTTCAAATGTTTATAATGACTTATCCACAAGGGATAAAGTGCACGAAGTATTCCAGCAAAGATCATCAGAGAGTGCCTGACTTACTGAGCTCTAACACTCAAGGGAAGAGCTTTCTCTCTGGAAGTTTTCCTGCCACTTGCCACTCCAGAGCAGCGGCAGCGATGGCCATGGAAGAGACTAGGCAGCCAGCCTTGCTCTGGCTTCCTCTCGAGAGCTGTAACACTTTGGCCACTCCAGCTGATCCAGAGGCCCTCAGATACCCATGGACAGTGTCAAGTAGCAGAATGGCAGACTAGTGTATGTGTTGAGCATCAACCAGAAGCTACACACATATCCTAAAGCCTGTTCAAGTCAAAGAATTTTAAATTAAAACATATGGAACATGAGAAGTATTATGTAGCAAGTGGTTTAGAACCTTTAAGTTCTTCGAGGTTTTATTTCAATTTCCCCAGGTACCTTATGTGAGCATTTAAAGAACTGTAACTAGGTATATAAGTTGCAGTAAGTTCAGGCCATGAGGATCCACTGTTGCCTTGCATGACACCTATAAGCTTATCTTTCAAGTCAGCCTTCTGTTATTCCACATGCCAAAACCTACTCCACCCAATACCAACATTTTTTTTTTTTTTTTGCTTCCATCTGGTAAAGAAGTCTAATTTATTCTTTCACAGTTGAGCTAAAAATAATAAAAACTGCCTACTGCGTCACTGGCTTCCTGCTATAAAGAAATAAAAACTATTCTTAAGTAATATTTTATTCATAAAATTGAACACAACACTCTTTAGAAAGTAGAGCAATAGCATGGTTTGGGCAGAGGGATCAAAAATAAAAATAAACAGTAAATTAAACAATAACATGCTTGGGAAACATGAAGGAATAGGTCATGAGAAATGAATTTGACTTCTCTGGCTGCTATGGAAGTTGGGAAATAATCACTTCATTTTTAGTTTGCATGCAATAGGAATGCTACTGATTTGTTGGCTTTTATCTAATTAGCACAATTTAAGGAGGGACAGAGAATGGGTCAGTTGATATCAGTTTAGTTTATATTCTGAGCCTCAAGTTACCTTGCAGAAAGGTCAGCCTCTCTGTGCAGTATACAAAGACTAAATGTTTCTGAATATTGTCTCTCTGTTTGTTAGAAATAAAATTAGCAGTTATTGACACTGGAAATATGAGAGGTTCGGTATGACTGAACTAAATATAATGTCAAGGGAGAAAGTTTTACTTAATTTGAAAGTTATCCTTTTATATAAGTAGAAACTAATTCTAGTTTTGAAAGAAAAACATTTTAAAGATAATCTTTCATTTCCACTAAGTAGTAAATAAATACAAAAGGTTTTATCTTCTCTGACTCCCTTCAAAGAATGATAAAGAAGAAAAAAATAATTAGGAAAAAGCTTTATAGTCATACAAAATGAAGTACAAGATTTTCTTTTTCGAAGGATCAATGCAACATTTAGTCACCTCTAGAATATATTATAAACAATGAACACTTGTGGAAATGTATTGACCATCATACAGGAAGGATATATGATGCTATCTATAGAATACATGTTTTCAAGCAGGCACAGATTAATATCCTTTTAGAGAATAATTAATTAATGTACACATGTCTATGGGCAAAATAAAGTACATAGATTTTTAAAAAACTATCCTGTTCTCCTGTTCTCCTGTTTCTGGCAATACTGGACTCTCTATTTGCATATATGAGACTCATAAATGTTTTTAAAAGTAACTTTTATCTGAGCAGCTTTCCCTGTAAGATCACATGGATAACGATATACACACAGTAGCTTCTAATAGTAATACAAAAAGAGTATTGAGACAAACCTTAGTATGTACCTTACATGTTCCCCTTCACTATCTCTTCTGGATGAACTCAGTAGCTTGTTAATCTCTTGTTTCTGGTCACTAATTGTGAAAACCCTTTATTTTTCCTTTTAAATAGCACATCTGAATTCCTACATATAGCTTTACATTATATTTTAAGTAAAACATTGAGAATATCATTGGTTGTATTTTGAGCTTATGAGTATACTCAGGTGAGTATACTCAGGTGTAATTGCAGCTGATATTCAGTTAGTCTCTCTCCTCATTGTTTACATAATTGCTTTTTCCATGATCGTATCTGTGTGCTTGTAAAGATTTTGTAATAGAATATCTGTGTCATGGGCACCTTAAGAACAATAGAACTTGAGGCACACACTGACCAATAGGTACAGCAATGCGCCATTAAGAGTTACTTTATTTATATACTCCATTAGGAAAAATATAGTGTTTGGTATTCCCTTAAGTCCGTGACCTATCTAGTCTCAGGTTCTTGAGCATTTTAGCAGTCTAGAGTGTGGGTGTTTTGTTTCGTTTTGTTTTGTATTGTCTGGTCTTGTCTTATTACATTTTTATGCTTTTTGTTTGTTTGTTTTTTTTGTTTGTTTTACTTTGTTTTATGTTTGGTACAGACAGAGATAGAGAGGAAAGAGACAAAGAGGGAGACACAAAGAGAAAGAAAGAGAGAGATTAAAAAAAGACAGGAAGAACTTAAATTTAAATGGATAATGAGGTGAGAAGATCTGGGAGGAGTTGGAAAGTAAATATCTAAATATTATGTATGAAAAAATAAATATAACAAAGAGAATAATATATTTTGGAGTATTCACTATTGTATAGACCAGGTAACAAAGAAAAACATCAAGTGTAGTCATCAATTATTTACCAAACATTTCAGGATTCAGACTCAGTTTTCAGTCCTATAGAAAAGAATGCAAATGTATCCTTCAAAGTTGGGTCTAAATCTGACAATTATGGATCATAGGAATATGAAATTAATCTCCTTCACTTTCCAAGTAAAACCAGTTCACAATGTACCATGTCTACTTTATCTGTCAAAGTATCAGGCTAGTGGTCATTTCTGAAGATTAAAGAAAAATAAATACAAATGTAATTGCCATAACAAGCCACATTAGTACACTCTCAAACATTCAAGTGATTGGGGTATAGTGTGCCATGTCCGTTTTGCAGTTTTACAAAATAAACATTGGTTGGAGACTCTGAATGTATTATGCTAAGTAAAAAAATAAATAAAGCACAAAGAGTTACAATTCTATGTTGGAAATCAACTTATAAAACACTGGATTCAAACAGTGTAAGCTTTTCTTCTTTATATATATATATATATATGTTTACGACTTTAAATTCTTTTTTCTCTTGGCTTCCTTTGCCACTTTAAAGTACTTTGCAGTAGGATTTGTTATGACAAAAAGACGTGCTTAAATATGCAATTGTTTTTAGAAGCTCACTTATTTCTTTGTAGCTCAGTTTGATCTTGTCAAGCATAATGTGGATAATTATAGCAGCAACAATACAAATTAATTACATGTGCACTTGATTTTTGATTTTGTGCTACCCTCCAATGATTTTACATGCAAAAATCATCAATGGATAAATTTTCAACCCCCTTACGACAATACAAAGAAATAAAAGTGTTTTATTTTTCTGTAAAATTTAAGTTCTAAAGAAAGTTTTTCAGCATTAAACTAGCTGTGAATAAAATTTTAGAGTGCAGATTTAACAGGCTGTCACTATGAAACAGTTTAGCAATCATGAATCTGTTCTACTGAACACATTAAGCCAACTTCTGTACCATTTTGAAATTTGCTACTACATAAAAGCTTTAAGCTGAATTTTAGTTTTGACTTTGTTGTGTTCTTGTAAGTAAATCAACAGCTAAGATCCTGAATGACCTGGCTTGAGAAATGTATCTGATAAAAGTAGAAGGAAATCCATATGCACAGTAAATTTCAATGGATTTGTCTGCTATCTAAACCTGCTGCCTGAATTTTACAAATAAAAATCATAACACAGACACATTTATTAATTATAGGCTATCTAGATTACATTTCATGCTATAAGTACAAATTTATTAGTTTTGAAAAAATTATATATTCCAAAATACAATATTTATTAACAAATTACTTAACAAAAACAGTTATTGTTGTTACATTCAACATAATGTTACTGATATAGAAAAGACTCTTTCCAGTTTTAGCTTTTGTTCTTTTTCAAATTGTATAACTTTTCTTCACTTTAATTAATAAGTATGCAATATAATTATAAAAATTACAATGTGTATTTCAGAAGCATGTATGATATCTAAGAGAGAGTCTATATGAAATGGTCTAGTTTGGTGTCAGGAACCAAGAATGCTGATATTCAGTCTTCTCAGATTGCAAAACTGCTTCTCCCTTGGTTAAAGGTACTGTCATAGTGTGATATGCTATGTAATAAAGTGTCATTAGCATCCATATTTCTAAAAAGAAAAATCTGATTCCAAATATTGATACATCACAAAACATTTCATATTTGGGATTTGCACATTCAGTACAACAAGAAAAAAATCTAAATAATTGGTGTGACTCTGAAGATAAAAAAGCTAATTCAAACAGTAGTTAAAATCACTATAGGACAATAATTCTGTCTTCCTTTACATTAAGTACATACTAACACAATTCTCTGTAATAGGATAAACATAATGGGTGATTTTCCTAATGCTGTTAAATTTCTTATTTTACTCAAACAGAGCATATACGAACCATGAGCTGAAACTTAGTGATCAAAATTTCAATAACAGTCTGTCATTGGTACAGGTTTTAAAGGCTGGTGTAGGAATTTATACCTTGTCATTTCAAATAATAACCCTGTGTATTACTTTGTGCATATATCCTTCCTACACATGTACCACTTCTTTCACTAGCTTGTGGTGCTAAAGAGTTCTGTGCTGTCTCATTTTATAGCTTACTGTGAGTGGTAAGTACTAATGTGGGTTAAAGAATGTAAGTTATCCATTCACGTTCAAAACAAGGGTAACCTTGGAGACATCACTGCAAGTGGCTGCACTGATAGCACTTAGAGCAAAATTATAGGAACTTCCACTATATAAAAATAAATATATTTATATATATAAATATTATCATATTAAACTATATAATACATATTATATGTTACATATTATATATTACATATCACATATCATATGTCATATTCATATATCATGTATCAATCACATATTGTATATTACCCATTAAATATACATTTCACATTATATATTATATATTACAAATTACATGACACATATCACATACTGCATATTACATATTAGATATAGGTTATATATTATACAGTATACAATATATTATATATTACATATTAATATAAATAATATATGTTAAAGATGGGAAATTCATATAATATTGCTCTAAGTGCAATCAGTACTCTTGTGTGTGTATATAATACATATATACACATACACACAGACAGATAGATATAGTGTATTAGTCAGGGTTCTCTAGAGTCATAGAACTTATAGCTAGTCTCTATATAGGAAGGGAATTTGTTAATGACTTACAGTCTGTAGTCAAACTCACCAACAATGGTCAGCAGCAGCTGTAAATGAAAATTCGAGGATCTAGCAGTCGCTTAGTCCCACAAGGCTCGCAGATGAAGAAGACTGAATCTTTCTTCCTCAGATGTCCTTATGTAGATCTCCAGCAGCAACTTTGGCCCAGATTAGAGATGTGCATACCACCACACCTGAAACTTGTGTCTTTCAGACTCAAGATCTAGATCACAGGTGAGCCTTCTAATTCTGGATTGTAATTCACTCCAGATATAGTCAAGTTGACAATCAGAAATAGCCACTACATATAGATATCAATATCGATATATAATATAGATATAGATGATATAGATATAGATATGGAGAGAGAGAGAGGGAGAGAGAGAGAGAGGGAGAGAGAGAGAGAGGGAGAGAGAGAGAGAGAGGGAGAGAGAAAAAGGGAGAGAGAGAGATGGAGAGAGAGAGAGGGAGGGAGGGAGGGAGGGAGGGAGAGAGAGAGAGAGAGAGAGAGAGAGAGAGAGAGAGAGAGAGAGAACTGGGCAGGCTGATACATGCCTTTAATCCTAGCACTCAAAAGGCAGAGGCAATAGAATGTCTACGTTCGAGAACAACCTGGTATACAGAGCTAGTTCCAGGACAGCCAATTCTAAAATTAAACCAAATCAAACCAAAAACTAAAAGAAAACACATAAACCCAAAATTCTCAGTGTAGGTTGTGAGACTGTGAAAAGCCAGGATATTATGCTTTAAGCCTTTTGTTTGGAAAGTGTTTGTATCCTATCCCAGGCACGTGTTTACTCTTAGAGTCAATTGACTATGTCTGTTACTAAAGTATGAGTTTGTCAGTTACCACTAAGCAATTTATTTAACCTCTGAAAAAGCAATAATTTGGAATTTTTCTGGTTATAGAATTTGTTTTTCTATTCATTGACATTAGTAATTAAGCAATCAAGAATTGCATTAAAATGTGTGAACTGAGACAAGAATATGAATTACAAAGTTATACTATTTTAACAAAGCAATTTCCTTCTATATGACAAACATATTTTTGTAGGCCTGCCCAAGAACCTAAGAAAACTTTCTACTCAATTCTTTCTTGAAATTATGATCAAACAACACATAAGATGCTAAAGTTTTCCCAGTGACATGTTTGGTTTTTTTTTTTTTTAATTGAGATGATGCTTTATATTTGCTTAAATTTCTATAAACCACTAAGGACCTTATTTGGATATTAACACATCTAGATACTATCAGAGTTCTCCAGGAACTTTGGAAATAGCATTACTTATTACACATATTCTGTGTTTTTAGACAGCACCGGGTTATTTTCAAGCAAAGTACAAGCTTCCAGGTATCCGTGGGACAATGATCAAATTTTAGAATATATTAATGAGCATAGAAGCTAAAAACCAAGAATTAAGTGGAGAAACAGGAATTTCAGACAAGAAACTTTCTTGGAGTATTCCTTGTGCACAAGTCAAAGAATATATGGGGAAAATCATATTTTTAAATATATTTCTAAGCAAATATAATTAAAAAATTCAAAAGTTTTAAATCACAGGAAGGTTGGGTGAGTTTTATGATATATTCATTCTTTCCTGATCTTTGTGTCTTGTCTCTTACTTGCAGGCAATGGAAAGACAAACAGGCAGGGGTAGGGGGGATGGGATAGGGGGTTTCCAAAGGGGAGACCTGGAAAGGGGAAAATATTTGAAATGTAAACAAAGTATCAAAAATAAAATAAAAAATAAAAAAAGAAAGACAAACAGGAAGGGAAGCTAAGAAAAACAAATGCTATTGCTGTACTCAAGGCATTCAAGCTGAGGAGGGGATGAAAATTAAGTCACATGTGCACATATGTGCATGAATACAGAACTATATGTACATGTATGCTTTGCCAGCTTCACACAGGAATGAATTGACATGAACATGACAAACAATCAGAATATCTCATGATGAATCAGTAAAATATGATGAAGGAACTGACCACCAGCATGAAAACTTGAGCTTTGGAACCTGCAAAGAATGATACCCTATGTAAACTCTAAGTAAAATATCCAGCCTCCTAACGGAGCTACTCAGATCAATGAAATCATGCACAGGCATTGAATACCCAAATTACCTTGCAGTCATATTTGTTTAGAGTCAGTTTTTCAAAGCATTTTTCTACATATCATTTTTTTCCTAATAAAATGAAATTATTTAATATCATACTCCAGCCCTAACGTGAATTTTACACACCTCTGGGTAACTCTACACTCCTAGTGCTCCTGCCCCTCCCTTTGTCTTTGCTCCTGTGTAGTTTAATTTGTACCACCAGACAGACATGTTCTGATTTGCAGTGACTTTAATAACCTATCTATAGGCAAACTTAGAAAGGAAATATCTGCAGATACCTACCAGGAAGTGCATTACAGTGAGGCTCAGAGGCATTCTCTTGACATTGTTGTTTTGTAGGTCATATTTCCACTTGATGGTCTCTGATTGTTTCTTTTTATCTTTGGATATACAAATTTATTTTATAAAGCTCAATAACATTTCTTTGTTTTTGAAGGACAGTCTTTACCCTTTAATTACATATTTTTTTTTAAAGTTTCAAAATCATTCATTTTCTTTTTACATAAGCCTACAACAGATAATTTCACTCTGGCTCTTTTTGCTGTTCCTTTTATGGCATGTAAATGTATTTTTTATAAAAGTGATAGCCATTATTACCAACTGAATACTCTTCCATGTAAATCTTTTCACTTAGAATTTAGATTCAACTATCATGTGGAAACTTTGCTTATTCTAAAATATGTATTTCTTAAAAGTCATATAAGAAATGTATATTGAATGTATAGATAATGATACTGGCATATAATAGCACTGTAATGCATTGTCATCAAATCTTGGGCCTTTATGGGTGTTTTGATAAATTAAGTGCAGGTATTTATCTTACTACATACTGTTGGATTCTGTGACTTTTCAGGATACTGTTCCTATAATTGCAAATACATTCTGGGGGAATTAGCATTCTTAAATTAAACTTCTGCAGAAAAGAATATTATATATGGACAACAAAGACTATAGGAATCCAGCATCACTCAAATATGCAAAGCTATTTTACAGTGTTTTATGGTTCCACCTGGAACTATGCATACCAGAGTTTCAACTTCATTCATGCCTACAATCTGCAGGATTCAACCTATAGGTCTTTTATTATAACAATAGTATCAGACTCCTATTACACTAAGACTCATTTGGATTCTCTGTTCTATTTTGAAGTCAGACTTCCTTTACTTGAGTTTGTGTGTGTGTGTGTGTGTGTGTGTGTGTGTGTGTGATGTGTTTGTGTGTTTAGTCTCTTAGAATACATGTTTCAAGATAACAAAATCCAAACTATATGTCAAAAACTGTACCACATAATCTTAGTGAATAAAATCGTGTTTTCTTTATCAGTCTACTTTTCATCAGTATTAAGAACATTCTTTGATGCCTAATAAAACTCTCTATCTTGAGGTCTATCTTTGGGAATGGCCTTTTTTGAGATTTATTTTCACTTTTCATTATATGTATGCATGTGTGTGAGAGCATGCATATGTGTGTATGAGTGCAGATTCCCACCATGGTCAGAAAATTTCATTGAATTCCCTGGTGTTGAAGGTAAAGCAATTATGAGTCACTCAACATGGGTGCTGAAATTGAATCGTGGTCCTCTGAGAGAACTGTATATGCTCTTGGCCCCTTACCCATATTTCTAGTCCTTGTGATTTTCTTTTAATTATCCCATTTATGGGTCGCAGGCACAATAAACTTCTAAACTTCTATAAAATAAAGTACTTAGGTTTGAACTCAGATAATAGGCTAAATTCTTAACCACATCTTCCACTGTATCCCACACATCTAAGCTAAATTATTCTCACATATTTTATAATCCTACTCTTCTATCATATCTTTATGTTTCTATTAAGTAGATATAGTTGATTATTAACTTTTTAAATGGCAAACAGTACTGCCTCCAGTACTGTTACCAGTTCAACCTATGAGAGACAGATTCCTGTTTCTTATATTGAAACATCAATTTATATGTCTCAACATCCTTCCCCTGTTTAAATTCCCTATCAGAGGATGTATGCTAGAGATATAAAATTTCATTATAGCCAATACTTTTAGCAAGCACATACTTCCTCTAAAAATTGAATAAACTGACCAGTTAATGATATTTGTTAATGTTTGGCTTATTGATATGTCTCACAGCCATAATCAAATAGATGATACTGTTATTGTAATAGATACCTGGGAGAAACTAGGTAAACAGCCATAATGTACTTTGAGAAAACCTTCATCCAGTTTGTATAATAATTTTATATAAGTATACATTTAGACATTTGAGTTGTAGAACAAATTTTCAATTCTGTTGCACCTAGTAGTATTCAAGCTAAACCTATTTAACTCTGATTGATGAATAGTATAATCCCAAATAATTTATGTCCAGCCAAGTGAGAAGAACAAGTCAGTAACCATAATACCTAACTGATATCCATTTTGGCTACTTTATCTGCAAAATAACATATAGAATTTGATCAGTATCTTTATATAACTGTGTGTGTGCATACACAAATATATATATGTATATTGTACACCATAACACGATACTGTGAATTAATTTTCTGCATCCAATGATCAAAGTATACAACCAGACATTATTTATTAGCCCTGACTACAATCACATGGTAATTTCACACTTATTAAAGATTTTATAGGAAAATATTAAAAATATAATTGTTACCTGGACTCAGTGTTACAGATTATTTCTTGTTATTTGCTTTCAAAGGTTCCATTTATGTTTCATTCAATCATTTCAACTCTATGAAGAAGTTATTGTCAATATAATTTGTTCCATGGCATGGAAACTAAAGAATACATGTTAAAATATCTACCAGTTAATATTTTGACAAGTAAAGCAGTGTTGGTGACATACACTTATGAAAGGGTTAATCTCCCCTTTTCTCTATTTCTTAACTTTTGTTTTTACCAAATTCAAACTTACAAATTACTGAGAAACTTCATTGAAAAGCAAAAGAACTGGTGATGCACAAGACAAGTTCGTGATAACTTAAGCACATCTGCTTTGTTTCTGCAATGTTGCAAGAATAAGAAAATAAAGAGTGTTTAGATAGTGCTCTCTCAAAAAAACCTGATTCTTAAGTATGCATCTATGTATCACCATCTAATCTAAGTCAGTGATAAACATTATCATGAGATGCATATCCCCTGAATTTATCATTCCTCAACACAAATAGTTTAAACAAAAGAATTTAAACAAAAGAAAAATTTACAATCTAGGCAATGTTTTCCTGAAAAGGAATTGATGAGAAGTAAAAAAAAATTATGATTGATAAAAGTAAATATATGTATATAATTATATACAAAGTTAATTATATTTGAAAAATCAAGATATAAGTGATAAAAAGAAAAGGTAGCATGTGTGTTTGTGTCTCTGTATGGGTTTATATATGTCTGTGATAAGTCTGAGTGTATTGCTTTTTACTGTATCCAAAATATTATGTGCTCATGAGTAATGATATACTATGAAGAAAGTTTTCCATATTAAAACTGAAAAATCTTGCATCAAATGAATTGTTTTGTTATTGTAAATTCTGTCAATTCTATTATTAAAGTGTAAATCAATTGTCTCTTAAACCAGAACTATGAGTTTAATTGCATATTTTCCCAGGTTAACAAGGAAAGCAAATTTGGTATATTATTATACAAATTTTAAAATACCTGTATTCTGTAAAGTTGTGTAAAGACCTAGTTGATTTAAGTATAAAATATAGAAAGACTCAGAAGCATGTTGCACAAGAAGTAAATCATGCTATTTAGAAATTCCTTCAGAGTTTCTATTGATCTGAGAACCTTCCTCAAGAATTTATAAAAGTTTATTTATTACTACTGTGACTTCTCAAGTATTAAGTTGAACTTTCCTCTACACTAATTTGAACAAGACTATGTACTTTACTGCTAAGTTTAATCTTTTAAAGCATATAATTTAAGGTATCCTGAGTATGTCACCTTAATTTGTATGAGGAGATGACAATGTGTAAATCTTACACACATCCTTTTCTTAATTGGGGTTTCCAATGCGTAGAGAAACGCAAGGTTGAATCCTCATTGAACTCTTATCCGTACCCTTGCTATAATTCACTGCACCTCTACATCTAGACATAAAACCTACCGTCTTCCCAATAAAACTTGATTGGTGTTAAAGCACACTCTACAACCGTTCATTTAAGATATACATTACACTGAAATTATCACAGCACTCACTAAAAGCCAATTTAGATACATTCCAAAGGAGGTGAAGCTTTTAACACACTTTTAATAATCAAATACCAGAGATAGTACCATCTATTGATAAAATTTACATCTATCACATTTTTGGCAGTTCATGTAGAAACTTCTTGTTGATATTCTTGCAAAATAAAACATATGAATGACAAAACATAATATTATCAACAATAAAAAGAACAAAATTAAAATAAAAAGTAATTCAACAGTTATTAATTATATATGTAGATAGTGTTTCCATTGCAGAGACAAAGCATCATGACCAAAAAACAAGTTGAGAAAGAAAGGATTTATTTGGCTTACACACACAGATCCTAGTCTGTCACTGGAGGAAGTAGGACAGGAACTGAATCATGGATTGAAATTGTAGGCAGAAACTGATACGGAGGTCATAGAATTGTGTAACAACAGCTAGTTGATATGAGTCCATGAATTTGAAAGTTATCAAGGAATGGGAGAATTGATAAAAATTTAAGTCAAAGATAATAAGAAATAATCAGAACATTAAAAAAATGATCCATTTCTTACACATGAAAAAAATCTTGCCATGTAGAAGTTAACAAAAACACATTTAGATATGGTGAGAAAAAGACTTGAAGAGAGGAAGAGGATAAAACAAGTAACAAACCAAATATATTTGAAAACATATTTACTGATATTGACATTTGAATAAAATCTCTTAGAAACATGTGAGAGAATTTTAAAGAAAAGAATGATTTTGTTTTACATTCAATGGGAACACATAATGCAGTGCTGAATAAAATATATTTTGCAGAGGGAGATAAATAGTAAATATAATCCTGTGGGTATTACATGCTACATACTAAAGATGAATCTGTTTGTTTGCTTTAATGACATAGATAACATTTAAATCTATTAATACCATCAGCAATAAATCTGCATTTTGTTATCTAAGATCTATGCTTGATGAGTTTGAGATAAGTGGCATCTTAGAGACTGTTTAGCAAAAATAAAGCCTTTAAAATTAAAACATATATGAGTTTCATTAACTTAGTTTGATTCAGGAGATCAACAGCAAACTATCTATAATTATTACAGTCCTATGAGTAAAGCAAAGATACTTTTTAATGTTGACGTAGTTACTATTCAATTGATGTGAAGAGACACTATGACCATGGCAGCTCTTATAAAAGAAAACATTAGAGGCAGGATACATGATAAAAGGCAGGAAGGCACTAGTCTGAGAGCTTCTATCACAATTCCAGACTGTCAATCAGAGAACAAGGACAGAGACCTGGCATGGGCTTTTCTAACTTCAAAGATCACCCCCAGTGGCACACATACTTCAAATAGACCACACCCCACCTACTCCAACAAGGACTCCAAACAGTTCTATTGAGGAGGAAGCATGTAAACAGATAAGCCTGTGGGAGCCATTCTTCTTCAACTCATCATTTACTCAAGACATTCTTGACACTATTGGACAAAAATATAGTTTATTCTTTTTAAAAAGGAGTAAAAAGAACTTGGAAAAGACAAGCACAGAAAGCAGCTCAGTGCCCCACATAAGATCAAAGCAGAGCTTCTGGAAAACAGAAAGAGAAGAAAGATTTGGCCTCATTATTGGACACAGTTACAGACCAAGGCTGAAGTGGAACAGGTGGAGCTTCTTGGTGGAAATAGAATGATCCTTGTGCTCCCTTCACAAAGAGGCCTCCATATTAGCTTGTGGGACAGTGGCAAAGTGAAGTCACTTCTTTTTGCGAAGCCAAAGCTCCAGGTGAGACCACAGAAGCAAAGGAAACTGGCAGCTCTTCCCTGTAGGCAACTACAACAAAAGTTAGGGAAAATAAGGCAGATACTCACTTCACCAAACTGCATGAACAATATAAACAGAAATTTTTGGTCCTTCTAAAGGAGAATCCCAAATGAAGAGAAACAAGTAGTTTGATAGTTGATGCAACCAGCAGACTGTACGAAAGCTATGTGTTTTACAAAAGGAAAAAGGAACAAGGATACTCCTCGTTCTTCTAGAGATTCTGTAGATAGTGAGTATTTATGGTCCTTCTCCAGTGCGGGGTTCATTATCCAGGAAGAAATATGTGAAGAACACTGTGATGATTTAACAAATCTGTAATTTTAAGCATGTGCATCTATGAGTGGTGATGTTCACATGAATGCAGTTGCTTCAGAAGCAAGAAGAGAACAGCAGATCCCGTAGAGCTGAAGGTGGTTGGGAAATATGGGCTCTGGGAGCCAAACTCAGGGCCTTTGTAAAAACAGCACAAGTCCATAACCACTAAGCCATCCTTCCAGCCCCCGTTTCAATCATTTTAAACTAAATGCATGCATTATAGATAACCACACCACTGTATTCTCTATAAAACATTTACATCTATCATAATTCTCTTGATTTTCCAACATATCCAATGATAGTAAAAAATTACCTCATTAATGAATAAAATATGAGTATTGTGATAGATAGATAGATAGATAGATGGATGGATAGATAGATAGATAGATAGATAGATAGATAGATAGATAGATAGACAGACAGGTAGATAGATTTGATATACCTCTACCTCACAAGAATTGTTCAAGAATGAATATCTTTATCATAACATGTCAAAAACCAAATAGGTGCTTATAAAGGAACTGTAATCCAGCAACATTGCTGCTCTGGAAAGGGATCACCTCCAATGACATTCTTGGTCTGTGTGATCTGGCTGAATCATACCTCTAATCCAAGAAGTGAGCCAAGGAGATCAATGAATTTGAAACCAGTCCAGTACAGAGCAAGTGACAAGTAAAAAAACAAAAAACAAAAAATAACCAAAAACAAAAAACCTTAGATCCAGGCATGGTAGCCCATGCCTTTAATCCCAGCACTCAGTGATCAGTAAATTCAGTGCAGTTCAATGTTAAGAAGCTGGAAATCAGTTCAGTCAGTCAATTGAGCTCATATCAGTCAGTTCAATGGTATTCATATTTAAGGAGTTGGGTTGAATCATTGAATTGAGAAGCTGTGTAGTAGAATGGAGTTCAAGGCTGTTTACTTCATTTAATTCAGAGGAAGTTTTTACTGGGATAGTTATACAGAAAGAGGTTGAAGAATGAACAAGCTAGACACAGGTAAAAATACAATGAGTCAGAGAATGAGAAGGAGCCAGAAGATTAAAAAAGATTGCTAGATTTAATTTGCAGTCAAGCAGAGCAACTCAGCCAGATGCTGAGAGAAGCCAGTATCAATCAGTCAGCTTGGAGAGGAGGCTTATCCAGGACAGCTGAGTTGAACCAGGAAGCCAGATTTCAGAAACAACTACAAAGGATAGCTTGTTCAGCAGTAAGTCTCAGGGGGTGAAAACATTCTAGATCTAGATTATACTGTATTGAGGCTAGAAGCTTCCAGGGCTGGGCATAGGTTAGCAGACAGAGACAGTAAGCCTCCAAAATTAACATTAAGTCAGGCTAATAAGAGTTACTTTTATAGGTATTTGTGAATAATTTTCTTCTTGTCAGATAAAGTCCTGTCATTTTAATTGGTAATTAATGACATTTGATAATTACCTTTTTCTTTTTCTCAAGGATGAAGACTCTAAACTTCAAATTACCAAAACTTAGAAATACTTTGCAATATTTTTCTCTACTTTGGAAAATTAAAATAGGGTATTAGTAAATGCACTAGTTAAAACAAACCAAACAACCAAAGTTGTTATGCAGCCAAATGACTTAGTATCATGACTAACAATATACTTAGTTATATACACTATTTGATAATTTACGTGCAGTGTCCTTTGTTTATCTGCACAGGGTATAATACAATTTTTAATATTCAAATATATATGTTTCTACAGAACTGTGACTTTTCTAAGTAGATGAATGACTGCCTTGAAAATAACAAGAAAATACACATTACTCATAATTTCAGGAATAAAAGTCCTTAAATGCAAATCACATGAGCTGCAAAAAGTATAATAAAGTTCTGCTAGAGTGAAGCCAAGTGAATGGCAAGGGGTCCTGTAAGCGAGGCACATGAGTGAACATATACTCTAGAAAGGAATGTACCAAATTCTGATTTATGACAACATAGTCTATGTAAAGAAAATAAACATTTTATTTTTCTGTCAGGGACTAACTGTCATGTTCCCTGATCACGGTCTTGGCTCTTACTTCCAAGTACACATGTACAACTTCTGACCATGGAGTCTAGTATATTTAATCAGACTCATTTTTAAGAGAGCACAGGGTTCTTGATTCATTTCTGGAATGCTCCATCACCAACTATGGCACCCTTATAGCTCTGTTGGGAAATGAAGTAAAGCATTAGAATACTAGGCACCTCGGCAGCATTTACAAGCATGTCTTAGAATTCACTTTGTTTCTGCTAATTGATTCCATCCATTTCAATTTTTAGTATAAATGGGATATCATAGTTACAAAGATGCTGGATTGTTACTTTCAGCTAACATGCCTTGCTATACATGGATCTCTATAACAAATGCTAGCATATAAATGTTGTATTGTAATATATATATATCTTTGATATTATAGACTTGTGTTTGAAATTGTAAGCATACTGTCAACAAAGCATTAAGGAGTGAAGATGGATATTTTTCTAGTACCTTAACATACATTAATCTTTCAATTTAATTTCCTGGATATCCCTATAATTTATCATCACAATATAAATACATCAAAATTAATAGAAAATCTATCTCCCAATACTGTAACTTTGTTGACATTTCCACAATAACTACACATTGAACAAGATAGCATCACCCCCATTCTTGATAACTTTGTAAAAATGCTTCCATACATCATGTTTCATAGGAAATAAAGTCATTTTTTATCAATTTTGTCTCCTATTTCCATTATAACAGAGGTGAATAGTAAACAATGAAATGTTATAGTTATTTTCTATTTAGGACATCTTCTCTAGTAACTGTTTGTGCATTGCTCTGATTTCCCAATATCGTGTAATCTATGTCCTAACTACATATATAAATGATATATTTTCCTATATAATTAGGGTCAAAGTTATAGAAGAGACCAACTCTTTGGGCAACATCTTTATATTATTAATTTTATTGGGTGATTTTGTGTGTCAACTTGACACACATTAGAGTCATCAAAGAGGAAGGAGCCTTAATTGAGAAAATGTTTCCATATTATCCAGCTCTAAAGCAATTTCTCAATTACTGATCAATGTGGGAGGGCCCAGTTCATTGTCAGTGGGGCCATCCTTGGTTTGGCTTCCTTAATTCTATAAGACAGCAGGCCCAACAAGCCTTGGAAACCAAGCCAGTAAGCAGCGCACCTCTATGGCCTCTGTATCAGTTTCTGCCTACAGTTTCAATCCATGCTTCAGTTCCTGTCCTACTCCCTCCAATGATAGACTATAATTTATATGTGTAAACAAAATAAATCTTTTCTTTCTCAACTTGTTTTTTGGTCATGATGCTTTGTTTCAGCAATGGAAACCCTATCTACATGTATAATTAATAATTGTTGAATTACTTTTTATTTTAATTTATGACTTGACCAGAACAGAATTATCCACAAGCAGACACTCTGATACATCTGATAATACTAAAGCAAACAAACAAAACAGAACAAAACAACCAAAAGAAGTTTCATTTCAATTAAAGCAGTAACGATGTTATATAATCATTTTCAAATGTGTCAATATCATTATTACATTCTTTTAATTTGGGTATGAAATTTACTCTCCCCCAAAATAAAAACAAAACTTCAGCCAAAATCTGATTATGTATTCTCCACTCTCTTGAGATGCCTGAGAAATCACATTGCCAAGAAAAATTGAAAACAAAGCAAAACTGAATTTCAAGTTTAAGTAATGGTTAAATAGAATAAAAATAAATCTCCTGAACTAAAGATCATAGTAAAGGTAAATTTTAATTAGTGTTCCAGAAAGCTTTGGTGATATAAAATATTTCATAATGTTAAGAGTCAAAAATGAAAATTTAGATATTCTAAAAGTTTTAATAAATATCAAATGTCAGATGTTTTAATTGTGATAAGCAAGGTCATTTGAAATGGGATACTAGGCACAGCTTTTCTAAATATCTAAGATTTGAAGTGATTTGGAATGAAGACAAAATATTTTGGCAGGAGAGTGGTAGCCCATGCTTTTAATCACAGCACAGACAGATAGGTATAAGTTCGTTGTTTTCTAAAACAACTCTGTAGAGTTACAGTGAACAAAGTAGTGGTGGTGTATACCTTTAATCCCACCACTCAAGTACAAAAATCTCAAATAAAGCTCCTAATTGGTATATTTGCACACTAGAGATATCACACACCATTTTTACAGATTATTATAAAAATCTTCCACAGGGTTAGTAGATAAACAGCTAATTTCTAATGGGGATAGAAACAAAGAATAACTTTTGTGACTCCTGGTACTTCATCTCTGTGCATACAACCCTGAACAATATTACACCATATGATACCCTAATTATGAATATCATATTTATTGCTAAATTAGCAACTGGGCACTTGTCATAAAGCAAAAAGGAATCTACCAATTTGCCTGTTGGCTTCCATTATAATACTTTCCATATTCAGGGAATAAATATTTCTCTTTGATAAAAAATTCTGGACATTTTTTCAGGCATGGGAGAATCTTATAATCAGTCACTGCTAATCATTCTATGATCAGAAGAGCTCCCCTTACAATGATGGACTGGATCCATTCGAAAACAGAGTCCTTTTCAGACTTAGGCATGGAAGGAAAGATGTAACAGTGAATCTGGTACCTATCTGAATTCCTTCATGACCAAAAGATCCTGTGCCTTCCTGCACTGAGTAAATAGCTCAAGTACCTAAACAGCTCACCCCTCATCAAAGAGGCACCTATTGAACTGTGGGGACCAAGGCAATGGTCACAACATATGGCTAACACATGGTTTGTTGATGGTTCATCAACCACAGATGGAATTAAAATTAATGGAAAGTGGCAGACTATATATAGTCTATGTGATGGAACGGCCAATACTGAACCACTCAGACACCCATCTGAGTTAAACAGGTCTGGTTTACCAGAAAGCTAATGGACATAGCTCAGTCATGGGAACTGAAAGCTACAACAGCAAAAGTATTCCAGGTTAGACAAACCGACAAACCAACCAACAAACAAAGAACCATAATACTCTCATACGAAGAAGCAGAGACGGCTGCAAGGTCTTCAGTTTTTTCCCAAGGTTTTCAATAGTTTAAACATAACAGTTCTATCTGATCTCAATTTTGATTGGTCCTGAGTGAAGGGCATGGTTGAGGAAAGTTCAAGAACAATCTATAACAAAATAATAAAATAGCCAGAATATGAGAGAGTATTTGGTCATCTTGACCCCACTCTGAGCCAAGCTATTTTTCTGTCAGTAATGATACAAAATGACTGGCAAACATGGAACAAAATAACAGCTATGTTGAGGGAGCAGGATTCATCAATCTCCCCTTGAGTTGTTCTGGTGAGTCAAATCCTTGACTCAAAATGTTCCTTTGAGGCCATGGATTTTTATTGGGTCTGGAGGACCATAAACTGCGCAGTGGAAATGCACTGGTTAGTGGTATGTTGGTTGGATTATAGCTTGGCATTTATCCCTTATGGTAGGAAGTTTCCTTTTGACTTAGTTTCCTTTTGACTGTTAGTTAGTTTCTCTTCTGAAACTAACTCCAGATGACATTAGGATATTGTCATCAAAAAATAAAGGAGAAAAGCAGAGATATCATACTAGTAACTTGTTGGGAGCCGCCACCCCCCAGATGCTGAGATCTCTATAGGTCATGAGAAAATGAAGCCAAGAAGAACAGGAAAATATTATGACTACTCAGAGAGCTGAATATGAAACCACAAAGATCAAGGATACTCTGTTGTCGTAAAAGAACAACTGAGTCACTGTGACGGAATATGAAACCACAAAGATCAAGGATACCCTGTTGTCGTAAAAGTACAACTGAGTCACTGTGACTGAATATGAAACCACAAAGATCAAGGATACCCTGCTGTCGTAAAAGTACAACTGAGTCACTGTGAC